>OY992539.1:73812255-74463923 GCA_963921195.1 Pegoplata infirma | reverse complement strand
GTAAAAAAAAAAATTACAAACTTTTCTTATAATTTTACAAGGTTTTTTTTTGAGTGTAGAGATCTACCTGAGATTAGCAAAATTTTTTACCCTAATGTTTTTTAACATTTTTGAGGCAAGTTCTGGTGGATTCTGATAAATTTTTCCTAAAGAAAAAGTAAGATTCTGAAAAATTTTCTGAGACATTTTTCCTATTGAAATATACTCAGGTTCTGAAACATTTTTCTATAGAAAAAAATTTTAGATTCTAAGACATTTTTTCTATAGAAAAAGTATCAGATTCTGAGACATTTTCCTATAGAAAAAGTTTCAGATACCAATACATAAAGTTAGTCTTAAATTCTTTGTTTTCATAAAGTTAGTCTTAAATTCTGAAACATGTTTTCTTGAGTAAAAGTGTTACAATTAGATTAAAAAAGAAGTAGAAAAGTTAAATTCTACTTAGCCGAATCTATTAATACACTCAAAGCTTCGAAGGATTTCATTCCTTAATTCGATTTGTCATTCTGAGTGAAAATTTAGTGATTGCATTCCCCAATCACATTTTAGCGAATTGAATGAATTCACTTTAGGCTCATTCGATTTATAAATATCGAATGCATTCGTTTTCTTTTTCATTCGATTTTCAAAAATCGAATGCATTTGATTTTTTTTCATTCGACTTTTAAAAATCGAATGCATTCACTTGCGAATGCAATCGATTTTATTTTCATTTAATTTTTGCATAAAAACTTAAAAAACTAACCAAGATAGAGCAAAACGGAGCCAATTTTTTTTCAATAGTATCGCTAACACTCTTCACATTTTTTTGTCGTATAGGCAGATAATATGTGAATTTTTAAAATTTTCGGGAACACCAATTTTTTTGGATTCAAAATTAGAGCCCATTAGGGTCATCGTATGTAAAGAGAGTAGGCGATACTATGGACCAAAATTTGGCTCCGTTTTGGTCTATATATTTAAAAAATCGATTCCATTCGCAGTGGAATGATAAAAAATCGAATGCATTCGATTTTTCTAAATCGAATGAACAAGAAATCGAATGCATTCATTTTTGTTCATTCAATCGAATGAATTCCAAGGACTGCATTCATTGTTGATTTATGAAATCAAATGCATTCACTAACTATGAAAATTGAATTGATTTTTTTGAGAATTCATTCGAAAAGGATTTCATTTTTTGAAGCTCTGAATACACTCCACAATGCCCTTTTTAAGGATAGTACATTTTTTAACATGAAAAAAAAATAAAGAATTTTGATTAGAAATATTTTATTTTAATTAAAAACCTTTTTTTGTCATTTTTGTAAAAAAAAGAAAAATTACAATTTTTTTTTTCAGTGTAAATTTTTTTTTTCGAGTGTAAATTACTCTAACACCCTAATCAAATAATTTAGTACACCTCAGATTACATATAATAAAAAACACCCTGTTGTTAAACACACAAAAAATACCACAATTTTCTTGGCATACTTTTAGGCATTATAACAAATTATAAGTAACTTGCCAACAAATAACACATACAAACAAAATTTGTTTTATTAAAAACAACAAACCTTTAAAAATTTTTAATATAAAATTAATTAGTTATTTTTAAAGAAAAGAAAAAAATCTATTAAAAAAACTAAACCATTTAATAAAAAAAAATGCATGTTACTCATTAAAACCATATTTAAGTTAAAATTGTGTTGTTTAAAAAAAAACAAAGTTTGTTGCTTAAGTCTTTTGTTTTTGTTACAGTGTGCATGCAAATCGTAATTACCTTATGGAAAAAACCTGAACACAAAATTTATTTTAATAAAGATACTATAAAGTTAATATTAAAATTTTGTTACGGTGATTGAACACCAATAAAACTGAAAACAAAAAAAGCTAAATATAAACTAAGAAAAAATTTTTTTTTTGATAGATATTAACTATAGATATTGAAAATAAGGTGTTTTTATACAAATTTTAAATTTATAAAATCATACTTGTCGATAACAAGTATTTTTATGATCGGCAAGTAAAAAACACTTTACTAACTATTAAGTACAGTAAAAAGTTGTATGGTTGGACAATATATTGGAGTTTTGAAATTTTTGATATTTTTTTAGAGGTTTTCTGGGGATCTGTAGGTTTTATAGCGTTTTTAAGAAGAGATATATGGCAGGACCTATAATCCTTGCTCCGATTTGAATGAAAATTTACGCACACGTTGCTAATTGTATGTGTATCAGCATGACCAATTTTTGTAATTTTTTGGACAATACATATTGTAGCTAAAATAAAATTTTTCAATTTCAGGACACATGGGAGGTTAGACTGGCATTTTTCTCTATAGCAAAATTTTTTCTTCTCCGATTTTCAAAGTCCGGGCATTTTTTTATTCTACTAGGCCTAAACCTGATGTGATACCAATTTTAGGTCAATCGGGTTAAATTAACCCGTGGCGCCCGGCGGTCAAAGTTTTGAATTTTTGAGAAATTAAAAAAAAAAAAATAAATAAAAAATAAATAAATCTTTCGACACATCATATTTGTGTAATTTTGATGTGCTGAGCACGAATATAAAAAAAAATTAAAATCGGTCGAACAGTTTTCGAGATATCGCTATTTGAAATTTGAAAAAAAAGTCGGTTTTTCCTACGTTCAAGAAATTTTTTAAAAAAAGTCTCAAAATTTCATTCCGCCGACTTTTTTGTAGAGCTTGAGACAATCTTTCATTTAAAACTAATTTGAGCCAAATTCGATAATTTAACCCGTGGCGCGTTTCGATCAAAGTTTAGGACTTTTGGAAAATTTTCACCAAAATTTTGGATTTTTGAAAATGAAAAAATTAAAAAAAAAATATCTTGCGATACATTATTTTTATTAACTTTAGCATGCTGAATACGAATATCAAAAAATGTATAAAATCGATTGAACGGTTTTCGAGATATCGCCATTTAAAATTTGTCAAAAAATTGCAAAATGGGGGGTTTTTTTCCTACGTTTAATAATTTGTTTTAAAAAAAAATAATCTTTTTTTAAATTTTATTTTTAAACATTTTTTAAAAATCCAAAACTTTGACCGCCGGGCGCCACGGGTTAATTTGATCCGATTGACCTCAAATTTTTACCACATTAGTTTTAGACCTAGGAAAATAAAAATTTGCCCAGACACTTGGGAAAATCGACAGATGACAAAAAAATGCCAGTCTAATGGGAGGTAGGTGTGTCCTTGCACCGATTTTTCTAAAAGGTATTTTATGCTAGTGTACCAAATTTCAAAAATATCTGACTAGTCCTTCTATTTCTGTCCCTTCGTTATATGGGCTCAACGCACTGTGTAGCGGGTTGGTCTTAACCGACCATAATTTCTTAACTGTTAAATCTTCCTACCGAAATTTTATTTTTTTTTTGGAAAAATTTCATCTCTAAATTTTTGTTGTTTCCCAAATTTTCTTTTTCATTAAAATAATTTTTTTTTACATTCCGTAGAGTATTCATCGATTCAGCAAAGTCGAATTATAATTGTTTTACTTGTTAAATCTAAATTATTAAACGTTCAGTTTAAGTTAATAGCCATGTAAAATTTTCAAAGTCAATTTCTATAATTAAGCCCTAAATGGAGTTTTCTGGTATTTTTTTACAACCAACACAACTATTTTATACGCTCTCTCTTTACATTGTGGTACTTAAACTGTTAAAATTCAATGTTGGTGTTTTTATTTCCTCCACTTTTTTGTTATCACACTGAAATGTTTAACTCCATTTAACTTTTGTGGATAATGACGTCGAAAACAATTGCTTCATAAAATTATATTTGATGTGTATTTATATACACATACCAAATACGAGGGGTGTTTCGAACAATAATTTTTTTTTAATAGATTTTTTTCACAAAGTTTTAAACAATGTCATTGTTTTTAAGAATTTGTTCATACATTCATAAATTTTGCATTTAAAGAAACTTTTTTTTATCGAATATATGAAAAAATTTATTAGCAAAATAAAAAGCTGCAAAAATTTTTTTTAATTAAAATTTCATTACGCCATGAAAGAAATTCTGTCAATGCAGTCGTGATCAAAAATCGAACTATCCGAATCGGAATTGGCTGAAACCAAATCCAACTGAAAGTTGACACTTTTCATAACAAAACCCTCAAGGATTTTTTTAGTTTAATACGAGATTTTTAACGTGATAATGTTTTTAGGCTGGTGTCTAATTTTAAAAATGATGCAGGATGCCACCTCAGTTTGACTATATAAGCTACCGAATAACAAAAAATAAATTAAGAATTACTGTTTTAATTTTCTTAAAACCAAAAAGGTTTTTTACTTCGGTTTGTAACTTAGATAATAATTCACCTGGTGAGGAATAAACCCGTTTTGCACCAGTTGTTGAATAAAACGAAACATTTCTATTTTTCAACAAAATTTTTTTTTCATAAATTTTTTTTTCATAATTTTTTTTTTTCATAGAATTTATTCATCAATTTTTTTTTTTATAAATTTTTTTTTCTTCAATTTTTTATTCATAATTTTTTTTTCATCAATATTTTTTTCATCAAAAATTTTTTTTTTCATCAAATTTTTTTAATTAAACTTTGATTACCGCCATAAAAGAAATTCTGTCAATGCAGTCGTGATACAAAATCCAACTATCCGAATCGGAATGAACTGAAAACAAATTCAAATGAAAGTTGACACTTTCCATAACAAAACCCCCAAGGCTTTTTTTATACACTCCACTCTAGTGATAGAGGAGGGTATATATAAGTTTGTCATTCCGTTTGTAACACCTCGAAATATTGGTCTAATACCCTATAAAGTATATATATTCATGATCCTCGATCGGTTTTAAGACGATCTTGCGATGTCCGTCCATCTGTCCGTCTGTCTGTTGAAAACACGCTAGCTTTTGAAAGATATTACGGAGGCTCCTGAAGTTTGGTATATATGTTGGGCATTTACTTGGTCAGGTTGGTTTTGCAATCCAGCGAAATCGTTGCAGTGGTTCAAAAGTTATGAGCAAAAAATTTCGGCAAGGGTTTTTCGTGAATTTACGAGATAGAAGACACGCTAACTTTCGAAAGGCAATTCTGAGGATGCTGAAGCTTGGCATATATATTTGTCGTTTCCCGTGCCTGGTTCGATTTGAATTTCACGGTCAAGTGGTTCAAAAGTTATTGGCAAAACGAATTTCAGATGTGTTTCACCTTAATTTCATGAGTTGAAACCCGTTAAACATGTTTTAAAAACATTGTTAAGTCAAAAAAATATTTTACAACGTATTTTTGTCACCCAAAAATATTTTTACACTAGTGTTTATAAACCGGTTAACCGGTTAACCGAAAAACCGGTTTTTTACCAAAATTTCGGTTTTTTTGCAAACCGGTTAACCGAAATTGAAAAATTCCGGTGCACCGAAAACCGGTTTTTTTCTGTCGGTTAACCGGTTTTTTTAAATACATTCAAATGGAATATTTTGCACATATTAAGGGTTTGCACTTTTTTTTATGATATTTTCAAAATTTCATTAAAAAGACCTTGAAAATCCGTGAAAAAGGAAGTCTAAAATACTTTTTGTCTTCAAGAAACAATTTTCCAAATAGGAATTTTAATCTGGTAAATATTTGAATTATCTCCGTTATAAGCGTTTTTTGGACAGTTTCATTGAAAACTTAATATGTGACTGTTAACCAGGTACTAAAATTCTTATTAATGGAGAAAATGTCAATAATAGAACATTAATATAAAAAACGGACTACAATTTATAACGAATTGATGCATTTTTTTTTTAAATAAAACCAATAAAAATAAAATAAAGCTCCGGTGAATATAGGAAAATAAAGCATCGTATTTAAATACCGCTATTTTTAATGGATAACAGTTGCTAACTTTGCTGAAAGAAACAAATATGTTAACTTTAGTTACATTCGATTTTTTATTTAATAAAAATCAGCAATTTTAAAGTATTTTTTGGGTTTGTCAGTTAAAGAAAAAAAAACCGGTTAACCGGTTTTTTTATTCCGGTTTAATCGAGAAAACCGGTTTTCCAAAATGTCGGTTTTTTATAAACACTATTTTACACTAACAAAAATACACTCAAAAAAAATTTTACATTCAAAAAAATTTTACACTCAAAAAAAATTTTACACTCAAAAAAAAATTTAGTAATTTTTTTTTTCAAAAATTACTTAAAAAAAAAAAGTTTTTTTACACAAAATAAAAACTAATCAAAATTTTTTTTTTCATGTTGGAAAATTTACTATCACTAAGGGCGGATTACTCAATGAAAAGTTACACTCAAAATATTTTGTAGGCAAAAACAAAAGAAAAACATATTTAAAACCAGTGAATAAACAATTGAAAACCATCCCAGTAATTATTCATTTGTTTTAACAAACATCAACATTTATTTTTTACTGTTGACAAAATTTTCTAAAATAAATAACACTAAACATTAAAAAATTACGGTTTTTTCATTCTTTTTTACCAACAAATTCGAAAAAAATAACCTACGAAAACATTAAAAATTAATGATAGTTCTGTTATTTTTACCAACAAATTCAAAAAAAAACAACCTACGAAATCATTAATTTTTAATGTTTTATACAATTTTCTATTGAAAAATTTTTTAAAAATTTTTAATAAAATTTTGGGGAATCGATCCCGCAATCAACTACATTCTGTCTAGACACTCTACCCAACGTGCCAAAGCCACTAGATACAAATATGTTTTTATATTTCTATAAATAATTTTTTGATTTTTTTTTCTACAAACAAATAACCTACTTGTGTAGGTAAAAACTAATGATATATCATTAAAAAATACCAACAATTAAAAAAAAATACTTACACAAATCATTAAAAATTTAAAGAATAATCAGTAGTTTTTACTTACAGAGCAAAAAGAAATGACTTTATGAATTAAATGTTAATGAAAGTCTTTATTTTTTAGTGTGTTATTTTTGAAACAAAGGACTGAAGTAGTCATTAATAAAAACTGAACATCAAATAAATGTTTTTTCTTTTAAAAACGACTAAACGGAAAACTGTTGAATAAACTACAAACAGTTAATGACATAATTTTTTGAGTGTAGCTGCTAACTGCCGATTTAACGGAGCCTTATGTCAAAATTTGTATGAAAAAGTTAAATTTAACATAGAGTTATTTTATAACGGAGCATTGAGTAATCCAGCCTTAAAAGGGCATTGTGGAGGGTATTCATAGATTCGGCCAAGTCGAATTTAACTTTTCAACTTGTTTTACTTTAGTGCGAGATTTTTAACATGATAATGTTTTTAGGCTGGTGTCTAATTTTAAAAATGATGCAGGACGCCATCTCAGTTTAAGATTGACCTGGTGGTGAATAAAACCGTTTTTCACCTAGTGGTGAATAAAACCGTTTTACATCAGCTGGTGAATAAAATGAAATATAATTATTTTTCAACAAAATTTTTTTTTTTTTAATTTTTTTTTTCATTAAATTTTTTTGATCAATTTTTGTTATTTATATTTTTTTTTTATAAAATTTTTTATTACATCAAATTTTTTACAAAAAAAATTTTTTCATTAAATTTTTTTTTATCTAAAATTTTTTTTTTCATAAAATTTTTTTTTATCTAAAATTTTTTTTTTTTCATAAAAATTTTTTTTCATAAACATTTTTTTTCACCAAAAAGTTTGTTTTTATTATTTTTTTTAACATAGTTTTGTTTATCGTGGAAAACAAATATATTTTATTTTTTATTTTTACCAAAACAACTTTTTCACCAAGACTTAACTCTTGACATAAAAATGTTCCATGTGTTTAACAAATGTACAAAAAACAAGTGAAAGTGTTAAATTTGTCAGTGCTGAATCTTTTAAGTCGTACACTCATTTACCAAATTTACATCTCTTTGGTTTGGACTGCATCTTGCTTTCCACAGACAGATGGAGCTAAAGTGCCTTAAAAATAAATAATAAACTTAATGGGGTCCTCGCCTGATATTTCAATTCGTTTTGCATGGAATGGCAAATGAATATAACATTATCTTTTCTAAAAAAAACTTCGCTTTGGCAAGTACACCCAAATCTTCAGCTAAACATTATCATGATTTAATGTTTTGGGCAAGAGTACAAAATTCGCGGGCATTTTTGTTTACACACATTTGAAGTTTTTGTTTTTAAAGCATCTGTTAGTGCTCTTATTGGGATTCAGCGTCTAAACTTAAGCTCAAAATCACCTTAGCTAAAACCGGTTGAATTTCGCTGCAATCGGTCCAGTACTAACTGAATGGCCGAATAATTAAAAATAATACCACTGTGCACCGTTGCGTATGTATGTTATTGAAAGGCAATTACAAAATTAAGTATTAGCCTCTTATACAGTTTTCAAGTAATTACTATAACATCCATTTTGTTAGACATGAACTGAATAATATACTTCCGAAACTAGATACTAAATGTAGTAAAACTGCATTAACAGTTTTTCATTTCGTGATCCATTTTCCTTTTAAAAGGACTTCAAAATTTTAGAGGATAAAATTTTATAAAATATTTTTTTTTTTAATAATTATTTCTCCTCTTTTATTTGCCATCACCAGTGGCATCCTAGGACAAGAACAAATATTTCAGAAATATTTTACAAAATGTATCCTTTAAAACTTTGAGGTCCTTTTAAAATGAAAAAGGATCACGAAATGAAAAACTTTAAATGCAGTTTTACTCCATTTGATCTCTACTTTTAGACGTATATCATCCGCTCATGTTAAATATTGGCTGTCGGAAGGTGTAATTATAATTATAGTTTACCAACTTTAAATGCGTGTAAAAATAAAAATCTCGCTCTAAACTAAAAAGAAACCTTGATGATTTTGTGACGGAAAATGTCAACTTTCATTTGCTTTTGGTTTTATCACATTCCGATTTTGGTTGTTGCACTGTGCTACCAATTCATGCCATCATTGTTATACACTAGGATGGCTCGTTTTTGGGCTTTTCTCTCTAATCATATTCTAATACCCGCCAAAAGTGTCGGTCCCCTAAGGGTAACTCACATGCAAAATATCACTCCGATCGGAGTTTATCTTCTGTCTCCACTTTGAGCCTCAAAATTGCGGTTTTCGCAAAAAAGGACTTTTAAAAAAAAAAATAAAAAAAATTTAAGTTTTTTTATTAAAATAGTTAAAAAAATATTTTTGTATAATATTTGATCGTAAATACTTAAATATGAAATTTAAAGATTTTTCGGTATCATTAACCCGTTCAAACTTGATACCAAAAAAATGGCATGATTTTGGGGGTGTTCTCAAAACACCTTTTTTCAAAATTTGAAAATTTTATTAAAAAAAAATTTTAAATATACCATTTTTTCTTTCTGAATTCATTAAGAACTCCTTGGAGAAGAAAAATGTGAAATATGGAGGATATCCGTCGATCCACTTTTCGGGAATCGCGGGGGGAAGTTAGCGGATTTCAAGGAAATGTTGGTTTTATCAATAATTTGGATTAATAAAATCTTATAAATTTAATTTTTTTGCAAATTAACGGTTTTTTGGTGTCGTGGCATTCTATTATATAACTTTAAGTATGTCATGAAATCTTACAGATCTAGGACGTCTTTAACCCTCATTGGCTGGGGGTCAAAAATGACCCCCGCGGAAAATTTGAAGTTTAGAGCTTAAATTTTGTGCTATAAACAAGTATAAAACGGCTTTTATGTTTTTACCCCAACTATTATTTCGTATTAATATATTATCTTTAAAAAAATCGTTAACCCTTCTTGGTAGGGGGTCAAAAATGACCCATTCAATAAAAAGTATATATTTTTTCATATAAAATAAATTTGTGGCAATCTATTAGATAACTTTGAATCAGCCCTTAAATCTCACATGTTTGAGATATCTTTAACCCACACTGGCCAGGGGTCAAAAATGACCCCGGCAAAAACTTTTAGGCATAGTGCTTGAATTTTTTGATATCAACAAAATATATATTTTTTATTGAATGGGTCATTTTTGACCCCCTACCAAGAAGGGTTAACGATTTTTTTAAAGATAATATAATAATACGAAATAATAGTTGGGGTAAAAAACACAAAAGCTGTTTTATACTTGTTTATAGCACAAAATTTAAGCTCTAAACTTCAAATTTTATTCGGGGGTCATTTTTGACCCCCAGCCAATGTGGGTTAAAGACGTCCTAGATCGGTTATATTTCATGACAGTCTTAAAGTTATATAATAGAATGCCACGACACCAAAAACCGTTAATTTGCACAAAAATTAAATTCATAAGATTTTATTATTCCAAATTATTGATAAAACCAACATTTCCTTGAAATCCGCTAACTTCCCCCCGCAATTCCCGAAAAGTGGCTTGAAGGATATCCGCCATATTTCACATTTTTCTTCTCCAAGGTGTTCTTAATGAATTCAGAAAGAAAAAATGATATATTTAAAATTTTTTTTTAATAAAATTTTCAAATTTTGAAAAAAGGTGTTTTGAGAACGCCCCTAAAATCATGCCATTTTTTTGGTATCAAGTTTGAACGGGTTAATGATTCCGTAAAATCTTTAAATTTCATATTTAAGTATTTACGATCAAATATTATACAAAAATATTTTTTTAACTATTTTAATAAAAAAACTTAAATTTTTTTTTTATTTTTTTTTAAAAAGTCCTTTTTTGCGAAAACCGCAATTTTGAGGCTCAAAGTGGAGACAGAAGATAAACTTCGATCGGAGTGATATTTTGCATGTGAGTTACCCTTAGGGGACCGACACTTTTGGCGGGTATTAGAATTTGATCAGAGAGAAAAGCCCAAAAACGAGACACCCTATTATACACCCCTCGTATTTATTTATTTTAGTTTGTTAGTGTACTTGATTAATGTGACAAATAATTATAACGCAACAGGTTTAAATTGTTTTTATTTACTTTTACATTTTTATGTTTATTTTTTTTATTTTTATTTATTTATTCATTTGTTTGTGCAGACTTTTTGGTGTATTTTTTATTTATTTATATTTTTGTCATTAATTCGGTCAATAAGCAGACGTCTCTTTAAAGAAATGTCTTTATAAAAATACCGAGTGCTTGATTTGGTTGTATGTATTTGGAATTTTAATTCATAAAAACTAAATATTTAACATTTTTATAACACACCTAGGTGTAAGTATAAAATAAATATTTTTAATTAAAATGGTTAAGAATAATAGAAAGTAAAAGTGTAATTTTAAAATTATTAAAAAAAAAAACAAATTTTATATGTAATGAAAGGTACATTTAATTAGGGAGTTTCAAAACTACGAAATTATCAGATGATCGTATGAACGACAATGATACTAACAAGGGAACTATACAAGCTCGGGTTCAGTTTTTGAGATATGTGAATTTAGGGGTCCAATATGGTCTAGAGAATCTTAAAAACTGGATAACTTAAAAAATATTTGTCGGAGAGCTTTCTACGTGTTAAAAGCTACAAAAATGATTCTGACCTTTTTGTTTTAGTGGCAAAGTTTACAGAGACATGAGCATTTTGAAATTTTTGGTAATGCAAACTTTTTTGGATTCAAAGTAAGGACCCATTGGGCTCCACATATGTTAAGAGGACCGGCGATACTATGACGGTTCAAAGAACCAAAAACGGCCTTCAGTTTGCTTTATCTGTCTTAGTTTTCGAGATATCGCCATTTTAAATTTTTGAACAAAACATTTTTCCTCAAGTATTGAATATACTTTTACAGTTGAAAATAACTTCAAACCTTGAGAGATAAATATGGTGATTTGAGGTAAATAACGTCTTAAAACTGAATTTGTATGCCCTCCGACCATTGTATGGAGGTACACTCACTTTGTTTTTCCGTGTGTGACGCATCGAAATATAGGGAGGGCACCCCATAAAGTATATATGTGATCCATGATAGATACGAAGACATTCTATAAATGTATCTACGTTTGTCCGTCTGTCTGTGAAAAGCATGCAGCAGTCCAATCTAAAAGAGCTAGACCCCTGACGTTTGTCAGTAATATATCTTATGGTCACAGGCTGGCTAAGTTCGGAAATGGGGAAATTCAGACTAGGGGAAAATTTTTTGTATACCCTCAACTGTAGTGATAGAGGGTATATATAAGTTTGCCATTCCGTTTGAAACACCTCGAAATATTGGCCTAGGACCCCATAAAGTATATATATTTATGATCCTCTATCGATTTTAAGACGATCTAGCGATGCCCGTCCGTCCGTCTGTTGAAAACAGGCTAACTTTTGAAAGACTTTGTGGAGGCTCCTGAAGTTTGGCATATATTTTGGGCATTTACCTGGTCAGGTTGGTATTGCAATCCAGCAAAATCGATCCAGTGGTTCAAAAGTTATGAGCAAAAGACTGAATTTCGGCAAGGGTTTTTCGTTAATTTACGAGATAAAAAACACTCTAACTTTCGAAAGGCAATGCTGAAGCTTGACAAATATATTTTTCGTTCCCCTGGCCTGGTTCGTATTGAATTTCAGCCAAATCGGTTTAGTGGTTCAAAAGTTATTAGCAAAACCGTGAATATCAGATAAGTTTCACCTTAAATTCACGTGTTGAAAACCCGTTAAAAATTAAAACATTTGTAACCCGTGTAAAAATTGATTAGATCTAATGATCTGTTTATATCTATTCATGTATAATCATGTCTGATTAAATATAATTATATCCGAAATGACCATAATCAAGATCTAATTATATCTCGGATTTGGTCAACATTGGCACAAATTTTACATTTTATTATATCTGATCCGATACAATTATGTGGCATTCCACACCAAATGTCCAGCGAAAAAAAACATGTGAACCGTAAACTTCTGAATAGGTTGTATGGATAGCCCCCCGAGTAAAAATTTTCTGGTCTAATCATATATAATTTGATACAATCTTATATGAGTTAATATGCTTCCGTATAAATTTATATAAAATTTTATCTATCACTTTGATACGGTTGATCCACTTTATATGGTTAGATATTGCTCCATATATGATTAGATTCGTATTTTGGTTTTGCTCATCAAATTATATAAAAATTGATATTATAAGATCAATTTGATCTAATTAGATTTGACCAAATTCAGGATCAAATTGTATAAATTTTTATATTTTTTGATCTAAAGTAATACAATTAGATATTATTTGATACAACCATTTTACGGATCAAATTAGATCTGTTTAGTAAAATTAGCATAATATTTTTACTAGGGCCTATATGGAACTTAGAAAATTGCGTTTTTGGTTTTTAAATTTTTCAAAAATTGGGCTTAGGAGGCGTGGTCAAATATTGGAAAAATGGTCAAATTTGTGGCGAGTTGCCACAAATGCACCACAATCTCAAAAATTTACATTCTTATATAGTTTTGTATGGGCTATCGATAATTTTTTTTTTTTTTGGAAAATTTTCAGAACCCGTTCTAAAATTTCCCATTTTTTAAAAAAGTCAATTTATCAAAAATCCGGCCACTTTATTTTTATTTTTTTTAATATTTTTTTTAAAAGTTAAGATGTTTGTCCATCCACACAAAAAAATTCAGAAACACGTTCTTCTTTTTTTTGAGAAAATCGTTTTTGAATTTTCAATTTCATAACAATTTTGTAATTTGCTTGTATTTTCTTGTTTTAAAGTTGCGAATGAGTATTATTAATTGCATAAATATTTCTCATACGCTCTGTTAAAACAAGAAAATACAAACAAATTACAAAATTGTTATGAAATTTAAAATTCAAATGCGATTTTCTCGAAAAAAAACGAGGAACGTGTTTCTGAATTTTTTTGTGTGGATGGCCAAACATCTAACAATAAGCTTAAAAAAACAGTGGCCGAATTTTTGATAAATTGACTTTTTTAAAAAATGGAAAATTTCAGAACGGGTTCTGAAAATTTTCCAAAAAAAAAAAAATTTTAAGTCGATAGCCCATACAAAACTATATAAGAATGTAAATTTTTGAGATTGTGGTGCATTCCGTTTTAATGTGATAAATATTTAATCAATCACGCCTCCTAAGCCCAGTTTTTAAAAATTTGAAAAACCAAAAACGCAATTTCTTAGTTCCATATAGGGCTATCAGAACAACCTATTCAGAAATTTACGGGACACATGTTTTTCTGTAGCGGCACATTTGGTGTGGAATGCCTCTTATATACAATCAGATGCAATTATATAAGATCAGTACAAAACAGATCTGATAAGATCAAATCGATTTTTACATGGGAAGTCACAAACATATTTTACAACGTATTTTGGTCACTCAAAACAAAAATATTTTTACATTAAAAAAAAATACACTCGAAAAAAAAATTGTACACTCAAAAGGAATTTTGCACTCAAAAAAAAAACTAGTAAATTTAATTTTTTTTTTATCAAAAATTACTTAAAAAAAGTTTTTTTACACAAAATAAAATTTTTCAAATCAAAAATGTTATTTTTTTCACTTAAAAAAGGCAGTGTTGAGGGTATTCATAGATTCGGCCAAGTCGAATTTAACTTTCCTACTTGTTTTTTTTTTTCATAGTCCCAAAAGAGCAAATTTTAATTAAAATGCTTAAAAGAAGAAAAATTAAAATGCATTAATGCAAATTGATTTGATGCAACCTAAGTTTTATAAAAAAAATTTAAGCAAAGTAGAATTTTTTTAATTTGTGGAAATTTCAACAAATTCGAACTACTATAAATTGGACAAATTTCAACATATTTCATATAAAATTACACAAATTTGTTGAAATTTTAATTAGATTGTATTTTCTTAAGATTTGTTTCTAATAATATTATTTTTTTTTCTTTTCAGGTATGTACAAATTGTTTTCTAAAAACTTCTATTACGGTATGACACAAATAAATATGCTGAAAAGTCGGATCATTCCAATATAAAATTGAGTAAGAAATAATATTTCGTTAATCAGAAATGTTGATGTTAATTTTATTGATTCGAACGATTTCTCGCTGAACCGACCAAAAATCTTGTTTTTGTCATACAATTTTCGTAAATGTTAAAACAATATTAAAAATTTTCGATTACCGTAAAATTAACTTCTTAAAGGTAAGGCGAAAGAACAAAATGAATCGTTTTAAGTATATTAAAAACCTAACAAATTTATTGGACTTTTTGAACTTCAATGAATTGTAACTTCAACCACAAAAAGATGAAAATAATGAAAAAAGTACTCTCTAATGCCTTTTTTATTATTTTTATTGTGTTTTAAACATTTATTATTATTTTTTACAATTCTAGAGAAAGTGAATGTCATTCATTATTACTTTAATAAATAATAGCAAGACTTTTTTTCTCCCATTAAAAATCCTATTCATTGTGAATCGTTTTATAAGAAATGTTTAACAAAAGCTTGACAAAATAAAAAATCCATTCAAATAATTTTAAAATTTTTTCTTAATATTGACAATAACAACAAAGTTGGTCAAATTCTTCGGTTTATTTGTTAATTATATTTTTTTTTTAATTTTAATTAATAGAAGAATACAAGTAAAATTTTGAAATATAATGTATTTTCTATACACAATTTAAATTACAAACTAATAATAAAAAAAAAACATGAACATAAATACTTGCAAGAAATCAGAGTGTGAAAAAAATGACAAGGAAGAAAAATTAAAAAAATTATAATTTACAACAATACCAAAAATTACATACTTGTAAACTTGTAATTTTCAATGTATTTGTAAAATGCGTGTAAATGTGTTAAATTTTGTGATTTAAGTATAATATATTATGTACAATTACAATAAGATACAGTCGAACTCGGTTATAACGAACTCGGTTATAACGAACTCGGTTATAACGAATTCTCGGTTATAACGAACTAATTCTAAAGTCCCGACGTTTTGGCAACAATTTTCACACAAAATACCTCTTTTATAACGAACTCGGTTATAACGAATCCTCGGTTAAAACGAACTACTTATTATGGTCCCACGAACACAATTTCATGTATATTTACCGTTTTATAACAAACTCCCATAAATATTTTGAAATTTGCGGCAATTTTGTTTACCAAACTTACAATAGGTTAGAAATTATTGGTTCATATTATAATTTTGATATTTTTTTTTTACATTTTTAATGTTTTCTTCTCAACGAGTAGTTTACTTTCAAAAAAAAAACGTCAAATAAAACAAAATTGGAACTTTTTTTTTTGGAAATAAAACAAGGTTGATATAAAATATATATTATAGCGAACTTCGCTTATAACGAACTATTTTTACTGGTCCGTCGGAGTTCGTTATAACCGGTTTCGACTGTATAAAACTTTTTATAGTTTAAGTACACTTTTTAAGTCAGAAATAATTAGTAATTCATTTATGCTAAAAGCTAAACAGTTTTTGCTAATTACACAGTACAACACCAAAAAAATGCCTGCGAATTTTGAACTCCTGCCCAAAACATGAAATTATGATATTGTTTTGCTGAAGATTTAGGTGTACTTGCCAAAGCACGTTTTTTTTTTAGAAAAAATAATGTTATATTCATTTGAATTCAAATATCGGTCGAGGACCCCATTAATTTTATATATTACTGATCCTGTAGCGTAAATTTTCTGTATTTAAACATTTTTATATTATATTACGGTAACGTTTTGAATTTTTTTTTGGGTGGGGGGCGGGGATGATGGGGTCAATGGGGGACATTGACAGCACTTTACCATCGCGATAAAAATACCAAATGTTTCATTTATTTAACAAAAATCCAAAAAAACATGCAAAAAAAGTGTATTTTTTCAGAGGTTGGTTCAGTTCTTCAAGGAGGAACTTTTTTCCCCTGGGCCGATTTTGCCCATTCGCTAACTTAACCTGCCTATGAACATGAGACATATTTGTTCCAAACTTCAAGAGTCTAGCTGTTTTATTTTGGACTGCATTGTGTTATCTACAGACAGACGGACGGACTGACGGACTGACGGACAGACGGACGGACGGACGGACGGACGGACGGACGGACGGACGGACTGACGGACATTCATACAATGTCTTAGAATCGATCATGGATCAATAATATATATACTTTATGGGGTCCCCGACCGATGTTTCGATGCGTTACAAACGGAATGAAAAAGTGAGTCTACCCCCATACTGTGGTTGGAGGGTATAAAAAAGAAAAAAACAAGTGAGAGTGTTAAATTCGGCTGTGCCGAATCTTTTATACGTTCCAAAATATAAAAAATTAAAAAAAAAAATTGTAAGGGGCGTTTTTGGGGGGGGGGGGGGTGATGTGGATCCGTTGGGGACTTTGAGAGCACCTTCCCATCGCGATAAATGTACCAACTGTTTCATTTACATATTTAACATAAATACAAAAAAACATGTACAAAAAGTCAATTTTTTCAGATGTTGGTTCAGTTCTTCAAGGGGAACGTTTTTCCCCCTGGCCCGATTTTGCCCATTTACGAACTTAACCTGCCTATGAACATGAGACATATTTGTGCCAAACTTCAGGAGGCTTGCTGTTTTATTGTGGACTGCATTGTGTTATCTACAGACAGACGGACGGACAGACAGACGGACATTCACAGAATGTCTTAGAATCGATCATAGATCAATAATATATATACTTTATGGGGTCACCGACCGATATTTCGATGCGTTACAAACGAAATGACAAAGGGAGTTGGGGGTATACTCCCTTTGTCATTTTGTTTGTACTGTGGTTGGAGGGTATAAAAAACAAAGATGTAACAAATAATTTGATGGAAAAAAAATTTTGAAAAAAAAAATTTTTGTTGAAAAATACTTACGTTACGTTTTATTCACCAACTTGTGAAAAACGGTAATATTTCACGGCGAATATTTTTGCGGAACATTTTAACCCCTTAAATCCCTGTTTTAGTGGTGTTTTTGCTCTTTTCGAAAAGAAGGACAAAAAAGACCCTTATCTTGAGGAGTTAGATGGTTAACATATTCTACAAAAATCTTCTCCATAACATTTTACATAAATTTTCTGAACACACCATATACAGGGTGGTCCAATAACTAGTATCTTTTTAAAACATGCAATGAAATGAATAATACTCAATAGTTTTGAAACCTTATGGCTTTATTTGAAAGAGCAAATATTCCCATTATTTATGGCAAACGACTTCATTCATGCGGCTGCCTGGGTTAGCTCTGCAGTAGCTCATCCTCGGCACCCATTTTTCTAATGTTTCTGGTTCTATCTCACGAATGGCTTGAACGATATTCGTCGAAAGGGCCTACAACATTTCTGGATTTCCCATGTTGCATTTCCCATGTTGCATGGATCTTTAACGGGACCCCTAAAAAAAAGTTTAAAGGTTTTAATCGGCAACTCTGAAGTGATCAATTGTCACCGCGAATATGGCTAAAAACGCGATTTCCGAACTAAGTGTGCAAAATATCGATTGTTTGATGGACTGTGGGACATATTGCGACATCCTTCTGAAAATAAATGTCATCCAAGTTGATATATTCTATTACGGCCAACAAAAAGTCGGTAATCATGGCTCTGTAGCGCTCATGTTTGATGAAAATGGGGTTTTCAGATGTATTTTTGAAAATATTGTGTAATGATGCTGATACTCAAATCTGTTGCTTCCTATAGATGAATTGGATTCTTTACAATACCGTGCGTGTTTTACGATCCCAAGATGTAGCAATTTGTTTGTTAACATAAGCTCATTTGAGTGCCTTATTTCGGTTAAAAACTTTTTTTCGAAAAACGTGCAGTTTGGCAGCGCAGTACTGCGCTACAACGCGATACAGCGGAGCAAGCCGAGGACGCATCAATGAAGTCGTTTGCCATAAAAAACGGGAATGTTTGCTGTTTAAAATAAAGCCATAACATTCCAAAAAAAGTTGAGTATTGATCATTTTATTGCATTTTTAAAAAGATACCTGTTATTGGACCACCCCTTACATTAAACGGTTTTCTTAATAAATGCGAAATTAACCCTAAGCTCTCTTTTCCGTTTTTGTGTATTCAAGGACTTATAGTAAAATTTTACGGCGAATATTTTTGGTGTTTGGTGTTTTTTTGCTCTTTTTGAAAAGAAGGACAAAAAAGACCCTTATCTTGAGGAGCTAGAGGGTTAATATATTCCACAAAAATGTTCTCCGTAACATTTTATATAAATTTGCTGAACACACCATATACTTTAAACCACACAGAAAAAAAAATTCATTCCTGGAATAAATTTTTTCATAAACTGTATGAATCGAACATGACTTTTTTTTCCCAAACCATGTTCATACGGTGTATGAATTTTTTTTATAAATATTATGAATCAATTCATGGGAATTTTTATTAAATTTTTTTGCAAATTTTGTACACGAAATCAATTCTATGATGAATACAATAAGAATTTAGAAAAAACAAATAGATTTTTATCGCAAAAACTGCATTTTTATTTATATTAAATTCATTGGTCTAAATTTAATAAAATATTCCAAAAAATACATGCAAAAATTGTGTGATCGCCGTGCATATTATTGCGGGTAAACTTCATCTCTTAGCACTAGTAAAATAATCCAACTCATTCTTCAACAATTGATGGCAGAAAACAAAAAAAATGGGCATGGCATCAAGATAAAATTGCTGTAAAGAAAATAAGAAGAAATACATTTTTTACTTCCAAATGTTTATGGAAATCCATACTTTTTACACACACCTTTATTTTTCTTATTTGTTACATATCCTCCATGGTACGGGAATATAAAATCCCACTTCTAAAGCATTTTTTTTTTTTTCAAAGAAAATTAATTGTTTGACATTTATTTGTTTTTTGATTTTTTTTTTAAATTGAAACAAAATAAAAAAAATTATAAAAAGTATAAATAAATTCATAAATAGTATGAACTGAATTTAAAGAAAACAATTCATACTATTTATGTACACAATTTTTTCTGTGCAGTGATGGTAATTTTTGTAATTCCTATTCCCGCGGGAATAAGCTAAAAAATGCTGCTTGTGCGCAGTCGACTCACGTACACTATAAAATTGATTTTTCTCTTGCTACTACACACACAAGCATAAATGTTATGGTATGTGTGTGCGCACCACTGCTTTAAACAATTGCCAATACAACATTTGCATTTGGGGGAAACTTTACCTCCCCCTACAATAAAACCCAGATGTAAACTTTCGAAACGCCGATACACGTGTATTTTTTTTTTTGTCTCTTCTATCAAAATTTTTTGGTCTGACCTTGTAATTTTGGAAAAAAATGATTTTGTTGTACAGTGTAATATATATATTTTTTCAGTGATAATAACATATACCAAGTTTTGAGGCAGTTAAACAATTTTTGTAAACAAAAAGAACCTCGAGCTAAAATAACCCGACTCAAAATAAAATATTTTATAGGTCGAATATAAAAATTTTTATTTTTAATAAAAATAGCAACGGGACAATTTTTGGCCCAGGACAGGAACTTGATATTTTAAAGAAATAATTTACGGTTATTACCCAGGATAATTTTTTTGAGCACATTCCTATTACAATAGATTCTTAAATACATTCTACGGTAATAACAACAAAAATTTCTATTTGATTTTAATATTTTCTATCTATTTCCAATTGTATTTCAGAAGTTATCAATTGTATTTCAGAAATTATCAATTGTATTTCAGAAGTTATCAATTGTACTTCATTACTTATCAAATGTATTTCAGAATTTATCAATTGTATTTTAGAAATTATCAATTGTATTTCAGAAATTATCAATTATATTTCAGAATTTATCAATTATATTTCAGAATTTATCAATTGTGTGTTGATTGTATGTATTGTCAATTGTATTTTAGAAATTATCAATTGTATTTCAGATATTATCAATTGTATTTCAGAAATTATCAATTGTATTTCAGAAATTTTAAATTTGTATTTTAGGAAATATCAATTGTATTTCAGAACTTATCAATTGTATTTCAGAAATAATCAATTGTATTTCAGAAATTAGTAATTGTATTTTAGAAATTTTCAATTGTTTTTTTAGAAAAGTTAGTTTTTGAAATACAATTGATAATTTCTGAAATACAATTAATAATTTCTAAAATACAATTGATTATTTCTGAAATACAATTGATAACTTCTGAAATACAATTGATAACTTCTGTAATACAACTGGTATTTCCTTAATTACAAATTAGAAGTTTCTGAAATACAATTTATAAATTCTGAAATACAATTGATAACTTCTGAAATACAATTGGAAATGGTGTAGAGCAATTGCTCTATAAAAACGATTGCTTTCAAGACAATTTCAAAAAAAAGTCATTGATTCTTAAATGTTAAGTAGAATCGGTTGCAGGGTAATGTGATGGGTTCTGAAACCAATTATTTGCAACTGCAAAATTTTGCTGGGTAGTTTACAAAATCTGAAGACAAGATCTGTGTTGCAATTCTACTGGTCTATTAATTATTCCATCTTATGATTAATCTTTTCAGTTACACAAAGGCGAAGACGGAGTATATAAGTTCCTAGAGGCTACAAATTTTTAATCACGGCTTTGGAATTATCTTACTTACATATTTAAATTGCATTATAGCCATTTCCTTGGTTACTAACTTTATTTTACAAAAAAAAAAAAAAAAACAGATTTTGTACATAAAAACTATTGTTAATATAATGTGTGATGATGAATGGTTTCAAATTTCACACACCACACTTAACTCACCTGGTCAACATTATTAAGCTGCTTTTAAAAATAGCTTCAACTAACTAAAAAAAAAAAGGTACTCGTACTTAATGTTTAGTGAAAGGGACAATATGTAGTTTTTGTATTTTTTCTTCTGGTTAGTAAGTAGTAAGTAGCTAATGTATTTACACTGAATAATTTTGTGTTTTTCCAGTACAAGTGTGTTTATTTTACTTATATGCAGAGTACCGTAGATTTATTTTTCTATGTCGAAATCACCCATTTCTTTAATGAAATTGAAATGGGTTTTTTTAGCTTATTTTTTTTTTTGTATTTACCTTCACGCCCGTGTTAATCTACTCATATAACAAAGAAATATATATAAATAAAGAAATAAAAATAGCCATATTACAGACTTATACGGTAGTTTTTCTTTCAGCGTTACATGTATGGCTATTTTGATTGGCTTCTTTTTGAATTACATTCAAACAAAATATAAAAAGAAGTTAAAGTTAATCTACAGGGGGATTTATTAGGAGGTTTTAAAAAAAAATATTTTATTTTACAAAATATGACATTTATAAAGGATAGTAAATTTGCTAACGTGAAAAAAATAACAATTTTTATTAGAAATATTTTATTTTGAGTAAAATATTTTTTTTGAGTGTATTTTTTTTGAGTGTAAATTTTTTCAACACTTGAATTTAAGGTGAAACCAATCTGAAATTCATGGTTTTGCTAATAACTTTTAAACTACTGGACCGATTTGACTGAATTTCAACACGAAACAGACCAGGAAAACGACAAATACATATCGTGGAACTATATTCAATTTGAGCTATCTGCTCGGTTGACAAAAATGAGTTTTTGATGGCAAAATGTTCGCTGGCATAAGTGTCATCTATGGTATTAATTTCAGAACAAAAAAATTATTTTAAGACTATTTTATTCCAAAAATAGCATGAGCTATGTGAAACCATGTTTTTTTATAAATAAAAATTTGAGCTATCTACAGTATAGTTTACTAGGGTAAACTTTTAAATTTAAATTTTTTTATAGTATCACTTTTTATACGGTGTTTCAATCAATAAAAATAATCCCAGCAAAACTTTTCGGAGTCATTCAAAAATAATTAGTTCTAGAAGTACTTCAAACCTTAGGTTCTCAAAGAGCATCCTGGAACTAGTGATGTCACAACTAGTTCTAGAAGTGATCCAAAAGGGTAATATTTTGATTCCAAAGAGCTTTTTTGGGGTAGTTTGGGAACTAGCACCACTTCCATGAAACAAATACTGGTTCTCAAATAACATCTTAGAAGCTGTTTCAAAAACTTATAATTTTTTTCAAAAAAGAAAAAAATATGTATTTGATTACGTATTTCTCTGTTGCATCGTCTATTTGGAAAAAGTCAAACCTTTTGAAATATGTACAGAGAGGCTAAAAATATTATTAAGTATTGGGTAATTTGTTTTGTATAATTAAGTATTTGGGCATTAGTGCAAATAGGTTTTTATAGATCCATTCACTCAAAAAAATAAAACTGTAAAGATAACAAACTTTTTTTTGTTAACTCGAGTTTAATGGCTTTTTAGCAAATTTTTAGTTAAAATCAGCGTTTTAACTACTTTTTTTAGTTAAGTTAGATTTACGAAAATACTAGTTTTGTACAAATTTGGAATTAATTTTTTTTGTTGACTTTAAAACTGAGTTTACGAGTTTTTACTAATTAATTTGCTGATTTTTTGTAACATTTTTTGTCAAGTCGAAAATTTTAAACATTTCTTGTGTAGCCTCCTATGCAAATCTCATAAGTCCTACTTAAGCTGAACTTAACGCTGTGAAAAATATTTTTTTTTTTTTATTTAAAAAAAAAAGGTTAGCTGAATTCACCTAATAAAAAATGTTACGAAATTTTCTGCTGAATTTTTAGTTAAAATTACTGTTTTTTTGCTACATTCATTCTACGAAAAGTTAACTAAATATTTTTTGTTAAATTAACTAGAAATTTAGTAGGTTCAAAATCAGGTGTTTTTTTAGTTAAATTTAACTAAATTTTTTGCAAACTTTACAGTTTTTTTTTTTTGAGTGTTCAATTACCTTACTAAGTACAATGTGGAATAAACTTCTTTATTTACTACAGCTTGAATTTTTATTACAAAAAGTAAACAAAACTTTCCAATTGTAGCAAAAATAGTAAGCAATTTGAGTAATCCAACTAAGTATATAATCGTATATTTTTTGGTCCCTACAATATTTTTTTTTTTTAAAAATCCCTTATTCTCCTTCTAGATAATTTCTAATTGCATTAATGACTAAAAAAACAAAAAATACTACTAATTTTGTTCAGTTAAGTGCTGATATTGCGTTACATTTTCAACAAAAAATAAATCAAAAATGTTTTTTTTTTTTGCAAAAAAAAATGTACAAAATGTATACTGCTTCCCTAGAACTAGTTCTGATGGTGACAATTTCAAACAAAAATCATGGGTTAAAGAATGGGATAAAGAATTGGTTCTAGAATGACTTAAAGAACCGTTCCATACATGGGTTTCTAGACTACTTTCCTAGAACTTGTTCTGATGGTGACAATTTCAAACAAAAATCATGACTCTGAGAACGAGATAGAGAACTAGTGCCACAATAACTTCTTGGAAGTAGTTCCTGTCGTGACAATTTCAAAGAAAAATCATGGGTTAAAGAATGGGATAAAGAACTGGTTCTAGAAGTAGTGATGGAACCGTTCCATAGGAGGGGTGATTGTTCCTAGACTACTTTCCCAGAACTAGTTCTGAGGGTGACAATTTCAAACAAAAATCATGACTCTGAGAACGAGATAGAGAACTAGTCGAGCAAAAAAGAAGTACTCCAGCACTAGTTCTGGAAGTCATGTAAGTTTTGCTGGGATGGCAGTTTTTTTTTTTTTTTAAGTTTCAACTCCATTCCGCGGTTAAAAACGAGGTTCTTGACCCATATTTCGATGCGGAACAAAACCGGTTAAACTTTTTGCATATTTTATTTGCCCATTCGATTGTACAGCAAACACAAGTGTTATGACACTTTTCGCAAGCTTCATGAAGGTTCTAAATAATGGCGATAAAGCGCGAAAAAATCGATGATTTAAAAAAAATTAAAAAGTATTTTTTTTGACACCTGTATTGGAAGGGCTTAAAAAAATGAGAAATATGGTACCAAATTCACATTTTGATCATAATCCGTTAAAAATAATAAAGCTTTAAAGTCTATATTTAATGAGCTATCTGCTTAGGTTGATTAATTTCAAATAAAAAAGGTTGAGCTATCTGCTGTAACTCAGCGAATAATACGAATTTTTACAAAGCAAGCACGTATAAAATTTAGTAGTAATTATTAATTAATATTGTAAAAGATCGGCCGACAAAAAGTTTAAAAATACGCGAATGCGACGGTTTTTTTGCTCTCCTGAAAAGTAATGTTTTTTTAGATAGCTCAAATTGAATATAGTTTAACGATATGCTAAGCTTCAGCATCCTTACAATTGTCTTTCGAAAGTTATCTTGGTTTTTGTCTCGTTAATTCGCTATAAAACCCTTAGCGAAATGAACTCTTTTGCTTATAACAATTGAATCACTGGACCGATTTTGCAGAATTTCAATAGCAACCTGACCAGGTAAATGCCCAATATATATGTCAAACTTCAGGAGCCTTCGTAAAGTATTTTTAAAGTTAGCGTGTTTTCAACAGACAGACGGACGGGCGAAAATATGTCAAAAAAAAATTTTTTAATTTTTTTTCCTAGCCCTTTCATAGAGCTCATTGTTAGTTTTTCATATAAACTTTATTTGAGGCAAATCAAATTCAAGTTTTGGGGTTTTGGAAAATTTCCACAAACATTTTCAAAAATTAAAAAATAACTTATTTTTATTGAGTTTTTGCTGAATTCAAATAAATTTCTGAAATTTGTTAAAAAATTTCCAAAAATGATTTTCCTACGTTCTAAAAATAAATAAAAAATCTTACAAATTTTTTTATTGACTATTTCATAGAGATTTTGCAAACTTTCATTTAAACTTATTTTAAACTAAATCAGACAATTTAAAACCATGGCGCCCTTCGATCAAAGTTTAGAGTTTTTGGTGAAAATTTTCTAAAAAAGCCAAAACTTTTATCAAAGGGCGCAACTGGTTAAAAAGGTCGAATTTGGCTTAAACTTTCAAATAAAAGTTTGTCTCAAACTGAACACGATTATCAAAAAAAAATTAATATCGGTCGAACCGTTTTCGATACATCACTATTTGGAATTTTCATACGGTCCAGAATTAAAAAAAAAAAAAAATCAAAATTATAGTCGTTTTGTATTTGACTTTCCCAATTTAATTATAAAAACAAGTAGAAAAATTAAATTCGTCCTTGCCGAATGTAGTGATACCCTCCACAATTCTAAAAGATTATTGCAAAAACTTTATTTAAAAGGAAATTATTTTAAAAAAAATTTTGTTTTGAAAAAAAAATTCCGCGAAAAAAAATTTGTTAAAAAAAATCCGCAATTTTTTTTTTCTTTTTTTGTCCAAAAATATGTTTGTACTCGTCTAAATACCATTTTGTGTGTAATTATGTTCACATAAGTCAACCAGCATCCAAATTAAACCATTTTGAATTTTTAGGTTATGTTGAATGTACTAAAATTTTTGAGGTGTCCTTACATTTTCGTTCATAACTTTTGAACCGCTTAACCGATATCGCTCAAATGCAATACCAAACTTCTCGGGAGAACTTCCAATATATGTGTTTAATAACAGTCACCTCTGTTTTGTAATTTGGATGTGATCACATTTTCCACAGACAGACGGACAGACGGAAATCGCTAGAATGTCTTAAAATCGATCGGGCATCATGAATATATATACTTTATGGGGTCCCAGACTGATATTTCGATGAGTTACTAACGGAATTACAAACTTATCACTAAGTGGAGGGTATAATAGAATGCTTGAACTCGAGGCCTGAATTTTTCTTTGCCTAAAATTCTTCTTTATTTATTTTCAATATTTTACCACTCTTTGAGTCTGAGACGATTAGATTTCTTGTTGTACTATACAAAATATCTCAGTTTTGTGCAAGTTTGAGCCTAATCGGATGGCATCGGTTTTAAAAAACCTGTTTACCTCAGATGATATGTCCCATTAGAGTAAACTTTAAAATTTAGGTTTTTTGATATCATTACTTTTTAGAAGGTTTTTTCATGAATAAAGATTTCATCACAGACTTAAAGTTATCTAATAGAATGCCACGACACCAAAAAACAGTTAATTTCCCCAAAAATGAAATTTATAAGATTTTATTAATCCAAATTATTGATGAAACCAACATTTCCTTGAAATCCGCTAACTTCCCCCCGCGATTCCCAAAAAGTGGCTCGACGGATATCCGCCATATTTCACATTTTTCTTCTCCAAGGTGTTCTTAATGAATTCAGGAAGAAAAAATGGTATATTTAATTTTTTTTTTTTAATAAAACTTTCAAATTTTGAAAAAAGGTGTTTTGAGAACGCCCCCAAAATCATGCCATTTTTTTGGTATCAAGTTTGAACGGGTTAATGATACCGTAAAATCTTTAAATTTCATATTTAAGTATTTACTATCAAATAGTATACAAAAAAAAATCATTATTTTAATAAAAAAAAATAATTTTTTTTTATATTATTTAAAAACCCGGCTAAAAATAAATGTGTATGTTCGTATATGCTTATATATAGATCTTTATATGATCATATATGAAATATATGGAAACATATATGTGACCATATATGCAAGAAACGATCCCATATATGTGGCCGTATATAAAATATGTGCCATATATGATATCATATATGGAAACATATATGTTATCATAAAATGTTAAATTTTAGTGCATGTGTATGAAAATATCAACCGGAATTACAAAATAGAAGTTTTGTACGATTGAAATTATATTTTATTACCATATTTATATCTTAATTCCGATTCGTATCAATAATTTAAAAAATATAAAGTTACTTTTACATAAAGAAAATGGAAAAGGTAAGTTTTTATTAGAATTTTAAATGAATTTAGAATTATAAAATCATATGTATTATTTTTTTCCAGTTCATCGTCATAACAAGTATAAGCGTGGACATTTTATTCCAAAACAAGATCATATTCAAAATAAGTAAATGAACATATGTCGCAAATACAATAATATATAGTGCTTTGATGTTGAAGAAAATTCGTTAATCTCGTGCAACTTCGTGGAGAGGGCATATGCACCACCATTATGTTTTCACTGCGATTGCAATACTGCAAACTATTTTGAAATCCCTTAATGTCGCCATAACAAATTGGAAATGATAGATCGTATAAGCAGTTTTGAGGCCGCGTAACGTTAAGCTCACTCAACTTGGAGAAGAGGACATATGCACCACTAGAAATGTTATTACTACGATTCCAACACTATAAATTATTTTTAAATCCCTTACTGTAGCAAATTGGAAATGGAAAGAACGTATGTATAAGAAGTTTGAAGGCCGAGTTACTAGAAAATTCAACCATGCGGAGGTACGTTAAGCTCGCTTAACTTGGAGCAGAGGGCATATGCACGACCGTTACGTTATCACTACGTTTCCAACACTACAAACTATTTTGAAATCGCTTACTATCGCCATAGCAAATCGAAATGAAAAGAACGATCAGTTTTAAGGTTGAGTAACGATTTAGGAAGGACAACGTTTTATACAATTACAAGAAAGCTGTCTATAAGCGAAAGTGACAATCTGGCACATTGTCACCATGATGTCAGTAGAAATAGTTTTTATCCCAGTCCTTCAAATATCCTTACAAACATGATGTAAGTAGAAATAGTTTTTATCCATATCCTTCAAATATTCTTACAAACATTACCCAGCAAGATAAAATACATACTACGGAATATATTGCTTTTAATCGAAGTCTTAAGTAATTATTTGCTTTTGGCACAAAAGACCCATAAGGGTCGCAGTGCCGGCCGTTAGGGCTATGAATTTTGATGCATGCATTTAGTAGAAAAGAAATATGTAATAATTTTTAATATTTTTTCAGATGGATTTCTGAAAGACAATATATCTTTCCCTAAAAAGCATTCCATAGTCTTTAGCATCCAATGGGCTTAAGCATCCCATGGTCTTAACAAAATACACTCCAACATGTATGTATGTAACTAGCAGTATATAACCAATCTTTAAAGGTAGATGGTTGCTTCGTTAAATGACATCCGTGTTATCATTAACCTATTAGCACCAAATGCTATCGTTGGTAATACTTTAATACAATAAAAATTCTAGAAATATCTCAAATACTAGCTGCCCGCCGGAACTGCGTTACCGGTTATGTTAAATACCGGATAATAGAAGGATCAAGATTACCCTAACGATTTCAAAAAATAACTCATATGTAGTCCTTGTTTTATTTTATTGTGGACGTTTAAGTTTTTCATAAAAAAATATTTCATTGAATAACTTAAAATTTGAATAATTTCGGTGGTACGTTGTCATTAGGGTTGCCAGACGTCCCGCATATGGCGGGATTGCCCCGCTTTGCAAAACCGATTCCCGCGTCCCGAGCGGAATAGCATATTCCCGCTTTTTTGATTTTTTTTAACAACAGTTATTTTTACTTTAAAAGCTTAATTTTTTAAAAGGCTCATTTGTAAGCTTCTGTAAAATATGTTTTACCTTATCCAAATGATGGGGATTTAGGACCTTTTTACGAAAAAACCGATATCGGGTCGCGGTATTGTGCGTATATAATGTCTGTCATTGCTTCATATATTGGCGAATAAGAAAGATAAGGCAAAATGTTCGAAATTTGAATTATTTGGTTAATATTAATATTAAGGACATAATAAGTAAATATACAGATAAATTGAGTTTTTCACTGAAATTAAATAACGGGAAAAAAATAATTTCAGTAGAATAAGATCCATTTTTAAATGGATTAGATCTGGCCTGATATGCTTTAAACTGATTTTATCTTATTATATTTAGTCCCCATTTTTGGGTTGTGATCACATTTAATCAAAAGTAGACCAAGAAAATGGTGACCAAATTTGAGATCTGATCATATACAATTAAATTTATGGAGATAAACATGGACAATTATAAATGTTGATTTTGCGTCAGTATGGATTTTAAGAAAATTAAAAAAATCTTTCAGACCATAATACACGACATGCTACTAAACCTTTAATTTCTGTTCATACGAATATTTTTGTCCCGCGAAAATTTTGAAAATCCCGCCATTTTTGTATTTTTTTTCCGTTTGTCCCACATTTTCGAAAAAAAACTTGGCAACCCTAGTTTTCATGTACGTTCCGGTGATTTTATCGGGATTTTGGATCCTGAGTGAATAAATATTTCAGTGAAAAAAGAAATTGGAATAAAAAAATTTTGGGTAAAAAAAAACATATAGAGAGAAAAATATAAAGTTAAAAAGTTTAATACGAAAAATTTTAGTAAAAAGTATCATTCTATATTGTTCCCCGCTTTATTCCATTTCGTTCCCCGTTCTACTCCATTTTATTTCCAATTCATGTGCATGCAAGTTTCATTCCTCTCCATATAATATGCGTTACAGAAATAAAAAGTGCTATTGTATTTATCTTATAGATATAAATACACCATTTTACACCACTTGTACAAATTTAGGTACCCCTTTTTACCCTGTCCCTCTCTTGGGTCTCAGTTCCTCTAGAAACGGAATCTTTTAAAAATACTTTAGCATATCAGATTGTTTTTTTTTCACCGAAGGACCCGACATTCCAAAATTCAAGCTTCTAAGACATTATTATAGGAACAAAAAAAAATTTGTACCAAAATTACACTTTATTACCCCCGTTAGAAACGGAATTTCCAAAAAGTACTTTTTCCATTATGTTTTTTCTTCACCGAAGGATCCTACATTACAAATTGCAATTATCTAGGAATATTATTTCAGCAAATATTAAAAGTACAAAAAGTATACCCGTTAAGAAACGGAATTTCCAAAAAGTACTTTTACCAAAAAGGTACTTTTTATAAAATGTACTTTTTATAAAAGGTACTTTTTATAAAAGGTACTTTTTATAAAATGTACTTTTTATAAAAGGTACTTTTTATGAAAGGTACTTTTTATAAAAGGTATTTTTATAAAAGGTACTTTTTATAAAAGGTACTTTTTATAAAAGGTACTTTTTATAAAAGGTACTTTTTATAAAAGGTAGTTTTTATAAAAGGTACTTTTTATAAAAGGTACTTTTTATAAAAGGTACTTTTTATAAAAGGTACTTTTTATAAAAGGTACTTTTTATAAAAGGTACTTTTTATAAAAGGTACTTTTTATAAAAGGTACTTTTTATAAAAGGTACTTTTTATAAAAGGTACTTTTTATAAAAGGTACTTTTTATAAAAGGTACTTTTTATAAAAGGTACTTTTTATAAAAGGTACTTTTTATAAAAGGTACTTTTTATAAAAGGTACTTTTTATAAAATGTACTTTTTATAAAAGGTACTTTTTATGAAAGGTACTTTTTATAAAAGGTATTTTTATGAAAGTTACTTTTTATAAAAGGTAATTTTTATAAAAGGTACTTTTTATAAAAGGTACTTTTATAAAAGGTACTTTTTATAAAAGGTACTTTTTATAAAAGGTACTTTTTATAAAAGGCACTTTTTATAAAAGGTACTTTTTATAAATGGTACTTTTTATAAATGGTACTTTTTATAAAAGGTACTTTTTATAAAAGGTTCCCCCTAAGAAACGCATTTTCCAAAAAGTACCTTTTCCAGAATGTTTTTTTCACCGAGGGAACCTACATTCCAAATTTCAAGTTTCCATGACCATCATTTTAAGAAATAAAAAAAAAGTACCAAAAGTACACTTATTACCTCTTTTATCTCCATTAAAATCAAAATTTTCAAAAAGTACCTTTCCACCTTGTTTTTTTAACCAAAGGATCCTACATTTCAAATTTCAAGTTTGTATGAGCATTATTTCAGTAAATAAAAAAAAGTACCAAAAGTACACTTTTTTACCCATTTCACCCCCGTTGAATCAACATTGGCCAAAAACCCAGCCTTGGTGGATCTTTTTCTCTGGAGTCGAACCTACATTGCAAATTTTAAGTTTCTAGGACTATTATTTAAGGAAATATAAAAGGTACCAAAAGTACAGTTTTTTACCCTTTTTAACCCCTTAGAATCAACATTGGCAAAAATCCAGTTTTAAAGGATCTTTATTCCGTGAGGTGAACATACAGTCCAAATTTTAAGTCTCTATGACCATTATTTTAGAAGATATAAAAAATATCAAAAGTACAGTTTTTTACCCTTTTTACCCCCTAGAATCAACACTGGCAAAAATCCAGCCTTACTGGTTCTATATTCCACGATGTGAACATACAGTCCAAATTTCAAGTCTCTGTGACCATTATTTTAGAAGATATAAAAAGTACCAAAAGTACAGTTTTTTACCCTTTTTACCCCCTTAGAATCAACACTGGCAAAACTCCAGCCTTAGTGGATCTATATTCAGGGAGGTAAACATACATTCCAAATTTCAAGTCTCTATGACCATTATTTCGGGAGATATAAAAAGTACCAAAAGTACAGTTTTTTACCCTTTTTACCCCCTTAGAATCAACACTGGCAAAAATCCAGCCTTAGTGGATCTATATTCCGGGAGGTGAACCTACAGTCCAAATTTCAAGTCTCTAGCTTCAGCGGTTTGGGCTGGGCGATGATGAATCAGTCAGTCAGTCAGTCAGTCACTCACTCACCCTACTCTTTTATATATATAGATTAACTAGCTTACCATCCCGGTACTTCGTTACCGGTTGCATTGAATACCGGATAATAGAAGGATCAGAATAACTCTACCGATTTCAAGAAAATTCCCCTACGTAGTCTTTGTTTTATTTACTTGTGCAAATTTAAGTCTTTCATAAAATAATATTTCAATGAATAATTTAAACAATAAAATTTGAATAATTTTCGAGCCCTTATTTCGGGATTTTGGATTTTGAGTGAATGAATATTTCAGTGAATAAAGAAATTGGAATGAAAATAAGTTTGAGTGAAAAAACATATAGAGAGAAAAAATATGGAGTAAAAAAAGTTAAAAACGAAAAATTTGAGTAAAAAGTATCATTCCATATTGTTCCCTGCTCTATTCCATTTCGTTCCCCGTTCTAAAATTTTAAATTTTAAAACATGTCCTTCTCTTGTGTGTTATTTTTGGGGCTTTTAGTTTAATAGTTAGATAGGTAAAAATAATCATTTGCCCCCTTTTCCCCTTAAAATTTTATTTTCCAAAAACTGTTTTATATTTTGTGCTAGGTGATTCTTTATTTAAAATGTCAAGTTTTCAAGAAATATAAGAATAACCATAATTTACACTTTTTCATTATTATAGGAACAAAGGACACTTTCTTACCCCCGTTAGAAACGGAATTTCCAAAAAGAACCTCTTCCAGACAGATTTTTCTTCACCGAAGGATCTTCTTTTCCAAATTTCAATTTTCTAGTATCATTGTTTTAGCAAATATTAAAAGTACAAAAAGGATTTTATATTTATTTTAAGTTTCTAGAATTTTTACTTCAAAAAATATCAAAGGTACCGAAAATACACTTTTTTAGATATTTTATACCCACAAAGAAGCGGAATTTTAAAAACATATTTTTCCAGAATGGTTTTTTTACCGAATTCTCCTTCATTACAAATTTTAAGTTTTTAGGAAATATAAAAAGTTTCTTTAAATAAAATTTCAGGAAATAAAAAGTTTCAAAAAGTGTACTTTTATAAAAGATACTTTTAATGAAAGGTACTTTTTATAAGAGGTACTTTTTATAAAAGGTACTTTTTATAAAAGGTACTTTTTATAAAAGGTACTTTTTATAAAAGGTACTTTTTATAAAAGGTACTTTTTATAAAAGGTACTTTTTATAAAAGGTACTTTTTATAAAAGGTACTTTTTATAAAAGGTACTTTTTATAAAAGGTACTTTTTATAAAAGGTACTTTTTATAAAAGGTACTTTTTATAAAAGGTACTTTTTATAAAAGGTACTTTTTATAAAAGGTACTTTTTATAAAAGGTACTTTTTATAAAAGGTACTTTTTATAAAAGGTACTTTTTATAAAAGGTACTTTTTATAAAAGGTACTTTTTATAAAAGGTACTTTTTATAAAAGGTACTTTTTATAAAAGGTACTTTTTATAAAAGGTACTTTTTATAAATTTTTTTTATAAAGGTACTTTTTATAAAAGGTACTTTTTATAAAAGGTACTTTTTATAAAAGGTACTTTTTATAAAAGGTACTTTTTATAAAAAGTACTTTTTATAAAAAGTACTTTTTATAAAAGGTACTTTTTATAAAAGGTACTTTTTATAAAAGGTACTTTTTATAAAAGGTACTTTTTATAAAAGGTACTTTTTATAAAAGGTACTTTTATAAAAGGTACTTTTTATAAAAGGTACTTTTATAAAAGGTACTTTTTATAAAAGGTACTTTTTATAAAAGGTACTTTTTATAAAAGGTACTTTTTATAAAAGGTACTTTTTATAAAAGGTACTTTTTATAAAAGGTACTTTTTATAAAAGGTACTTTTAATAAAAGGTACTTTTTATAAAAGGTACTTTTTATAAAAGGTACTTTTTATAAAAGGTACTTTTTATAAAAGGTACTTTTTATAAAAGGTACTTTTTATAAAAGGTACTTTTATAAAAGGTACTTTTTAAAGGGTACTTTTTATAAAAGGTTCTTTTTATAAAAGGTACTTTTTATAAAAGGTACTTTTTATAAAAGGTACTTTTTATAAAAGGTACTTTTTATAAAAGATAATTTTTATAAAAGGCACTTTTTATAAAAGGTACTTTTTATAAAAGGTACTTTTTATAAAAGGTACTTTTTACAAAAAGGTACTTTTTATAAAAAGGTACTTTTTATAAAAAGGTACTTTTTATAAAAAGGTACTTTTTATAAAAGGTACTTTTTATAAAGGGTACTTTTTATAAAAAGGTACTTTTTATAAAAGGCACTTTTTACAAAAGGTACTTTTTATAAACGGTTCAGAATTTTCAGAAAGTACTTGTTCCAGAATGTTTTATTTCACTAAAGGATCCTACATTTCAAATTTGAAGTTTGACTGACCATTATTTCAGTATATAAAAAAAGTACCAAAAGTACACTTTTTTACCCATTTTACCCCCGTCGAATCAACATTGGCAAAAACCCAGACTTAGTGAATCTTTTTTCCGGGAGGTGAACCTACATTGCAAATTTCAAGTTTCTAGTACTATTATTTAAGGATATATAAAAGGTACCAAAAGTACAGCTTTTTACCCCCTAAGAATCAACATTGGCAAAAGCCAGCGTTACTGGATCTATATTTCAGGATGTGAACATACAAACGAAACTTCAAGTCTCTATGACCATTATTTCAGGAGATATAAAAAGTACCAAAAGTACAGTTTTTTACCCTTTTTACCCCGTTAGAATCAACACAGGAAAAAATCCGGCCTTAGTGTATCTATGTTCCGGGAGGTGAACATACAGTCCAAATTTCAGGTCTCTATGACCATTATTTCAGGAGATATAAAAAGTACCAAAAGTACAGTTTTTTACCCTTTTTACCCCCTTAGAATCAACACTGGAAAAAATCCGGCCTTAGTGTATCTATGTTCCGGGAGGTGAACATAAGGTCCAAATTTCAGGTCTCTATGACCATTATTTCAGGAGATATAAAAAGTACCAAAAGTACAGTTTTTTACCCTTTTTACCCCCTTAGAATCAACACTGGCAAAAATCCAGCCTTAGTGGATCTATATTCCGGGAGGTGAACCTACAGTCCAAATTTCAAGTCTCTAGCTTCAGCGGTTTGGGCTGGGCGATGATGAATCAGTCAATAAGTCAGTCAGTCAGTCAGTCAGTCAGTCAGTCAGTCAGTCAGTCACATTACTCTTTTATATATATAGATATTATTTTATGTCCTTTTTTAGATTTTGACTATAAATATTGTAAAAAAGAGCCTTATACCATAACAAAAACGCTAAGTCTGAAGATAATCGGAATTAACACTAAAACAAGAAAACACCAAGGAAATCAACGTTCCTTTAATAAGCCCATTGTTCGCATCTTTCGATATCAATTGAAAAACTTGATATATAAGATCTTTTATGTTCAATTTATTTTGTTGACTATCAAAATGTGTTCTCATATCTATAAGTTAAATAATTTTTTTTTATATGGTCACCAAAAATGCAAACGATAGTAACTAAAAAATGAAAAACATAAAATTAAAGGGTTATGAAAACAGCAAAATTAATAAAAAAAATATTTTTAATTTTAAATTATACTTATGTACACCGTTTGCAATTCTGGTGAATATATACATAATAATCTATTACATATAGTTTAAAATGAAAAAAAAAATAAAAAAAAATATGAAAAAAAATGTAAAACAAATTGAAAACAACATTATATATGATCCCATATATGATTCAATATATTATCCAATATATGATTCAATATATGATCTAATATATGATCACATATATTGGATCATATATGACCGTGCCTTATATAAGCGCCAATTTTGGAATATGTTCATATATGAGACCATATTTGATACTATAAATGATACTGTATATGGTCTCATATATGATATCATATATGATTATATACAACATTTTTAGCCGGGAAGTCCTTTTTTGCAAAAACCCCAATTTTGAGGCTCAAAGTGGAGACAGAAGATAAACTCCGATCGGAGTTATATTTTGCATGTGAGTTACCCATAGGGGACCGACACTTTTGGCGGGTATTAGAATTTGATCAGAGAGAAAAGCCCAAAAACGAGCCACCCTAGTGCGCACACACATACTATAACATTTATGCTTGTGTGGGTAGTAGCAAGCAAAAAGTCAACAAATTTGCTCAAGCAACAGAATTTTATAGTGTGCGTGTGTCGACAGCGCACAAGCAGCATTTTTTAGCCTATTCCCGCGGGAATAGGAATTACAAAAATGCGCATGACTGCCCTAAAAACATCGTAATTAAACTGAAATACAAAAAAAAAAATATGTCTGGGACATTTATTTATTTTGGCACTTGTAAGAAAATTTGTCACTGTTCTACTAAGAATGCGCAAAAATGTTGGTTAATTTCTGCAAATGATTTCAAATGCGTTTTTATTTTCCGTCGGCGACTTTGAAAAATTATCTTTTACTCTTGTTGACCCACCCTGTAAAATCATATCATCCATCTGATTTACTACTGATTTTGTTTGAATTTGATTTTATTATGAATTTTTAATATATTTTCAATTCTTATTAACTATTGCATTGTTCAGTCTTTTTTTATGTAGTATTCAATTACGAGTATATAAAAAAATTTATTTGGTAATAAAACTATAATTACAATTCATAAAATAACTTATCGCTGAATATTTTGTTTTTACTTTTAATCACTTTCTATTTAATAATAGTTTTCATATTAATACTTTTATTTTTATGTTTAAATTATTGTAAAGTCATTGAGACTTTGTTAATGTTTAATGAAATTTTTAAAATTTTTTTAAACAAAATTATGAAATTTTTTGAGTCGAAAAAAAAAATACATTGATTTCGAGACATTTTTCTTATAGAAAAATTTTCAGATTGTGAGACATTTTTCGTATAGGCAAAAATTTTTATATTCAAGAAATATTTAGTATTGAGAAATTCTCAGATTTGTGCCATTCTTGCAAATGGCTTCTTAGATTTTGAAATACAAAACAATTTCAGATTATGAAACATTTTTCTTATTGAAAAAATTTTAAATTCTGAGACATTTTTCATATAGAAAACATTTTCATTTTTACATTTTTATTTTTCGTACAGAAAAATTCTGAGATTCTGAGATGTTTGTCATATAAAAAATGCCTGCGAGTTTTGAACTCTTGCCCAAAACATTAAATCATGATAATGTTTTGCGAAAGATTTGGGTGTACTTGCCAAAGCAAAGTTTTTTTAGAAACAATAATATTATAATACTTTGCTATTCCATGCAAAACAAATTGAAATATCAGTCGAGGACCCCATTAAAAAACCAAAAGAGCTGTACGTTTCGTAAGTGAGTGCAAAAATAAGTGCAAAAAAGTGTTTTTACATTTTGGAGAGTATAAAAGATTCGGCACCAAAAAATATAACACTCTCACTTGTTTAATGTACATTTGATAAACAAATGGAAAACTTTTATGCGAAAAGCTTAGACTTGGTGAAAAAGTAGTTTTAATAAAAAAATGTTTTTTTTTTTGTCGCGAAAAACAAAATTATGTTAAAAAAATTTAATGAACCCAAAATTTTGATGAAAAAAAGTTTTTGATGAATTTTTTTGATGAAAAGAAAAAATTTTTGATGTAAAAAAAAATTGATAAAAAAAAATATGAAAAATATGAAATTTTTTTTTTTTTTTTGTGAGAAAGAAAATTGATAATAAAAAATTTGATGAAAAAAAATTGATAAAAAAAAATATGATAAACAAAAAATTATGAAAAAAAAAATTGATGAAAAAAAAAAAAATTATGAAAAAAAAAAATGAATGAAAAAAAAAAAAATTGATGAAAAAAAAAGATGAAAAAAAAAGTTTGACGAAAAAAAAAAATTATGAAAAAAAAAAAAAAATTTATGAAAAAAAAAAAATTTGATGAAAAAAAAAGTTTGATGAAAAAAAAAAAAAAAATGATGAAAAAAAAAAATTGATGGAAAAAAAAAAAATTTTATGGATAAAAAAATTGATAAAAAAAAAATTTGATGAAAAAAAAAATTTGATGAAAAAAAAAAAATTTGATGAAAAAATAAAAATTGATGAAAAAAAAATTTTTTTTTGTTGAAAAATAATTATGTTACTTTTTATTCACCAGCTGGTGAAAAATGGTTTTATTCACCACGAGGTGAATTATTATCCAACTTACAAACCCAAGTTATTAAAATTTTTGGTTTTAAGAAAATGAAAATAGTAATTCTTGTTTTCTTTTTCGTTAATTGTTAGCTTATATAGTCAAACTGAGGTGGCGTCCCGCAACTTTTTTAAAATTAGACACCAGCCTAAAAACATTATCATGTTAAAATTTTTAGTTTTGAAAAATTCTTCATATTGAAACATTATTAGATTCTGAAATTCTAAAGAAAAATTTCAGACTTTAAGACATTTATCAAAAAAACTCTCAGATTCTAAGAAATTTTTGATAAAAAAAATTCTCAAATTCTGAGAAACATTTTTTAAAAATACATTAGCTGGCCACGTTTAGCAATCTAATTGTAATAACTTTTAAATATTTTTTGGACAATATTTTATCTTAAACAAAAATTTAAATTCATAAAAGCATATCAGACATAAAAAAAAATTATTAGATTTCCGTTTTAGAATTTTGCGGCGTCAACTTACCTTATTAAGCGATATCGAATGTAAACACACACAATTGACCACAAAATATAATTTTTGAAAATATGAAATTCTCATGAGAGACAAACAACCAATGCCAGTTTTTATACCCTCCACTTAGTGATAGGGGGTGTATATAAGTTTGTCATTCCGTTTGTAACTCATCGAAATATCGGTCTAGGATCCAATAAAGTATATGGGGCATTCCATGTCAAATCAGACACTTTGAACATATTTTTTTTAGATTTTCCCAATTTGTTTACAGTTTTTAGTATCCTTCGAAAACTCTTTCGTGGTAAATTTTCAGATTTTTTTGATGACCCGTTCAAAAGATATAGAATTTTTTGAAAAAATTGGTAGTTTGTTCCTTTACTCAAACTTCTTTTACTCATAACTTCTTCAATAATGGTTCAAATTTCATTTTTTTTTTTCAAAATTTTTGTTTTTTTACGTACTTTTAAAAAAAAAAATCCCAAAAAATTCTTAAAAGCGCTCTAGTATGGGATTTTTCAGTTTTAAAATTTAAATCTCACTTTTGAAAATGTTTGTACTTTTCGATTTTTTTGAAATTTTTTTGTGTAAAACTTCTATCGATTCTACAAATCCAGGAGGATCGTGGGATAACGATTATTACTATGTTTTAAAATTTTTTGAAAAAAATTTATTGTAATTTTTCAACCCTAAAATCATTTCTACTGCTCCAATGATGCTTCATAAAGGGGTCATTTATAAGACCGACCAACTTTAATTTTTACGTATTAACATTTCTTTGGAACAAACTAATACCCTATCTCCAATTTCTAAGTGGGCTCCCACACAAAGCGACATTTTTTAAATTTGCTCCAACTGCCCTAATAGTGCCGTTAGAGCAACAAAATGTATCACCGACCCACAATATTTTTTTAGTCCAAACATTTTCTCTGAACACACCTGCCCTCTATCTTTAAATGTTAAGGCGGTCCCCATACAATTTTTTTTATTTTTTGTAAATTTGTTTTATTTAGTCAGCTTCTACCGGTCCAATGGTGCGTCCGAGAGGGGTCATTAGTGAGACCGACCCCCATTTATTTTTACCCTACAACGTTTCTTTAAAACATACCTACGCCCTATCTCCACTCTCTAAGTAGGCTTCCATTCAAATTTACATTTTTATAGAATTTGCTCCAACTGTTATTTGTATGGGAGCCTACTTAGGGAGTGGAGATAGCGCGTAGGTATGTTTTAAAAAAATGTTGTAGGGTAAAAATAAATGGGGGTTGGTCTCACTAATGACCCCTCTCAGAACCACCATTGGACCGGTAGAAGCTGATTAAATAAACCAAATTTACAAAAAAATAAAAAAAATTGTATGGGGACCGCCTTAACAGTTAAAGATAGAGGGTCTGTGTATTCAAAGAAAATGTTTGCACTAAAAAAATATTGTGGGTAGGTCATAAATTTTGTTGCTCTAAGGGCACTATTAGGGCAGTTAGAGCGTTTGGAGCAAATTTAAAAAAATGCCGTTTTGTGTGGGAGCCCCCTTAGAAATAGGAGATAGGGTATTAGTTTGTTCCAAAGAAATGTTAAGAGGTAAAAATTATTGGGGGTCGGTCTTATAAATGACCCCTCTATGACGCACCATTGGAGCAGTAGAAATGATTTTAAGATTGGAAAATTACGATAAATTTTTTTCAAAAAATTTTAAAAAATAGTAATAATCGTTACCCCACGATCCTCCTGGGAAAAAAATTTGTGGAATCGATAGAAGTTTTACACAAAAAAATTTCAAAAAAATCGAAAAGTAAAAACATTTTCAAAAATGAGATTTAAATTTTAAAACTTAAAATCCCATACTAGAGCGCTTTTAAGAATTTTTGGGATTTTTTTTTAAAAGTACGTAAAAAAACCAAAAATTTTGAAAAAAAAAATTTGAAATTTGGACCATTATTGAAGAAGTTATGAGTAAAAGAAATTTGAGTAATGGAACAAACTACCCATTTTTAAAAATTCGATATCTTTTGAACGGATCATCAAAAAAATCTGAAAATTTACCAAGAAGGAGTTTTAAAAAAAAAAAAATAATTTTCAAAGTGTCCGATTTGACATGGAATGCCCCATATATATTCTTGATCACCGATTGATTTTAAGACATTCTAGCGATGTCCGTCTGTCCGTCTGTCCGTCTGTCCGTCTGTCCGTCTGTCTGTCTGCGGAAAATGCTGTCGCGGACTAAATATTGCACAGGGATGACTGAAACTTAACATATTTATTGGAAGTTCTCCCGAGAAGTTTGGAATTGCATTTGAGCGATATCGGTTCAGCGGTTCAAAAGTTATGAAAATGTAAGCACACCTCAAAAATTTCAGTACATTCAACATAACCTAAAAATACAAAATGCATTAATTCGGCTTCTGGTTGACATATGTGAACGTAATTGAACACCAAATGGTATTTAAACAAGTACGAACATTTTTTTTGACAAAAAAAGAAAAAAATCGTGGATTTTTTTTTACCAAATTTTTTTTTTTGCGGAAATTTTTTTTCAAATTTTTTTTTTTCAAAAGTAATTTCCTTTTAAATAAAGCTTTTTTCAATAATCTTTTTGAAATTGTGCAGGGTATCACTTCATTCGGCAAGGCCGAATTTAACTTTTTTACTTGTTAATCTTTAAACAGTCAAAAGAGATCTTATTGTTAGATAGCAATTAAAATTCTTGAAGATTTTGCATTTTATGGGTTAAATACAGAACCACCATAAATAAAAGTAAAAAAACCATAAAAAGCGAAAACAACTTTTAAAACATATTTAGAATTTTTAATAAAATAAATATTTTTTTCAGAATAATTGAGTTAAGGTATTGTATTAATATGGTCAACTTGTTTGTTATTGTGCGAGTTTGAAATTAAAATTAAAATTATTAAGAATTTTAGCTGTTTTTAGACCACAGCTAAAAACCATTATTACATCATGTAATTCAAGATATCAATTTTTATACTTAAACATATCTCTGTTTGCATATCAAATGAAAAAGTGAATGGCATAGTACTGAGATTTATATTTACTTATTGTTACACTCAAAATAATTACTCTGTTAAATACTGTGTAAAATTACTGTAATCTCAATTCGACAGATATTTGACAAAGTTATCTGTCGAAATACAGATTTTAAGAAAATACTTCGTATTTTCTTGTGACCGAAAAACAAAATTTTGTAAAATTGGAGTTACTCGCTAAAAACTTGTAATTTTCACAAAAATAAAGTAAATTTACAATTTGGAAGCATTAAAGCGGGAAAATTTAACAAAGTTTTAATTTTAATTAATTTAATTTTAATTAATGTTTTTGAAGCAGAGAAGTTTTACTCATAAAATGGATTTAACTAAAACTTTGTAAATTTACAGTTTTTTTTTGTAAAATTTTGAACTCATAAATGCATTTAACTAAAACTTTGTTAATTTACAGAGTTTTTTGGTAAAATTCTTCTTGGTTTTATCAGTATTTTACAGATAATTCTGTAAATTTACAGTTTTTTTTTTTGATCGAAATCATTTTACAGAGTTTTCTTCGTAAAATAACAAAAAATCTTGCTGGTTGGAAATCTATGGTATTTTCTGCTGGCTCAGCAGAGTATCTCTGTAATTTAACAGAGTGATTATTTTGAGTGTAGTTAGCAAACAGTTTATAAAGGTTTTCAACACCACATTAATAACAGCTAAAAAATTGTTTCATTTCCGTTTTAAATAAAATGTTTTAAACTTACAATTAGTTTACTTTATAGCAGTTGTAACCGCATTTACACCTTTTTTTAATTAACCACAATTTAAATTTTATTGTAAGCCTAGTGATGTCCGTCTGTTAAAATCACTTTTTAAGAAAAACTATTAGATTGACAGGGCTGATTTCTAGCATTTAATTACCGTAATGAATCTAAAATGTTTGTACGTAAAAATTTTCTATAGAAAATTTATTGATAACAAAAAATTTTCTATAGAAAATTTATTGATAATAAAAAATTTTCTATAGAAAATTTATTGATAACAAAAAATTTTCTATAGAAAATTTATTGATAACAAAAAATTTTCTATAGAAAATTTATTGATAACAAAAAATTTTCTATAGAAAATTTATTGATAACAAAAAATTTTCTATAGAAAATTTATTGATAACAAAAAATTTTCTATAGAAAATTTATTGATAACAAAAAATTTTCTATAGAAAATTTATTGATAACAAAAAATTTTCTATAGAAAATTTATTGATAACAAAAAATTTTCTATAGAAAATTTATTGATAACAAAAAATTTTCTATAGAAAATTTATTGATAACAAAAAATTTTCTATAGAAAATTTATTGATAACAAAAAATTTTCTATAGAAAATTTATTGATAACAAAAAATTTTCTATAGAAAATTTATTGATAACAAAAAATTTTCTATAGAAAATTTATTGATAACAAAAAATTTTCTATAGAAAATTTATTGATAACAAAAAATTTTCTATAGAAAATTTATTGATAACAAAAAATTTTCTATAGAAAATTTATTGATAACAAAAAATTTTCTATAGAAAATTTATTGATAACAAAAAATTTTCTATAGAAAATTTATTGATAACAAAAAATTTTCTATAGAAAATTTATTGATAACAAAAAATTTTCTATAGAAAATTTATTGATAACAAAAAATTTTCTATAGAAAATTTATTGATAATAAAAAATTTTCTATAGAAAATTTATTGATAACAAAAAATTTTCTATAGAAAATTTATTGATAACAAAAAATTTTCTATAGAAAATTTATTGATAACAAAAAATTTTCTATAGAAAATTTATTGATAACAAAAAATTTTCTATAGAAAATTTATTGATAACAAAAAATTTTCTATAGAAAATTTATTGATAACAAAAAATTTTCTATAGAAAATTTATTGATAACAAAAAATTTTCTATAGAAAATTTAATGATAACAAAAAATTTTCTATAGAAAATTTATTGATAACAAAAAATTTTCTATAGAAAATAAATATCTTGTGCCCAATCACATATTTACTTTATAGTACCATTTATTATGTTAATAAAATTTTATTAATAGTTGAAGTTTGCATTTGTTATTAAAATCACTATATTTCCGTTGTTGTTACTGTTATTTGTAAATATGTATGTACAAAAAATACTACAATTTCTTAATATTATTTTTTTTTGCCTTTGGGCTGGCTGGAAGTAGTTTTTAACATACTCTAATGATTTTTCAATGAATTTTACTAATAATGAATCATTCAACATATTTTAACCAATATCCCAGCAATAAAAATAATAAATCAAATAAATATACAAAAGAAGGAAAACAAAACAATAAAAAATATACAAACATTACTTTTCTGATGAAAAGTGGTAAAAGTAGAATCCGAGCTACTTAAAAATATTCTGAATACAGGTGTACTTAATGTTTTTCTAGGTCAGATCTCGTTTTTGAAATGTTTGAATATCTAACGAAAACTTGCTCAAAATTGAATCAATTAAATTTATTTTATTATGATTTTTCTTATAATATGATCATTACTTCAGTACACCAGCGGATACTTGATATACATATAATAAGTATACGCCACTGTTTACTTCAGAACTATAAAAAAAATTTGAAATAGTTTAATCTTTTTGAAAAAGTTTATTGTTTTTTCAGAAATAATAGTGATGGATTCAAATCGAACTTAAAATTTATAAATTTCAAAAATTTTCCTGATATTATCAAGTTATTGTAGTAGATTTTTTGTTTTAAAGCACTGGAAAATTAGTTTTAAACTCTTCTTTTTCATTTTTATTTTTTTCTATTTTTTTTTTAATTAATTATCAAGTTAATGCCTTCATAAATATTTCTAACTGTTGTTTTAATGTTTTTGTTGCTGCTCGTGTTATATAAGATTAAAAATAATAAAAAAAAAAACTCAAGTAAATAAATAATAACTTATTATAGAGCATGAAAACTGTTGCATGTTTAAAAAATCTTTTTGAGTTGTATTCTTTAAGATATTATTTTTTTTCTTAAAGCATTCATTAGAACTCAAACATAACGTGAGATAAAAATAAAAGAATCATTAAAAATACAGAAAAAAAAAAAATAATTTATCAGCCCTTTGTACACTTGTTTACAGTAATTGTCACGTGAAGTGACTGTAAACAAAATAAAAATTTTCTACAGAAATTTGTTTGTTATCAATAAATTTTCTATAGTAAATTTTTTGTTATCAATAAATTTTCTATAGAAAATTTTTTAAATCGATAAATTTTCTACAGAAAATTTTTTTAATCGATAAATTTTTCATAGTATATTTTGTTATCAATAAATTTTCAATAGAAAATTTTGCTATCGATAAATTTCTACAGAAAATTTTCCTGAATTTTCTATAGAAAATTTTTTGTTATCGAGAAAAGTTTTTATAGAAAATTTATCGATAACAAAATTGTTTTCGAGAAATTTTTTATAGAAAATTTTTTGTTATCGTGAATTTTTCTAAAGAAAATTTTTTGTTCTCGGGAAATTTTCTGTAGAAAATTTTTTGTTGTCAGTAAAACATTTATCGATAACAAATTTTAGAATTTATCGCTAACAAAATTTTCAGCAGAAAATTATATTGATGACAAAATTTTCTATAGAAACTTATCGATAATCAATTTTTTATAGTTAATTTTGTTATCGATAAATTTTCGATAGAAAATTTTGTTATCGATAAATTTCTACAGAAAATTTTCCTACCGATGAATTTTCTATAGAAAATTTTTTGTTATCGAGAAATTTTCTACAGAAAATTGTTTGTTATCAATAAAACATTTATCGATAACAAATTTTTTATCGATAAATTTTCTACAGAAAATTTTTTTAATCGATAAATTTTTTATTGTATATTTTGTTATCGATAAATTTTCAACAGAAAATTTTGTTATCGATAAATTTCTACAGAAAATTTTCCTGCCGATGAGTTTTCTATAGAAAATTTTCCTACCGATGAATTTTCTATAGAAATTTTTTGTTATCGAGAAATTTTCTATAGAAAATTGCTTGTTATCAATAAAACATTTATCGATAACAAATTTTCTATAGAGAATTTATCGGTAACAAGATTTTCTGTAGAAAATTTTATTGATAACAAAATTTTCTATAGAAAATTTATCGATAGTCAAAGTTTCAATAGAAAATTTCTAGATAAGAAAAGCTTTTCTAGAAAATTTATCGATAACAAAATTTTCTGTAGAAATTTATCGATAACAAAATTTTCTGTAGAAATTTATCGATAACAAAATTTTCTTTAGAGAATTTATCGGTAGGAAAATTTTCTGTAGAATTTTATGGATAACAAAATTTTCTGTTGAAAATTTATCGATTACAAAATATTCTATAAAAAATTTATCGATTAAAAAAATTTTTGGTAGAAAATTTATTGATAAAAAATTTTCTGTATAAAATTTATCGATAAAAAAATGTTCTGTATGAAATTTATCGATAAGAAAATGTTCTGTATAAAATTTATTGATAACAAATTTTGATATAAAAAATTTATTAATAACAAAATTTAGCTGTAGAAAATTTATCGGCTGTAAAAAGTTTTCTATAGAAAATTTATCGATAACAAAAAATATTATATAGAAAATTTATCTATAACAATTTTGAATTAAAATTGTTTTCTATTCGACCTTTCAGATTTAATGTGTAAAAAATAAAGTTGTTCGAGCTCGAGGTCAAACGCTCTAACAATTTTCTATAGAAAATTTATCGATAACAAAAAATTTTCTATAGAAAATTTATAGATAACAAAAATTTTTCTATAGAAAATTTATCGATAACAAACAATTTTCTATAGAAAATTTATCGATAACAAAAAATTTTCTATAGAAAACTTATCGATAACAAAAAGTTTTTTATAGAAAATTTATCGATAACAAAAAATTGTATATAGAAAACTTATCGATAACAAAAAACGTTATATAGAAAATTCATCGATAACAAAAATTTTTCTATAGAAAATTTATCGATAACAAAAAATTTTCTATAGAAAATTTATCGATAACAAAAATTTTTCTATAGAAAATTTATCGATAACAAAAAATTTTCTATAGAACATTTATCGATAACAAAAAAATTTCTATAGAAAACTTATCGATAACAAAAAGTTTTCTATAGAAAATTTATCGATAACAAAAATATGTCAATATAAAATTAAAGGATACCACAAAATTTTTTATAGAAAATTTATCGATACCACAAAATTTTTTACAGAATATTTATCGATAACAAAAAATTTTCTATAGAAAATTTATCGACAACAGAAAATTTTCTATAGAAAATTTATAGATAACAAAAAATTTTTTATGGAAAATTTATTGATAACAAAAAATTTTCTATAGAAAATTTAATGATAACAAAAAATTTTCTATAGAAAATTAATTGATAACAAAAATTTTCTATAGAAAATCTATTGATAACAAAAAAATTTATATAGAAAATTTATTGATAACAAAAAATTTTCTATAGAAAATTTATCGATGACAAAAATTCTATAGAAAATTTTTTGATAACAAAATATTTTCTATAGAAAATTTATCGATGACAATAATTATATAGAAAATTTTTTGATAACAAAATATTTTCTGTAGAAAATTTATCGATAACAAAAAATTTTCTATAGAAAATTTATTGATAACAAAAAATTTTCTATAGAAAATTTATCGATAAAAAAAAAATTTCTATAGAAAATTTATCGATAACAAAAAATTTTCTATAAAAAAATTTATCGATAACAAAAAATTTTCTATAGAAAATTTATCGATAACAAAAAATTTTCTATAGAAAATTTATTGATAACAAAAAATTTTCTATAGAAAATTTATTGATGACAAAAAATTTTCTATAGAAAATTTATTGATAACAAAAAATTTTCTATAGAAAATTTATTGATAACAAAAAATTCTATAGAATATTTTTTGATTACAAAAAATTTTCTATAGAAATTTTTTCGACAACAGAAAATCTTCTATCGAAAATTTATCGATAACAAAAAACTTTCTATATAAAATTTATCGATCACAAAAAATGTTCTAAATAAAATTGATCGACAACAACAAAAATTCAATTGAAAATTTATCGATAACCAATTTTTTACAAAAATTTATCAATAACGAAATCTTTTATGTTTTATTTTTTTTTATTGACAAATTTTCTGAGTAAAATTTTGTTGTCGAAAAATTTTCTGAGGAAAATTTTGTTATCGAAAAATTATAGATATCAAAATTTTTTCGTAGAAAATTTATTGGTCAATAAATTTTCTATAGAAAATTTATCGATAGCAATGTTTTCTACAGAAATTTATCGAAAACTAAATCTTCTACATAAAATTTGTAGATAAAATTTTTTTTATTGAATGTTAATTTTTTTAAAATTTATTTATTGCAAATTTATCTATAGAAAAATTCTTTTGTAGAAAATTTATTACTAACAAAATTTCTAAATAAAAAATTTGTCGATAACAAAATTTTACTATAGAAAATTTATCGATAGCAAAATTTTGCAATAGAAAATTTATCGATAGTAAAATTTTTTTAAATTAATTTTTCGATAACACCAAATATATCGATAACATATTTTTCTATAGAAAATTAATCGGTAAAAAAATTGTCTATAGAAAACATGTCGAATATGTTTTTTTTTCAGAACAAACTTTTGTATAGAAAGTTTGTTATCGATAACAAATTTTTCTTTAGAGAGTTTGTTATCGATAGATAGTTTTCTATAGAAATTTAGCTATCGATAACAATCTCTTTAATATAAATTCAAAAAAAAAAAATCTTAAAAAAATTTTCCGAAAAAAAGGAGATCACAGCATGTTCCATCAGTTTTTTGTTGATATTTTTGACCCGCCATTTTTATTGCTATTATTTATTTTTGCCACAAATGTCTATGGTTTGTTTTTTTTTTTAGTTTATGTTTTTGATTTGACCATTTTGAATCTGTTTGATTTTTTTCTCTCTCATCTGATTATCATGTATTCCAGAAAGTGGGTGTTTATTTAATACTTAGTTTAGTAGTTATATAGTTGGTTACTTGTCTGGTCTATACTACAACATCGTTCTGAGAGATGAATTTTTTTCATTTTGGATGTTTTTTTTTTTTATTCCATATACAAAGCCGGGACATGTAAATTGAGATTTTTCCATTGTAGTTTTTAAATTATATTCAAGTAGTTTGTTGCAATTATGTTTTTAATAATCATTTTTTTGACGAAAGTTTTAAGTTCATTTGTTTTACACAATTTGGATGGGGATGTGTAACAACCCAATGTCAAAGTGGAACATCAGATCGCCGTATTGATAGACAAGTTGAAACTTCTATTTATATTGCAAAAACTGATGAAAAAGAAAATTGGAATTACAAGATGGTTGGAAAAGCTGTAGGCACTTGAAATGAAAAAGTTTTAGTTTACCAAAATGTGGGTGGTCAATGGTTTGGTAGTTTTTGTTGGTCTATAAATAGAACAAGGAAATGCATTAAGAATGCGGTAGATGTGTTTGTAGATGCAAGCTTTATAATAAGCTTTTTATGCATATAGACTAGAGTTGGGTGGGTGAGAGGAATTCTAAAATGTGACATTGTGACAAGCATAACTTAAGTATGTCCACTAGGGATATAACCATTTGCATATTTTTGAAAATATCAAAAAGAACCTATAATAGTGAGAAAGTACATAGAAAATCAATAAGAAATGCGTCCTCTTTTTTTCGCGAATGTTAAAAAAGGTTCGGCACCGATCGCGATGAAGTTTTTGCTAATATTTTGTTTCAAATATTCATTCAACCCATGTTTCAAATGTTGAAAATCATACTGCTAATTTTTTCTTGTTTTATTTTTGTTGTAGAACGACGGAAAACAAAATTACGTTGAAAGGGACGGATTCCCACCATAAAACATACAAAAATTAAAATTTGAGGTGTTTAAGAAATTGCAATCGGTGCCGAAGGTTTTTGGATCAAAATGACCCCGGATAACGTTTTTTGTTATCAGTATAACATTGCCCATACCGTTATGATAGGTTCTTAATTTGGTTATACCCCTAATGTCCACTCAAGAAATTTCCAAAATTCTCATTCAGAAGTTTTGCCGCACACTGTTTTTATTTATCAGTGATGGATTCGAAAACATTTTAGCGATGTCCGTCTGTTGAAATGTCGATCGCGGCCAAAATATTATACAGATGTGACTGAGACTTAACATATTTCCTTTTTGTTTTTCTGAGAAGTTTGGTATTGAATTTGAGCGATATCGGTATAGCGGTTTAAGACTTATGAACAAAAATGTAAGGACACCTCGAAATTTTTAGTACATTCCACATAACCTTAAAATACAAAATACTTTAATTTGGCTGCTGGTGCACCTATGTAAACAGAATTGGATAACAGATGGTATTTAAACAAGTACAAACATATTATTAACCGAATTTTTTTTTGCGGATTTTGGTTTTTCCCCAAAACTTTTTTTTATTCCGCGGAAATTATTTTTTTTTTTCCCAAAACTTTAACAAAAATTTAAAAAACAATCCTGTTTTCAATGCGGAGGTTATTCGGCAAGGCTGAATTTAACTGATTTACTTGTTTACGTTAGTTAATACACGGGAATCTGAAATTCCGTTCACGTGCTCATCTCTAGTATACACATTTTAGGGTTGCAAATAATTTGGCCAACACTCACACAGGTACACTTGTTTAATGAAAAGCTTATGGGTCTGGGATGCTGCAAGTATCCTTATGTAAGCTTTTAGTATTAAAAGTGCACAAGCTTTTGTCTTTTGATTGAATATAGTACATACAAGGGTTGTAAGTAAACTATTCTAATGCAGACAAGTAGAGAAATAAATGCATATACGCACCTTTCATTGAATTTAGATAAAAAACAAAATTAATATTTTTTATAATATTAAACAAAAAAATTTTAAGGAAGCAGTTTTAATTAAAAAAAAATATAAAAAAATAAAAAAAAAAAAAAAAAAATTACATAAACCCAACGGGAATCGAACCTAGAATCTTCAAATCTTCAATATACTTACATCAGAAGTAAAACTTTTAAGAGTCACATACAATTTACAGTCAATTGCAGGATGCTTCGTCCGAACAAACTTTAACATCATGATTCATGACCAAAATTATTCCTAGCAAAAAATTTAATTTTCTAAGGAAAATTTTATGATAACGAGAAAATTTTTTGTTATCGAGAAATTTTGTATAGAAAATTTTTTGTTATCGAGAAATTTTCTATAGAAAATTTTTTGTTATCGAAAAATTTTTTGTTATCAAGAAATTTTCTATAGAAAATTTTTTGTTATCGAGAAATTTTCTATAGAAAATTTTTTGTTATCGATACAGTCAATTGAAGCATGCTTCGTCCGAACAAACTTGAACATCATGACTCATGACCAAAATTATTCCTTGCAAAAAATTTAATTTTCTAAGGAAAATTTTATGTTATCGATAAATTTTCGATAGAAAATTTTTTGTTTTCGATAAATTTTCTATAGAAAATTTTTTGTTATCGATAAATTTTCTATAGAAAATTTTTTGTTATCGATAAATTTTCTATAGAAAATTTTTTGTTATCGATAAATTTTCTATAGAAAATTTTTTGTTATCGAGAAATTTTCTATAGAAAATTTTTTGTTATCGAGAAATTATCTATAGAAAATTTTTTGTTATCGAGAAATTTTCTATAGAAAATTTTTTGTTATCGAGAAATTTTCTATAGAAAATTTTTTGTTATCGAGAAATTTTCTATAGAAAAATTTTTGAAAATTTTTTGTTATCGACAAATTTTCTATAGAAAATTTTTTGTTATCGAGAAATTTTCTATAGAAAATGTTTTGTTATCGAGAAATTTTCTATAGAAAATTTTTTGTTATCGAGAAATTTTCTATAGAAAATTTTTTGTTATCGAGAAATTTTCTATAGAAAATTTTTTGTTATCGAGAAATTTTCTATAGAAAATTTTTTGTTATCGAGAAATTTTCTTTAGAAGTTTTTTTTGTTATCAAGAAATTTTCTATAGAAAATTTTTTGTTATCGAGAAATTTTCTATAGAAGTTTTTTTTGTTATCGAGAAATTTTCTATATAAATTTTTTTGTTATCGAAAAATTTTCTATAGAAGTTTTTTTGTTATCGAGAAATTTTCTATAGAAAATTTTTTGTTATGGAGAAATTTTCTATAGAAAATTTTTTGTTATCGAGAAATTTTCTATAGAAAATTTTTTGTTATCGAGAAATTTTCTATAGAAAATTTTTTGTTATCGAGAAATTTTCTATAGAAAATTTTTTGTTATCGACAAATTTTCTGTAGAAATTGTTTGTTATCGAGAAATTTTCTATAGAAAATTTTTTGTTATCGAGAAATTTTCTATAGAAAATTTTTTGTTATCGAGAAATTTTCTATAGAAAATTTTTTGTTATCGAGAAATTTTCTATAGAAAGTTTTTTTTTATCGAGAAATTTTCGATGGAAAATTTTTGTTATCGATAAATTTCTTTTAAAAAATTTTAGTTATCGAGAGATATTCTATAGAAAATTTTTTGTTATCGACAATTTTCTTATAGAACATTTTTTGTTATCTAGAAATCTATAGAAAATTTTTTGTTATCGAGAAATTTTCTATAGAAAATTTTTTGTTATCGAGAAACATTCTATAGAAAATTTTTTGTTACCCGGGTGAAAATGACCATGTATGTTCATATATGATGCATATATGGATGTCCATACATGTGCATATCCGTAATTTGAGGGTACATGTACATTAATGATCATACATTGTCATACATGAATTTGTATGTAAAATTTTTTTTGTATTTTTTTTTCCATAAAACGTCTATTAATTGAAATTTTTTCAAATATAAATAATTTGTACTAATTTATGACACTGATTTTTTAATAAAAACTAACGAATATTTTAAAAATATACTTTGGACTTTATGATACTTTAGGATAATCAAAGCTTCGAAGAATTAACCACTTTTCGAATGAATTCACAAATAAAATACATTCGATTTTATAGTCACTGAATACAAGTATCTTTAAATATCAATATTTCTTGGAATGCATTAAATTTTTACCATTAAATCGAATTCTTGTTTATGAGAATTTTTAAAATTGAATGCATTCTTTATTTCATTCATTTATTATTCATGAGACTTAAAAATCGAATTTATAAAAACTTACGCATTCAATTTCAAAGTCGAATGAAAAAGAAACCGAATTCATTCTATATTTTAAAATCAAATGTAAATTCATTCGATAAATTGTGATTGGGGAATGCAATCATTAAAGTTTAATTCAGAACACCAAATCTTATTAAGGGATGAAATCCTTCGCAGCTCTGACAGTAATACCGTCAGAGTGTTCGAATTTTCTTCTAAATTTGGTTGTTTACGTTAGTGCCGTTCATATTCGCCTATAGAATACAAAAATTATAACCAATGTTGATGATGTATGATCATTATTGTCCAACCGAACGACTTTTTCAGACTGAACCCATACATGAACTTCGTCCAATTTTGCGAAGTTCTGCCGAACCCAACCTTTAAAAAATTGTTTTTAAGACATGTATGCTATGCAGATGCATAGCATATATGAAAGAGTATGACATATACCTATCCACACATAGTTGCATACATTTACATATATGAAATATTACATTACTTGTGTATGTTCATATATGCTCCCATATATGACATACATTTCCATATATTGTTCATATACTATCATACATGGAATCATGTATGAGCATGTATGAACATACATGGTCATTTTCACCCGGGTATCGAGAAATTTTCTATAGAAAATTTTTTGTTATCGAGAAATTTTCTATAGAAAATTTTTTGTTATCGAGAAATTTTCTATAGAAAATTTTTTGTTATCGAGAAATTTTCTATAGAAAATTTTTTGTTATTGATAAATTTTCTATTGAAAATTTTTTGTTATCGAGAAATTTTGTATAGAAAATTTTTTGTTATCGAGAAATTTTCTATAGAAAATTTTTTGTTATCGACAATTTTTTTATAGAAAATTTTTTGTTATCTAGAATTCTATAGAAAATTTTTTGTTATCGAGAAATTTTCTATAGAAAATTTTTTGTTATCAAAGAAATTTTCTATTGAATTTTTTTTGTTATTGAGAAATTTTGTTATCGAGAAATTTTCTATAGAAAATTGTTTGTTATCGAGAAATTTTCTATAGAAACTTTTTTGTTATCAAGAAATTTTCTATAGAAAATTTTTTGTATTCGAGAAATTTTCTATAGAAATTTTTTTGTTAACGAGAATAGACAATTTTTTGTTATCGAGAAATTTTCGATAGAAAATTTTTTGTTATCGAGAAATTTTCTATAGAAAAGTTTTCTATAGAAAAGTTTTTGTTATCGAGAAATTTTCTATATAAAATTTTTTGTTATCGAAAAATTTTCTATATAAAATTTTTTGTTACCCGGTGAAAAATGGTACAAATATGATCATATATGCGTTCATACAGCGTCATGTATGTCCACATATGTAGCATATATGAATATATATGGCACTGTATGAAGGCATATATGATCATATTTGCAACATATATGTCCATTAGGGATATAACCATTTGCGTTTTTTTGCAAATATCGAAAAGGACCTATCATATTGAGAATATAGATGAAAAATCAAGAAGAAATGTGTGTTCTTTTTTTCGCGAATGTTAAAAAAGGTTCGGCACCGATCGCGATGAAGTTTTCGCTAATATTTTTCTTTATTATTCGGAAAACCCGTATTTCTAGTGTCGAAAACCATTTTATAAATTTGTTATTGTTTTATTTTTGTTGTAAAACGACAAAAAGCCAAAAAACGGTGGATGGGAAGGAATCCCACCATAAAACATAAAAAAATGTAAATTTATGGTGTTTTAGAAATTGCAATCGGTGCCGAAGGTTTTTGGACCAAAATGTCTCCGGATAACGTTTTTTGTTATCAGTATAAAATTACCCATACGATTATGATAGGTTCCTATTTTGGTTATATCCCTAATGTCATATACGTCCATATACGTAAAATGAGGGCATATGAACATATATGACATATATGCTCCATATATGTCCACATATGTCATATATGGGCATATGCCCTCATTTTACGTATATGGACGTATATGTTGCAAATATGAACATATATGACTGCATACAATTTCATATATGACCATATATGCTCATATATTTACATATATGCATCCATATATTTACATATATGTATCCATATATGCTCATTTTTCACCGGGTATCGAAAAATTTTCTATAGAAATTTTTTTGTTATCGAGAAATTTTCTACAGAAAATTTTATGTTATCGAGAAATTTTCTATAGAAAATTTTTTGTTATCGAGAAATTTTATAGAAAATTCTATAGAAAATAACAATTTAATTTTCTAAAGAAAATTTTCTATAGAAAATTTTTTTGTTATCGAAAACATTTTTTGTTATCGAGAAATTTTGCTCGGTAACAAAAAATTTTTTATAGAAAATTTCTCTACAACAAAAAATTTTCTTTACAAAGTTTTTTGTTATCGAGAAATTTTCTATAGAAAATTTTTTGTTATCGAGAAATTTTCTATTAAAAATTATTTGTTATCGAGAAATTTTCTATAGAAAATTTTTTGTGATCGAGAAATTTTCTATTGAAAACTTTTTGTTGTAGAGAAATTTTCTATAAAAAATTTTTTGTTACCGAGCAAAATTTATTGTAAATAAAAAATTTTCTATAGAAAATTTCTCGATAACAAAAAATTTTCTACAGAAAATTTTTTGTTTACAATAAATTTTTTATAGAAAATTTTTTGTTTACAATATATTTTTTATAGAAAAATTTTTGTTATCGATAAATTTTCTAAAGAATTAACAGTTTTATTGCATTTTTCGGGATGATTAATTTTTTTCTTACTAATTTTTTATACCTCTCATGGTTTTTGAGATAACTACCGAACTAACACACATTTTGTCGAAAGCAAAAATATTTTTTATAAAATTATTGAAAACTAGCTCGCCCGCCGGAACTTCGTTACCGGTTATGTTAAATACCGGATAATAGAAGGATCAGGATTACCCTACCGATTTCAAAAAATGACTCATATGCAGTCTTTGTTTTATTTAATTGTGGACGCTTAAGTCTTTCATAAAATAATATTTCATTGAATAACTTAATCAATAAAATTTGAATAATTTCGGTGGTACGTTGTCATGTTCGTTCCGGTGAAAAAGATTTTGACAATTTTCGAGCCTTTATATCGGGATTTTGGATCTTGAGTGAATAAATATTTCAGTGAAAAAAGAAATTGGAATAAAAAAAAATTTGGGTAAAATAACATATAGAGAGAAAAAATATGGAGTTGAAAAGTTTAATAAGAAAAATTTTAGTAAAAAGTATCATTCTATATTTTTCCCCGCTCTATTCCATTTCGTTCCCCGTTCTACTCCATTTCATTTCCAATTCAATCTCCTTGCAAGTTTCATTCCTCTCCATATAATATGCGATACAGAAATAAAAAGTGCTATTGTATTTATCTTATAGATATACAAATACCATTTTACACCATTTGTACCAATTTAGGTACCCCTTTTTACCCTGTCCATCTCTTGGGTGTTATTTCGGCTGGAGGATACTGCAAGTCAAATTTTGAGTTTCTAGGCTTTAATAAATAGATAGGTACAAATAATTATTTGCCACCTTTTCCACTTAAAATTAAATTTTCCAAAAACCTTTTTTTTCTGAACCGTTTCAAGAAATATAAGAAGTACCAAACTTACACTTTTATATGCCCTTTGCGACTCTTAAAAAAAGAATTTCCAAAAAGTACTTTTTCCAAAATATTTTTTTACTAAAGAATACAGCATTCAAATTTTCACTGCCTAGGAATATTATTTCAAGAAGTATAAAAAGTATAAAAAACACTTTTCTACACCTCTAGAAACGGAATCTTTTATAAATACTTTAGCGTAGCAGATTGTTTTTTTTTCACCGAAGGACCCCACATTCCAAAGTTCAAGCTTCTAAGACAATTATTATAGAACCAAAAAAAATTAGTACCAAAATTACACGTTATTACCCCCGTTAGAAACGGAATTTCCAAAAAGTACTTTTTCAAGTATGTTTTTTCTTCACCGAAGGATCCTACATTACAAATTGCAATTGTCTAGGAATATTATTTCTGCAAATATTAAAAGGACAAATGGTATACTTTTTAACCCCGTTAAGAAACGGAATTTCCAAAATGTACTTTTCCCAAAATTTTGGGTTTCATCGAAGAATTTTAAATCCAAAATTTTAAGTTTCTAGAACTATTACGTCATAAAATATCAAAATTACAGGAAGAACACTTTTTTAGCCATTTTACCCTACTAAGAAGCGGAATTTCCAAAAAGTATTTTTTCCAGATTGTTTTTTTACCTAATGATCCAACATTTAAAATTTCAAGATTCTAGGGTCATTACTACCTGAAATTAGAACGTACCTAAAGTTTAAATTTTTACCCGTTACACCCCCTAAGAAAAGGAAATTTCAAAAATTAAGTTTTTTTCAGAATTTGCTTTCACTTAAGGATCCTACATTTCAAATATCAAGTTTCTATGATCATTATTTCAGGATATAAAAAGTACCAAAAGTACTATTTTTACCCCTTAAGAAAAGGAAATTAAATAAAATTTTCAAAAAGTACTTTTCCTAGATTTTTTTTTTTTTTTGCAAAAGGTAATTTTTACAAAAGGTAATTTTTATTAATGGTACTTTTATTAAAAGATACTTTTTATAAAAGGTACTTATTGTAAAAGGTACTTTTTATAAATAGTACTATATATAAAAGGTACTTTTTATAAAAAGTACTTTTTAAAAAAGGTACTTTTTATAAAAGGTACTTTTTGTGAAAGGTACTTTTTATAAATGGTACTTTTTATAAAAGGTACTTTTTTTAAAAGGTACTTTTTATAAAAGGTACTTTTTATAAAAGGTACTTTTAATAATGGGTACTTTTTATAAAACGTACTTTTTATAAAAGGTACTTTATATAAAAGGTACTTTTTATAAAAGGTACTTTCTATAAAAGGTACTTTTTATAAAAGGTACTTTTTATAAAAGGTACTTTTTATAAAAGGTACTTTTTATAAAAGGTACTTTTTATAAAAGGTACTTTTTATAAAACGTACTTTTTATAAAAGGTACTTTTTATAAAAGGTACTTTTTATAAAAGGTACTTTTTATAAAAGGTACTTTTTATAAAAGGTACTTTTTATAAAAGGTACTTTTTATAAAAGATACTTTTTATAAAAGGTACTTTCTATAAAAGGTTCTTTTGATAAAAGGTACCTTTTATAAAAGGTACTTTTTATAGAAGGTACTTTTTATAAAAGGTACTTTTTATAAAAGTTACTTTTTATAAAAGGTAATTTTTATAAAAGGTACTTTTTATAAAAGGTACTTTTTATAAAAGGAACTTTTTATAAAAGGTACTTTTTATAAAAGGTACTTTTTATAAAAGGTACTTTTTATAAAAGGTACTTTTAATAAAAGGTGCTTTTTATAAAACGTACTTTTTATAAAAGTTACTTTTTATAAAGGTCCTTTTTATAAAATGTACTTTTTATAAAAGGTACTTTTTACAAAAGGTACATTTTATAAAAGGTACTTTTTACAAAAGGTACTTTTTATAAAAGGTACTTTTTATAAAAGGTACTTTTTATAAAAGGTACTTTTTATAAAAGGTACTTTTTATAAAAGGTACTTTTTATAAAAGGTACTTTTTATAAAAGGTACTTTTTATAAAAGGTACTTTTTATAAAAGATACTTTTTATAAAAGGTACTTTTTATAAAAGGTACTTTTTATAAAAGGTACTTTTTATAAAAGGTACTTTTTATAAAAGGTACTTTTTATAAAAGGTACTTTTTATAAAAGGTACTTTTTATAAAAGGTACTTTTTATAAAAGGAACTTTTTATAAAAAGTACTTTTTATAAAAGGTACTTTTTATAAAAGGTACTTTTTATAAAAGGTACTTTTTATAAAAGGTACTTTTTATAAAAGGTACTTTTTATAAAAGGTACTTTTTATAAAAGGTACTTTTTATAAAAGGTACATATGTGAGGTAAATTTTTTACCTCACTTATGCCCCTTAAAATCAAATTTTCAAAAAGTACCTTTCCATATTGTTTTTTTAGCAAAGGATCCTACACGCAAAAAAAAAATCTGTGTAAGATTGAGCAATCCTACTTGGTAAAACTTTTTTCATACCAAAAAAAAATTTTTACCAAATTTTTGCTAATATTATGCTTGTCGATGTTAAAGTAACATAATTCATTTTTTATGTAAAATAACCAAGTAGCTTGCTCAATAACGCAAATTACCTGCACAAAAATTTATCGAAAGAAAACAACAAAAAAACAAAACAAATACAGACCGCCATTTTCATTTTGTATTTTTGTGTGCGTGCGTTGTTCGTTTATTTTTTGTGTTATAAAAACGTAAAAAGGAAATTGATATATAAAATAAAAATAAATTAATACATAAATAAAAATAAATAATTAGTTTTCTAAAAGATAAATAAATGTAAGATAAAAGAATGTTAAAGTTAATTTTGCTTTCATCACTTAAAACACCATTCAATAAGAAAAACCAATGGAGTCCCAGACGTATGTTTCGATGAATAACAAATGTAATGATAAAGTGAGTATACCCGCATTCCGAAGACACCAATAAGGTTTAATAGATTTTTAGTTAAAAATTAGTGTTTGGTAATAATTTTATATTTTTACAGGGTACTGCTAAATAAATTTTTGAAGCTATGGAGAATCCTTCACTACAATAAAGAGCGTGGACACCAATCCTGCCTTTAGTTATAAAATTAAAACCTAAAAACCCAAAGCCAAGGGAGTCCATACCTGTTTTGATGAGTTACAAATGGAATGACAAAGTAAGTGTTCCTCCTTACCAAGAGACCAATGGGGTTAACCAATTTTTTAAATGAAAAATTTATGTTTTGTAATAATTTTCTATTTTTACAGGATGCTTTTAAATAAATTCGTGAAGCTATAGCGGATCCTTTACTTCAAGAAGAAGCGTAGGCAGCAGTCACTCGAGAAAATTGTACAAAAAGGGTCAGTTGGTCGGTGGTAAATTAAATCCTACACAACATTTATTATATTAATATGGATTTATTCTGTGAAAATTTTAAATTCAATAAATATACAAATTTTTACAAAAATTTATTGAAAATTTATTTTAGCATAAATGTGGTAATTTTTAGCATTATTTTTAGTCAGCTTTTCAAAAAATTTTGGTATATTTCACCATATTTCTTTTGGTATATTTTACCAAGTTTTTGCTTAAATAGCATTAGCATTTTCTTCAAAATTTTTTACATAAGTGTTTTGGCTAAATTACGAAAACTACTTCGTCGGTTGTAGTTTTAGCATATTTTTGGTAAAATTATGCCAGATTTTTGCTCACTCCGACACAAGTTTTTTTTTGCGTGTACATTCCAAATTTCAAGTTTGTATGACCATTATTTCAGTAAATAAAAAAAAGTACTAAGAGTACACTTTTTTACCCATTTTACCCCGTAGATTCAACATTGGCCAAAAACCCAGCCTTTGTGTATTTTTTTCTCGGAAGGTGAATCTACATTACAAATTTCAAGTTTCAAGGACTATTATTTAAGGAAATATAAAAGGTACCAAAGGTACAGGTTTTTACCCTTTTTACCCCCTTAGAATCAACATTGGCAAAAATCCAGCCCTAGTGAACCTATTTTCTGGGAGGTGAATCTACAGTCCAAATTTCAAGTCTCTAAGACCATTATTTAAGGAAATATAAAAGGTACCAAAAGTACACTATTTTACCCATTTTGTCTCCTTAGAATCAACACTGACAAAAGCCCAGCCCTAGTGAACCTATTTTCTGGGAGGTGAATCTACATTTCAAATTTCAAGTTTCTAGGACCATTACTTAAGGAAATATAAAAGGTACCAAAAGTACAATTTTTTACCCTTTTTTTTTACATTGGTAAAATTCCAGCCTTGGTGGATCTATATTCCTGGAGGTTAACCTACATTCCAAATTTCAAGTCTCTATGACCATTATTTCGGGAGATATAAAAAGTAACAAAAGTACAGTTTTTTACCCTTTTTACCCCCTTAGAATCAACACTGGCAAAACTCCAGCCTTAGTGGATCTATATTCCGGGAGTTGAACATACAGTAAAAATTTCAAGTCTCTATGACCTTTATTTCGGGAGATATAAAAAGTACCAAAAGTACAGTTTTTTACCCTTTTTACCCCCTTAGAATCAACACTGGCAAAAACCCAGCCTTAGTGGATCTATATTCCGGGAGGTGAACCTACAGTCCAAATTTCAAGTCTCTAGCTTTAGCGGTTTGGGCTGGGCGATGATGAATCAGTCAGTCAGTCAGTCAGTCAGTCACTCACTCACTCACCCAACTCTTTTATATATATAGATGGCTGCAAAATATTTATTTTATATTTAAATATATATAAAAACACCTGTCACTTATGTTAGAAAATGTCACAAGGGACATGCCCCTTAGAAACACAAGCCTTGCCAATTCAATAGTCCCACACATTTTTCATCAACAAAAGAAATTTTTTTATTCAATTTAAAAACTATTTCTTATAAAAAATTAAAACATTTTCTCTAATTAATGTATTATTTTATAAATGCTATGAAACCTTTTCATAACTTAAATGAAACTTTTTATTAAAGTTCGTCCAATGTTACTGTTTAAAAAATACCTACTTCTTAGATATTTTTATACAATTCATAAATGTGTACTATTAAATAGTTTCATAGTATTTATGAAACATTACATATTTTTAATGATTTATTTCATAATATATATAATGAATGAAGTTTTCTTTGCTATACTAGTTGAATGAAGTTGTTTTCATTATATTAATGAATCTCATACGAACAGTTATGAAACAGTTTCTTAGTATTTATGAAACTGGTACATTGAACGAACTTTTATGATAAGTTTTATTATATTTATGACACATTTCATAAATATAATAAAGTTTTTTCTCTGATTGTGAGTGAGAAAATAAAACAAATAACTGACTAAAAAGTCTAAGGCCATTAACATTACACACATTACACAGAAAAAATTGAGTTTTTTTTTTTCAATTAAAATTTTATTTAATAACAAACAATTTAAATATATTATGTTGTTAATAAAAAACAGTTAAAAAAATTATTTGGACAAAAACCAAACTAATAGTAAAAATACTTTTTTCTGTGTAAGAAAGGGATACAATAACATCTACAAATAAAATATACAAGTCTAATCAACGAATTGGAACGTAGATGAACATCTCAACAAGTAGTACATGGTAATTTTAACATGAATATGTACTAGAATTACAATGTTTTATAGTAAGTAGTAGTTTGAAATAGATGTGGTGGTCATTAAGAAACAGAACGAAAACTTTTCTGTTACACTGTTTAACAATGTATGATGGATGGATAGATGGATGGATGAAGTAAATAGAAAGAAATAAAGAAAACTATGTAATCACCATGAAGTAATGAATGAACATTGTGATTCTCCAAAATGTTTTAAAAATATATACGAGAAAATAAAATTTTTAAAGCAAACAAAACATAAGTAAATTATTGTCTAAACAAGACCGACCATGGCAAACACTACACCACCAGACCGGATTTGAGGCTAATCGGATTAAATTTATCCGTAGTGCCAGGTAATCTAAGTTTTGGGTTTTTGAATATTTTAAAAAAGTAAAAAAAAAACATCTTGCGGGTACATCTTATTTCTTAGTTTGGATGAGCTTAATACGACTATTAAAAAAATATTCAAAATCGGTCGATCGGTTTTTGAGACATCACTATCTCAAATTTTCAAAAATTTATCATTTTTGAAGACATTTAAAAAAAATATCTCAAAACTTATTTTTCTCGTCCTTTTCACAGAGCTTGCGACGAACTTTTATTTAAACTTGATTTGAGCCAAAATCGATCATTTTAAGCTGTGGCGCCCTTCAATCAAAATTTTTGATGTTCATACCCTACACCACGCTGTGGTACAGGGTATACAAGGTATTGGTCCTAAACCCACTTTTAAGTATACAGATCGACTCTGAATCACGTTTTGAGTCGATTTAGCGATGCCCGTCCGTCTATATTTAGACCTAGCCCCCATACAAAGGTCCGCTTTAGTTTTGGCTCAAATGACTCTAATAACCGCATTATAATAGGTATCTTTTGGCAGGTAATCATTTTTTATCTATACAATTCACCATTCCGAATTTAAAAGAAATCGGACCGGTTCTTCTTGTAGCCCCCATGCAAACCACCTTCCCGATTTTCACATAAATCACTCAAATTTCATGAAAATAGAAAATATTTAATTAAAATTCTCTTTGTGTATGTTAAACGCATGCATTAACAACCTTATCAATTCTGATTATTTTGTGAAAATTTTGCCCGATATTCAGTTAAAACGGTTTGTTGTCAACAGAAAGAAGCCTATTTCACTCAAATTTGATTTGTGAGTGTTTTTTACACTTATTAAAGATTTGACAAAATATAAATCTAATCAGTCCATGTTTGAACTTGGGACCCATTTTCCGGGAAACTCTGGTGTAGGGTATTATATGACGGTATTCACCGACTATAATTTTCTTACTTGTTTTTTTTTTTAAATTCTAATTGCTTAGCGCCATCTGTAGTTGAAAATTCTGTTCACTAGTTGTCGTCATAATTTGAATTTAAAATCAAACAGTTTTAATATATCCGGTGTAGGGTATTTATATAAGAAGAGCACATTAAATATATTTTTTTTATAATTTGCAGAGCAGAAACAAAACATAAAAGAAATGTTATAATAGAGCTACTTTAGACACATTGGCGTTTTGTATATGAGGCGTTATTTTCTTATTCACCAACTGTAAAAATGTTAGGTCGTAGCAAATGCGAAATATTTCCGAGACTACCCGTAATAATATTTCGCAAATGCGAAATATTATTACGGGTAGTCTCGGAAATGTCGGTAATATAGTCAGAACCAGAACCAGGAATTCCCCGGGTACCGGGAAACTTAAGATTCTTTTGGCCCAAAGAAGAGGCCTTTTGTACCTTGGTTTCATAAGTCGTCATTTCAAATTTTAATAGGATCGACCATTTTTACATTTTTATACTTGAAAATGGAAGATATTTGATACAAATTTAGTTTGCGGATATTTAACGTGTACTTTATTAACCTTATTTACGCTGATTTTTTATCAGACAATTTTTTTACTTATTGTTGGTCCCCTGAAAAAATTTCGACCGACATTCAGTTAAATCGGTCTATTGGAAACAACAGGATTTTATTTAAATTTTGTTTGAGTGTATTTTAATACACATAAAATATTTAACCAAATATAGATCCAATCGGTCCATGTTTGGAATTAGGACTCTTTTAACTGCAAACTCTGGTGAGTATTATATAGTCGGTCTTGAACGACTATAATTTTCTTTAATTAAATTTTAAATTTTGCTTCCGTAATTTGACATGTATTTTAAAATCATCATTTTAAATTTTAACAGGATCAGTCTATTTTTACTCCTTAAATGAGTAAATATTAAAGTTCTTTAATGATCGAAATTGGACCTAAAAGAAGAAGATCCTCCTTGAAGATCTAAACCAGTGATGGACATTTTTGTAATTCCTATTCAAGCGGGAATAGGCTAAAAAATGCTGCTTGTGCGCTGTCGACAAACGTACACTATAAAATTCTGTTGCTTGAGCAAATTTGTTGACTTTTCGCTTGCTACTACCCACACAAGCATAAATGTTATAGTATGTGTGTGCGAACCACTGATCTAAACCAACCTCTGAAAAAAGTCAACTTGAATCCAGAAAACTAAAAAAAAAATATTTTTAAGTCCACTCCTTTTGTGGGTGTGATTCAAAAAGTTTTTGTTCACTTGATTTTTGTACTCTTGTTAACCAAATGAAACATTTTTATGTTAGAAGAAGTTCAGTTTTGGTGAAACAAAAAAATTTATGAAAAGTTTTGACGAAAAAAAAAAAATATTAAAAAAATATTTTTACAACAAAAAAAAAATGTGGAAAATTTATTTTAAAATTTTTGAAAAATTGGTCGATTCAATATATTTGACTTTTATTTTCCATGTAAAATCGCTGCAGAAATTAGTATGGATATTAGGATGGCAGCGAAATGTGAGGGGGATTTTTTTTAAATTGAATATCGTCGGGTCGGAATATTGTGCCACATGGCCTAAAACTGATGTGGTTTTTTGGGCTTATTGGAAGGGTCTTTCTGAGACCTTTCAGAATCATTACCAAAAAAAATCTGTTGAATATTCTTAGTCTGAGACATTTTGGACCCTTCTTTCTCTGCGTTCTTACCTGTATTCATTAATTTATTCAACAGAAAACTTTTCTAAAATCTGAGATTTTTTCGATAGGAAAATTTTCCAAAATCTTAGTCTTATTCGATAGGGTCTCGGCACCTTAGACTTTTTCTGTCTCAGATCCTGAGGCTTTCTAATGGAAAACCAAAGATGTCAAACAAAACACGTTTCATTGGCGGGTTTGGGGGAATACGCAGGAAATCTTTTCACGTGGAGAAAAATTCTTCGTCGTTTTCTTTGATAAATTCGTTAATTTCACTACTATCAAGTTTTTCGTATTTAGAATTGCGTAGAATTAAATAAAATTGAAGAATTTTTTATCATGGGAACTTTCCCATTAAAAATTAATTATTTTTTTTTTTGTAGATTTCAAGCCACTTTGGCAAAAACTACTTAAGATCTGTCTATAACCACTGTAGCGAAAAATTTTTCGTAAGCTGAGACCTTTTCTTTACGACAAATTCCCCAAAACCTAAGGTTTTAGTTTTTTTTTTTTTTTTAATTTTAAGTATTTTTTGAAAAAAATGTTGAACCCCATTACTCTGAATCAGTTATATACTCTGAATCAGTATATAACAGCCCGAGTAAAAGAGTTTATATATAATTATATATAATTTGATAAAATTATATCAAATTATATATAATTATATAAAATTATATAAAAAAGTTAAATTCTTCAAAAAGCTGAATAAAATTATATATAATTTGATAAAATTATATATAATTATATCCAGGATTTGGTGGATATAATTATATAAAATTATATTTACCCAGTTTGTGTGCTGGGAAAGCATCACAGTTTAGTACTCCCCCAGCGTCCAAAATGATAACCACGGTAAACGGTATGCCATTGCTATTTTAAAGCGCTTTGAACAAAAAATATGGTACTATTATAGCACTTTTAGAAAAAAAAAAAATAGAACGTATCAAAATTGTATAAGACATAACTTTTTTTGGCGTTTATTTAAATAAAGAAATGTATTAAATTAGGATAAAAAATTTATTGACTAATTTATTAGGATAAAAAAATTTTGGACAAACTTTGAAATATTTTCTTAGTCCCGGAAAAAATTCGTTTGCAGTTTTCTTTGCGAAAAAAGTCCCGAAAAAAGTGGTGTATTGAACCAAATCGGGTAGTGTTCCAAAGGGATAGGCCCAGTGACATTTCACATGTGATGTATCCGGAGTTTGAGACACTTCCTCGCGAAAGAAACAGGTGTTTTTATATAAAAGGTGTCAAGTTTGTAATATGTAGGTCATTGTGTCTAAGTGACATATCACGAGAACTATTAAGGACCGGCCTTTTATCCTGCAGGGAAATAAAAAATATTCAAATTGTTACGAAAATTAATAAATTTTAATAAAAAAATGTATACTTTGTATATATATAACATTGGCAAAGCGCTTGCAAAGCACTTTTTCGAATTCATACTACCTTCTACACAAAAAATAAAGTGCTTTGCCGAGACTTTTTCTTTGGAATGGCTGGCAGTTTCTGCCTGGGTAGTTATATATAATTTGATAAAATTTTATAAAATTTGATAAAATTAGATATAATTTGATATAATTATATCCACCATATCCTGGATATAATTATATATAATTTTATCAAATTATATATAATTTTATCAAACTTTTTGAAGAATTTAAAATTTTTATATAATTTTATATAATTATATATAATTTGATATAATTTTATTAAATTATAAATAATTATATAAAAAACTTTTTTACTCGGGAGTATATAAATTTTCCATTGAAAATTTCTTCTTGGATCGATTTTTCAACAAATTTTGAAAAAGTTTTTTGGAGTAAATAAACCTTTTAAATTCTATGATTTCATAAATGTCATTTTAAAATAAAATGTACTTAAAAATAGAGAAAAATAATTTTTTTTTAAATTTTTGCAGGAATTCCTGGGATCCCGGGAAATCATAAAATAAATCCCGCTTTTCAGGAAGTGGAAAAGTCCTAAAAAAAAAACTCTACTAATATAGGATATTTTAGTTCGAAAATGTTCTAATCGGACCAAGGATAAAAAACGACATTATATTATAGTTTTTTTTTTGCGATTTTGTTAAACAAATGCAACATTTTTATTAAAAAAGAAGTTCAAAGTCTTGCACATAGAACCACACTCAAAACAATAACTCTGTTAAATATTTTGTAAAATGCCTGTAATCTTATTTCGACGATATTTGAAAAAGTTTTCTGTAAAAATACAGACTAAAAAAAACTCCGTAAATTAACAGTTTTTTTTGTCCAAATAATTTTACAGAGTTTAATAGTAAAATTACGGAGTGTTCTCTGTTAAAAGATGCTCATATTTAACCAATATTTTATTATAAACTCTGTAAATTAACAGTTTTTTTGTCCAAATCATTTTACAGAGTTTTTTTAATAAAAATATGTTGTAAGTGTATAGGATAATTATATTTTTTTTAATGCCCGCCCTTTTTATGGGCGTGGATATAAAAACAAAAATTTGAATAATGATCAAATTGTATTACGTGCAAAAATCATAGTAAATTGGTTTGAAAAAAATGTCTTCCGTCAATGGAAGTGTTTTTGTGTACTGACGTAAAGCGTTTGCAGTCCTTTTAAACCAATATATATAATCTGCATCGGAGACGTTGTAAAAAATTCCCTCATATGAATATGTTTATGAACAAATTTTCTTTAAGGCCAACTTTAGATTGTTTATTAGAGATATAAACAAAAAACAATAAAAAAATTTACTCTTTACACTAAAGCGCACTGAGTATGAATGAGTTTTCAACACTAACGCCAACACCATAAACGAAGTGTTAAACTGATGACGGTGTGAGTTGAGCGCGCGCATCTAACCAACCAACAACAGCTGGTTGGAACGAAACCAACAAGCAATAATAACAAAAAAACAAACCATGGCTCAAATACAAAGTAAAGTTACCCAATAAACACAAGAACGATATGATAGCGAAAACGTTATTACCTATATGATACTTTAAAAAATGGAATATTTGAATTTGAAATAAACTTCAAAAATTTTCAAATTATTTTATTTCTGTCTTTGGAAAAATCGTAATATTAAAATAAAATTTTTATAAAAATATTAATTTAAATAAAATAAAAAGTGTTCAACAAATTTTAACCATCCAACAACAAACTTGAAGACAATAAACTGTAAGTACTAATTTTGAATATATTTTTCTAATCAAATACCGCGGCCAAAACGTTGATTAATATTATATTCAAAGTTCTGAGGAGTCTGACAAGGATTTGCCAGTATCTTCAAACAGTGCAGTGCGATAGAGTTATTTAACGAACTGCATTTTTGAACTACAATACAGCTCATTATTTTATTCCGTTTATCCATTAAAGGAAATGAAACGCATAAATTCCAACGATTTCAATATCTTCATGGACTCGTAAGATACCGAGGGATGTGTGGTTAGCAAAAACGGAAGGATGTGTGGTTTGCAAAATAGGAAGAATGTGAAAAAAAAAACCTCAAGTTGCTTTCGAAAAAGCTGAAGAGTTATTGAAATTTGATGATATAAAGGAACCATCTAATTTTTTAATACTGGTAAGTACAAATGGTAAATATACATTAGAGTGTCCTTATTTTGGAAATGTTGAGACGGTACCCGCTCATTTTTTCCTTTTGACTTAAAAATAACTGATGCAACAGAACTTGTTTGGCAACAGAACAACTAAAACCGTTGCTTGTCAAAACTAAAAAAAATATCTTTTAAAATTTTTTTACCGTAGGACCCCAACGGCTCTTAAATTTTTTTTTGCGAATAATTTTTTAGAGCTGAAAGCCTTATCCCACCAAAATCAAATTTTTTTGTGGTGAATAAGCTAACCAAGTAATATAATAATTAATAACAAAAAAATCAAAAAAAAAATTTTTTGGTTTGTATGGAAAAATGATTTTTTAGGCCCCGTTCTTTAAGGTCCCGTCGGGTAGGGAATGCGTGGTCGTAGGGGCGTAAAATTTTTCCTCAGTTATTTTTAAGTCAAAAGGAAAAAAATGAGCGGGTACCGTCTCAACATTTCCATGATTTCCAAAATAAGGGACACTCTAATATACATATTAGAGTTAATTTTGAGAAATAGATTTTTGGATATCATCACTTTTTAGAAGGTTTTTATATCAATAAAAATAATGGCGTATTTTTTTGCTTTAAATTCCAACTCCTTCCCTTGCCTATAGGCGACTCAAATCGCGGATTTTTGTCCCTTTTCACATACAACAAAAACGGCTGAATATATGTCAAATCTGACTCCACTATTCGATTATACAGGAAAACTTAGGCCCATAAGCTTTTTTTTAGTTTTTGGAATGCACCAGAACGCATGATTAGAGTGGTCCAAAAAACTAATTTTTAAAAAAATAATTAAAATATTTTTTTTGTTAATATACAATGAAAAAATACTTACATCTGAGAAAAATGATCCAAAAATTTTAATTTTGTTGTTACCCGTTCAAAAGTTATTAAAGTTTAAAAATTTAATTTTTTAGTGAATACAAAATAATTTTTTAGTTTTGTTATTTCTATTTAACAACAATAATTCTAATCAATTATATTCCTTTCAATAGCAGATAAAGCTAAACAATTTAAATTATCTTTATTTTTAACTAAACACGCGTTGTTCAGGCGCAAAATTTTACCACTGAACAACTTGTTGGTAAAATTTCGCGCCTGAACAACTCGTGTTTAGATAAAAATAAAGATAATTTAAATTGTTTAGCTTTATATGCTGTCGAAAGGAATAGAATTAATTAGAATTGCTGTTAAATAGAAATTACAAAACCAATAAATTATTTTGTATTCACTAAAAATTTAAATTTTTAAACTTTAATAACTTATGAACGGGTAACTACAAAATTAAAATTTTTGGACCATTTTTCTCAGATGTAAGTATTGTTTCATCGTATATTAACAAAAAAAATATTTTAATTTCTTTTTAAAAAAATTATTTTTTTTGGACCACTCTAATTATGCATTCTGGTGCATTCTAAAAACTAGAAAAAAGCTTGTGGGCCTAAGTTTTCCCGTAGAATCGAATACTGAAGTCAGATTTGACATACATTTAGCCGTTTTTGTTGTATGTGAAAAGGGACCCAAAATCCGCGATTTGAGTCGCCTATAGGCACGGGAAGGAGTTGGAATTTTTTAAAAAAAAGTACGCCATTATTTTTATTGATACAAAAACCTTCTAAAATGTGATAATATCCAAGAATCAAAATTAAAAAAAATATTTAAAAACGAACTCTAATACATATATCCCAAAGAGGGTCCTCTAAACAATATTTGCCTTTAAACTGTTAAAACAACATTTTGTAGTTAAACAAAGCGAAAAAAGTTACCATTTGATATAGGAATCTCTATTTGTGGTACTTTTCAAAAAGATGTTATTCTTTAAAACATAATTAATTTCAATGAAAAAGAGTTTATTCTAGTTTACGGTCCCCCCATGTGATGGAAATCGATCCATTCAAAAACGACCGTCATCATAACTAGCAAATCACATTTTTTATAACTTTTTAGGGGGACCAAACAATTTTTGAAAGTACAAAATAATAATGTTTTGAATTTGGACAATCATTTTAATATAAAGCATCACAATCAATCAATAACTCGATTTTTAAAAAAGTATTGTTACGTTGTTTTGCATTTTAGGTGACAATATACTTTCTTTATTAGGATATTCTCCCAACAAATACTTTTAGTTTCTGATTTTAAAATTTTTGTAATTTTCAGAATTAATTCACAATCGTTTTAGGTATTTTCATAATAAAGAAAATAAATTACCGCGAATTTAAAAAATCTTTTTAATTGCACAATTAAAAGGTCTAAAAACTAATTTTTATTTAAAAAAAAATAAAACAAACTTGATAATTAATTTTTATTCAAATTAAGAGACCTCTTGGAGTACATTAGAAAGGTTTTGACTAGCAATGCAAATTAAATTCTTATTTTTCTCTTTTTAGAAAAATAATTTCAGCAGAATCGGTGCTGCATCTCATAAGGAGTATATTTTTAAATGCTGGAGAGCCCTCATGATTGATACAGCAGCTAAATGTTTGTGTTGGAATGGCACAAAAGTCAAAAATGCGGTCCAAAATTGATCCTGCCTACAGCTATTGAAGTTAATTTAGTAAAACATTTAAACTTGTGTAACAAATTTAATTTTTATTTTTTATTATTTATAGAAGCTTATATCAACAAATATCCAAATGCATCGGTAGACGACTTTACAGAAAATTTTAAAAAATATATTTTGTTATTGTCAGCAGTTTAAAAATGTCAGCAGTTTAAAAATTGCGAAATGCAAAATTTTTACAACAAACACATGAGATGAAATAAAACAAAAAAAAATTGTATGTGTGTTTGTTGTAATAAATGACGTGAATACCGTCAATATGTATTTCTTTATATATTTGTATTGCAACTATTGTCTCTATCTTAATACTGTTTAAAGTAATTCAAAATAATTTTTTCTGTAAAAAATAATATCCATTTCATTATCTTAAAATCGTTTAAAAACATGTAGTTGTTGAAATACACATTTAATTAACTTTCTTATTTAATTTGTACAGTAAAACGATTTTCGCATTTTGAAAAATTATTAGTTAAGATACTAAATATTTTTTTTTTCTATTACATGATGTGTGGTAAAAGAAAAATTACAAAATCGCATTTGCTGTATTCTTTTACCACACACCATGTAATAGAATAAAGAAAAATTAGAACATCTTAACTTATTGTAATATGATCCGAAGTAAAAATTACATTTTGCTGTTGTTTGAGGCATTAACAATATTTTGTTTATTTTAGTATACATATTATTACATTAATTGTTTGTTTTCAGCATATTACATTAATATTCTCGTCATCAACCAATGTATCTTCGTACTACTAATTGCAATATTTTATTCGTGTTAATTGATTTAATTAAAAATAAAAAGTTTTTTATTTTATATAATCAAAGTGAAAAGTTAATTTATTTCTAGGAATTTTTAAAGTTTCAGATTTTTATAATTTTAATATAGAAAACATTATCGCTAATATCATAGATAATGATATCACTAACGATATCGCCAATGATATCATAATCGCCTGGAAAAACGATAAATTCTCGATGCTAAACTGGACTAAGGCGACTCTACTATCGTTCCACCGATAGCGAAAACGGTATCACTTTTTCATTGGAAAACGATATCATAAGGAAAGGTACACTTTAGAACGAAAACACTATCGTTTTCGTATTACTTATGACAATCACTTATGATAATGATTATCACCAAGGTGATATTGCTTCGATATCATAACGGTATCGTTTGGTTTATTGGGGCTTTACTTAACTTAACATTACAACGTTTTCTTTGGGTTTGCGTTGTTTGGCTTTAAACAAAAACAAAACAAAAAAAATCCAGCCATCCATCTATCCTAGGCTTTGGGCTCTTATTGCTTTCAAACGCACATTTAGTTTTGCATTAATGAGAGCGTGTGTTGGTCGATTTCATACAAAGCCGTAAACAAAAAATTAAAAAAAAAATCACTAAACGCGAACGGGAGTAAAAACTAAATGTTGAGTGACGTCAAAAAAACATAAAAAAATAAAAACAGCAAAATAATGTAATTTTTTTAATTAAAGTTCACAAAAAAAAGTACAAAAAAAGAAAGAAAAAAAAGTTTATAAAAGAAAAGAAAATTTAAAAATTACAAAAAAAAAATAAAAATTTACGAGCACCATGGAGTTTATAACCAAACCACCATCATAAAAGACGTGTTTAGCAAGTTTAACTTTTATTGTATTTTGCTGACACCCAATTTAATTTTTACTTTTTTTGTTGTTATTTTATTTTCTATAGTTTTTGGTTAAATTCACTACATTTTTTTGGCTCAAAATTCTTTTGACTTCGAATATCAAGTACAATTTCTTAAACCGTTAGTCAGTCGGTCACTCAATTGCATACTGCGCAATTGTAAGCGCGTTTAAACGCTAGGCGTTACGTTTTAACTCATAATGTAGTGCAGTGCGCTTGCGGTGTTTTTTACATTTTCATCTATAAATTGGTTTTTAACAAAAACGTGTTGTATTAAAGATTTTGTGTTTTCTGTATTTTTCTTAATTTTAATCGAGTTCAAAAAGTCATGAGTTTTACATATGGTGTATCTGTTTTTTTTTTTTCTGCAATCAAAAATTTGTAATTAAATTTTAACAAAAAAAGAAAATTGAAAACAGCAATCGTTAGTCAATAAATAATCACAAAAAATATATATTTTGTAATATTTGCTTAACAACAAAACGGTTTTTGTGACCATAATCCAAATTATCCATATTGTTTGAAAATCAACTGGTTTTTTGTATTTTTTTATAATTTTATGCAAATTTTAATTTAATAAATCCAAAGTCATATCTTCATATACTCAAATTAAATACAGTTTAAAATTAATAAATAATATCTTTAAATATAAACAAAAAGATTGCAAAAAGTGTTTTGTAAATTTATTTATACCGGTTTGTTCTTGACTTTGAATTGTGACATCTCGAATTATAACCCAGGCAGAAAATTATACTCAAAGAAAAATCTTCATTATATTTATGAAAACTGTCATAAATATAATGAAAATCATCATTAAAGTTTGTCCAATGTAACAGTTTCATAAATACAATGAAACAGTTTCATAAATACAATGAAACAGTTTCATAATTGTTCATAGGGTCAATATTTATGAAATTTTTCATTACTTTCATAAAATTCTTCATAAATATTATGAAATATTTCCATTGGCGTAGGTAGGCCTGTCTTTGCTTTTGAATCGCTTAAATTTTTTTTTGTTAATTCAATTATTTTTTTCATTTTTGCAACTATTAGATTTATATTTTTTTTATCTTAGAAACTTGGTAACATTTTTGTATGAGAATAGTTTTTCACATTAAAAAATAGTCTTAATCCTATTTTTTTTTAAAGAAAAAAGTGTTCAGATCTGATTGTTGTACAATGGTGAAAGTTATCTGAATCTGTTATTTTTTTTTTTTTTCAATAGTAACAACTTCATAGAATTTATGTTGCAGAAAATTATATAAATCTTATGATTTCCTATAGGAACCACATGTTTTGCCAAAAATTAGTTAACTGAAATTTTTTTATTTCGACTTAGTTCATACACAGGACCCTGATAGGTCCAGACCCCAATGGACCTAGACCTAGTCGTCATAGTTTTTGATCCAAAATTTTTGTCAGTTTCGCTCTATCTTGCTCAGTTTTTGAGATACGTGATTTTAGGGAACCACTGGGGTTTTGAGAATTAAAAAACTCGGAAACTTTAAAAATATTACTCGGAGAGCTTTTAGTAATTTTGTGGTATTGTTCTACTTGTTGTGATCTACAAAAATGCTTTTGGAATTTTTATCGTGTCGGCAATACTTACCGAGATATGAGCATTTTAAAATTAAAACATGCGAAGAGGACCGGCGATACTATGGAGAGCCCGGGGACCTAAAATGGCCTCCGTTTTGATCTATCTGGCTAAGTTTCCGAAAGATGTAGCTCCATTTTAAGTTTTCTAAAAAAAAAAAATTGCAATTTATTTTTGCTAACATTAGCAAAAAAGCTTGTAAAAATTTGGTCAACTCAATTTTAAATTTAGCAAAAAAAATTAGTTCAAATTTTGTTTAAATTTGCTAACGAGCTAAATGAAGTTTACAAGATATTTTTGCTAACATGCTAATCTCAACTAAAAATTTGCTAAAGGTTAGCTTACTAGCATTAGCAAAAAAAATTGTAAATCTACTAATGTATTTTTTTGAGTGTACAACGAAAGAGTTTTTCAGTTCTAAACATTTATGGGAAAAGGTTCTCAACTGCTTAAAAATTATCAGAATCAAAATTAAAAAAAAAAAAAATAAAACTGCTTTCGGAAGGAATTAATTTCTTCATTTTTTGGAAAGTCTTAGAAAAAGGTCCTGATTTTTTTTAAAATGGTTTTCGATAAAAAAATCCTGAGGGGCTTTAGTCCCCCCAGAAAAATGCATTTCCTACGCCAATGAATGTTTCATAAGTACGATGAAACATTTCATAGATTTTTTTTCTTACATATTTAATCATATTTGGAAACTATTTCATAGTATTTATGAACCACTTTATTGGTACTATGAAATAGTTCCATAATTATAATAAAATACTTAAGAAAAATAATATTATTTTTATGAAATGTTTTTATAGTATTTATGAAACATTTTATAATATTTATGAAACAGTTACATTGGACGAACTTTAATAACAAGTTTTATTATATTTATGAAAAGGTTTCATAGTATTTATGAAATCTTTCATTAATAAAGCAAATGCTTTTTTTTATAAATAAAATAGATGACATTTACATTAGAAAAACTAAAATAAGGAGTTAAAATTTTAAAAATCGTCTTCAGGAGCTATAATTGTTTTGCCCCATATTCTTATTCATAAAAAATTATTCATTAAAAATCATATGACACGTTTATGATTTTTTTTAATGATATCATGATATTTTATGAAGTGCATTTCTTAGACTTTTTCATAAAACTTCATTATATTAATGAAAGTTTCCATAATTTTATGACAAAAACATTTACGAAACCATGTCATAAATATTATGAAGCATTTTTCCCTGAGTGTACGGTGGGGCCTACATTGGCAAAGCGTTGACAGCGGGACAACGGGACAGAAAACATGGGCAAAACTCATATTACAAAGAATTTTGTATTGACCCCATATCCAAATACACTGAAAAAATGACATGACTAAAATTTAGGAAAAAATTTCTTTGAAAATAGTTTATGAATTTTCCTAAAATTTAGTTAAACTGAACTAAAAAATAAGAAATTTTCTTAACTTTGAGAAAAAAAGTTTACTTAGTTCATTTACTTATAAATATTTCACAGTTAACTACGCTATTCCCGAAAAACTGAACCAGGATCGAAAAAAATTAACATTTTTCCCCAATCAAATGGTTACAAATCAGAAACTAAAAGACATTACCACTACTTCAAGCATGTTTTTTAGGCATTTAGCAGTCCTTTATAAAGATCAAAATTTCATACAAATCGGATAATAAACCACAAATTGGCAAGCATTTATAGCTTTTGTTTGCAAAATGTGTTCCAAATGACTTGATAGAAAAAATTTAAAACCACATTCAGAATCAGTATCGTTCTTGTGGCTCCACTGTTATGTATTATAGCGTTTTCTAGCGAAAAGAAAAAAAAAATTCAGAATCTAAAAAATTTTCTGGTATTTCTCTGAGAACCACAAAAATTTTCCTGGGGAAAAATTTCTTTAAGATATTATCTTTACCAAAAATATTAATGATTTTTTATGAGTGTTTTTTTTAATCGGAGATTATTTTCAAAAATAATATACCAGAATGTGAATTCTTTCAATAAGTTTTTATTGGAAATCTGAAAATTTTTCTAAAAGAAAAATAGTTTTTTAAAATATAAAAAAAAAATTTGTAAGTAAAAATCGGTAAATTTAAAAACTTTGTTACCGAAATTTTTTAGGTTTGGAGAATGCCTTGGAGTCTAAAAAATATTTAACAAGATATATGCAACAAATCTAAAACTAATTAAAAGAAATTTTAGAATTATTTTTTTAGAATTATTTTTGTATAAAAAACAGCATCGGAATCTGAAAAGTTCAAAAATAAAATTTGAAACTTTTAATTTAATTTTCTTTATGAAAATATGACTCAGATATTAAAAACATTTTTTTTTTAGAATCTGATTTTTTTCTACGAACACTGTATTAGAATCCAATAGGTTTTTGTTGAGTTTGTTAACCCAAGAATCAGAAATATTTCTGAAGGAAATTTTTTAAATTCTAAAAAGTATTTTTTTTTTAATAATAATAATAGTGGTATTCATTTAACCGTATAAACACCTCGTATACCGTGTATGTCTGGTTAGTTTACACAATTATTGTCAAAAATATTTTACGAGGCCTGATATATTTGTACACATATTTTGGTGCGTAAACTTGTATCGTATACTTATACAGGTTTAGGATTGCCAATGTTCAAATAATTTTGATATTTTTTTGCTATTTTTTGTTTTTTTACAATTTGGCAATCTTGTTAAAAATGACAAATATTAAAAAAATAAAATAAAAAAATATTTTTGTTTGCAGTAAATTTATTAATTAATTTAGAATTTATTAATTGTTTAAAATTTTGTTTTTTTTTTTGTGCCATTGAAAATTTTCCAAATACAAAAATTTGTTTTTTTGTTTTGACAATTGTGTAAGTAATACCAGATAATCAAAAAGGGCATTCATAAAAACCACCTCGTATAATTATACAAATACGAATCGCGTATAAATATACGGTTAAATGAATACCACTAATAGTTTTGATCACATGATCAAACTTATTTGAATAAATTTAACCTAACCGAGAACTGGCACAATGACCGTTGTCTCATTGTAGCGAAAAAAAATCAAGGGTTCGGGTGGGAATCGAACCCACGACCCCCACGTTGGAAGGCTAGCACGCTACCAACTAGCTTACGGGGCCTCCAATTATTTATTAATAAAAGACTTTTCAAATAACAAAAATGTTAAAGGCTGAAAGTTTTTCTATTCAAAAAAGTTTCATAATCCCAAAATTTTTTAAAGCAAAAAATAGAAATTTTATTGATAAGAGTAATTTTTTTAGAACCAGTTCTGAAATTTTTTGTTTTGATATTAACGACATTTTGCATTCATTTTCCATATAAAATCTTGCACTGAATCCGAAAATGAAGTCCAAAGGTTTAAAAGTAAAACAGTTTTTAAGATATTGCTAGCTTTTTAAATTGAAAAAAAGTGGTTTTACTTAAATATAAATATCTTAACACCAAATCAGTGGATTTAATTTTTAAACCTGATTATCGCCTATTTTTTAACATGATTACCGCTATTCATCGATATTTAGACAAATTTGAAGCAAAACCGCCTATATGTCGACTAATAGCTTCTAAGGCAATAATTAGATTGAAAAATACTGCAAATAAGATTGATAAATTTAATTACCTTTAATTTAAAACCAAAAAAATAATAAATCCACCGATTTGGTCCGGAGATATTTTTGTTAAAGTTAAATCACTTTTTTAAAAAGCTGAAAATTTGAAAAGTTAGCAATAACTCGATAACTGTTCTACTTTTGAAACTTTGAACTGCATTTTTGGACTCAGCGCTAGATTTTACATGAAAAATTAATGTAAAAGGTCGTGGATCTTAATCTCTGTCAACTAGTGCAAGAGTTCTGGAACGATTTTAAAACAGTTGTGTCTTAAATTTTAGTTATAAATATATCTGTAATTTGATCTACACAGAAAGAATTGAAAACGATAGTCAATCAACAAAAACGCGTAATCATTTAATTTTTTAATTGAAACTCCTCCGATAAAGAATATTGTTATATCAATCATCAAATTGTAGGTGATTAATTGATTTTAATTTCAATTTATAATTTTTTCGATTAAAAATTTTATAATTTTTTTTTTTAAAGTCAATTAAAATAATGATTGATTTAACAAATGAATTTCAAGCTTATGGAAAAATTATGAATAAATTCATATTTTTTGCTTTTCAATATGTTGCCGACAATAAAAAAAAGTAAAACCCTAGTATAAAGTATATTTTTGAATTAATGTATTCAAATAAATTGAAGCGAAAAAATTCTAGTATGTTGAAAATTTGTAATTTGATAGTTAAAGAAAATAACAATAATGTTGATCAAAACAATAATTGACTCATTTAAATTTTGTTGATCAATAGATTTAATTGAAATTTTTTAGCCAATAAGTTTTTGTGTGTACAGAAGTGCACTGCAAAACCCTCAAAATGGTAATGGTTATGTGATTCATTACCATGTAGTGCTTAGCCAAAAAATTTGCAAAAAAATACTAAAAAGTAATGCATATGGTAAGCGGTTGGAAAAAAGTAATGCACATTTTTGCATTTTTCTAGGATACGCATTACTTAGTAATGCATTGCAAGGTTTTGTTTGGTTCTAAGAAATTAAGCTTGAGTTAAAAAAAAACTTCCCCCCCCCCCCAACTCAAGAGCTGGATCCGCCCCTGCCCTTGGCAACCAACAACTTAAACCCAGGTGTCGTACAGTGCTATTATCAAATATAATCAGTAGGGCAAGTACTTTCATGCATCTAAAAATCGAAAATTTGTGCCTATAATATGCTTCTAAAAATCAAAAATATGCACTTAAAATTCAAAAAATATACACTTAAAATTTAAAAATATGTATTAAAAATTAAATGCTTTAACTAAAAAAGGGCTTTGTTAATATAAATTAGATTTTTTCAAATACTTTAATGCCCTCTACAGTATTAAAGAAACGTTTTTATTTGAGTGGACACAGCTTTTAATTAAAAAATATTTTTTTATACCCTCCACTCTAGTGATAGAGGGTATATATAAGTTTGTCATTCCGTTTGTAACACATCGAAATATTGCTCTAGGACCCCATAAAGTATATACATTCATGATCCTCGATCGATTTTAAGTCGAACTAGCGATGTCCGTCCGTCCGTCTGTCTGTCTGTCCGTCCGTAGAAAACACGCTTACTTTTGAAAGAATTTACAGAGGCTACTGAAGTTTGGCATATACATACTATGTTTGGAATTTACCTGGTCATGTGTGTATTGCAATCCAGCCAAATCGGTACAGTGGTTTAAAAGTTATGAGCAAAAGAGTAAATTTCGGCAAAGGTGTTTCGCGAATTTACGAGATAAAAAACACGATAACTTTTGAAAGACAATAATGAGACTGCAGAAGCTTGGCATGTATCTTTGCCGTTCCGTAGGTCTGTTTGGTATTAAATTTCAGCTCAATCGGTCCAGTGTTTCAAAAGTTATAAGCAAAACCCTGAATTTCAGATTAGTTTCATCTTAAATGCCACGTGTTTAAACAAGTTTTAAAAGCATTGGTGGTAACTTAACAATGCTTTTCAAACTTGTTTAGTTTTAAAGCAATGCATTTTAAATTTAAATTTTAATTTTACACTCAAAAAAATTTTACACTCAAAAAAAAATTTAGTTTTTTTTTTTACAAAAATGACAATATTTTGTGTACATTCGTACGTGCATTAACTCAGAAATATTTTTACACTAAAAAAAAAAACATTACACTCGAAAAAAATTTTATACTCAAAAAAATTAGTATTTTTTTTTTTTTGTTTTAAAAAAGGACAAAAAAAGAGTGGTTTACTCAAAACAAAAAATATATCTAACCAAAATTGTTAATTTTTTCACGTTAAAAAATTTACTATCCTTTAAAAAATGCATTGTGGAGGTTATTCATAGATTTGGCAAAGTCGAATTTAACTTTTCTACTTGTTATTGACACATTTTGTAATAAAAAATTTGAATTGAACAAATTTTCTTTAAAAGTTCTTTTCTTTGACTCAAAAAATGTTTCTGGAAAAAAAAAACATTTTTAATTAAAATATTTTATTTTAATTCCAATATTTTATTATGAATTTTTGTAAAAAAAAATAATTTTTTGGGTATAAATTTTTTTGAGCTAAAAAACCTAAAAAAAAGTCACAAAAATAATATGTTAAATATTTTTAAAATATTTTTGTGGCTACCAATCTCCTTCAAAACGTATTAAGCGTTTTGTACAACACGTGAATTCGGGATAAAACCTATTTTACTTTCACGGTTTTGTTTATAACTTCTTAACTACTGTGCAAATTTCGCTAAAATTCAATACCAACCAATGACAAAAGTTGTTGTATAGACATTTCTGAGACAATTTTCCTGTAAGATATTTTTAAAATCTAGGAATTTGTCCTTACTTTTGCTTCAGAATAGGAAAATTTTAAACTTTTTTTAAGAATCTAAAAACTTTATTTTCAGAAACAAATTTTTAAGGAAATGTCTCAGAATATCATGTCTATAAGAAAATAATATTTTTTTACGAGAAATAGTGGCTCAGTTTTGGTTTATATTAAGGTTTTTGAAAAAATGTTAGTGAAAATTAAAAAAAAAATGCAATTTATATGAAAATATGCAAAAATATGCATTTATACCAAAATATGCAACTACAAATCGATGCCATTTTATTGCAAATTTATTGATTCGGATAGATATTTAAATTATGTTATGTTTGGAGTGCCGAGTAAAAACATGCATTTTCATGAAAGTCCTTGCCCTAATAATAGATAATGAAAGTACGCCCTAACATCTAAAAAAACAAATTTTATCCAAATGCTTCCCATTTTCACGTATTTTGAGAGACATACTGGAATATCGAGATGGTGATTCTGTTAAAATGTGTAATTATGATTCATGAATAGTCCCGTGCTGTAACAATTTCCTTTAAGTCTTTTTTTAACAATTTTCTGTCCCAATAAAAATACAATTAAAATTTACAACTGGTGTTACAAACTAAAAGATGAACATAACTAAATTCAAACAATCACTACAATCATAATTGAATAACTAATACAAAATAGTGAATTTAATGAAAAACATTAACTAAATCGTAAATGGTGAATAATTAATTATTAATAATAATAAGTGATATCCACTTATCGTTGAAGAATAATCAAATAAAAATTTAAATACTAATAATTTTACCAAATAAAGATAAAAATGCAAATTGTTTAAAAAAAGTACATCCGGCTAATAATATATAAATAAAAACAAACAATAAACCTAAAAACATAAATTTTTAAAATATATACAAATACAAAAAAAATAAAAAATAAAAAAATCAACAAAACTTATCAAAAAAAAATTCCGGTTTTAAAATGAATGAGAAGGCGTTAATTAGCAATAATTTTTCAAAGGTTTAAGTCCAGTTTTTTTTTTAAAGTTCAAACGTGCAACAAAAAAAATTATAATATTTTGCTACTAAAACAAAAATTGATTAAATAAATATTAGAGGAATATAAAAAAATAATTAAAATAAAAATAATGTGATATTTAAAAAAAGAAATTAACAAAAAACCAGATATTTTTTTTTAAAATTTATTCAAAAAAAAATATTTTATTAAATCAAAAAAATTCTAAAATCTTTTAATATCAAAAAAATTTCCAAAATAACCAAATGCAAGAAAATGACAATTTTTTATGTTCTTCGGATAATAAACGTTATAAAATTTGTCCTAAAATGGAAATACCCACAACAAAATATTTAGCAGATTATCTGTATGTTGTCCATGAGGATGTGCCATTTCGCTATTATCGCAAAGTAAGTGTGTGGTTGTGTCAACGGACGTATTTTTTAAGTATTTTATATATTGTTAATTTTAGTAATTTTTTGTTTTTTCAAGTTAAATAATCAATTAACGCCTACACTCAAAATAATCACTCTGTTAAATTACAGAGATACTCTGCTGAGCCAGCAGAAAATACCATAGATTTCCAACCAGCAAGATTTTTTGTTATTTTACGAAGAAAACTCTGTTAAATGATTTCGATAAAAAAAAACCTGTAAATTTATAGAATTATCTGTAAAATATTGATAAAACCGAAAAGAGTTTTATCAAAAAACTCTGTAAATTTACAAAGTTTTAGTTAATGCCTTTTATGAGTTCAAAATTTTTACAAAAAAACTCTGTAAATTTACAAAGTTTTAGTTAAATCCATTTTATGAGTAAAACTTCTCTGCATCGAAAACATTAATTAAAATTAAAAAAATTAAAAGTAAAATTTTGTTAAATTTACCCGCTTAAATGCTTCCAAATTGTAAATTTACTTTTTTATTTTTGTGAATATTACGAGTTTTTAACAAGTAACTCCAAATTTTACACGTCGTCCTCGTAAAATTTACCAGTTTTTATTGTAATTTAAGACACTTTTTAAAGAGGGGTTTATCGGTCATATTTGGAAGTTTTTTGAAGAGATTTTTATTTTTACAGAGCAATAAGTAAAATTACAAATGAAATTTAGTATTTTGGTTGCGAGAAAAAAACAAAATATTTTTCTAAAATACGTATTTTGTAAAATAGAGATTACAAAGAAAAAAGTAAAATTGCAGATAAAATTTTGTTTTTCGGTCACAAGAAAATACAAAGTATTTTCTTAAAATTTGTATTTCGACAGATAACTTTGTCAAATATCTGTCGAATTGATATTACAGTCATTTTACAGAGTATTTAACAGAGTAATTATTTTGAGTGTATTATGCATATTTAGTATTATAACCGACTACTTCACATGTTTCTCATTGCTACCATAATTCATACAAGATGATTTTCGTCAATCTCTGGCGGGAAGTGTTGCGGTTTTTGTGTGTGTTTTTTTTTTAATAATTTATCAAGTTTAACGAACTGTAATTATGCTTTTTTTGTTGCTATTTTCATATTTTGTTTTGCATTGTTTTTAAATCACCCTACTTTAGATGCTTTAAGTTTTTGAATATGGTGACTTGCACTTTTGTGAAACTTAAAAAGTGAGAGTTTAACTTTTGAGAACAGAAAAGATTAATTTGACTTCTCCGAATCCTTTAACACCCTCCACAATGCCCTTTTTAAGTTACTAAATTTTCTAACTAAAAAAAAAAAACTGTTTAAAAGTTTTGACTCGAAATATTTAATTTTCAGTAAAAATTAGTAAATTTTCTAACTAAAAAAGATTGTTCAATTGTTTGACTCGAAATATTTTATTTTAAGTGAACAACTTTTTTTTTGGTAATCTTTGTTAAAAAAATTTTTTTTTGACTATATTTTGTTCGAGTGTACACTAACAAGGGAAGTATCTCAACCCTTATGAACCGATTTGTATAAAACTTGAAATGTTTATAAAGAAGACAATTCTAAGGGTCGGTTGTCTCGGCATATCGGTCATAACGGGAATTTAGAGGTTCAAAACATGGGAAAAAAATGGGGACGAAATCGTTTTTTGGATATTTAAGCCATTTCTCCCTAAGAAACTATATGATGTTTACTAGGGTGGTTCATAAAAACAAAAGTTGGATTTTTGTACGGGCCACCCAGAATATATATTAAGTACCGTGAGAAAATAACACGTGATTTTTTTCAGAATTTTTCAGTAAGGTTTAGGGGTCCCTACCGGGCCCTTAACATTGGGTCAAAAAAAAAAAGTTCACAATATAATTAAGCTGGATTAGCATATTAATGACAAAAAGTTTCATTTTGGTCCTTCAAGTATTTCAATTCCAAAAGTGACCATGAAAAAAAAATTTTATCCGGTTGGGGTCTTACTCTAAAATTTTTTTTTTTGTTTTGATAAGTTCACGTAATAGGGTTTTAGTTGGTCTTGATAACATACTCTGCTTACAATTTTTCATATGTTGCTAAACAATGTTCACTTGCGGCAAAAACCAAAAATTGATATTTTAAAAAAAAAAAAAAACAATAAAAAAAAATTTTCGATTTTTTTTCTTTTGTATTTTTAATTATAATTTTACTTAATTACCTTATTTAATACAAAAAGAATACTACCTCCGTCCCGAAATATTTTTAACATTTCTATAGATTTTTTTGTCCCAAAATAAACTTAACATTTTATTAAGCAGTGTTTTAGTTGAAATAATACAAGATAAAGTTAAAAAAACAATTTTATACTAATCTCGTGTACTAAAACTGTAACAAAATTAATTAAAAATATTTGCAAAATGTTCCTATTGCATCCATAATGCATTTATTAAAAACCGTTAAAAGGGCCTCTAGCGTAAAATTTCTTATTTCATACGCCGCATTTTGTAATAATTTTCATCTTTTCGACCATAGTGGACACCATGCCTGTTTGTAACGTCGAAAACAAGTTGTCTCATTTATCTGGATGCAGTTTATTGCATCCATTTTGCACGTGAATTGAAAAATTGCAAAGCTATAAAGAATTTTTAAATTATTGATCCCAGTCTGCACAGTTTCGAGGCGACAATTTTTTCGAAGTTTTATCGAAGTTTTTCCGCAAAAATGATTCGAAGTCGATATTATATACAGTCGATATTTTAACGTTTCTCGAACTCATATTTGTTTTGAAAAACAAATCGATTTCGAAATGATTTCCAATCTACATTTTAGGAATTCTCGAATTTGTTGTTCCATCGAAAAAAATATTTATTTTCGATATAATATCGAGTTTTAGAGTTATTAAATTTTACAAAAATTCCACAAATTATACTTTTATTATTAAAAAAAAATAATATCTAACACTAGAACAATAAAAAAAAAATGAAAAAAAAAAATCCGCGACCGGGGTTTGAACCAAGGCCAAAAATCTCCAAATCATAAGCTGCCGAACCTGCTAGCCAACTAGGCCATACACAACTTGAAATTTGTTTGTACTAATATATATTTTGAAATAAAAATATTTTCAAATTATGAGAAGTATGTCAAAACAAAATAAAATGAATATAAAAACAGGGTAATTCAAATAATAATAAAAATTATAATTTAAGGGCAATTCAAATAAAAATAAAAAAATTCAAATTTTAATAAAAGTAATTTTAAAAAAGTACTTTTATGATCAAACTTTGGCTGAAGGAGTAAGGCGTTCAACCAGTAAACTGGGAGTTCTGAGTTCAAATCTCAAGTGAGGCAGATAAAAATAGTAATTAGTAAAAATTAAATTTAAAAAATAAATAAGTTAAATTAGTAAAAATTAGTTAATTGTAAGTAAGTAGTAGTAAGTAATAAAATATTTTTTTTTATTCTTACCGTTTTTAAAGCAATTAACTAAATTATTAAAGAACAATTGTATCGAAATTCAAGAAATTTTCGATTAAAAATCGAATCGAATCCTGTACCAAAACTCGATTCTATATCACCTTGCATGCCACATAGGAAAACACGCTTTATATCGACATTATATCGAACTCGATATCGATGAAATTCTTAGAGAAAACGATTCTTTTTCGAATCGATATCGACTCATTTTGCATACTGGGATATGTCCCGATATGTATTAACAAAAAAATCAAGCTTTTTCAAAAAATCCTCCATAATCCCAGCCAAAATATAGAAATGTTAAGATTATTTTGGGACGGAGGTAGTATAATAAAAACTACAAAAAAAAATCTAAAATTTTTTTCCTTAATTTTTTTTTCTAAATATCCTGTACACTGACAGAAAAACGCTTCATATCACTAATGAATGGAATTCATTAACGTTGTTTTTTTTCAACAATGAAATATTTCATATGCTGAATGAAATTTCATACATATTGTGCAAGATTTTCATTAATTTGATTGATTAGATTTCGTAGTTTCATTAAAAAATTTCATTAAGTTTTGTTTCAAAAATGTTGTTTGTTAGTTTACTCACGCAAAAAACAGCTGATCAGAGTGTGATTTTTTTATTTAGAATTTTTATACGAAATTTAAAATGAAAGTATTTATTGAACTCGCCTTGTTTTATATTATTTCGTGGTTTTACTTATGTATTAAAAGTAAATGTTGTAGTAAAATTTTGTGTGAGAAAACTGAGTGAAATCTACAGAAAAAACAAAAAAATATGTGAAAATAAGTGTTTTTTTAAGTTGATTATTTTGTGATTTTTTCAGACTTTTTTTTTATGAAATTTGAAATAAAAAGTAAATTATTAATTTTATATTTACTAAATTCGCGCTGTTTTTTATTAGTTTGTGGTTTTAATTATGTGTTACAATTTAAGGTTGGAGTAAAATTTTATGCTAGAAAAATAAGTGAAAACCATTTTATATTATTTTTAATTCTATAAAAAGATCTTTACAATTTCATACACATATTTAATTTTAAAAACAAAAGTAGCATTTATTCAATGAAAGTATTTCATTTCAAACATAGAAATTAGGATTTATTTAATGAAAGTATTTCATAGGAATTAAATACTTTTTTCATTAAATTAATGAAAAATTTTCATAAAATACAATTTATATTTTGTATGAACAATTTTCATTAATTTAATGAAACTTGTTCTTGCAATTAAATTTTATGATACCTATTTCATTAATTCCATGAAACCCTACATAGGTTCCTTTTTAACGTCATTTTTCATAACATTAATGTAGATTTTCATTATTGTCATGTACAAATTTCTATCAGTGTAGGTATTTTTCGCCATTTCTTCGATATTTCAGAACAAATAAAATTTTTTATAGAGAATATATTACCAAGACCAACTACAAACATATTATGTAAGCTTATTAAAACTAAAAACAAATTTTTTGAATAATTTTTAGAGTTAGACCCTAATCATCCAAAATTTTTTTTCGTGGTCCCTTTGGAATTGAAATACTTGTCCGGGTGTGTATGTGTAAATTTTGCTGCGTATTTATATGATGACATAGACCTACGATATCCATATGATTGCGAAATAATCTTTATTAAATTTAAGTCGACACGTATTTTTTCTCTAGAAGATATTCTTGTTAGTTCTGGAGTTATCGAAATTTTCCCGAAGGCCCACATTATTTCATAAGGGGACAACGAAATTTTTAATTACTAATATGGCCGAAAAGCCCAGATACGCCAACCTTAAATTCGTCTCTTTTATATATATTTTAAGTTTCAGGCAAATCGGTTCATAAGGGTTGAGATTCTTCCCTTGTAAGTTAACATTTTTTTGAGTGACAAAAGTACTTTGTAAAATATTTTTGTGGCTTACTAATGATTTTTTAAAGTGTGTTTATCTTTTTTTTTTTCAACACGTGAATTTAAGGTGAAACAACCTGAAATTGACGGGATTGCTCATAACTTTTGAACCGATTTCGCTGAAATTCAATAATAACCTGACCAAGAGAATGTCAAACATCTATGCCAACCTTCAGCAGCTTCACAGCTGTCTGTCGAAAGTTTGCGTATTTTCAACAAACGGACGAACATCGCTAAATCTACTTAAAATCGATCAAAATTCATGAATATATATGAGGAATTCCATGCCAAATCGGACACTTAAAATAATTTTTTTTTTAGATTTTTCCAATTTTTTACAGTTTTTATTACCCTTCGAAAACTCAAAAAAATTTACAATCTGTAAATTTTCCTCTACAAAGAAGGTCAATATAGAAGAAAAAAAGATGTAGCAATATTTTTCTGCTTTTTATATATTTTCTGCTTTTTTATGAAAAAATTTTTATTTTATTTTAGGAATATTTCTCAAAAACTTAAAATTTTTCTACCTAATAAAATGTCTTAGAAACTGTTTTTGTAGAAATTTTTAAATCTTGATGAACCTTTTCATAAGACTTTTTTTGCTGAGTAGGGTTTTTTCAGATCTACCATTGTCAGTTACAAGTTTTTAAATATTTTTTGTTGCTATATTTTTTTTACAATTCAACACTATTTTTGTGGTTTAATTTGTTTTTATTAATAGTTCATGTTATAACCCAGCAAAAATTGGCATTACTAGTAATGGGTTTTGTAATCTGAAACAGATGTTAATAAGTAGTTACTTATTGAATGAAACACTAATTATTTTAACAAGGGCGTGAGACAAAAATAACTAGTGAAGAGTATGGAGATAAATCAGTAGTTACTGCCTCGGATTACAAATAAGGAGTAAAAACCCATTACCAATAAGAAGTAAAATAATTAGTTAATTAAAACTTTTAAAATTTAACTTGTTTTTACTAAAACTTAAAAATTGCGTAATTTTTATTAAGTTTTTAAGTACTTTTTAAGTTAATTAAATTGTAATGGTTAAAAACTGCAAGTGCAAGGAGATATTATTACTTAGAAGTGCTTTTATAACATATTACTGAAAAGTAGTTACTTTTGGGCTGAAAATAATGTTAATGGTAATGGGTGCTCATTATAAATAATGTACTTGGTAATGATTACTTTTCACAACTCATTACCATGTTTTTGCTGGGAATGTATTACAATGTACATTAGTACGAGTACATAAGTATAAATTTATTTCTTACAATTTTTGTTTTTCACTTTTGGTGTTAAATATTATTTCTTTTGTATACAAAACATACATATTTTGATATTGAAAAATAAACGAATTTCACCTTTTTTTTGTTTAAACAATAAATACGTTTTGTTACAGCAATTATACAAAAATTAAAGTTTTCTGTATTTTTATACCCTACAATTACTGTATGGGCGAATACTTACTTTGTCAATCTGTGTAGGGATACCAAACGGGAAATCCCGGGATTTGCAATATTTTACAATATTTCGCCCCTTTTTGTCCCTTTAGAATCGAAATTTTCTAAAATGCTTTTCCGCTAGAGGATTCTTCATATCAAATTTCAAGTGTTTAGGATCGTTATTTCCGAAAATATAAAAATTAACAAAAGTACACCTTGTTACACCTTTATAATCGGAATTTCCATAAAGTTTTTTTTTTTTTTCAAAAGGTTGTTTTCACGAATGGATCCTACACAGAAAAGAAAAGTCATTGTTATATTGACCCCCATATTTGTGAATACAATTAATTTTTTCACTGAAAGTGCTCCTATAAGGAAATTTGTAATATCAACAACGGTTTGTAAATTTTGATTGTTGAAAAAAGAATTTTGTTTTTTTCAACAAAGAAATTCAACAAACACAATTTGTTGATCTGACAAAAGTAAAAATCTTAATTAAATTAAATTAATTAAAAAAATAAAAATTTGTTGATCTGACAAATTATTTTTTTTTTCAACAAATAAATTTAACAAACAGAAAAACTATTTATTGACATGATAAAAGAATTTTTAAATAAAAAACCTTGACTGAGTTTGTTGAAAACAAAATCGAAGTTTTGTATTATGGACTAACAGGCAGCCGTTTTTACTAAACGTTTGTTTGATATCATGTTTGGTTGATTTACAATTGATGTTTGTTGATTTACAATTGATGTTTGTTGATCTAAATTTGACGATTTTATTTTCTGTGGCCATTATTTCAGGAAATATAAAAATTACAAAAAGTTCACTTTTATACCCCTCTTTAGAAAGATGGGTATAAAAAATAAACATTTAAAAAAATTCCTTTTTTTAAATGTTTATTTTAGCGAAGGATCCTACATTCCAAATTTCAAGTTTTTAGGACCATTATTTCAAGAAAAAGAATAAATTACCTGAGTACACTATTTTTATTTTTTTGTCCCCATGAAATTTCCAAAAAGCACTTTTTTCATAATGTTTTTTTACCCAATAATCCTACATTCCATATTTTATATGTATAGGATCAGTTTTTCAGGTATTATAAAAAGGACAAAAGTTCATATTCCTCCCCCCCTTTTACTCCCCTAAGAAACGTAATTTCCAATAAGGACTTTTTACAGAATGTTTTGTTTTCCAAAGGATCCTACATTTCAAATTTCAAGTTTATACGATCATGATTTCAGGAAATATTAAAAATACTAAAAGTACACTTTTTATCTCTTGTACCCCACTTAGAAACGGAATTGTCAATAAATTATTTTTCCAGTTTTTTTTTTTTTTTGAACTTAGGATCCAAGATTTTAAATTTCAAGTCTCTACCACCATAATTTTAGGAAATGTAATAAGTGCCAAACATACACTTTTTAAACCCTTTACCCTACTTAGAAACGGAATTTTCAAAAAGTACTTTTTTCAGAATGTTTTTTTTTCACCCTTTTTTTACCCCTTAGAATCATAATAGGCAAAAACCCAACATAAGTTTATTTATTTTCTGCCTTCTAACCTACATTCCAAATTTCAAGTTTCTAGGACCATTATTTTGGGAAATATAAAAAGTACCCAAACTATAGTTTTTTAAACTTTTACCCCCTTAGAATCTACATAGGCAAAAACCTAAGTCTCTATGACCATTATTTCAGAAAATATAAAAAGTACTAAAAGTGCACTTTTTACCCCTTTAACACCCCCACCCGCTTTTAAAAACGAAATTTTCAAAAAGTACTCACAGAAAACAAATTTGCTAATTTCCAACTGAAATTCAGTTGTTGCAACAAAAATTCGGTTGATGCATTTCTATTAAGTTTGTAACAACTAAATATCGGTAGCTGCAACTAAATTTTGTTACTACAACTGTTTTTTAATTAAAACAACTAAAAAATTCGTCTTCCGCAGCGAAATATAGTAGCAGCAACCGAATTTTGGGTTGAGGCAACTGAAAAATTCAGTTGGATATTTATTTTTCTCTGTGTAACTTTTTTTTATAAAAAGTATTTTTTCCAAATTTCAAGTGGTAAGGATCATTATTTGAGAAAATATAAGAAGTAACAAAAGTTCACTTTTTACCCCTTTAACACCCCAACCGCTTTTAGAAACGAAATTTTCGTAAAGTAATCTTTCCACAATGTTTTCCACCAAAGGATCCTACATTCCAAATTTCCAGTTTCTAGAACTATTTTTTTATAAAAAGTACTTTTTTTAGATGTTTTTTTTCCAAATTTCAAGTGGTTAGGATCATTTTTTAAGAAACTCAGCAAAATTTTATGGAATCGTTTCTTTGGCAATGTATTCTGGAATAGATTCCTCAGTAATGTTACTCCATTCCTCTACTGTTTCCACGGAATCAATAAAAAAACTTATAATTTTTGAAAAAAATGTCAAACAGAAAAATAAAATTAAAAAAAAAACAACTTATTTGTTATCTTTTTGTGGACAAAATTTTTGATTTTCGCCGCACTAATTGTGCTTTTAAATGCATTCTGGATACATATGGCAGAAATAACGTAAGTACACATCTTAATTTGGTATATGTATGTGGTACTTACAATTTGTTTTATGGTTTCTTGCAGATTGCAAAAAATACATATTTTAAGATGTAATTTAGGAGAACTGATGCTGTCGGTTATACTCATGGAAATATTAAGAAGCATATTCTATCCATTTCCTCAAAACTAGAAGCGTGGGATATAATATTCATTGTAAAGGAATTATCAAGGTTGTAGCATGTATGTATCCACAGTTTAACATAATTTTTGATAGGTATAAAAAGTTTTAAATGTCTCAGAACCTGAGAGACATTTTCTATAGGAAAAATGTCTCAGAATCTGAGACTCTATAGCAGAGCTGTATATTTCAAATAATCATATCAAATAAAAATATTTTTTTTTTATTTAATATTTTTATTTCATAAATTGAAATAATATTTTTAATATTTTATTTCTTAGAAAAATAAACCAAATATATTTTTATTTCTTTTTATTTCGGTTCAAATAAAAAAAACAAAAAATTTATTTCAAACATTTTAAACCAAATAAATTTCTTGGAAATATTTATTTGAACTTTTTTTCCTCAAATAATTTTATTTTGGTTTTATTTGAATAAAAAATATTTCAAATATTTTTGTCAAATATTTTATGTTTATTTGAAAAATATCAAATAAATATTTTGGTTTTTTTATTTGCCAGATTTATATGGAAAAAATAAAATAACAAATAAATATTTTAATAAAAATGGTTGAAAATTAAAATTGAAAGAAACAAACATGTGCGAATTCAATATTTGTATGTTAACGGTAACTTAAAAGTATCTTTCACATCTCAATATGATAACATAAAACGAGGAAATTAGCAAAAGCAAGTAACTATGGAACAGCGTTTTTAATATAAGCTAGGGTTTTTGAGATGCTGATGTAATTATTAAGCATAATTTTTAATCAAATATTTCAAGTTTTTTTAAGTCGATCTAACGATGATCTGTAGACATGGTATTTTTTGATAAAAAATGATGCATTGAGTTTTTAATATTTTCCATGGTCGTAGGTTGTATGTTAAAATTGTGGAAATTGCTTCAGTGGGTTAAGTAATGAGGGAAAGTGCACAGTTTGAAAAATTGTGTGTATTTTAAACAATCTGAAAAGTCAAAATGCATTATTTCGGCATCTGGTAAACGAATGTGAACAAAATTCGACATTGATTGTTAATACATATATCGTTAAGAAAAATCTGTAAAACAACTTTTAGTTTGAATTAGCAAACTTTAAGCAGATTTTTCTGCTGAAATGGATTTACAGAAATTCTCTGTCATTTAGTTTAAAAAAATAACAGAATTCAACAGATTATTTTGCTAATTTTTAAGAAATATTAAGTTATCCTGTTTTCAAGAAAATTTTCTAACAAGGGAAGTATCTCAACCCTTATGTTACTTTGTCTAACAGGTACCGGAGTTACAGCCTTTAAAGTTACAAATAAATATAGAAAATAGAATTTGTGTAGGACTTTTATAATCTATATACTGTACCAACAATTAAGGCAAAACTTTTGATAAAACCAACAACAACAAAAAATTTTCAACAAGCCTGTTAAGTGTATATTTGTTAAAATTAACCGTTTAACCAAAAATGCATTCAACAAAATTTACTTGCCATCACTGTAGTTGAATGTTAAATTTGTATAGGACTAGGTCAAAAATAATAGACTCAAAAAGTGATTTTGAGTCGATCGGTATAATTGACCAATATTTTGGAAATCATAATACCCTGAACCGTAGAGTTTTTATCTATTCAAAACATATTTAAGATTTTTTATTAAAAAAAGCGATACGAAAACCTTAATTTCAAACAATTTATGTATGCAATTAATGTTTTTAATATTTTTGTTGACAATTTGCGTTTCAATTTTAAGCAAAATTTCCTTAAAAAATTCTTACATCCTGACAAGTGTTTGTTTAGACTCTCAATGATACATAAACTGTTTTTGAATAAATATCGCTAACTCAAAATATGGATTTCGTATGTAATTTTTTACCACAAACGTATTCGGAAAAAACTATTATAACGTCTTAAAACAAACGTTAAACCTTTATTTACTGTATTAAGTAATAACGGTTATCCTGTGTTGAAACCGCCGACCCCTACCATAGTACCCTAAATTATTTGCATGCAACTTTAAAACTATTTAGCATGAATATTGTATTCTTTTATTGTGTAGAAAATACTAAAATTACCATTAAAAATGTTAGATAGACGGTGAATATATTTAAGAGAAGATTCCCAATAAGATATAGCTGAAGTTATTTGGAGACATTATTTGCCATCTGCATACAATCGCACCAACTTTTTTTTTATTTTGTATTTTGAATATTATTTTATTTTTTCATACCAAATAACAAAATATTTCAAAATATTTGGTTTTCTCTTGTTCAAATAAAATTTTAAAATATTTTATTTGACCAAAATCAAAGCAAATAAATCGTACAAAAAATTTATTTGAACTTTTTTAAAACAAATATTTGAATATTTTATTTTATTTGGCTTGAGCCAAATAAAATATTATTTGATATTTTATTTGCATAGAACGCAAATAATTTTAAAATATTTTATTTTGTTTTTAAGCAAATAAAAATAAAAACAAATATTGCAATATTCGAGTTATTTTCAAATAAAGTAATTGGACTATACAGCTCTGCTCTATAGGAAAAATGTCTCAGAATCTGAGACTTTTTCTAAATGGAAAATTATCTCAGAATCTGAGACTTTTTCTGTAGGAAAAATGTCTCAGAATCTGAGACTTTTTCTATAGGAAAAATGTCTCAGAATCTGAGACTTTTTCTATAGGAAAAATGTCTCAGAATCTGAGACTTTTTCTATAGGAAAAATGTCTCAGAATCTGAGACTTTTTCTATAGGAAAAATGTCTCAGAATCTGAGACTTTTTCTATAGGAAAAATGTCTCAGAATCTGAGACTTTTTCTATAGGAAAAATGTCTCAGAATCTGAGACTTTTTCTATAGGAAAAATGCCTCAGAATCTGAGACTTTTTCTATAGGAAAAATGTCTCAGAATCTGAGACTTTTTCTATTGGAAAAATGTCTCAGAATCAGAGACTTTTTTATAGGAAAAATGACTCAGAATCTGAGACTTTTTCTAAAGAAAAAATGTCTTAGAATCTTAGACGTTCTTCCTGTACAAAAAGTCTTAGAATCTGAGACATTTTTTAGAAAAAGTCTCAGGTTCTGAGACATTTTTCCTATTGAAAAAGTCTCAGATTCTGAGAAATTTTTCCTATAGAAAAAGTATTAGATTCTGAGAAATTTTTCCTATAGAAAAAGTCTCAGATTCTGGAACATTTTTCTTATAGAAAAAGTCTCAGATTCTGAGTCTATAGATTTTTTCTTAATAAGATTATTGTGGTAAAATTATTGTAAGTTTATATGTACTTGTGTATTTAGTTTTCAAATTTTTTGTAAAAAAAAATAATAAAATTTTTTAAAAAAAATTTCATTTAATTATTTAGAACTGGTTCCATAATTCATTACATGGAACAGATATGTAACCGTTAAAAAATCGCGGAATCCCTTTTTGTACCACTATATGCAACATATTCTAGAATAGATTCCGAAGAGCAGATAAGTGTTCTAGTTTGGAGGAAAAGGATGTATTGCTTTCGTGACAATCTCAAACAAAAATCATCGATGATGCAATGCATAGTAGAATCGATTGCAGGGTAGTATAGTTGATTCCACAACCGATTCTTTGGAATCGAACATTTTGCTGGGAAATATAAGAAGTAACAAAAGTGCACTTTTTATCCCTTTAACACCCCCAGCCCCTTTTAGAAACGAAATTTTCAAAAAGTAATTTTTCCAGAATGTTTTTCACCAAAGGATCCTACATCCCAAATTTCCAGTTTATATAACTATTTTTTTATAAAAAGTACTTTTTCACATTTTTTTTCCAAATTTCAAGTGGTTAGGATGGATTATTATTTCAGGAAATATAAAAATTACCAAAAGTACAGATTTAACCCCTTTTACGAAACGGAATTTTTTAAAAGTACTTTTTCCAGAATGCTTCTTTTACCGAAGGATCCTACATTCTAAATTTTAAGTTTCAAGTACCATTATTTCAGGAAATATAAAAAGTACCAAAAGTACACTTTTTACCCATTTTACATACAGCCATAGTAGATTTTTCAGGGAGGTGATCTTACATTTCTAAATTCAAGAAATAAAAAAGTACCAAAAGTACACTTTTTTATCTCTTTTACCCCCTTAGAAAACAACCCAGCAAAACTTACCTTACCATATAAGGTATAAAATAAGGTATAAGATCTCTTATTTTATACATTGCAGCATTGATGATTTTAACAGGCGATGAGACTAAAAGTAATGCATATACATTATCACAAAGAATACCAGTAAGGTATAAAATAAGTCATAAATTTATAACAAAGAAAACGAGTAAGGTGTAAAATATATGATATTTTATAGGTTACGAGTAAGGTATATAATATAGCATACCAGAACGTAATATATAAGGTGTTACGAGTAGTGAAAAAGTAATTTTGTATTAAATTTACTCACGTGATTGTAAGCGAGATAAAATATACTCCTGGGTGAGTGTGTGTCATTAACAAATTTCTGTCGTGAATCCATCTCTAGTTTTAACTTATGCATTTTTTTATAAAATATTTATTTTTTATGTTATTGTAATGCATTATGTATTCAATTATAAATAATGCATTATTTCAAACTTTGAAATAATACATAATGTAACCAAATATAAATCATCCATGATTTAATGTTTAGAAATAATAAATATGAAATACATTTTTTCCAATAATCATGAATTACGTAGCTAATTATTAGTAATGTATTATTTTTCACTTTAAAATAATACGTTGTGGAACAAATGTTTGGTAAGACATCATAAAATAATGCTACAAATAAGATATATACATTACCTGGTAATGTGTTATATAATCACCACCCATTACCAAAGATTTGCTGGGAAGAAATAAAAAAAGTACAAAAAGTACCCTTTTACACAGAAAAAATTTAAAACGAATTTCAATCAACAAAAACGCGGATTCAATCAATTTTTTTATTGAAATTCCTCCAATCAAAAAAATTGTTATACCAATCATGAAATTGTAGGTGATTGACTGAAAATTTTTTCAAACAAACATTTTTTCGATTTTGATCAAATATTTGATGTATTTTTTATTTATAGTCAATCAAAATAATGATTGATTCAACAAATGAATTGTAAGCTTATGACAAAATTATCAAAAAAATCATCTTTTACGTAAAAAATAATTGCGTTGGATCGCAATTTCTTTTTCTTTTTATAAATTTGTTAACTGGTGTTACTTATTGCATTTTATTTATATTTTTAATATTTGAAAGTAAATCATATTTTTTTTTGTTAGAGCTTCTGTATGTAAAAGTTAACTAATTTACTGATTTATTTTTTTGTAATTTCCATTTTTTCTTTGATGTAGTTATTGGGGTTAATGATGACCATAGTTAGCGGTTCATATTTTTTTTTGTTCATTATTCTTACATTTCTCTTATAACTTAATATACATTGTTTTTTTATATATTTATTGTGCAAAAAAAACTGTATTTTTTAAAGAATTAAGATTCACTTTTTTCGTATTAAAAAAATTTTAATATACTTTTTATTTAGTTGTCCTTAATTTAAAAACTAATTTTTACTTTCTCGTTTAAAAGGGGTCATGAGTTGACACATGAGACACATAATTACACAGTGATACAAAATCGAACTTTCCGAATCGGAATGGTATAAAACCAAAAGCGAATGAAACTTGACATTTTACATAACAAAACCCTCAAGGCGTTTTTTTAGTACAGCGTCCAAACTTAAGCTCGAAATTACGTTAGCTATAGCCGGTATGAATTTCGCTGCAATCGGTTCCGTACACTCAAAAAAAAAACTTTGTAAAATTACAAGAAAAACTTGTAACTTTATTTTGTTTGCTACCTCCTATTTGACAAAAATTCCTAGTAATTTTACAAGATTTTTACCAATAATTTTGTAATTTTACAAGGTTTTTACCAATAAAATTGTAAATTTACGAATTTTTTGACACGATAAAATTTACAAATAGTTTTCGTAATTTTACTAGATTTTTTGCTACTTCCTTTTTTACGAGAATTCCTAGTAATTTTACGAGCTTTTTACCAATAATTTTGTAATTTTTCAAGTTTTTACCAATAAAATTGTAAATTAACAGTTTTTTGGCGCAATTAAAATTTCAAGGAATTCTCGTGAATTTACTAGTTTTTTTTTGTAAAATTATCTTGGAGATTTTGTAAAATTACAAAAAAATTGTAAAATTACAGAAAAAATTTATTTTTCGATTAGTTAAAAAAACAAGGAAAACTGTCAAATATAGGTAAAATGGGATTACGAGACTTTTCCTAGTAATTTGACAAAGTTTTTTTTTTGTGTGTACCAGGGATGATAAATGACATTTTCAAGATTGTACTGACTTGACTAAAAATGTGTACTTTTTTGACCCTCATTGTACTAAAAAAAATATTTTTATTTTTTTTAATTTTTGTTAAACAAGAATATAATACCCTATACCTTTGTTTTCCGGAAAATGGGTCCTAAGTCCACACATGGACCAAATATTAAAAAAATGGGGCCTATATCCAATTAAAATCGGACTTGATTAAGTAACCAAAGAAAGCGTTTATACCTACAAACGAAATTTTAATAAAATATTTTCTATTTTTATGAAATTATAGAGATTTATCTGAAAATCGGGAAGGTGGTTTGTATGGGGAATAGAAGTGGAACTGATCCGATTTTTTTAAAACTTATAATGGTAATTTGTGAATACAAAACGGTCATATGCAAAATTTCGAAAGTATGTTGTAGTTGTTCTAGTCCAATATAAATGAAGCGTTTGAATGGGGGCTACACTCAAAAAATTATGTAGAGAAATTCCAGTGAATATTCACTTAAAACAAATGAAATTTTATTTAAAAACCATTACACTGTTTTTTCAGTTAAAATAAAAACACATTACAGTCAATTTTAAATGTTAATTTAATGACTAACCGAAATATTAAAAAACTTATGAATATTCAGTTATTTTGTATTGAAAAACAGTAAAACTATAGAAGAAATTTTTTACTGCCGAAAATGAATGTAACAGAAAATTCGTTTTTAAGACAGTAAATTATATTTTTTAAACTACAGAAACAGTAAAAAAATTAAATCTTTTATAAAATAAGTGATTTTTCTTTTAAAATAACTTTACTGATTACTTTTTAAAATAACCTACAAACAGTTAATGACATAATTTTCTTAGTGTAGGTCTAAACATGGGACCGTCCTTGGGCCAAAAAAAGCTTGCGTTTCAAATTTCAGGTAATTGATCTAAAATTGCTATCGAAAATTGTATAGTGCTTAAACCGTTTACATAAACAGACGGACGGACATCGCTATATCTAATCCAAAAGTGATTCTGAGTCAACCAGGGGGTCGATTCTGGTTCTGTGAAAAATGTGTGAATGAAAAATATGTCAGTAAACTTCATTTGAAACTAATAGGCAAAGTGACATTATTTTTTCAGTGATAAATTTATCACAGAACCAGAATTGGCCCTATGTATGCTAAAAAGTGGATAAAGGAACAATATTTCGAGTAGTTACAAACACAAACCTGTACCACAGAGTGGTGTAGGGTATAACAAGTATAAAAGTTAAATTCGGCCTTGCCGAATGTAGTGATACCCTCCACAATTTCAAAAAGATTGTTGCAAAAAACTTTATTTAAAAGGAAATTACTTTTGAAAAAAATTTTTTTTTTTTAAAAAAAAATTTCCGCGAAAAAAAATTGTGGTAAAAAAAATCCGCGATTTTTTTCTTTTTTTGTCAAAAAATATGTTCGTACTTGTTTAAATACCATTTGGTGTTCAATTATGTTCACATATGCCAACCAGAAGCCGAATTAAAGCATTTTGTATTTTTAGGTTATGTTGAATGTACTGAAATTTTTGAGGTGTGCTTACATTTTCGTTCATAACTTTTGAACCGCTGAACCGATATCGCTCAAATGCAATACCAAACTTCTCGGGAGAACTTCAAATAAATATGTTAAGTTTCAGTCATCTCTGTGCAATATTTTGTCCGCGACAGCATTTTCCACATACAGACAGACAGACGGACATCGCTAGAATGTTGTAAAATCGATCGGGCATCATGAATATATATACTTTATGGGGTCCCAGATCGATATTTCTATGAGTTACAAACGAAATGACAAACTTATATATACCCTCTATCACTAAGTGGAGGGTATTAAAAGATTGTAAAATTACTAGGAATTCTCGTAAAATAAGAGGTAGCAAAAAATCTAGTAAAGTTATGAAATCTCCTTGTAAATTTTATCGTTTAAAAAAATTTGTAAATTTAAAATTTTATTGGTAAAAACCTTTTAAAATTACAAAATTATTAGTAAAAAGCTTGTAAAATTACTAGAAATTTTTGTCAAATAGGAGGTAGAAAAAAAAAAAAGTTACAAGTTTTTCTTGTAATTTTGCAAGGTTTTTTTTGAGTGTATAGACAAAATTTTGGATATACATATTTTTATAACTTTGAATTTTAAAACTACACCAAAGTCGGATGTTGTTCGAAAAATATCAATTAGAATTTGCAGTTTTCTGCATATTTTTATAACTTTGAATTTTAAAACTACACCAAAATTCGGATATTGTTCGGAAAATATCAATAAGAATTTACAGTTTTCTGCAAAACATAAAAAAATAATTTAAACTCAATTTTTTCTTACAAAAATGATTTAAAACGGTTTTTTCCTAAAAATAAAATTTTTCTATTCACAAAATTATTAATTTTTTGTTTTTATTTTAATTTTTAGACAAAATGTTCCGTATTTCGTGGTTTAGTACTGTGCATCTGCCTAAATGTCACATATGCCAATGTTGTGCGTTTTCCAAGGGAAATGGATAAATATGGTTTAGCCTATTTAATACCATACGTATTAATATTATTTCTAGTCGGTTTACCCATTGTGCTGTTGGAAATATCAATTGGACAATTTTTGGGACAAGGAGCAGCACACACATGGAGAGCATCGCCAATATTTAAGGGTAAGTTAAAAAAAAGTGCAAAAAAAACAAATTCGAGGCTCATAAGACGAAATCAGTAAGGGTTAAATAGTTTTTTTTATAAAAGCCTAAATGTATGTTATGATTTTTTAGTTGGTTCTTATAGTGCCATCTATATGTCAATGTAAAAACTAGACAAGACGCAAATCAACCAAACGTATTAAAACATTAACACTAAATTTTATATGAGGGGTCCGTCGCACAGTGTGGTGTTTCCATAATAAAATTCGAACATTTAATACAATAGTGCAAAATATAGCAATATAGCTCAAACTTTTTTCTGTGTATTCTCACATTTGCTTCCATCGGCCGGATGTTTTTGCCTTGTGTGAGACCCAGGTACGTAGAGATGCTGATCCACCGGATTTTCATATTTCTGGGTATAACTTTCTATTCCTTTTTATCCTCCATAAGGGCCTGGCAGTATATGTACGTAATGATGTTGTGTACCAGTGCCTGCCAAATTTAGGCCCAAATGATTTCGAATTTTATTCCTTGTGAATTTAATTCGGAATCAGGATACTCCCATTGCATTTTGGGTTCCTGTATTGGAGTCCTAATGTCAAAACCCCATTCCAATCCCATTTCGAGAATCCTTGAGAGTTAAACAAACACTTAAAAAATTATGACTCCGGTAGAATCCACTACAAAGACAGTTAAAACTACTACATTTGTTGTTGTTAAGGGGTCCACTACATTTTAAAGTAAAATCAACCAAAAATTGTTGTTGTTTTTAACTATTGATTAACAACTACAAATTTTCTTCTAAACGTCAAACACGGTTCAAATTATTTGAAAATAATTCCTGCTGCATCTGACACTTTAAACTTGTTCAACACATCCGTTTTTCTAAAAATTTCTAGAAAATTATGAGTTTTTTTATAAACTAAAAATAACTACATAAAACAACTGTTACTTCAATGTAGTATTTTTTTGTATTTATATTTATTAAACGACTACAAAAAATAGTTGTTTGAGATTTTTAATACAAAAACAACTGAAATTGTAGTTAGAAAGAACAACTACTACTTACTACACAAATGACCGTCCTGTAGTAACTGCAATAATTTCTAAGTGAAGAAGTGAAATTCTTGTGGCAGGTGATTTCAAAGTTCACAGCTCGTCCTGGATTCGCCATTCGACTCCCTTTGGTGATTACATTGAGTTATTCGCAGCGTATAATTACCTTACGCAATTAGTGAATAAACTTACGAGCCTAACTGACATTGGGAACGAACACCTGAATACTCTCGACCTTTTTCTTACTTCACATTCTGATGTTAAAACATTTGCACCTCTTGGCAATTCGAACCATTTCCTCATCCTTCTCGTACTTCGATCTTCATAACGTTTCGACAACAGCTACGAAGCGTTCAAATTTCATATATTAGAAGGCTAGTTGGGCAAAGCAAAAGCGATTTTTTTTTGTCGTTTCAACTGTAAACTTTGTTTCCTTCGAAGCACCCATTTCAAATTTCAGATTCTAATACAAAATACAGTTAAAACAACTACCCAAGCAGAAATTGACGACGGTTATAAAAAAAAAGCGTTCTGAAAGCACTGTAACAAAAAAAGAACGTTCTCAAAACGTTATTTTCGAACGCTTTGCGAGCGTTTTCGAAAAGCGTTCTGAAAGCACTGTAACAAAAAAAAAAGCATTCTCAAAACGCTTTATTCGAACGCTTTCGAAAAGCGTTTTGAAAGCACTTTATTAACAAAATACATGTTCGTTTCAAAATTAAATGGTTTTAAAGCAGTTTTTGCAAACGTTTTTAATTTTTTTTTCGTAGTACATACAAGTATAGTATTTTTTTAGATTATACTCAATTTTAAACAAATTGTTATAAAAACATTTTGTTAAATCAAATTAAATAATTTTTCCCTACTACCACATTGAAAACGCAAAATTTTGAAAACATAAAACATTTTTTAATTTGTAAATCTATTTTAAGTTTTATTATTATCATTTATGCAAAAGAGTTATAGCAATAAAATTTATAGAGTCCGACCGAATATTCGGTTTTGGTCTCGGTATCGGCCGAATAATGGGGTTTCGGCCTCTATTCGGTATTCGGCAAAATTTTGGCCGAATATTAGCCGAAACCGAAACTTTTTGGTATTTTAAAAAATATGTAAAAAAGTCGGTGAATTTTTTGATTGCGTATTTCATTACACTTGTTTCAGTTCAATTGAAGAAAATGTTACAAGTTTATGCAATAAATGTAAAACTGTTTCAGTTCAAAAATTGTTTTCTCCTAATCTGCAAATGAAATATACAATTATTTTGTAAGTTTTTTTAAAAAACTTATTTTTTTTTTCAAAAATACAACAATTCCTATGGTTTAAAAGCATTATATGCTGTATATTAATCTTTAACAACTTTTTAATAATTTTATTCAGGCGGTAATTTTTTTAAAGTTTCGGTTCGGTTTCGGTTCGGCCTCGAAAACTGGTTTCGGTCGGACTCTAAAAATTTACAAATAATGCATTAACTTCTAAAATATGCACACTGACTTCAATAACATCTTCACGTCAATTTTTAACGTTATAAAGTCCTATTTCTTTTGATGGAATTGGATAGACAAAATAATCGTTTATTTCATTAAAGATGTTGCCTTTTAAATATACAGTGGGCGACAATACATTGGAAACTTTTTTATAGTAGATGAAATTTGTTAAAGACAAAGTTAACAATACTAAACGTTATAATTATCAAACAAGTATTATAAAAAAGTGATATGTAGGTAATTTATCAAGCTTTAAATTAAGCTTAATAGCGTCCAGATTGGGAAAATAATGAATGTGTTACGAGGGTCGATGTGGAAAATGAAAAAATTTATAGACATTTTTCAGAACATTTTTAAAAAATATTTCCGAGTCGATTTTTTCCAAGTTAAAACATTAGAAATTTAAAAAAAGGTCCAATAGTTTTTCTTCAGTGATCAAGTAATTTTTCCACCAACCCAAACAAACAGTGGAATTTTTTAAGTACAGTAGCAAAAATCCACATTTTTTGACCTCCAATTCTTTTGACCACCAATTTTTTGTTAACAAAGAGAAATTAAAATTATCTTAATATATCCTTAGCATATACTTAAGTGTACTAAAATTAATAAGCAATAATATCTTTTCTTTGTTTATAAAAAATTGGTAGTCAAAAGAATTGGAGGTCAAAAAATATGGATTTTTGCTACTGTACTTAAAAAATTCCACTGTTTGTTTGGGTTGTTGGAAAAATTATTTGATCACTGAATAAAAACTATTGGACTTTTTTTTAAATTTCTAATGTTTTAACTTGGAAAAAATCGACTCGCAAATATTTTTTAAAAATGTTCTGAAAAATGTCTATAAATTTTTTCATTTTCCACATTGACCCTCGTAACACATTCATTATTTTCCCAATCTGGACGCTATTAAGCTTAATTTAAAGCTTGATAAATTACCTACATATCACTTTTTTATAATACTTGTTTGATAATTATAACGTTTTGTATTGTTAACTTTGTCTTTAACAAATTTCATCTACTATAAAAAAGTTTCCAATGTATTGTCGCCCACTGTATATTATCACATGTGTGTTTAGATCGATTTGTACTAAAAATTTGGTTTACTATCATAATATTTCCATTACTAAGTAGAATTGCGTTATCAGGATGGGATGCAGTAATTTTGAAACCATGAATATTAATAAAAGTGTTGGGATAAATCTGTGGAGTAGTGGATAATAAGGCTGGAGCTCTGAGCACAAATAAAATCACGAGTTGATTTTATTACTCAAAAGAGTCCCAGCAAAAAAAGACCATACTAAAATGTTAATAAAAAGTAGTTCAACTGCTGCTAAAGTAGTTCTAACTTTGCTGAAACTCTAGTGAATTTAACATGGCGGTGTCGCGCAAAATAAGTAGTTTTTTTTACATTTTTTAAGTACATATAAAGTAGTACTCATACTGTTGTCATAGTTTAAGTTTTTGTATGTAAAGTTTAATTACATCTTTAAGATCACTATTTAAGAGCATTTTTGCACTACTTAAAAAGTGTATTTTTAGAATTCATTAGGAAGTGGATTTAGTCAGCGATTCTGACGATGCCAATGTTCTAAAAACATTACTAAACATCGAAAATGCGACTGGGACGCGACCTTATACACTTGATTACATTAGTTCTGCTGGTCAAAAATCCGGTCTCCACACTTTTCCATCACATCTGGTTTTTGAGAAAATTGTGGTCAAAGTTCAAAAAAATCGCCATTCTGGTCATTTTTGGAAACTCATAGCGGATGAACCCGATGTGATGGTGACTTCAAACTAAGTCGATGGTTAAGCTAAAACTTTCCTCTTTAAGATGCAGAACTCATTTGGTCAGTCGCCTTAACTTTTTGGGCACCAATTGTATTTCAATGCTGTCATATCAAAAAAAGTTTTTGGGGGAAAACACTTTATTAAAAGACAATTTGTGCTCCAAAGGTTGAAGCGACTGATGAATTGAGTTATACGTCTTTAAGAGCAATGTTTGAGCTTTACCAGTGACCAGTGTTTGACCTTTACCTGTGACCAGGAAAATAATTGTAATCAAGCCTTAAGGTTTTTTTTTTTCATATGATTTGTAGCGGCAAAAATCGTTTTTTTGGAAACAAGACATCATTGAGAGACAATTGGTGCCCTAGGGGCTAAGGCGACTGACCAAAAGAGTTCAGAATCCTTAAGAGCAATGTTTAAGCTTTAGCCTCGACTTATTTTTAAGTCGCTATCATATCGGGTTCATCCGCTATGATTTGGCAAAAATTAACAAAACGGCGATTTTTTTTTAACTTTGACATCAATTTTCCCAAAAACTTGATGTAAATGTTTTTATTCCTGGAATTGTAACCTATCAAATATTAACTTTTTGCCTTTCAATTATATATAAATCTATAGTTTAGACTAAAACTCTATTAAATAAATTTAAATTAATATGTTCTTTTCATTACGTTTAAAAATATTTAAAAAAAAAACTCATTCCGACTATAGTGTTCTAATGTAGTGGAATCCATATTATTTTCCTTCTTATTGACATATTTGGATGTTATTTTAAACTACTTTTTTTGCAACAAAAAATATTCACTAATTGCTACTTTTTATGTAGTTTAAGTCTACTTCCTTTTGAACTACTTCGAATTTTTTTTGCTGGGGTGTTAATAAAAAATCCCAAGAAATGAAATGAAAAGAAATAAAAAACACAGGAATTAGGTTTTTTATGAAAATTGATCTTTTATTAAGCAGCAAGTAGATCTTACCAATTCAAGTCTTCAAAAAACAAGGAAGATCGTTTTCTAATGCTAAAAACGGAAAGAGTATCTAAGACAATATTAAACCGACAGCAGGAATTTTAGGCCTTATTGTGAGAAAGAGACAGAAAGGTTTTTCGATAACTTTTCTGCTTCTTACAATATTCAGCTTTTGAATATAAGGCTTTTTGGGAATTTAAGGAATTGTTTAACGGATTAATGTAAAAGTAATATTTAAAATACTTTTGACATTAACAAAAAGAAAACACAACTTTTGTTTAGTGGATTCCATTACTTTGCCAAGAGAATACTTTTTGTTTTTAAAGAGAGGATATACCAATGGAGCTTTATTTTCTACAATACTTTTATAAAAAAAATATCTACAATTAACGAATAAAAAAAAAATATCTGCTTTATATGAAGTCCTTTAAAGTACTGTTTTTTCATATTTCAATCGCTGGAAAATATTTTTAATTTTTGTATTTAAGCTCTTTATAAGTGCTTTACTTTTGGTTTTTAAAGCGCTTTCATGACTTTTAACAAAACGTTCTGAAAGCACTTTTTTAAAACGCTTTTAAAACGCTTTAAACCTAGCGTAGATCGATGTTATCATTCGGATCATCTGAAAGCGCTTTTAAGATGGTAAATGGAACGCTTGTAGAACCGTTTACAACGCTTTCACAGCGCTTTTGCGATTGTATTTTTCTGACTGGGTACATATGTTGTTTAGGCGTCTACTACATTTTACGGTAAAATCAACCAAAAATTGTTGTTATCTTTAACTATTGATTAACAACTACAAAAAAGCGTAAAAACAACTTCCAAAACAGTTGTTTTTACTTAACTCAAATTGTCTGAGTTTTTTTATTAACAAAAAAAAACTTCTAAACATCAAAAACGGTTAAAATTGTTTGGTAATAATTCCTGCTGCATCTGACACTTCTAAAACGTTCAAAACATCTGTTTTTCTAAAAATTTCTAAAAAATTTAAGTTTTTTTATTAGTGTTTTTTCTGTTAGTACAGATCGAGCTCGGGCTCTAATTATATTCAAGTTGAAAAATGCAGAAGAAAAATTGAGTTTCTAAAAATTAAAGACATTTATGGTATTCCCATACCGGTTTCAAACACTCCAGTTAGTGTTATCATCAGTAGGATTTTAAATGTCCGTTTGTCTTGTTAATAATAGACTAAAAACAACTACATAAAACAACTGTTACTAAAATGAAGTACTAATGAAGTACGACTACAAAAAATATTTTTTTTTTAAATTTTTCATATTAAAACAATTAAAATTGTAGTTGAAAACAACTACTACTACTTACTACACAAATGACCGTCATGTAGTAAATGCAATAATTTTTTAAGTGAATGCATTCTATCGTTTAAATTTCCTTAATACATATGAGGCATTCCACACCAAATGTCCAGCAAAAAAAAAACATGTTTACCGTAAACTTCTGAATAGGTTGTATGGATAGCCCTATATGGAATTTAAAAAATTGTGTTTTTGGTTGTTCAATTTTTCAAGGCGTGGTCAAATATTGGAAAAATGGTCATATTTGTGGCGAGTTGCCTTGATTAAATATTTATCACATTAAAACGGAATTCAACACAATCTCAAAAAATTACATTCTTATATAGTTTTGTATGGGCTATCGGTTAAAATTTTTTTGTTTGGAAAATTTTCAGAACCCGTTCTGAAATTTTCCATTTTCTAAAATATTCAATTTATCAAAAATCCGGCCACTTTTAGATGTTTAGATGTTTCTCCATCCACACAAAAAAATTCAGACACGCGTTTTTCATTTTTTTTCGAGAAAGTCACATTTGAATTTAAAATTTCATAACAATTTAGTAATTTGCTTGTATTTTCTTGTTTCAACAGAGCGTATAAGTAATATTTATGCAATTAATAAGAATCATTCGCAACGTTAAAACAAGAAAATACAAGCAAATTACAAAATTGTTATGAAATTTAAAATTCAAATGCGATTTTCTCGAAAAAAACGAAAAACGCGTGTCTGAATTTTTTTGTGTGAATGGACAAACATCTAAACTTAAAAAAAAAAAAATTTAAAAAGTAGCCGGATTTTTGATAAATTGATTTCTAAAAAAAATTGAAAATTTTAGAACGGGTTCTGAAAATTTTTCAAAAAATTTTTTTTTTCATCGATAGCCCATACAAAACTATATAAGAATGTAAATTTTTGAGATTGTGGTGCATTCTGTTTTAATGTGATAAATATTTAATCAAGGCAACTCGCCACAAATTTGACCACTTTTCCAATATTTGACTACGCCTCCTAAGCCCAGTTTTTGAAAATTTGAAAAACAAAAAACGCAATTTTCTTAGTTCCATATAGGGCTATCCAAACAACCTATTTAAAAAATTAGCGGGACATTTGGTGTGAAATGCCACATATTTATCTTTTTCATTTATAAATTTCTAATTTTATTTTCTTCCCCCTGTAGGAGCCTGCATCATAAGTCGTTTTGCTTCATGGCTTTCAACCATTTGGGTGTCATTACAAGCTGTCATGGCTTTAGCTTACATTGGAATGTTTTCATTTAATACTTTTCCGTTTAGGGAATGTCTTGGAAATTTAAGACTTGCTGCGGTATGTTCAAATAAAAATATAAAATATTACAAAAAGTAATTAAATACTATACAAATAATTTTAAAAATATTTTCAGGATGGTTATGCATTGAGCAATATAAGTGGTCAAGTGTGTTTGGAGAAAACATTTCTAACACCATTCTGGGAGAATCCATTGTTCTTCGGCTTATTATCGATTGGTTTGATAGCATTATGGGCGTTGGTTATGTTATGGTAAGTAATTTATGGAATATTTTTTTTTTTTTTAATATTTGCAAAATTAAACAGAAAATATATTTGAGACTCTTTTTTAAGGAAAGGGTCTACGAATCCATTTAAGACTTTTTATAGGAAAAAAATTAAGTTGTCACAAAGACAATTTTCGATCCGGGTAATTCCATGATGCCGTTTCTAGCTTTGAAACGTTCTGACGCCCAAGCATCTGAAATTGATTCTGAAATAATAAATATGCAAACATTAATCTGGGCGATTAAAAGCTTCAGGCCCTACAAATCCCCCGGCCTGATGCTATAATCCCGGCTGAGATGCACAAAGTGTCGGACTATTTAACCCCTTGGCTGTATAATCTATATAAAATGGAGGGAGACCAGATATAAAATGGAGGGAGACCAGAGTTATCTTTATCCCGAAGGCTGGGAAAAATTCCCACACAGCTCCAAAGGGTTACAGACCAGTTCGTCTGTCTTCTTTTTTGGTTAAAGACAATGGAACGAATGAAAGAGTCATATTTACGTAGACTGATTGATCTAAAGTTGCTTTCGACAATTCAACATGCATACAGCAAGGGTAGATCAACGGAAACAGGCCTTCATGAGATCGTTGGTACCATCGAGAGATCGCTTTGGGTAAAGGAGTACACTATGGTGGCCTTTCTTGATATAGAGGGTGTTTTTAATAATGTCATCCCAGACAAGGATGCTACACCTCTATAAGGATGATTAAAAGTTGGAATAAGTTTTATAATTATTCTTTATCCCACTTTTTATTCCATTTTTTTATTCCATTTTTTTATTCTTTATTCCATTTTTTTTATCCCGTTTTTGTTAACACTTGCATTCTCGAAATTATCCCCTGGGATAATTATCCCAGGGGATAATTATCCCAGGGGATAATTATTCCAGGGCATAATTATTCCAGAGGATAATTATTCCAAAAATAGCATCAACAAGTGAGAGTGTTAAATTCGGCCGTGCCGAATCTGTTATACCTTCCAACATGCAAATAAATAAAAAAAAAAAAAATGCAGGGGCGTTTTATTTTTTTTTTGGGGGGGGGGGTCGGTAGTGGTAATTGGGGGGGCATTTCTTCTCGAATATGTATTTAAGAATTCATTCGTATACTTTTTGCTCTAAAAAAATACAAGTTTATCATTATTTAAAAAAAAAAAATATTCCTCGCTCATAAAAAGGGGGGGGGGCGGACCGAAAAAACGACATTTTTTAATTCTGTGGGTCCAAATGCAGGACTTTGAACTTCTTGTAGCATAAAAATGTTGCATTTGTTAAACAAAAACAAAGAAAATCATGTAAAAATATGGTATTTTTCAGAGGTTGGTTTAGTTCCTCAAGGGGGAACTTTTTTCCCCCTGGACCGATTTTGCTGCTTTACGAACTTAACCTGCCTAGGAACATTAGACATATTCGTGCCCAATGTCGGGAGTCTACCTCTTTTATTTTGGACTGCATCGTGTTAACTACAGACGGACGGACATACGGACGGACGGACGGACGGACGGACATCGCTAGAATGTCTTAGAATCGATCACTGATCATAAATATATATACTTTATGGGGTCCTAGACCGATATTTTGATGCGTTACACACGGAATGACAAAGTGAGTATACCCTCATACTGTAGTTGGAGGGTATAAAAAATGGAATAATTATCATCTGGAATAATTATCCCCTGGGATAATTTCGGGAATGCAAGTGTTAACAAAAACGGGATAGAAAATGGATAAAAAAATGGAATAAAAAGTGGGATAAAAAATAATTATAAAACTTATTCCAACTTTTAATCATCCTTATAGAGGTGTAGCATCCGTGATCCCAGATACAATGAATTCCATGCTGCTATCTCTAGAAGCACGTGGTTGTCATGTTGTCGCATATGCTGACGCGATAGCGGTAAATGGAAAACGCCTAAATTCTTTAGGGTTCTCTGAAAGAGTTAATCCAAGTAAAATAGATACTGCCTTGTTTACAAGTAAAATAAGATCCTTTTGATCCTATTTCTCTGAACGGCACTGAAGTCATCTTCTCAGATGGAGCCAAATATCTTTGAGTATTTCTAGATAGGAAGTCGAATTTAAGGCGTAATATTGAGAAACGGGTGAGAAAAGCAACGATTGATTTATATTCCAGTAAAAAGGCCATTTGAAAACGATAGGGCTTTAGCCCCAAAGTCGGTTATTGGATTTATACAGCGGTGGTGCGTCCAATTCTGCTTTATGGAATCATTGACTGGTGGCCTGCTTTAGAGACAAAAGTGTACTGTGTCTTCATCACGAAGGTACAGAGAATATCATCGATGTGCATCACTGGTGCTCTTCGTACTACACATACGGCTGCATTAGATCAAATTATTGCTGGAGACCTGTCCAACAATTAAAATTTTTTAAAAAATTGATTTAGAAAATTTTTGTTGTGCTTATGAAGCAAAATATTTTCAAAAAGCATGAAAATCAATTTTTTTATAAAAAATTTTAATTGTTGGACACAGAGACTTTATAATATAGAGATAAGACAAATTTATTTCTTCTACTACCTTCTAGGGGGCGCATGTCTTAATAATATCTCAAGAATATTCTTGAGCTAATACTAAATTTTAGTAAGGGCTCAAATAACTCAGAAATTACTGCTCAGAAAACTATGTAATTTTCTATACACTCGTAACAACTATCCAGTATCTTACATATAAAATAAAATTTGAAAATTTTGCACGCAAAAGTTAGTTACAGAGTTTTTAAAATTTAGTGTGCTACTAAAGTCTCACTAGCAGGTGCTGCCATTGAGACAAAAGTAGACAACTTTTTTTCCGGTATTGCCATCGAAGCAATGCCCTGGTTGGATAGGTCTCTAGCAATAATTTGGCTTTTACAGATTGAAAAAATATCAATTAGTCGATGAATTGTAACCAAAAAACCATATAAAACAGCGGTTACCAACCTATGGTACGCGTACCACTAGGGGGTACGCGAAACTGTACGCGGGGGTACGCCAAATTTTAGTAATTTGGACATTCGTTTTATATTAACCCTTTAATGCTGGCTCCGCATCTGGCTTCCAAAGTTTTCCATAACGTCAGGTTTTCAAGAAAGTTCAGGTCAAAGTTCACAAAAAACGTATTTTTGTGCAATTTAGAGAGCATTTTTTGCGATTTTTTTCGATGATATTTTGAGATCTGACCACTTGTTTTCGATTAACCTTTCGATGCTGATTTCGAATATGGTTCCCAAATTTTTCTTTGACGCCAGGTTTTTGAGCAAATTTATGTCAAAGTTCTCAAAAAACGTGTTTTTGAGCATTTTTGATAAGCTAAAAATGACCTTTCATTGTAATTGGTGGTGTTTCATTCAAAAAGTCACGGAATTATTGATCTGCCCTCGTATTAAAAAAAAAAAACATTTAAAAAAAATTATATATTTTTTTTAAGAGTTGTTTAATTTTTGGTGTAGAACTGACTGGTGAAATCAGATTTACAATATTTTCAGCCGTTTTTGCTCTGCAGAAAAATCAGTTCAAAATCCGCGTTTTCAAATGCATTGAACCAACCACCCCAAGGAGCGAACATTTTTCCAAAAAAAATACCACCATTGTTTTGATCTGCCCAAAATCCTTCAAAAAAATTATAATACCCGCAGTTATAAAATTTCAGAATTAACTCTAATATTTATATGTGAAGTTGTTTTAATGAAAACAAAAAATTCGTTAGAGGGTACGCGGCTGATAAAATTTAAAATTAGGGGTACGCGAGCCAAAAAGGTTGGTAACCGCTGATATAAAACATTTGCTGAAAATCGGCATTTGACTGCAAAGTTCGAAGGTCGATTAAAAAAAATTCGAACTAACATAAACAAACGCCGCGATACGTGTCTTCTAATTTAGCCTCTATTTTCATCCCTCACTCTCAGAATCGACATAACTTTTGCTAACCTGAATTTCAAGGAAGTCTTGGATGAGGGGAATTCCGGGTAGTGGAACCTCCATAGCACGAACAAGTGGTTTTTGGAGTCTATTCGGAGGAGCTTGGATTGAGCCTGGCTCGAAGACTGCCGGATCATTGCAGTGTTTACCAACAGAGATGCTGGCAATAAAGGAAGTGGCTGACTGGTTGAGCTGCAATGTATTGTATACAACTGCAGTCAGCATCTATTCTGACAGTCAAGCCGCAGTCAAGTCCCTGAGGTCAATTTTTCTTAAAACAAGATCTGCCCTTAACTGCCGCACGTCTTTAAATGAGATGGCCAAGCAGTTTTATATACGACTCATATGGGTCCCAGGGCAAAGAGACATTCCAGGGATTGCAAAGCCGATTAGCTAATGGATGGACGTGTGAGACAACACCTTCTCTTAATCAAAGGCCTTCTCTTAATCAGAGGCGCACAAGTGAGCTTATATCCAAGAGGAGAGATTTCGACGGTGGTTGCTATAATTACACTGTGCTAGTCGCAAAAATTTACAAGCTGAGCACCCTGCTGGTAAAGCTAATTCGGGTACGCTGAATTCAATGGTGCTAGCCGTTTTTCGAAGTTAGCGCTCGTATTCGCGATATTCGCAATTTAAAATTGTAAAGTTTAGGTACAACAAAAATTTATTTTTATGCTTTTGGGATAGTTTTTAAATATAAATTTAAAAAATCGATTGTTTTTTTTCGCGAAAAAAAAATTTACGCAAAAAAAATTCCGCGAAAAAAAAAATCCGCGAAAATTTTTTTTTTTTTTTTTAATTTTGTGTCTGTAATGTGTCGTAATCTACTCATTTTTATAAATTAATGGCAAAATAAAAAAAATTTCACGAAAAAAAATTCGCGAAAAAACTTCGCGAAAAAAAATTCTCGAAAAAAAATTTCCGCGAAATTTTTTTTTTGTATATTCAATAGAGTTTAGATGATAAAAAATCAGCAATTGTCTTAATAATATGAAAAAATAGTTTTTTTTATTTAAAATAAAAAAAAATAATCGCGAATATCGCTAATACATACGCAAACTTTGAAAAAACTTATATTAGAATGGGATTTGGGGTACACGAATTAGCTTTACCAGATGGCTGTCGTAAATTAAAATCAAGCTAAAAATATTTGTATTGAACCAGTTTTTTCACAAAAATAAAGATTTTTCGCGAACAAAAATTTTTTTTCGCGAAAAAATTTACGGTATTATGGTTTGTTGTGTTAGTTTAACAGACTTGAATGGTTTTAAATTTAAAAATTATCGCAAAAGTTCAAAAATATCGTTTTTATTGTACTAAAGCATCAAAATTTAAAATCGCGAATACGAGCGCTAACTTCGAAAAACGGCTAGCACCATTGAATTCAGCGTACCCGAATTAACTTTACCAGTAGGGTAGGCCCAGCTTGTTAAAAAAAAGTGTCAAATTCGAGCACAGTGTTACCAGACAAGGTTTTTTTTGGGAAAGGCGCAGAGTGGTTAAATGTGCCGTCAACTGACTTTTGCCGGAGTTGCATGGACGAGGGGGGAGTTAAAATCTATCGAACACTTCACCTGCCATTTCCTGGCACTTTCTGGTAAGAGACTTGCTTCACTGGGATCTAGGGAGCTGCTCGATCTTTCTGATTTGTTAAATGTCAAAATTCAATATCTAAGGAGTTTCGTAAGAAACTCAACTTGGTTTAACGACAGGGATTAGTAGGGAAACCTATTACAGTCCCGTGGTAAAACGTCAGCAGCCACTTACAACCTAACCTAAACTATGGGGTCCCGATCGATATTTAGATGCATTACAAACGGAATGACAAAGTGAGTGTATCCCCATACTGTGCTTGGGAGTATAAAAAGGAAAATGTGTAATGGATATAAGCGCTATTTTTTCTTAAAATGTGTCAGGTCTTCTGTCGCTTAATTTTAAGGTGTCTCCCTCTCTTTTGCTTGGTTTCGCCAATTGAGACAGGGCTCTTATGGGTGATTTTCATGAATTTGGCCATGTCAAATTTTCATTTTGTACGTGTTACTTGTTACTTGATAATTTAATTTTTTTTCTTCTTTTTAGCACCCACAATGGTCGTGTATTACGCCGCATCTTATTCATCTTCGGTTTGGCAGGTTTCATATTGTTATGCAGTTTAACCGGCTGGGAAATTCATAATTCTCTTGATAAAGTCACCCCCTACTTTCCACAATTATATGGTTTTACCAAGGAATACCTATACCAAAGTGATTTATGGTTTAGTGCCCTAATGCAAGTGATATTTGCTTTGAATTGTGGCTTTGGAGCATTGCCAATGCTAACGGGAAAATTCCTTTACAAAGGAGATGCCGTACGAACATCCGTAGTATATTTATGCTTTAATCTTTTAATCAATGCTATAGCGGTAACACTGTTTATGATAGAATTTGATAAATCCGCTAATGGTGCAAATATGATAGAAGAATTGAAACCGTTGACAACCATATATGATCGTATATTATTTGATAAACCCATACATGAATTGTGGGTGAAGCTACTGCCGGCTTTAATAAATGTGCTGGTGGTAATATCATGTTTTGTAACAATAGTGGTGGGAGTATATACCAGTACCAGATTAGTGCCAAGACATCCAAATTATGTTATTAGTTTGGTGGGATTAGTCGCCGCCATAATATCCTTATCATCGCCAAATTTCTATATAGCACGAATTTTGGATTCCCGCATAGTGGGTACTATGATTGTAACAGCTTTAGTGTTTGAACTTATAGCCGTCACTTGGATATATGGTGTAAAAAATATTTATACAGATTTGGAATTTTCTATAGGTCGTCCCATATTTAAATTATGGCTGGGTCTATGGTGTATATGTCCCGCCATTTTAACAGGCCTATTAGTATGGTGGTGTTCAGATGATGATCAATTTGATATTTTAGCAAATATCTTACCACGATGGGCTCCGATATTATTTGTGTTGTTTATTATCTTATTTATAGCATGTATACAAATATTTAGACAGGTAGAATATAATTTCTTTGGTATGATATGTGAAGCTTCAAAATCTGCCAAAGAATGGGGTCCAGCCGATCCTTTAGCCAGACATGCTTGGAAACAATGGCGTTCGGTGTGTCAAGATACAGGACAACGGGATTTTACTTTAAGGCGCCGCGGTACCAGAGATTATACACATTCCATTAAGAAAGGACAATATTCGACCTCAAATAAATATGCAAATAATAATGGTGGTGGTGTGAGAAGTGTTGAGGGTGGTGGTAGTGCTGGAGGAGGTAGTGGTAGCGGTGGTAATATTGGTAATGGTCAAACAAATCAACATAATTGGAAATCTTCTACACCCGGTAATAGTTCACCAAATTATAGTGGTTCAGTATTTGGTGATTCAGCCATAGAAGAAGATATAAGTATTGATAAATTTCCTGGTATCTCCACATCACAACAATTTGTGCCATTTCATAATAATGAAACCAACACAACAACAACTAATAAACCAATACGTTACTCTCACAGACAAAGAAATCAAGGAAAAATAAATCCACCACACATACAACAACAACATTATTTACCAAACCCACCTAATCCACCAAATCAACAACAACAACAACATCATCATTATAATAATCACCATTCCCAACAAGTAGAATTACGTAATTCTAATCCAGAATCATCTAATAAACATCGTGAAATTGTCTATATTAGACGTTTATCCTCTGAGGAGGGACCACATGCTACACGCATTGAAATAACACCCTCCAATGAATCTATATCATATGCTTCCACTCGCAATCCTATGGCCAGATCAAGTGGGTCACATGGCAATGCCAACAATTATGTGAAACGTTCTACTAGTTCTGGTAAAATGGAAAATAATCGTAATTTAGCTAAATTACCTCCATCAGCGGCCGATATTAATAATGGTGATCATATTTGTTGGCGTAAATTTTCTATGAATCCTCAAGAATATTCTACAGAATTGTGATCTTAAATGTTATCCAATTACATATTAACGAATCTAGTGTTTTCTCTATTAAAAAAACAAATTGTAAATAATTTAAGACCAGAATATCCAAAAATGTATAACATTAATAGTTTATACATTAAAGATCAAATAAGACTTTTTTTTCTTAAGATTATCCCAGTTGAATTTTTTTAACAGAAATCATATATTTTTTAACTATACTGTTCGTAAGCCTTCGACTGTCATTTTTGAAATCTAAGAATTCCTGTACGAAAAATATTTCAGAATCTGAGAATCTTTCTGTGCGAAAAATATCTCAGAATCTGAGAATTTTTCTGTACGAAAAATGTCTCAGAAGCTGAGAATTTTTCCATAAAAAATGTTTCAGAATTTGAGAATTTTTCCATACGAAAAATGTTTTAGAATCTGAGAATTTTCTATACAAAAAATATCTTAACATCTGCGAATTTTTCTATATGAAAAATGTTTCTATACGAAAAATTAAAAATGTCTCAAAATCGGAGAATTTTTCCATACGACAAATGTTTTAGAATCTAAGAATTTTTCTATACGAAAAAAATTAATCAGAATCTTCGAATTTTTCTTTAAGAAAAATGTCTCAGAATCTAAGAACTTTTCTAAACCAAAAATTTCTCAGAATCTGCGATTTTTTCTATACGAAAAATGTCTCAAATTCTGAGAATTTTCTAATACGAAAAATGTCTCAGAATCTGGGAGTTTTTCTGTACGAGAAATGTTTTAGACTCCGAGAATTTTTCGATACGAAAAATGTCTCAGAATCTGAGAATGTTTCTGTACGAAAAATGTTTCCGAATTTGAGAACTTTTCAATAAGAAAAATGTCTCAGAATCTGAGAATTTTTCTATACGAAAAATGTTTCCGAATTTGAGAACTTTTCAATACGAAAAATGTCTCAGAATCTGAGAATTTTTCATTACGAAAAATGTCTAAGAATCTGAGAATTTTTCTATACGAAAATTGTCTCAGAATCTCTTACAAGATTTCTAAACGAAAAATGTCTCAAAATCTCTGAGAATTTTTTATACGACAAGTGTCACATAATCGAAGAATTTTTCTATACAAAAAATGCCCCAGAATCTGAGAATTTTTCTATACAAAAAATGTCTTTGAATCTGAGAACTTTTCTATACGAAATATGTCTCAGAATCTGAGATTTTTTTTTCTACGAAAAACATACCTAATCTGAGAATTTTTCTGTACAAAAAATATTTCAAAATTTGAGAATTTTTCTATACGAAAAATATCTGAACATCTGCATAATCTCTTGGCTGTCATTTTCTGTACCAAATCTGAGAATTTTTCTGTACGAAATATATCTTAGAATCTGCGAATTTTTCTATACGAAAAAACGTCTCAGAATCTGAGAATTTTTGTATCAAAAAATGTCTCAGAATCTAAGAATTGGTCATTACGACAAATGTCTCAGAATCTGAGAATTTTTTTATACAAAAAAAGGTCTCAGAATTTTTCTATACCAAAAATGTCTCAGAATATGAAAATTTTTCTATGCGAAAAATGTCTCAGAATCTGAGAATTTTCTATACGAAAAGTGTCTCAGAATGTGAGAATTTTCTATACGAAAAATATCTCAGAGTCGTAGAATTTTTCTATACGAAAATTTCTTAGAATCGGAGAATTTTTCTATTCGAAAATTGTCTCAGAATCTGAGAATTTTTCTATATTAAAAATGTCTTAGAATCTAAAAATTTTTCGACACGAAAAATGATTCGCGATCTGAGAATTTTTCTGCCCGAGTAAAAATAAACATATATAACAATATATAACTTGATACAAACATAATAAATCATATATGATTATACATCCCGTGAGGTATTTTCTAATTTTTTTAAATGCAGTCATATGTTGTAATATATAATTTAATCATGATTCGGATTAAAAGGTATACGGTTGATATAAATATATGAAATAATATTAGGGCCAATACAAAATTTGTTTTTCTGTATAATTTAATATAAAATTATATTTAGCTTATTCTGTTCCATATATAAATGTTTCCAATTAAATGTTTCCAATTAACCAAAAATGTTCTAAGTTTTTTAAGCAAAGTATAAGAAACTTTTCAAATGTTCCTAAACATTTCCTTGTTAGGGTTATGTATATCACCTATCTGGTTCGAAGCGTACCCAAACATTTTTTTTTGTTTTAGAAAATTATATGTTTGGTGAATGTATCGTTGACCTGTGGTGTAACTCATCCAAACCAAAACACACCAAGATTTTTTATGTTTTTACGCAATAAGATCTAATTGGATCCAATGAAATATGGCAATGTCTGGTCAAAACTCGGATGAAATCGAATCATATTTTTTACAAGTTGATCTTTTTTAATGCAAAAACATCCACCATTATTCGGATTAAATTGCGTTTAAATATATATTGTGTTATATATCATTATGTATTGCATCATATAAAAATTTTTACTCGGGTGTACAAAAAACGCCTCAGAATCTCTGAGAATTTTTCCATACGAAAAATGTTTCAGAATCTCTAACAATTTTACATACGAAAAATGTCTCAGAATCTAAAAATTTTTCTATACGAAAAATGTCGCAGAATCTCCTACAATTTTTCTATACGAAAAATGTCGCAGAATCTCTTACAATTTTTCTATACGAAAAATGTCTTTTCTATAAGAAAAATATCTTGAATCTGAGTATTTTTTATACGAAAAAAGTCTCAGAATCTGAGAATTTTTCTTCACGAAAAATATGTCAGAATCTGAGAATTTTTCTATACGAAAAATGTCTTAGAATCACAGAACTTGTCCATTCGAAAAATGTTTCAGAATCTGAGAGTTTTTCCATACGAAAAATGTCTTAGAATCTGAAAATTTTTCTATACGAAAAATGTTTCATTCAGAATATGACAATTTTTCTACACGAAAAATTTCTCAGAATCTGAAAATTTTTCAATATGAAAAATGTCTCTGAATCTTGACGACCCCAGCACCGTACATGTAAAAAAATCTGTCCTATCAATCACTTTATTGATAGATTTCTTGTGATATAGTATCACCGTATCAGTTTTGCTGAAGAAACTGGTAAGGTGACATGTCATGAGTTATCCATAAAGTGTCAATAAAATAACCCCCCTCCCCCCTAGTACAACGGTAAATAAATGTGACTGGTAGTTTACTATGTTAATCTCGCAATTGAAAATGGTGTTACATTTAAAGCATAATTTTTTTGGAGGAATATGTTTTAAAATTTGATAGTTTTTCTACACGAAAAATTTTCTCGAATTTAAAAGTTTTCCTACAAATTAATAAAATGCTTCATGAACGGGAAATTTTTTCTATGTCTGTGAAAAACCTAATTTTATTAAATCTGATCTGCGTATATCTGGTTATTAATGATTGCAGATAATTGTATTTGATCACTTCTAATCAATTTGTATACGGGTAGTTACAATTCCTTAAAATAATGAGGTTTTATGCAGGGTAAATACTAAAGATATTGACACAGAATCTAAGATATTTTCACTAGGCATCTGAGAATTTTCCGACGTAGAAAATTAAAAATATTTTATAAAAACAGTAGACAAATTGAACAAAACCATCTTTCAATATGAAAAAAATGTTCAAAAGGACCAAGTTTTTTGAGGATTGATCTGAGGGCTAATACTTGGAGTCGATAGCGGTCGAAATTTTACTCGAACGAGCGATTCTTAAATTTTTATTTTTACCTAAAATTATGCTTTGATTATACAACTTTTTTTTATGTTTCAGTGTTGTAAAGGAAACATTTAAAAACCTTGTATTTATCAAAGCATAATTTTATGCATACAAAAAATTTGAAAAATCGCAAGTTCAAGTCGAATTTTGATCGCATTCGACTCTGGAATTAGATCCCTGATTTTGATTTGCATATAAGTTACGAACGGTATCACAAAAATAATTAGAAAAACAATTCCAATTAAATTTCAATTTAAAAATTATTTATTAAATATCTGCCGATAACTTTATTTGTGTTTTTGATTAACATTATAAATTGAATCAAGTAAAATATTATTCAAAACTACAAATTAAGTAATTGGCTGAAATTCAATGATTTTCATAATGCTTTAACATTTTTTAACTGGGATAATTAAGAAATTTACAATTAAATTATAATAATATTTTAAACAAATTCTATTTATATATAAGAGGCATTCAGAGAGTCTTACTGTCAGGCCTGGCAATGTAGCAAAATAGTACTTTTTTCAAAAAATACCTGTACTTTGAAAGGTATTTTTGAAAAGTGCTCTTTTGCCACCAGTGCCAGAGCTGGCACGTAAGTAAGACTCTGAATACCAGTATAATTTTTAATTGATATTAGTTTATTAAATGTTAATGTGTTTGTATATAGTTTTATATAGTCTCCAAAAATAAAATAAAACATATGATCATTCTAACTTTACATCGAATAATAACAAGAAAAACTATACATCATTAATCATAATCATAAATTGTAATAAAATATGTCAATGTCCTACAAGGAAGGTATTCCCAGTAGTCTTAAAATAAAATAAAAACTGTAAACAGACCTGTTTTTTGTTTACACTAATAAAAACTCCCCCCAAATAATTTCAAGGACCACATGGGATACCTACGGTGGCTCGCAGCTTATTTCGTGTGAAAGATATTAGTTAGCATTCCATTCAAGACAAACTTAACCAAAATAGACCTTATTATTATCAAATAAGTATTTTTGTAAAAAGTCCTGTGTATGTAATTAATCAAGCTTTAATTAAAGCTTAATGGCATTCAGATTGTGTAAATATTAAATGTGCTATGGAAATCGAAATTATTGAACGACCTTTTTAAGAAAATTTCTTAAATATATTTCTAGGTCGATTTTATCCAAGTTTAAACATTTAAAATTTAAAAAATAGTCCAATAGTTGATATTCATTTATTTGATAATTATTCCAAAGACCCAAACAAAAACCAAAATTTTTAAAACACAGTAGAAGAAATCTGTATTTTTTGACCTCCAATTCTTTTGACCACCAATTTTTAGTAAACAAAGAAAAGATTTAATTGTTTAATAATTTTATTACACCTAAGTGTATAATAAGGAGATATGAAAATAATTGAACATTTCCTTTGTTTACAAAAAATTTTTGGTAAAAAGAATTGAAGGTCAAAAAATTCCAATTTCTCCTACTGTGTTTTAAAAATTTTGGTTTTTGTTTGGGTCAATGGGAGAATTTTCTAATAATTAATATCAATTTTTGGACTTTTTTTTTAAATTTTAAATATTTGAGCTTGGATAAAATTGACCTAGAAATATTTTTAATAAATTTTCTAAAAAAGGTCTTTCAATAATTTCAATTTTCATTTCGACCCTCGTAGCACGTTTAATATTTACTCAATATGGACGCCATTAAGTTTATATTAAAGCTCGATAAATTACCTACACAGCACTTTTAACAAAAATATTCGTTTGATAATAATTAGGTGTAATATTTGTAAACTATGTCTTAAATGGATTGCCAGCTGATATCTAACACACGAAATAAGCTGCGAGTCACTGTATCTTGTAAGTCAAGGATGTAAAACATTAGCGGTATTCTCATATCGAAGTTATGTTGTCTAACAAAAAAAAAAAAAACTATGAAAAAGCCATATGTTTCTTTTCATTTAAGCTTCATGAAGTGAATACCCCTAATACATTTCTTTTCGCAATACATCATGTTTATTCTAGTATGTTTTATATTAAGCATTTATTAAGATTTTAATTTAGTTATTTAGTAATTCTAGTATATTTAAATGCATGTTAAATGTTTATTTTATATATCTCTTGTTATTTTTAAGTTTATGTATATAAATTATATTAAAAAAAACCAAATTATCTAGAATTAATCGCAAAATTATTATCACCAACGTAGAGAATTTATTGTTCTCCTGCTCCAATAAATAATAAAAATAAAAAAATAATACGAATATTTTTAGATTTCAATTGACTTTTATTTAAAAAAAATAGTGCAACAAATTCTTGTTGAATTTTAAACAACCCAATGCACAGTGGGACAGCCACAAAATATATTTCAAAATGATTGAGTTATTGCTAGGTTTCACCAAATAGCTTTATAACCAGGAGAACCAAAAATATGCTCTAAAAATCGGCTTTATGCGCTTAAAATATGCACCAAAAAAAACTGAAAATATGCTCTTAAAATGTAAAAAATATTGTCTTAAAAGTTCAGTTCTTCTTTAAAATTTGACTTAAAAACGATAAAATTACAAATTTTTTAAGTCTAATTTAAGAAATTTATAGAAGAATTCCAAAATTTTTGACTACAAAAAAAACACTTTTTCGGCCTTTCCTATTTTAATTGTCTTAAAATTTGGTATATATGTTCTTCTGATTTTTGTTGAATTTCGATTTTTGTTATTTAGTAAAAATTGTGAATGGTTCGCGTTTTATCGCTGTTCAAAGTTGGTGTTTTGCAACAATTGTATGATAAATACACAATGTTTAAATGATCATATCTTTGGAACGCATCATCCGATTGCCACGAAATAAAAAGCAAAATAATGGTTATGTCCTGTTCTTAAAATAGAATTTTGAAAAAGGATAGGATGCTTTGCAAAAAGGATATTGAATTTAAAAAAATGTCCTTAATTTGCAAATATCCAAAAATGCGTATCTTTAATTTTCCTATATTTTTTTGCACATATAGCCCAAAATGTACTTAACAACATATGCAAATCCCAAATTGGGGTGATAAGCGGTTTGTCTATAAACGTGGTTACATGAAACGACTTATTGATTTTTGTTAATAATTCTTGTTTACAAATGAAAAACAATTTCTGCGCACTAACCGCGAATAATTTTTTTGAATGTATTTTGGATCGCTAAACTCAAAAATTTCATTAAAACGACATTTCGCGAATACGTTTTTGTTTAATTAATTTTTTAGCGTTTTTTGGAGGTATTTTTACTATTTTGCTTATATCTTAAGTTCTGTTTATCTGATCTTCTCGCAATACAAACCAAACTAAAGGCAATAAAAATTCCAAAAAATCCTACATTCATAATTTTTTCATCAGTTCATAGCTTTACGCGCAAACAAATTTTTTAACGTTATTTGGAGGTATTTTGTCTATTTTTCTTATATCTTGAGTTACGTTTATCTGATCCTTCCGAAATAAAAACCAAATTAAAGACAAAAAAAATTTCCAACAAATCCTACATTCATCATTTATCAGTTCAAAGCTTTCCGTTCAATAGGCAAACATATGACTAAAATAAGTTTTTTGATTAACAAATCATTAAAAAAAGTTTAAGAAATAGAAATCTTTGCAATTAATTACATCTTTTTATTTATCTGCAAAGCCTGAACATTTAGAAATATAATAAAGTTGATTTGATGAAATTTTTAGGTTTACTCCGAAGTTATCACAAATTTTATGAATATACAAGATAAAATACAAGAAAAATTGATAATTTTTTACAATTTCTGTTTTTAAAATTTTTAAAAAATGAGCTTTGTTAATAAAAAATAGTTTTTCCTTGTTTGCCTATTGCGCGTAAAGTTATGAACTGATATAAAAATAATGAATGAAGGATTTGTTGGAAATTTGATTGTCTTTAATTTGGTTCTTATTGCGAAAAGATCAGATGAACGGAACTCAAGATATAAGAAAAATAGTCAAAATACCTCCAAATAACGCTAAAAAAATTATTTGCGCGTAAAGCTATGAACTGATGAAAAAATGATGAATGTAGGATTTGTTTGAAATTTGATTATCTTTAGTTTGGTTTTTATTGCGAGAAGATCAGATAAACAGAACTTAAGATATAAGCAAAATAGTTAAAATACCTCCAAAAAACGCTAAAAAATTAATTTAACAAAAATGTATTCGCGAAATGTTGTTTTAATGAAATTTTTGAGTTTAGCGATCAAAAATACATATACAAAAATTATTCGCGGTTAGTGCGCAGAAATTGTTTTTCATTTGTAAACGAGAGTTATTAACAAAAATCAATAAGGCGTTTCATGAAACCGCGTTTACAATTAAACCGCTTATCACCCCAATTTGGGACTTGCATATGTTGTTAAGTACATTTTGGGCTACATGTGCAAAAAAATAAAGGAAAATTAAAGATACGCATTTTGAGATATTTGCAAATCAAGGACATTTTTTTAATTTCAATATCCTTTTTGCTAAGCATCCTATGCTTTTTCAAAATTCTGTTTTAAGTACAGGACATAACCATTATTTTGCGCTTTATTTCGTGATAATCGGATGATGCGTTCCAAAGATACGATCATTTAAACATTATGTATTTCTCATAAAATTGTGGCAAAATACAAACTTTGAACAGCGATAAAACGCGAACCATTCACAATTTCGATTAAATAACAAAAACCGAAATTCAATAAAAATCAGAAGAATGGATATGTTAATTTTTGGATAAATTGAACCACCATCGGCTGATTGCCTATGCTATTTTAAATGGAACCAGTCTATAGTAAAAACTACTATTTTGGAACTTATTCACAAATTAAGCCTTTCCAAACAACTTGAAAACTAAAATCTATAAAAAAAATTTTTTTTTGATATAAAAAGTAAATTTTTTTCACTCTCAAAAAACTGTCCTCACAATTTTTTACCGAAATATTTTTTTTTGTTGTCTTCAATACATAAAATATTTTATGCTTTTCTATCATAATATGCATCTTTTCATAAAATATGCTCTCAAAACACCAAAATATGCCCTAAAAATATGTTTTTCATATCTTCATCTCTTGCCATACAAACGTCTCTTTCTAATCTGGCTCAAAAGATACTAAGTACCGGTTTATAATTTTAGACACCTCCATTCCCTATTAGTACTATTAAATCAATTGTTGGGTTGTACTTTTGTCTGACTTTATGTACATTTTTGATCATCCATTTATATAAATAAAAAAATTTGAAATCACTCATATTATAAAAATATAAGATTTGTGATCACCCATTTATAAAAATCTAAAATTTGTGATGATAAATTTATAAAAAAACAAAAATTTGAGATCACCCATAGTTTTTTTTAGTGCATATTTTAAAGTTTTTTAATGCATATTTTAGGCGTCTCAAACATAGTTTTTAAGTGCATGAAGGTCCTCTCCCTGGTGATCACCTACAATATTAAAATCTAAATTTTATAAAAACCTGAGACTTGTAATTACCCATACTATACTCACAAAAATTTATGAGTTTTGGGTGTTTATTAGGGTGAGGCAAATCTTTCTTTTTTTCGAATTTAAAAATCGTGAGGTTGCCTTTAGGGTCAATATTACAAAAAAAATTCTATTTACTATTTCAAACGTCCAACTCGTTACTTTCGTCCTTTATCACTGCAGTTTCACCGTAGTAACTACGCTAATGCTGACCCATTACGAAGAATATGTAAAGACTTTAATGATTTATATAATTGCATTGATCTTTCTTTAAATATTGATGTTGTAAAACGTAAAATAATACTATATTTAAATATTTAATTATGTTTTTTGCTGTTATATTATTTTGTAAATAATTTTTGGTTAAAATTTTTTAAGTCTGTAAGGATTTAATCCATAGACTAAATAAATAAATAAATAAATAAATAAATAAAATAAAAAAAAAAATAAAAAAAAGAGCTTGATACGAGCTTTTATTTAAACTTAATTTGAGCAGTCAGACCATTTTAAAGCAAGGCTCCCCCTTCGATAAAAATTTAGAGTTTTTGCAAAAAATTTTCTAAAAACCTTAACTTTGATCGAAGGACGCCAAGGAAAAAACTTAAACATTTTTAGTATGGATGATCACAAATTTGAAACTTTTATAAAATCCAAGATCACAAAATATAGTCTTTTATTATATGGGTGATCTCTAATTATTTATACTATTGGTGACTTCAAAAATTTTGATTTTTATAATATTGGGTATCACAAAATTAAGATTTTATAGGTGATCTCAAATTTTTGATTTTTATAAAATGGGTGAATACAAGTTTACGATTTTAAAATTTTAATAATATCTGCAATCAATAGATTTTTTGTATGGCTGATCTCAAAGTTTTAATTTTTATAATATGGGTGATCTCAAATTTTTGATTTTTATAATATGGGTGATCTCAAATTATAGATTTGATTAATATGGGTGTTTTAATTTTTATAATATGGGTGATTACCAATTTTAATTAAAAAGGAAAAAATTATCACAACCCAGCAAAACTTTGGTAATGGGTAGTGATTATATAACACATTACCAGGTAATGTATATACCTTATTTGTAGCATTATTTTAGGATGTCTTACCAAACATTTGTTCCACAACGTATTATTTTCGAGCGAAAAATAATGCATTACTAATAATTTGCTACGTAATGCGTGATTATTGGAAAAAATGTATTTCATATTTATTATTTCTAAACATTAAATCATGGATGACTTATATTTGGTTACATTATGTATTATTTGAAAGTTTGAAATAATGCATTATTTATAATTGGATGCATAATGCATTACAATAACATAAAAAATAATTATTTTATAAAAAAAAGCATAAGTTTAAACTAGAGATGGGCTCACGACAGGAAATTTCTAACGACACACACTCACGAGCATATTTTATCTACTTACGCTCATTTACAATCACGTGAGTAAATTTAATACAAAATTACCTTTTCACTACTCGTAACACCTTATATATTATCTTCTGGTATGCTATATTATTTCATTTCTCGTAACCTATAAAATATCATATATTTTACACCTTACTCGTATTCTTCGTTATAAATTTATGACTTATTTTATACCTTACTGGTATTCTATGTGATAATGTGGATGCATTACTTTGAGTCTCATCGCCTGTTAAAATCATCAATGCTGGAATGTATAAAATAAGAGATCCTATACCTTATTTTATACCTTATTTGGTAATCTAAGTTTTGCTGGGAACTTTTAAATTATGATATGGGTGTTCTTAAGTTGTTTTTTTTATTATAAGGGTGATCTCAAACTTTAGATTTTTATAATAAGGGTGATCTCAAATTTTAGATTTTTACAATATGGGTGATCTCAATTTTTAGATTTTTTAATATGAGTGATCTCAAATTTTAGATTTTTATAATATGGGTGATCTCGAACTTTTTATTTTTAGGATATGGGTGATCACCAATATTAATTAAAAAAAAAATGCTCACAAATTTAGAATTTTAAGATGTGGGTGATCTCAAATATTAAATTTTTATGATATAGGTGATCTCAAATTGTTTATTTTTATAATAAGGGTGATCTCAAATTTTAGATTTTTATAATAAGAGTGATCTTAAATTTTAGATTTTTATAATATGGGTGATCTCAATTTTTTTTTTTATTTTTGTAAAATGTGTGATCTCAAATTTTAGATTTTTATAACATGGGTGATCTCAAATTTTAAATTTTTATAATTTGGGTGATCTCAAATTTTAGATTTTTATAATACGGGTAATAATATGGGTGATCATTGATCACAAATTTTAATTAAAAAATAAATTATCACAAATTTAGAATTTTTATGATGTGGATGATCTCAAATTTTAGATTTTTATAATATGGGTGACCTCCAATTATTGATTTTTATAATATGGGTGACCACTGACCACCAATTTTAATTAAAAAAAAAAATTATCACAAATTTTCGATTTTTATGATATGGTTGATCTCAAATTATTTATATTTGTAATATGGGTGATCTCAAATTTTAGATTTTTAAAATTAGGATGATCTCAAATTTTAAATTTTTATAATATGGGTGATCTCAAATTTTTTTCTTTTTTAATATGAGTGATCTCAAATTTTAGATTTTTATTTTTAAATATAATTAATATCGAGGATCACAAAATTAAAGACTTTTATTATTATTGATCTGAAATTCTAAATTTTTCTAATATGGGTGATCTCAATTTTTGTATTTTTATTATATGGGTGATTATATGACATTTTTAAAATGTGGGTGATCACAAATTGTGGATTTTTATAGTATGGGTGATCACAAATTTTGGATTTTTTTGATATGGGTGATCAAAAATTTTGGATTTTTAAAATATTTTAAAATTTAATAATATCGGAGATCCCAAAATATAGACTTATGATTTATCACAAATTTTCGCTTTTTATAATATAGGGTAAATCCATCTATAACCATCCAATAAAATAAGCATTTTATTTTGGACATGACCCCTTTCAAACTTGATGAAAGTTGGTAAAAATATTCGTAATCTACATCCCAAAACCCATTAGAATCAAAGAACAACATCACTTACTCGTCAACTTTAAAAAAATTTTGTAAATTTGACCATGAAAACAACAATTTTTTTCAAATGCGGCGTAACAATTTTTTGCATAACTCGAGAACCAGTTGAGGAGATACCACTCTACGGTTTGAACATAAGTATAAAAAAGAAATAACATATATTTTTTTAAAAGATTTAAAAATACCCTTTTTTGAGATATTTTATCTTAAACCACGGATTTCGTAAATATGACATTTAAGCATCAACAAAAAAATCTTGCTAAATTTTATTTTAATGTGGACCTAATTACCTTTAATATGAGATATCACTGAGATTCGTATCATTAAGATTGACAGAGATATGGTAAAAAACGTATGACCACTTCAGTAAGATATTTATGATTTTTTCATTTTTCAAACCCTGGTATCTCCGGAACTATTTAGTCCAGCGGCCCAAAAATTTAAGTTTTTCTTTTTCTACTTGAATACAATATTTCCACCAATTTTTATCCAGTTCTGAAAGGGTGATGCAGATCGGTCAGATGGTTATATATATTTTTACCCTATAGGTGATTTAAAATGTTCAGATTTTAAAAATATGGTTGATCACAAATTCGATTTTTATAATACGAGTGATCACCAATTTTAGATTTTTACAATATGGGTGATCACAAATTTTGAGTTTTTATGGTATTGGTGATTGAAAATTTTTTATTTTTATAATATGGGTGATATCAAGTTTTCGATTTTTTTTTTGGCAGCTTTTAAGGGGATGTTTGTACGGGAGCTATAAATAAATTGATAATTACGACTTGTCTCGTTGTCACTGGTCATTAAAATGGACATTCGAACTTTGTTAAATCTAATTAAAAATTGATTATGAGTCAATCCAGGGGGAATAAAATTTTTAAACCCATGAAATTGTGTCTTTGGGCATGATCTTAAAAAAATTACATTTTTTACCTTCCGTATGTCTAAAAAAATCTATAAATTTTTAATTAAATACTTAGGGTCAATTATTTAACAAAACCGGTTTCATAATGATTTATTTAATTTTTATTTTTACAAAAATTTATTTTTTAAAAAAGGTCTATTTTGCTCCAGGGCCCGACTTCAAGAGTCCGGTGCGACCTTAAGAACCTTTTCGAACATTTTGAAAAAATTTCGGTATAACTTTTTAATGAATCTTAATAAACTGTATTTGGAGGGTATAAAAAAGTAGGAATCATGTTGAAATGTTATTGAGTTCCATCCTATTCGACCAAGCCATCTTTAAATTCTGAATCTCTGAAAACTAAAAATGTACCTAGGTACCTTGCCAGTCATCGGAGGGTTAAAACTATTAAAAGCACGTCGATAGTTTGAGAAATTTAATTTAAAAATTCATATTTACTTTACAATGTTGTCGCGGAGCGAATATCTTAAGTCTGTTAATTGAACTGTTGAAATAAAAAATGTAGATGCATAATACTAACATCGTTTAAAAAAAAAACTTAATCGTTCTTTTATCTATTTAAGATCAATATGACCTTTAAAACTCAATAATTATCAAACTACCTTTGAAAAGCAATAAATTCAACAATTTATAAAAACTATTTATGTATTTATGTTTTACTCTAATTTAGCAAAAACCCATTAATTTGATGTATAAATTTTGTTGTATGTTTTTTAAATGATGGTTTTTGTATTTTAAACAAAAACTCAACATGATTTCAAATGAATGAATGAATTGCGTTTTGCGTTTTAGAAACCCCACGCAATACAATGCAAATTCAATTTAATCTTTAAGCCATTAAAATGAAAAAAACATAAATCTAAAGAAATAGAAAATGGTTTTTGCCTGGCAAACAATCATTTTGATGATGAAGAAGTTTTTACTATTCTCAGACAAATAATGGCCAGTTAGGATGTTAATCTTAAAATGTTATACAAGTTTTAAAAGGCGATTAATTATCATGAGATTTAAAACACGTTTAATACAAATTTAACATACAAAAAAAAAACATGAATTCAACACCATCATTCAAAAACAGATCATGTGAAGAACTTTTAGTTGTATCTATCTGTGTTTTATTAACAATCTTCTATTTATTTAACTATTTCAGTTTGTTTTTTTTTGGTAAAAATCTACAAATTTCTTACTTTCGAGGTGAACTTGATTTTCAAATATATAATTTTTTTCTGGTATCTAGCTAGAAATTGCTAACATCAAAAACTTGTTTCACAAAAAAAAATTAAAATTAAATTTTCATAAAATTTTTATTAAAGCTAATAAATTTTTTGGTTAATGTTAATTTCAGTATTGTTACTATTTTCTAGTTTAAGTCAACAGTTTTTGATATGTTTTAAATACCCTACAAAAATATTTTGAGTTTAACAAAATTTAAAAAATTGCCTAAATAAAAAAAAAGGTAAAATAGTAAATTCGACTGTGCCGAATCTTTTATACCCTCCAACATATAAAAAAAACTGGGGCGCTTTTTTTTGGGTGAGGGTCCTTTGGGGCCTGTGGGGGACAGTCCCTCCTCGGAAAAAGTGTTTACTAATACATTTATTATGCTTTTTGCACTAAAGTTATACAATTTTATCATTATTTAAACAATTTTTTTATATCCACGACCTTAAAAGGAGGCGTTCCAAAAAACAAACAACATTCTTTAGTCCCCCCGGTCCTAGTGCAGGACTCTGAACACTTTTTTGCATTAAGGTGTTTCATTTGTTTAACAAAAGTAAAAAAAAACATGTTAAAATTTTGTTTTTTGTTTAGTTTCTCAATGTGGAACTTTTTCCCCCTGGTCCGATTTTGCCCATCTACGAACTTAACCTGCCTAGGACCATAAGACAAATTCGTGCCAAATTTTAGGAGGCTAGCTATTTTATTTTGGACTGCATCATGCCAGATGGACGGACGGACAGACGGACATTCGTAGAATGTCTTTGATTCGATCATGGATCAATAATATCATGCGCGGGTATAAGGGGGGAGGGAAGGGGAAATTCCCCCCAGACCAAATTTCCAAAAGAACAAAAGAGAGAAAAAAAGAAAAAAAGAATAAATGAAGAATAAAGAAATAAAAGAGGAAAAAAAGAAAATAAGGAAGAAGGAAATTTTAAAAAAAATGTTCCAAAGAAAAAAAATTTTGAAATCCGAAAATTTTCTTAAAATTTTTTTTACCATTTTTCAAGGAAAAACCTAAAAATTTGTATAGACAATTTTAGAACATTTTTAAAAGAAAAATTTGAAAATTTTCTGTAAAAAATATTTTTTAATCTGGAAGTTCTTATTATGAGAAAATAACTACTTAGTATATGCTTTTTTGTATCGAAAAATGTTACAGGATCTTATGAGTCCGCACAGCAATGTCGGAGCAGTAGACGGTTTCGGTCAAAACAAAGGCGGCAGCGGAAAATTCAGTCATTCGTTAATACTTACAGTATTTTCCACTTTTTCGACACTTTTTAATTTAATTTTATTGTTTTTTTTTTAATTCAATTTGATTTTTTAATTTTTTAAGGATTTTTTTTCAGTCGAGAGGTTTTTGTTGCCAAATTTTTATAAAAAAACGTCACCGTTTATGTATATAAAATGGTTTATGTATATAAAAATGTTTGTCTACTATATGGAATAGGAAAAATATACTAAAATCTAAAAAATGTTGATAGTCTAACGCAATGGTTCTCAAACGGTGGGTCGCAAACCCCTAGGGGGTCGCGGAAGATTTTTAGGGGGGTCCCTAACAAATTTGTTAAAACCTTAAATTTTGTTAAATTTAAACAAATTTTTTTTAATTGTTGTGTTATAAAAATGTACAAATACTTTTATTAAAAAAAAAAAAATTCCATTACTTAAAGTCCCTCCATAATCTCTGTGCAGTTGTTAATTTATCGGGATGCCCAATACGTATTTGGGAAGTGTTTGGGCTGAGTCTGGGATCTGACAGTTCGTTTTCTATTAACTTTTCAATGCTGATTCCGAATCTGGGTTCTAAATTTTTCAAGAACGTTGGGTTTTTAAGAAAATTAAAGGAAAAGTTCATAAAAACGTATTCTTGTGCATTTTAAAGAGCTTTGTTATCGAAATTTTCGGATGCGTCGGGGATCTGACCACTTTTTTCGGTAAACTTTTTAATGCTGATCTAGATTCGTGATCGAATAAAATTTCGATCAATACCAAAAATTGGTACATAATTTCGAAAAAAGAACAATCATTACTCCAAATTGCACTTTAAATGCATTCTTGGTAAACATTTCTTCATTTCTGATCAGGTTTAACTGGTGTTTTTAATAAAATATAAAAAATAAAAAATCGATGAAGATAGTAAGTTTCGATATAAAATGCCGTAGTACCGGACCTGGTTTCCAAATTTTTGAGAAAATTGAGGTCAAAGTTCACAAAAATTGTGTTTATATTTTTTTTATTTTTTAGAAGTTTTTTACTTGAAATTTTTGGTATGCGTCCGGGATCTGACCACACGGTTTCGATTAGTCTTTCAATGCTGCTTCTGAATTTGGTTTCCAAATTTTTCCATTACCTCAGGATTTTGAAAAAAACTGAGGGAAAAGTTCACGTTAATAATTTTTTTTATGTTGGGGGTCGCGAAAAATTTCAAATATTGAAAAGGGGTCGCAAAGCAAAAGTTAGTGAGAAGAAGTGACTGATTTAGCCTGGAATGCCTAATATACTTTACGGGTTCCCCGAGCGATATTTCGATGCGTTACAAACGGAATGTCAAAGTGAGTATACCCCCATACTGTGGTTGGAGGATATAAAAAACTGTGACATGTTCGGGGACATGTCACTACTGAACCGGCACGGGTTGTGTTCTTAAAGGCAGGTCCAGTGACAGACATGTCATATGTGATGTATCAGGAGTTGAGGCATTTCCTGACAAAAGTTACTGGTGTTTTTTATGTGAAAGGTTAGAGCGGCATTTTTTTCAATGGCAAAAAAGTTTTTCTTCCGGTTTTGATATCCGGGAATTTTTTTATTCTACGCTCAAAAAAATTCCATTTTACTAATAATTGACAAAGAAGTTTTTTAACAAAAAAATTTCGAACGAAATTTAAATTTTTTTTGAAATTTTACAATTTTTTTGTACGAGAATTCCTTGTAAGTTTTATTGCGCCAAAATATTTGTAAATTTGAATTTTAAATTTCTCAAAAACCTCATTTAATGAAAAAAATTTGAAAACCCGATTTTGTGACAAGGAGAATAATAACAACAGAATTCATGTGTATTATGTGGCGTTCCATTCGCATCAAGTTTAGTAGCGGAAAAAATAGTTTATGAGGAGTACGACGTCTTTGGAAGACAATTGGTGATCTAAGGGTTAAGGCGACTAACAAAATAAGTTCTATATCTAAAAGCGTTTTGTTTAAGCTTTACTCTAGATTTATTTTTAAGTCGCCAGTAAATCGGGTTTATCCGGTATGAGTTGTCAAAGAGGTTTTTGAATTATGACCCCAATTTTCTCAAAAACATGTTGTGATGAAGAAGTTTGGACAGAAGCTCACTAAAACAATTGCAAATACATAACTGTATAAGGTCGCGTCCCATTCGCATCATTTTTTTTTTAATTTTTTGTAGTATAATTCTTGTCGAACACTGTCATTAGTTATATTTTAATTATAGGGTATTTTAATATTCGTTGATGATTATATTGATTAGATATTTCTATTATTTAGCTTCTTTAACAAAAAGTGAAATGATTTCTTATCTTAAATTATTTTTTTACATTTTTTTTGGGTTGGTCCACATTAGTGTTGCCCTACCTTGAAAATATTTAAAAAGAACTATAAACAGTAATAAAAAAAATCACGTTTTTTTACCGCAAATCTAGATTTTGTCAAAAAAAAGTTGGTATCAAATTAAAAAAGCCGCACATTTTGAATAGTTGTTATAAAGCATATTTTTTATAGAATCCTTATGTTCTGTGAATTTAGTAACTCAAAAAGAAAGCTAATTTTATTGTAATCTGTAAATTTGTAATAAAACTTTATAATACAATTTCGAATACTATGTAGTAACATAACAACACAAAAAAAATATGTTAGTCAATATCAAAGGGTATATTAAAGAGATGGCTGTGGAGTAGGGGTGGGATAGTGCACGAGATTTCGATTTCGACACGCAAGAACCGCTAACTTTGTGAGGTTGGTAAAAAAAATGCATGAGCCAAAAAATGGCAGCTTGGATAGGATCTAGGAGTCATCGGGGTTAAAGTTGGGCGTTAACGGGAAAAAAATCCACAAAAATTCCCACAACTCCTCTAGATTTGCCCCTAGAGGGGTCAAATGTGAGACTGACTCCCATTATTTTTTCCTTTCAAACACTTTCGCTAAACATACCTAATACCCACTTTACACTATTATACTTTTTACATAAATTCTCATTATGTCTCCTTACTTTATGTTTTGCCAGTAACGACTGTAAATTTACTAAATACTCTTGACAATTGAATTTGACAAAATCCGAAACCAATAAATTTTTAAACAGTTTCTTGAAAATTGTTACTTTGACAATATCATCGTAATGGTTAAGAAATACACAGAAAAAAAATAAAGAATAGATTTAACTAAAAAATTCGCAGATTTAATTAAAAAAATTAAGTAAATCCGGGCCAATCACTAAAATGCGCATATAAATTAAAAATATTTGTATGTCGTTAATTAAAAATAAATGGATATTTAGGTAATAAAAAACTTAATACTATAAATTAAGCAACTTAATTAAAATTAAAAAAAAATTAATTAAAAAAAATTGTAAACGAATTAAAATTTTAATTGTATAAATAAAAAGAATTAAAAATATTTAATTTTTTTAAAAATAAATAGTTAAATTTTTTTTTTTAATTAAAAAGGTTTCAAGTTGAAAAAATGAAGAAGAAAAATTGAATTTCTAAAAATTATAGGCATTTCTGGTATTTCCCATACCGGTTTCAAACACCCCAGTTAGTGTCATCATCAGTAGGATTTTAAATGTCGTTTTGTCTTGTTAATGAAAACTGTTTTTATACCCTCCACTCTAGTGATAGAGGGTATATATAAGTTTGTCATTCCGTTTGTAACACCTCGAAATATTGGTCTAGGACCTCATAAAGTATATATATTCATGATCCTCGATCGATTTTAAGACGATCTAGCGATGTCCGTCCGTCCGTCCGTCCGTCCGTCCGTCCGTCCGTCCGTCCGTCCGTCTGTCCGTCTGTCTGTCTGTCTGTCTGTCTGTCTGTCTGTTGAAAACACGCTAACTTTTGAACGACTTTACGGAGGCTCTAGAAGTTTGGCATATATGTTGGGCATTCACCTGGTCAGGTTGGTATTGCAATCCAGCGAAATCGGTCCAGTGGTTCAAAAGTTATGACCAAATGACTGAATTTCGGCAAGGGTTTTTCGTGAATTTATGAGATAAAAAGCACTATAACTTTCGAAAATAAATTCTGAGGATGCTGAAGCTTGGCATATATATTTTTCGTTCCTCCAGCCTGGTTCGTATTGAATTTCACCAAAATCGGTAAAGTGGTTCAAAAGTTATTAGCAAAACCGTGAATATCAGATTAGCTTCACCTTAAATTCACGTGGTGAAAACCCGTTAAACCTGTTTTTAAACCATTGGAAAGTCACAAAAATATTTTAAAACGAATTTTTGTCACTCAAAAATATTTTTATACCAAAACAAAAAAAAAATACACTCGAAAAAAATTTTACACTCAAAAAAAATTTTACACTCAAAAAAAAAATTAGTAAATTTTTTTTTTTAATGTAAAATTCGAAAAAATTTTACACTCAAAAAAAAAAATTAGTAAATTTTTTTTTTTGAATGTAAAATTCGAAAAAATTTTACACTCAAAAAAAAATTAGTATTTTTTTTTTTCAAAAATTACTAAAAAAAATTTTTTTACACAAAATAAAATATTTCTAATCATAACTGTTATTTTTTTCACGTTAGAAAATTTACTATCACTTAAAATGGGCATTGTGGAGGGTATTCATAGATTCGGCCAAGTCGAATTTAACTTTTCTACTTGTTTATATATGTGAATATTTATAGTTTCTACAGAATAAATTTTTACAGTTTCCAACACTACAATTCTATTTCTAGCAATCTCAACCTCACTTCATTCTTTCTTTTAACTTTTTTGTCTCTTACATTATTTCGCAAGGGTTACCAACATGATCTGGAATTGCAGACACAAATGAAGGAATTTGCATTTTCTGTTTCGGAGACGTGCCTAATGGCGACATATTTTGTCAGTACTTACTATTATAAATTGGGTAAATTTTTGTTGAATAGCACGCATTATGTGTTAATATAAACACTAAATGCGTATAATAAATTCAAACTAATTAAACACAGCAAATTAAAAATATTATCCGTTAATTCAAATATTTTACACACAAATGCGTAAATAAAATTGTCGAACAACATACATCCACACATGTTAAATAACTAAAACGCCAGATAAAAGTATTAGCTTCCGTAGCGTAGTGGTTAAGAAGTGTACTTTCAAATCAGAAGGTGGCGAGTTCGATGCTGGCTGGCGCCGCATGTTTTTTTTTTTTTTGTTATTTTTTTCACCTCTTTTTTATTTAAATTGACCACATGTGGTCAATTTATTCAATTTACACATTCAGAGTAAAATTACCAAATTTGTAGTAGGAGTCCAGTTTCCTACTATAAATTGGGTAAATTTCAACAAATTTTGATTAGAGTGTAGTTAAATATTTAATTAATTTCAAATTAAAAAAGAATTGAAATGTCAACTAAAATAAAATAAAAACATATGTTAAACAATTAATTATATTAATTAAAAATTTTATTGATATTAAATAAAAAAACAATTAAAATTTAAAATTTACAATTAAAATTTAAAATTTACAATTAAAATTTTAATTAAAATAAAATATACGATAGTATTTTCTGTGTATGGCCTTGAGCTGGAATGATCTTACTCAACAATAAAATAAAGAATCAGTACAACGATTTTCAAGATGTCTATTTAAAAAAACACGAGTTTTCCTAAACTCTGAAGAAAAATTCTGTCGAAAAATCTGTAAAACAATTTTAATTGTGAATTAGCATACTTTTAGCAGATTTTTCTGTTGAATTGGATAAATTCTTTGTCATTTGGTTTTAGAAATAACAGAAATCAGAAAATTTGTTAGCTATTTGTACAGAAATATTCAGTTATCTTTTTTTCAAAAAAAAATTTCATGTCTTAGCGTTCAACCTGAATCAAATTATGTCGCGTAAGGCGTAACGCCCAATAATTTTTCGTTTCTAATATTTAAATGTGAGTTACCTAAATCAAACGGACGTAAAAATTTCAAATTTGATGTGTTTGTTTTTGTTTTTTTTTACGTCTTGCGCTACGCATTTGATTCTGGTTTGACCCTTATATGCAAGGAATTAATTGTTTTAAAAACAAAATTTTAAAATTAAAAAAAAAAAAAATCAATTGCTTTTTTATAAGTTTTAGAAAAAAAAATTTTGCTCAAAATCTTTCCCAGTTGGCAAAATAAAATCACACCTGACATACTGCTGACTCTCCCTTTATGAAATCGCTGACATCTTCATACAATTTTTCAAAATGTCATCAATGACATGTCAGCAGTTGGTCAGCAGGGTCCACCAGTATCGGTGGCCACTAACAATTCGTTTAAACAACCGCTGACCAACTGCTGACATGTCATTGATGACATTTTGAAAAATTGTATGAAGATGTCAGCAGTTTTATAAAGGGAGTGTCAGCAGTATGTCAGGTGTGATTTTTTTTGCCGACTGGGTTTTTGCATAAAAAATTCTTCTAATTTGATTAGATTGTTTCAGATTTTCAGCTTAAATCAGCAGATTTAAAAGAGACACGAGTTTTTTTGCTATATTGATATGGATTTACTCTTATGCATATATTTTTAGAAAATTTTTAAAAAATATTTCTAAGTCGAATTTTTACAAGTTTATACGAGGGACAAAACTGCACTAAAAAAATTTATCAAATTACTAGAAAAAAGTCTCGTAATCCCATTTTACCAATATTTGACAGTTTTCCGTGTTTTTTAACAAATAATTTTCAATCGAAATTTACAGTTTTTCTTGTAATTCTACAGTTTTTCTTGTAATTTTAAAAATTTCCAAGGTTTTTTACAAAAGTGCCTGCGAATTTTGTACTCTTGCCCAAAACATTAAATCATGATAATGTTTTGCGGAAGAAATGGGTGTACTTGCCAAAGCAAAGTTTTTTTTAGAAAAAATTATGTTATATTACTTTGCTATTCCATGCAAAACGAATTGAAATATCAGTCGAGGACCCCATTAAAAAACCAAAAGAGCTGTACATTTCGTAAGTAAGTGCAAAAAAAGGTGCAAAAAAGTGTTTTTACATTTTGGAGAGTATAAAAGATTCGGCAACAAAGAATATAACACTCTCACTTGTTTTATATACATTTGATAAACAAATGGAACATTTTTATGCGAAAATCTTAGACATGGTGAAAAAGTAGTTTCGGTAAAAAAAAATATTTTTTTTCACGAAAAACAAAATTATGTTAAAAAAAAATTAATGAACCCAAAATTTTTGGTGAAAAACAATTTTGATGAAAAGAATAATTTTTTGATGTAAAAAAAAATTGATGAAAAAAAAAATATGAAAAAAAAAATTTTTGTTGAGAAAAAAATAGATAATGAAAAAAAAAAAATGATAAAAAAAAATTTTATAAAATAAAATTTGATAAAAAAAAATTATGAAAAAAAATTGATAAAAAAAAAAAATTCATAAAAAAAATTGACACAAAAAAAAAATGATAAAAAAAATTTTGATGAAAAAAAAATTTTTTTGAAAAAAAAATTTGATGAGAAAAAAAAAAATTATCAAAAAAAAAATTTGATGAAAAAAAAATTGATGAAAAGAAAAAAAATTTGATGAAAAAAAAATTGATGGAAAAAAATTGATGAAAAAAAAAAAAATTGGAAAAAAATGATGAAAAAAAATTTTTTTTGTTGAAAAATAATTGTGTTACTTTTTATTCACCAGCTGGTGAAAAACGGTTTTATTCACCACGAGGTGAATTATTATCCAAGTTACAAACCCAAGTTATTAAAATTTTTGGTTTTAAGAAAATGAAAATAGTAATTCTTGTTTTCTTTTTCGTTAATTGTTAGCTTATATAGTCAAACTGAGGTGGCGTCCTGCAACTTTTTTAAAATTAGACATCAGCCTAAAAACATTATCATTTTAAAAAAATCTAGTAAATTTAGGAGAATTCCTTGTAAGTTTTATTTCGCCAATAAAGTTGTAAATTTAAAATTTTATTGGTAAAAATCTTGTAAAATTACAAAAAAAAATCGTAATTTTTACTAGGAATTCTCGTAAAATTGGAGGTAGCAAAAAATCTAGTAATATCACGAAACCTCCTTGTAAGTTTTATCGCGTCAAAAAAATTGTAAATTTAAAATTTTATTGGTAAAAAGCTTGTAAATTACAAAATTTTTAGTAAAAAGCTTGTAAAATAACAAGGAATTCTTGTCAAATAGGAGGTAGCAAAAAAAAAAGTTACAAACTTTTCTTGCCGGAATAAAAACACACCTAAAAAAACAACTTGGATGAAAACCCTGTTGTGCTTTAAAGGGTTAACCCATTAGAGCATAGGGCGCCAAAATGGGTTAACTTTAAGTAAATATAAAATTGCATTAAGTAGTATAATAAAAATTATTCTTTTACTGATTGCGTGATCTACTAAATTATCTTAAAAATATTCTTATTGTTTAAATTTTGTGAAAATTATAGCAGTAGTTATAGGTAGTTTATTTATTTTTTTAATATTTTTAATGGCTTGCATAAAATTATTAAATTCAAAAAGTCCTTCCGGTTTCTTGACGTTAATGCCATGACAGAAACAAGAAAATATGATAAAACAAAAAAAAAAAAAACACAAAAACAAAAGATTTAAATATTTTTATGATGATGAGAAGAGACAAAAAAGACAGAAAATTATTTAAATATTTATTTAATTTTTGTTGTTGTTATATTTAGAACAATTTTAACAAACGGAACTAATGAGATTTGTTGTGTTTGTGTAGTTTTAATACTTTGTGTAACCCACGGGTAAGATAATTCATTTTTTATAGGCCGGAAATGTTAATTTTCTTTAAAAATTTTAAATTTTTGTTTTAGGAAACCTATTAAAATTGTGTTGATTTATAAACAAGCGAGCTGCAGCTGGTTTCGAATTGGTTAGTTTTGTTGTTATTACCCAGCAAAAAAAAGTAGTTCAACTTCTATATGCACAGAGAAAATTGATAAAAAAAAAAATAGTTTTTTTTTCTGCTTTTAAACTGCAATAACAGACACTTAATACAGCAAAATTCACAGCAAAGGTAACGTACAATTACAATTTTCTATTTCAAAAGATCTATATTTAAATCCATTAAGTGCTGAATTGTGTGACAAGCCCATAAATACAAAGTATTGCTGTAGCAGAAAAAATATCTTGTAAGTTAAAAAGTCGTTATTTTCGACTGCAGCACGAATTCGGTTACTTTCGTTGCAGTTTTAAAACACTCCCTTAGAATGGTTCCCCACTTTTTTTGCTGGGTAGTCCTAGTTGACACGATATGCGATAGTTACACTCAAAAAAAAAAGTTTGTAAAATGACATAAAATCCCCGTGATTTTACGGGGTAGGTTTTGTAAAATATGTACTAGCAAGAATCCCCGTAAAGTTACGGGGATAATTTGGAAATTGATTTAACAAAAGAAAATGTAAATTTACAATTTTTTTTGTAAAATATCATCTTCGAGGTGAACATTTTTTTTGTAAATTTGCAAAAAATTTGGTAAATTTACAAAACAAAATTGTAAACTTACAGAAAAAGGTTGTTATTTTACAAGGAAAAATAGAAAATGAAAAAAATAAATTGTAGATTAACAAATTATTTGGTTAAACTACTGTTTTTTATGCAAAAAACTTGTATATTTACAATAAAAAGTGGTAAATTTACAATTTTTATTGTATATGTACCATTTTTCCTTATTTTTTTGCCGTAAAAACAGTAGTTTAACCATAAAATTTGTAAATTTACAATATTGTTTTGGTATTTTCTATTTCATTTTTTTAAAATTACAACTTTTTCGTAAGTATACAATTTTGTTTTTTAAATTTTCATATTTGTTTTGTAAACTTACAAAAAACTTGGTTTATTTACATACTGGTTTTGTAAATTCAAAGGTTTTTCCATTGGTGCAACTTATTTTTCCTTCTGCGGCAGCTGGAGTAGCACTTCAACAACCTGAAAAGTTTTTTTTCACTTGAGCACTTTTAACAAACTTTTTAATGTATAACACTGCACTTTTTTATTTTTTTTCGACATTTCGTTTTTCTTAAGTAGAACATATGAGAATTGCGAAGGAGGCTACACAAGAAATTTCTTATATTTTCAGGAAAAATTATTCAAAAAATAACAATTTTTTTTTGAATTTTTAATTATTTTCACAAGTATTTTTAAAAAATCGGAAAAAATTTTGGATATTGTAGATTGGATGTTTAAGTACCAGTTAAAATAAGAAAAATTTGATTTTTCATAATTGGCAGCTTTCTATTGACAGTTTAGGTACCAAATTTAAAAAAAAAAAAATTACCAAAAAAATATGGTAAAATCACCAAAAAAAAATGGTAAAAATACAAAAAAAAAAAACTAGAACAATTATATAGTAGAAACACATAAAAATTTTGGTATTTTACTTAACGCAAATTGCCAAAAAAAATGGTGTAAAAATTATTTATAAAAAAATATTTGTAACTAAATTTTTTACTCCAAAACGCAAAAAAAAATCTGAACTTAGAAAATTTTTGCGTGTCCTATTGTTGAATAATTAATTTTTTTTGTAAAACAACATTAATTCTAGTAATAAAATAAGTTTTGTAAAATTATTTTGGAATTTTGTACTTTTTAATACATACATTTCAAACTGAAAACCTTGTAAACGATCTTAAAAAAAAAAATGTTTGTAATAAAACATTTTTTTGGTAAAAAGACTAAATAACATCAAGTAAAATTATGTTGTACAATTACAGTTTTCTTGTGTAAAAAAACTAAACACCTTGAAATATTTTTTTTAATTTGTAAAATAATTCACTTTTTTGTAAATTTACCTAAAAAATTTGTAAAATAAATTTACGAACATATAATAATAAAATTACAAAGCAAACTGTAGTTTTCGTTTTATTAAATATACAACAGTTTTTGTAAAAAGACAAAAATATTAGTAAAATAGAATTACAAGACCTTTTACTTGTAAATTTACAAACTTTTTTTTTTGAGTGTAGCAACTTACCTATGGCTATAGAGTGATGCCATTCCACGAACTTGCTTAAATCTGCGCTTGACATCATTTATCAAAGTGTGGTTGACAACTTCATCACCTTCTTCATCTTCTTAGGCAAATTATGTACCTACCACTATAATTCTGCAAGTAGTAGAAGTAGTTTTGTAAGGTTAAAATAAACATTAATTTCAAATAAAAACTATAAAAACACACACACAAAATATTTATAGTATTTATTTAATAGGAAATGGTAAATAAAATTTAAATTATATAAACAAAAGTGAAAAGATAACACAACCGCATTTTGCTGAAGAATTATTTGGGTAGACAAGATCATTTAAATGAGCTATAATTTAAAGTTTATATTTTGAGAAAACAGGTTAATTTAACAATTTTCTACATAAAGTTTTGTTATATCCGATATATCGATAACTGTAAAAAAATGTTATCGATAATAATGCAAGTTTTTATAGATTTTGTTAGTGTTATCGATACATTGAAGACTACACAATTTTCTGAAGATTTTCTTGTGTTTTTGCTATACAGAATTTTCTATAGCAATTTTTTTGTGGTATCGATAACATTGCTATTTTCTATTGAAAACTTTTTTATGTTATGGACAACTATACAATATACTATTGAAAAACTTTTCGTGTTATCGATGTATCGATACCTATAAAAATTTCTATAGATAATTGATGTTTTATCGACACCTAAACAATTTTCTAAAAAAAAGTTTGTGTTATCAACTTATCGATGACTACACAATTTTCTGAAGAAATATTTTTGTGTTAGCGATACATCGATAACTATTTAATTTTCTGTGTTATCGATAAATTGATATCAGTACAATTTTTTATAGAACATTTTTTGGGTTATCAATATTTAATAACTACACAATTTTCTACTGATTTTTTTCTGTTATCGATACAATTTTCAGTAAACACTTTTGTGTTAGCGATAACTATATAATTTTCTTTTGTTTTCGATAACCATACTTTTTTTAATAAAAAAGTTTGTGTAATATATAAAATTTTCTATAAAAAATTTTGTGTTATCGATTAATAAATAACTACACAATTTTCTGTATAAAATTTTGTGTTATCGATGTGTCGATAACAATACAATTTCCTACAAACAATTTTATGTTATCTATATATCGATAACTATGAAATTTTCTATAGAAAATTTTGTGTTTTCGATAACCATGCAACTTTATGAAAAAAATGTCTGTCATCGATTATCGATAACTATATAATTTACTGCAAAAAAAGTTTTAACATGATAATGTTTTTAGGCTGGTGTCTAATTTTAAAAAAGTTGCAGGACGCCACCTCAATTTGACTATATAAGCTAACGACTAGCAAAAAAGAAAATTGGAATTACTGTTTTCGTTTTCTTAAAACCAAAAATTTTACTAACTTGGGTTTGTAACTTGGATAATAATTCACCTCGTGGTGAATAACAAAAATATTCACCAGCTGGTGAATAAAACCTAACATAATTATTTTTCATCAATATTTTTTTTTTCATCAATATTTTTTTCATCAATAATTTTTTTTCATCAATATTTTTTTTCATCAATATTTTTTTTTTCATCAATATTTTTTTTTTTCATCAACATTTTTTTTTTCATCACTATTTTTTTTTTTATCAATATTTTTTTTTTTTCATCAATATTTTTTTTTTTTCATCAAAAAAAATTTTTTTTTTCATCAATATTTTTTTTTTTTCATTAATATTTTTTTTTTTATCAATATTTTTTTTTTCATTAATATTTTTTTTTTTTCATCAATATTTTTTTTTTTTTTATCAATATATTTTTTTTTTCATCAATATATTTTTTCATCAAAAAAAATTTTTTTTTTCATCAATATTTTTTTTTCATAAATTTTTTTTCATTAAATATTTATTTTTATCAATAAAATTTTTTCATTAAAACCCTTTTCTTCATCTTCAAACACTTTTAGTTATCGAAAAACATACACTCAAAATAAAAACTCTGTAAAGTACTCTGTAAAATGACTGTAATCTCAATTCAACAGATATTTGACAGAGGTTTCTGTCAAAATACAGATTTAAATAAAATACTTTGTATTTTGTTGTGACAAAAAAATAAAGTTTCCTCTGTTATATTACTTTTTACTTTGTAATCTAAATTTTACAGATAATTAACAGAGTTTTCTGCTAAAATACAGATTTAAGCAAAATACTTCGTATTTTTTTATAATCAACAAAGTTTTCTGTTTTGAGTAGTTTTTGTTACCAAACATCAAAATTTTATCTGTATATTTTGTTTAAGAAAAAGTTGAAAAAGTAGCAAAAAAAAGTTATCAAAAAAATCTTTTCAAAAATCTTATAAAAATTTTACAAATTAACATGCATTTAACTAAACTCTGTAAATTTTTTTTTTGCATCAAATGCATTTTACAAATATATGTTAATTTACATAGTTTTCTTTTCTAAATGGAAGTTTATTTAACCAACACCCTAAAAAAATGAGTCCAGTTTCCTACTATAAATTGGGTAAATTTCAACAAATTCAAAAAATATACTACCTTAAGTTGAGTAAATTTACAATATTTTTAAGTAGAATTACGCAGTTTGTGTAAATTTACCCAATTTATAGTAGGAAACTCAAATCATTTTAATTAGAGTGAATATTTAACTAGAAACTCTGCAAATTAACAGTTTTTTTTGTCCAAATCATTTTATAGAGCTTTAAAGTAAAATTACAGAGTTTTCTCTGTTAAAAAGCTTTCATATTTAACCAATATTTTACTATAAACTCTGTAAATTAACAGTTTTTTTTTGTCAAAATTATTTTACAGAGTTTTTTAGTAAAATTACCAAGAAATGTTGTTAGCTGGAAAAGTATGGTGTACTCTGTAAAATTAGCAGAGTTTTTCTGTAATTTAACAGAGTTATTATTTTGAGTGTAGTGTTTGTCAATGATAGATGGATATCACTAGAATGTCTTAGAAAGCTTTACGGATCAATAATATATAAACATAATGGCGTCCTCGACCGATATTTCAATGCATTTTGCATATAATGACAAATTAATATAGCGCTATTTTTCCTAGAAAAATTTTGCTTTGGAAAGAACACATACTTGTACAGCAAAACATTATCATGATTCAATGGTTTGGGCACGAGTACAAACTTCGCAGACATTTTTGTTATCGATATATCGATAACTACACAATTCTCTAAAGAACATTTTCCGTTATAGAAAATTGAATAGTTATCGATAGCACAGAAATTTTCTATAAAAATTTTTGTTGTTGTGGATATATCGATAAAACTAAAATTTTTGATTTAAGATTGTTTACTTATCGATATACCGATAGCACAAACATTTTCAATAAAAAATTTCATAGTTATCGATGTATCGATAACAGAAAGTTTTCTGTAGAAAATTTTCTATAAAAAAATTGTGCAGTTATCGATATATCGATAAAACAAAAACTTTCAGTAAAAAATTGTATAGTTATCGATGTATCGATAACAGAACATTTTCTATACAAAATTGTAAAGATATCGATAACAGAAAATGTTCTACAGAAAATTGTATAGTTATTGATATATCGATAATATAAAATTTTCTACAGAAAATTATAAAGTTTTCGATAACAGAAATTTGTATGTTTACCGATATATCGGTGACAGAAAATTTCCCATAGAATATTATGTTTGCTAAAGAAAAATGTAGTATACCGTTAACAGACAATTTTCTATAAAATATTGTATAGTTATCGATTTATCGAAAAGATTCTGTATCGATAACTATACAATTTTCTTTAGAAAATGTTTTTGTTATCGATATATCGATAGCTGTACAATTTAATATATTTTTTGTGCTATCGATATATCAATAATATAAATTTTTTATGAAAAATTTTTGTGTTATCTTTATATCGATAACCACACAATTTTCTAGAAAAAATTTGTAAGTTATCTAACCCTATATAACTTTCCATGAAAAATTTCTGTGTAACCGATAACTATTCAATTTTCCATAGAACATTTTTGTGTTATCGATATAGCGATAACTTTAAAAATGTCAATAGAAAATGTTTGTTTTTTCGATAACTATGCAATTTTCTATAGAAAATTTTTGTGTTATCGACAGCTATTTTCAACAGAAAATTTTTGTGTTATCGATATATCGATAACTATAGAATTTTTTATAGATCATTTTAATGTTATCGATAATAATCACTTTTTCTATTGAAAATTTGTTTGTTATCGATGCCTTGATAGCTATACAATTTTGTATAGAAGGTGTTTGTGTTATCGATAACTACACAATTTTGTATAAAAGGAATTTGTATTATCGATATATCGATTAGACAGGATTTAAAATTTTTTTGATATTTGTGTTCAGATTTAAAATATACGATGTATAGTGCGTATGATACTTGCTTGCTTTTCAACTTTTCAAGCACCTTATTAGGGTTTTTCTATGATATTTTCAATAACGTCGAACAAAAAATGTGTATTTACAGAAATTCTCGTAGAAAACAATAATAAAGTTGCCTGAAATGTTTAAAAACAAGCAAGTGTCATATAGGCATAATACGTTTAATTTTTTTCTTTCCATTTTGCCCTAATTTCGTTCTCACAAACTTCAATGCGGGGGAATTTTCAATCAATCAATCGAGTTCATATTTTTGTAAATTTATTTTTCCTTAACCTCATTTCCGGCTTGTAAAATCGAAAATAAACAAAACAAGGTCCCCCTTTCGATAACTTTAAAACAACATTAAATTTAAAATAAAACTTTTGTTAAAATAGACTTTTTGTTTTCTTGTAGTAAGGGCCTAAGATTTGTAAAATATTTATTTTTTTTTAGTTTTTCTTTAAAAAATATCAAAAAACTAAGGTAAATTTTACAAAATAGTAATTTTAAGAGTATCATTTTAAAACGCAAGTGTAACCCAACCAAACGCAATAATTTGAAAAGAATTGATTTCTATGTTGGAGACCATAGAAAAAATATACTTTTGCACTTTATACCAGATTTGTATTCCACTGAATGGCTGCTGTGCAGGCTTTCAAATAATGCAAAAATCGTAAATTTTCGCATTTTCAACCGTGAATAACTAAAAATCTGGACGTGATGGGAAAATTTGGAGAACAGATTTGGAATCAGGAGATCAAAGTCTACTAAAATTGATCATCAGAATACAAACCAGAAAATGAGTGTTGCGGTGTTATTTTTTTTAAAGAAAATTTCATAAGTTTTTTTTTAAATGTAAATTTTTTCTACCGTTTTTTTTATGCAATCAAAACGATATTTTTAAACATATTTTTAGCAGTTTATTGTAATTTTACAGAAATAGTTTGCTGTCATCGTTTTTTCAAGAAAACTTTCTAACGAGGAAGGTCTTTCATAGGGCGAAAACCGATTGTCCTGAGACTTGCATATGGGAATGAGGGGAGAAAAATAAGATTTACCTGTTTATTTAGCTTCCCAATCTCAAATTTAAAAAAGTGTTGCCACTTTATGAAAAAATATGGGCTTGCGGAAAAAAACGAATAAAATCCGAACTATGTAGTTGAAATTTCCACAAACGCAAAAACACGGGTCAGCTTAATTTAAATAGAGATTACTATATGTGATTTTGGCGGTCTTACGTATGTACCTCTCCATATAAACTACCCCAAAGATTTTACATTTTTGAAAATAACGTGACACGACCGATAAACCATAGGCCTTGAAAAAACCATTCGACCTATATAAAATGTTCATATAGTTTCTTTTGAAGAAATATGAAAAATCCTCAAAAACCGAAAAAATCACGTTTTTTCCCCTATCCTTTCGTTTTGGCAGCAACTTCTTTTACGCTCTTCTCGGTGTTCTTCACACTAGACACTTTAAACAATTTTTTTTTTCTTAAACCATATCTTTAACGAAAATATTAACATTTTTGCTAAAATAACTGTAAAATAAAAAAAAAAAAATATATTTTGAGGATGTTTATTCTAGCTCGAGGTCATTATTTTCTTTACTAATTAAAACCATGATGTTCTCATAGCATAATTTTCAAGAAAATTATTTTTTTGTTTTAAATTTATTTATTTTGGTCATTTTTGCAAGACTTAATCGACACGTGTTTCGGAATTTGTCAAGATTCCATTGTCAAGATTATTTAGCAAAAATAGAAACGATTTACTACAAAGTAGCAAACGAGTCCAATGACAAATCGTTTGTGCACAAACTAAAGTTTTAATACATATTCGACTCTATCCACAATGTGAATTAGAAAGACGAAGAAATTGTACTATACTAGTAAGACAACGATTGTCAATAACCAACAAAAATATTTAAAAACATTTTTACATACGATAGTCCATTGGACTACAACAATATGTTTTGTTGTTGTTGTGAATGTAATAACCACATTAGGGTTATTCATATCACTATGGCGTGCCAACCATCAATGTTCAAATTCTGATTAATTTTTATTAAAAAATAAAAAATTGTTTTATTCGACCTTTAAAATATTATATATTTTGAGGATGTTTATTCTGGCTCGAGGTCATTATTTTCTTTACTTATTAAAACCATGATATTCTCATAGCATAATTTTCAAGAAAATTATTTTTTGTTTTAAATTTATTTATGTTGGTCATTTTTGACAATCGTTGCCTTATTAGTACAGTACAATTTCTTCGTCTTTCTAATTCACATTGTGGATAGAGTCGAATATGTATTAAAACTTTAGTTTGTGCACAAACGATTTGTCATTAGACTCGTTTGCTACTTTGTAGTAAATCGTTTCAATTTTTGCTAAATAATCTTGACAATGGAATCTTGACAAATTCCGAAACACGTGTCGATTAAGTCTTGCAAAAATGACCAACATAAATAAATTTAAAACAAAAAATAATTTTCTTGAAAATTATGCTATGAGAATATCATGGTTTTAATAAGTAAAGAAAATAATGACCTCGAGCCAGAATAAACATCCTCAAAATATAATATTTTAAAGGTCGAATAAAAAAATTTTTATTTTTTTAATAAAAATTAATCAGAATTTAAAAAAAATAATTGTTAAAACTAGAGAAACCCTTGTCAACTGGACAAATTATATTTTAACTGGAAACTGGACCAGACCTTAAATAACTGGAAAATCCAGGCCATTCCAGGCCGTCTGGCAACCCTATCTACAAGACCTACCATAACCAAAAAATTTTCAAAAAAAAATAAGGGTTACCTCCCTTATTTTAAGGTCGTGATAAAGGGAGGAGAAAATGGGGAGGATGGTATCCCCCGATTTTTTTTTTACTTCATAATCTTATAGAGAAAGTCCTAAAGAATATATTCTAAAATTTTTAAGTTGGGACAACAACGGGATCACTCAAAATCAAAATTTTTCACAATTTCCCCTAAAATCTCCAAATCGCAACACTCTTGAACCTTAAAAATTTAATATCATCAGTGCTATTGTAGCCCATTTTTGTTTATTTTAAAGCTTATAGTACGCTCTACAATACCTACCTTAACCAAAAAATTTTAGGAAAAAAGGAAGGGTGCCCCCCTCATTTATAGGTCGTGACAAAGGGTGGAGGAAATGGGGGGAAAGTATCCCCTGAGTTTTTTTTTACTTGGTATTCTCAAAGTGCAAGTCCTTATGAACATACTTATACTAAAATTTTTATGTTGGGACAACAATCAGATCGACCAAAATCAAAACTTTTCACAATTTCCCTTAAAATCTCCAAATCGCGACACTCTTGCACATTACAAATTTAATATCGTGGACTGTATTGCAGCTACAAAGTCCATTTTTGGCTTGTTTTAAAGCGCTTAATATTCCCTACAATATTACTATCACAAAAAAAAAAAAATAAAAAAAATGTGGGGTGCCTCTTGTATTAAAAGTGGTGGGGGAAATTGGGGGACAGTATCCCCCAATTTTTTTCATCTTGTTTTTTTTTTTAAAAGAGTAAGTTCTAGAGAGCATATCCTGAAATTTTTATCTTGGGAGTCCAATGGGAGGCGCAAGAATGTCGCGATTTGTTGATTTTGGGGTAAAATTTTGAAAAATTTTGATTTTGGTCGACCCCATTGTTGTCCCAACATAAAAATTGTAGACTATGTTCATTAGGACTTGCACTTTGAGGATACCAAGTAAAAAAAAAAAATCGGGGGATACTTTCCCCCATTTCCTCCACCCTTTTCCACGACCTTCAAATAAGGGGGGCACCAATTCCTTTTTTTGGAAATTTTTTTGATTTTGGTATGTCTTGTAGAGCGTATTATAAGCTTTAAAACAAACAAAAAATGGGCTCTGTAGCTACAAAAGCACTTATGATATAAAATTTTTAATGTTAAAGAGTGTTGGGATTTGGAGATTTTGGGGAAAATTGTGAAAAATTTTGATTTTGAGCGATCCCATTGTTGTTCCAACATAAAAATTTTAGAATATATTCCTTAGGACTTTCTCTCAAAGATTAGCAAGTAAATCCATCCTCCCCATTTTCTCCTCCGTATATCACGATCTTAAAATAAGGGAGGTAACCCTTATTTTTTTCGAAAATTTTTTGGTTATGTTAAGTCTTGTAGAGCATAATATGAGCTTCAAAACAAGCCAAAAATGGGCTTTCTAGCTAAAATAGAACCAACGATATTAAGTTTTTACGGTGCAAAGTGTCGCGACTGGGAGATTTTGGGGGAAATTTTGATCCTCCGTGTTTTCGCCCACTGTTTACTTAGAGGGCTGAAAATAAGTGTGTGTCAGTTTATCACTTAGTGTTACAACTAAACCAAATTTCATCAAAATCGGAGGGGGTCACGAAAATTTTTAGCTATTTTTGATTGATTTCACTAAGACTGACCCTCTCACAAACTTCAATGAGCGGGAATTTTCAATCAATCAATCGAGCTCATATTTTTGTAAATTTATTTTTCCTTAACCTCATTTCCGGCTTGTAAAATCGAAAATAAACAAAACAAGGTCCCCCTTTCGATAACTTTAAAACAACTTTAAATTTAAAATATAACTTTTGTTAAAATAGACTTTTTGTTTTCTTGTAGTAAGGGCCTAAGATTTGTAAAATATTTATTTTTTTTTAGTTTTTCTTTAAAAAATATCAAAAAACTAAGGTAAATTTTACAAAATAGTAATTTTAAGAGTATCATTTTAAAACGCAAGTGTAACCCAACCAAACGCAATAATTTGAAAAGAATTGATTTCTATGTTTGAGACCATAGAAAAAATATACTTTTGCACTTTATACCAGATTTGTATTCCACTGAATGGCTGCTGTGCAGGCTTTCAAATAATGCAAAAATCGTAATTTTTCGCATTTTCAACCGTGAATAACTAAAAATCTGGACGTGATGGGAAAATTTGGAGAACAGATTTGGAATCAGGAGATCAAAGTCTACTAAAATTGATCATCAGAATTCAAACCAGAAAATGAGTGTTGCGGTGTTATTTTTTTTAAAGAAAATTTCATAAGTTTTATTTTTAAATGTAAATTTTTTCTACCGTTTTTTTTATGCAATCAAAACGATATTTTTAAACATATTTTTAGCAGTTTATTGTAATTTTACAGAAATAGTTTGCTGTCATCCTTTTTTCAAGAAAACTTTCTAACGAGGAAGGTCTTTCATAGGGCGAAAACCGATTGTCCTGAGACTTGCATATGGGAATGAGAGGAGAAAAATAAGATTTACCTGTTTATTTAGCTTCCCAATCTCAAATTTAAAAAAGTGTTGCCACCTTATGAAAAAATATGGGGTTGCGGAAAAAAACGAATAAAATCCGAAATATGTAGTTGAAATTTCGACAAACGCAAAAACACGGGTCAGCTTAATTTAAATAGAGATTATTATATGTGATTTTCGCGGTCTTACGTATGTACCTCTCCATATAAACTACCCCAAAGATTTTACATTTTTGAAAATAATGTGACACGACCGATAAACCATAGGCCTTGAAAAACCCATTCGACCTATATAAAATGTTCATATAGTTTCTTTTGAAGAAATATGAAAAATCCTCAAAAACCGAAAAAATCACGTTTTTTCCCCTATCCTTTGGTTTTGGCAGCAACTTCTTTTACACTCTTCTCGGTGTTCTTCACACTAGACACTTTAAACATTTTTTTTTCTTAAACCATATCTTTAACGAAAATATTAACATTTTTGCTAAAATAACTGTAAAATAAAAAAAAAAAAACTATATTTTGAGGATGTTTATTCTAGCTCGAGGTCATTATTTTCTTTACTAATTAAAACCATGATGTTCTCATAGCATAATTTTCAAGAAAATTATTTTTTTGTTTTAAATTTATTTATTTTGGTCATTTTTGCAAGACTTAATCGACACGTGTTTCGGAATTTGTCAAGATTATTTAGCAAAAATAGAAACGATTTACTACAAAGTAGCAAACGAGTCTAATGACAAATCGTTTGTGCACAAACTAAAGTATAAGAACATATTCGACTCTATCGACAATGTGAATTAGAAAGACGAAGAAATTGTACTATACTAGTAAGGCAACGATTGTCAATAACCAACAAAAATATTTAAAACATTTTACATATGATAGTCCAATGGACTACAACAATATGTTATTTGTTGTTGTGAATGTAATAACCACATTAGGGTTATTCATCACTATGGCGTGCCAACCATTATGTTCAAATTCTGATTAATTTTTATTAAAAAATAAAAATTGTTTTATTCGACCTTTAAAATATTATATTTTGAGGATGTTTATTCTGGCTCGAGGTCATTATTTTCTTTACTAATTAAAACCATGATATTCCCATAGCATAATTTTCAAGAAAATTATATAATGACCTCGAGCCAGAATAAACAGAAGAATTTTTTTTTTTTTCGCTAGCGGCGCAAGTTAAACAGTCATTGCGAATCTCTTTAATATTCTAAGATCCATTCGCGTTATATCCTCCAAAGTATTAAAGCTTATCTGACCAGTAATCGATCGGCTACTTCTTGCCACCGCTGGACAGTGACAAAGTATGTGTTCTATCGTTTCATCCACTCCTGGTGAGCCGCATCTTTTACAACTGGCGTCCGGGATGAGTCTAATATTCTTAGCATGAATGCCGATGAGACAGTGACCAGTTATTATTCCCGTCAGAGCCCGACATTCCCTTCTCGTAAGTTATAAAAGGTATTCAGTTTTTCCTTGGTCATAAGTTGGTCATACACAGAAAAAAATAAAAAAAATATTTAATTAAAAAATTCGTAGATTTAATTAAAAAATTAATTAAATCCGGACCAATCACTAAAATGCGCAAATAAATTAAAAATATTTGTATGTCGTTAATTAAAAATAAATGGATATTTATTTAATTAAAAACTTAATACTATAAATTAAAAAATTTAATTAAAATTTAAAAAAAAAATAATTATAATTTTAATTGTATAAATTAAAAAAATTAATTAAAAATATTATATTAAAAAAAAAATTATTTGTGAAAACATTCTTTTTGAATAAAATAGTTTAAAAAAATATTTCTTTAAACTATACCAAATTTATTTATGCCGTAAAGACATACCCAGCAGAAATTTTGCTGAACGTTCAGCAGCTTTTGGAAGGGGAACTTGAGTAAAGGAGCGCATCCAATTGCGCTGAATTCATGCATGATTCTCTAAGGCGATGTCCCACTTTAGAGCGCTAGTTGGATACACAGAAACAGCGCTCTTTAGATGCACTGAATTCACGTGTCTTTAGAGCGCTGATTTAAGCAGAATAAAGATGCTGTAAATTCATGTATCTTTTTAGCGCTGATTTAAGCAGATTAAAGATGCAGTGAATTCATGTATCTTTGTAGAGCTGATTTAAGCAGAATAAAGATGCTGTAAATTCATGTATCTTTTTAGCGCTGATTTTGTAATAAAATTTGTATTTTCTAAAATTAAAGTTCTAAAATTAAAATGTAAAAATGAGATAAAAAACAAAAAATTTACCAATAAATGAAAAAATATTCAAAAGAAGTTATAACAAATGTATCTTAGTTTTTCTGTTTTTTCGTGATTAGAGTTTGTATTTAATCCAAATCGGTTTATTCATCGAAATAACAAATAAGCATTGGCTGTTTTTTGGTTGGCCTATTTATCATCATTTAAAATGTGTTAAAGGCCTCGTTATGTCTTTCAAAACTTTTCAAATCACATGATATTTTCCGAATCACATGAAATCGAGTTTGGTGTTTGTTTACGGGTTCATTCAAAGTCAGACAAGGAAAAACAATAAAATTTAAAATTCGTTATTGATAAAATTCAATTTTGAATTTTTCTAAAAATTCAAGAAAGAATTTTAAATATAATTCTTAAACATTTTATTTTAAATTCTTAGAAGAAATAAAATTCAAAAAAAATTTATTTAAAATTCTTTAAAGAATTTTATTAATAACACCGTCCGACAAATTTCAAATTTTGGCTGTACACATGAACCGGACTAAAAAATTCTGAGAGTACGGCCGAAAATAAAATACCCGTGTCTCCCATTTTTTTTAGATCAATTCGCGATTTCGCGAAAAATGCAAAAAAAAAAAAAATTTCGCACTATAGAAAAAATTCACTACAGTCAGAAAGTGGGTATAAAAATAACATTCCCGTATCTCTCAGGTTTTTTAAATCAATTCGCGTTTTTTCGCGAAAATGCAAAAAAAAATATAATGTTAAATTGTGTTTCACAAAAGAAGTGTGAAATAAGTCGAAAAAATATGGAAAATTTACTTCTGAGAAAAATAGTGTTAACAGATAAGTTCAGTAGAATTTAATGATGGTTCTTTTCTTGGAATATATTAACCCTCTATCTGCAATTTTTAGGGTTAATTTTTGTTCTTATTTCAAATACTCACCTAGAAAAGCATTAAATCGTGCGTTTAAAGGGTTAAAATGTTCCACAAAAATCTTTTGCATTAAAATTCACTAGGGGTTGTCAAAGGCCAAAAGTTCGTAAGATGTTAGCAAAATGCTTAAAAAAGTAAATTGTAAAGAATCATATTTTATTAAATTGTGTTACACCACACATATTTACGATTTTACTTTTTTGAGCATTTTGCTTACATCGCACAAATTATTGGCCTTTGACAACTCCTAGTGAAATTTGATGCAGAACATTTTTGTAGAACATTTTAACCCTTTAAATGGATGATTTAATGGTTTTTTAGAAGAACGTTAGAAATGAGGACATAAATGACCCCCAAAAATGGGAGATAGAGGGTTAATATATTCCACTAAAAGAACCGTCTTTAAATTTTACTAAAGATATGTTCACACATTATTTAGCTCACAAGTAGATTTAATAAATTTTTCGATTTATTTCACACTACTTTGGAAAAATACCACTTTTTTTATTGGCGTTTTTCGCGAAAACACGAATTGATCTAGAAAAACTGGGAGACACGTGCATTTTATTTTCAGCCCTACTTTCAGAAATTTTCGGTCTGGTTCATGTGTACAAAAGTGTGTCGGACGGTGTAATAAAAAAGAATTTTATTTCCATAATAACAAATATATTTTGAACAAATAAATATTCAAACCAAAAGTAAAATAAAATTAAACCAAAAATAAAATTCAAAAATAAAATTCAAACCAAAAATAAAATTCTTTTTTGTTTTTTGAGAATTTTATTTTTGGAAATAATAAAATTCAAATGTTTTTGAGAATTTTATTTAAACAAAAATTTTATTTCAAATACCTTATGAATTTTAAATAAAATTCGAATTTTTTCCTTGTCTGTTCAAAGTTTAAATCAAATAACTAAAATTCAAAAAAATATAACAAAAAAATTCATTCGTTTTACTTTACAAAACTTTATTTATGTGAAACAAAATGAAAAAAAAAATCGGAAGTGAACATCAAAAAAATATCGGAAATTTTCATTTTCACATTTTTTATGGGATTTTTTTTGGGAACAGCGGTCAAAGATGCTATGATTGAAGCGCTCTTTGCAGCGCTAATTAATGCGCAATAATGATGCAGTCAAATCATGTGTCTTTGTCTAAAACTCATGTTTTTTTATTTAAAAAGTGTTAAAAATATTAAAAAGGAAAGCAAGTGTGAAATTTTATCAAAAAATAATTACACATTATAAGTTTTATATAAAAAATCTTAAAAAAAAATTCAAATTTTTTCCCCTTCCTTTTACTGCATCCCTAAGAGCGCTCTTTGGATGCGCTACGGTATGCTATAAACAGATGCTGTGTCGCCAAAATCTCGATTTATTTCTGCTGGGTAGTCAGTGAGATGATGTTATAAAGTTGATTATAAACCTTTCATATACATACACATAAAGCTATAAACAAAATGAGAATTCAAAAACCTATGCGAAAAATAAAAAAACTTTCAACAAACTTTTTATACTTATGTATTTTTTTTGTATGTAATACAATGCAAGAGAAAAACACACACTCGCACACACACGGAAAACAAAACAAAAAAAAAAATAAGTAAAGCTAGAAATTTAATTAAACATTTAATTATATAAATTAAATACTTAATTAATATTAAATTTGAAAACAATTAAAATATTAATTAAAATAAAGTTAAAAATTTAATTAAAAAATTAATTATATTAATTAAAAGTTTAATTAATATTAAATTAAAAAACAATTAAAATTTTAATTAAAATAAAATATACGATATTATTTTCTGTGTAAAGTTCTGCTGATTTTGCATGTTGTTAGTTGTCCCCACTTCCTGTTCGCTACTGCAACATTTATGGAATCCCGTCTTTTTTTGAAGTGTTGGAGCGGTGGTAAAACTAGCTCCGTGGTACCTACACCATCAGCTCCAAGTTTCGCGAGTTCGTCTGCCCTTTTTTTTAAATAGGAGTAAATCGTAAAAAACCGAAAAAGGTCAATTTCCCCCCATACAAATCGATCCCCCCTAAAAATGAGTTTGGGCCGCTAAAAAATAAAAACTTGTCCAATTAATTTTCGTTCTTAACATCATATCAAAATTTCATGAAGATCAGAGGGTGACACCAGGGAGACTTCCCTTGTAAGTTATTTTTTTGGGTGTACATTATATTGCTAACTTTACTAACATTTTTTTTAAGTTTAAAAAAAATTTTAATGAAAACAAATTTTCTAAAAACAAAAATTTTCTGGAAATTTTTTAGCTGATTTTTCTGCTGGATTGACAGATTTCTCAGCTGACATCAACTAAATAATCATGATAGATTTTCAGTCTGCTAAAATCAACACTTTTCTCATATGGGTCAAAATGGGAGTATTTTCAGCAGATTTTTCTGCTGATTGGACAGATAATTTATTTTAAGTGTAAGAAAATAGTTTTATTATTGTCTATATATGCCGCTTATAGGGTAATATAAACTAATATATGATATCAAAAATGCCCATTTATATGTAAATTTTTGTAGTTCTTTAAAAGCTTTTAACTATCAAGTTTAAATTTATATGCGTCTCCATTTACTAAAAATGGAAGTGATGAATTTTTGAATGATTTTATTTAATCTAGGAAGTTCAATGACTTTTATAATAATTTTTAATAATTTTTTTATGAATAAAATTTATTGCTGTCCGAAAGAAGTAAAGAAAAAATTTTAACCAAAACTCACAAAAAAAAGACTCCTCATCCGCAATCTCACGCCTTAATTAATTTTGTTTATAAAATTTTATGCACATTTCCTTTTTCTTTTCGATTCTTGTTATTTTAACACCATGATTTTTGCATGTTCATTTCATCTCCCTACTTTTCGTAGTATTTTCAGTTTTACTTTCAATATTGTGAAAAAAACACATTGTATTATGATTTAACCAAAATTCCATTACATAACCGCAGCAGTTCTATGGAACTGGTTTTGAATACTGGAACAGATGACCTTCACAGCCATTAACACGTGTATAAATTTTGTTTATTTTATTCGTTTATTTGGGTTTATTAAGACAAGCCTGCCGCAGTCCTTTGAGTAAATATTACCTGGTAATCAATGCAGGCAGACAGACAGACAGACGGTATAGTTCCTGGTATAGAATAAGAAAAAAGGAAATATTTTTTGGTCATTTGCAGATTGACATGCTGTAATCTGTTAACAGCATTTCCGGTGTTAAATAAATTTTAAATTTTTACGGCAGTTTTATTATCAGAACGATTAATAACGAAGCAAGGTCACATAGTTGATTAAGTTCAAATTGGACAAAAGTTAAATGTGTATAAAATAAATATGAGGCATTCCACACCAAATATCCCGCTATAGAAAAACATGTGCCCCGTAAATTTCTGAATAGGTTGTTTGGATAGTCCTAACTATCTAACTAAGAAAATTGCGTTTTTGGTTTTTCAAATTTTCAAAAACTGGGCTTAAGAGGCGTGGTCAAATATTGGAGAAATTGTCAATTTTGTGTCGAGTTACCTTGTTTAAATATTTATCAAATTAAAATGGAATGCACCACAATCTCAAAAATTTACATTCTTATATAGTTTTGTATGGGCTATCGATATTTTTTTTGGAAAATTTTCAGAACCCGTTCTGAAATTATCCATTTTTTAAAAAGTCAATTTATTAAAAATCCGGCCACTTTTTATTTATTTATTTTTAAATTTTTTTAAAGTTTAGATGTTTGTCAATCCACTCAAAAAAATTCAGAAACGCGTTGTTCGTTTTTTTCGAGAAAATCGCATTTGAATTTTAAATTTCATAACAATTTTGTAATTTGCTTGCATTTCCTTGTTTTAACGTTGCGATAGAGAATTATTAATTGCATAAATACTTATTACTCATACGCTATGTTGAGACAAGAAAATACAAGCAAATTACTAAATTGTTATGAAATTTAAAATTCAAATGCGATTTTTTCGAAAAAAAACGAAAAACGTGTTTCTGAATTTTTTTGAGTGGATGGACAAACATCTAAACTTAAAAAAAAAAAAATAAAAAGTGGCCAGATTTTTGATAAATTGACTTTTTTAAAATATGGAAAATTTCAGAACGGGTTTTGAAAATTTTCCAAAAAAAAAAAATTAAATATAATCGATAGCCCGTACAAACCTATACAAGAATGAGAGTTTTGAGATTGCGGTGGATTCCATTTTAATGTGATAAATATTTAATCAAGGCAACTCGCCACAAATTTGACAATTTTTCCAATATTTGACCATGCCTCCTAAGCCCAGTTTTTGAATAATTGAAAAACCAAAAACGCAATTTTCTTAGGTCCATATAGATAGGGCTATTCATACAACCTATTCAGAAATTTACGGTACATATGTTTTTTGTTCGCTGGACATTTGGTGTGGAATGCCTGATATGATACTTCCAATATTAAATTTACAAATGCTACCGTAGGTATTTATTACACATACGTTAAAGGGTGAGTAGAATAAACTACATTCCACTGTGCAGAATCATTAATATTTCTTCAGAGCTTTTTTCACATATAACATTTTCAGAAAGTCCATTTTAGTAATCGAGGTTATGTATAACTTTGTCATGCCGTTTGTAAAACCCCATTTAGTGTATGTATTCATGATCTTCGATCGATTTTAATTCGATGTAGCGATGTCCAATTTTCTTGATCAAGATGGTATTGCATTTCAGCAAAATCGGTCTAGGTTCTTTATTTGCTTTAAAAAAGTTACTCATCTCATAGCATATCTGTACTGATCAGTTTCATCCACACTAAGGAATCTTCAGCAGACTTTAGAGAATCATCGTTGGTCAATCAAACATCAAACCAGACATAATATTTGATATATTTCACAAGTTATATGAGAAATACTATTATGAAGGTCCGAAATCTGTTTTCCAACAAAAATAACTCTGGGATGAGTACTATGAGATGAGTAACTTTTTTAAAGCAATAAATTAAAAATACTCTCTTATGACAATATCATAAATATTTTTTGGGCCTCGAACTAGAATAAAACTCTAATCGAATATAATGAAAAATTTCATTAATAATTAATAATGACAATTCATTGTATTTAAGAAACTGTTACATTGGACGAACTTTAATGAAGATTTTCATTATATTTATGACAGTTTTCATTAATATAATGAAGCTTTTTCTTTGAGTGAACATGCCCACCACTGCTCTTAGAGGATCCCATACACAATTACATTTTTTATGAAATTTCCTCCCATCGCCCAGAGGGTTGAAATGTACCAAAAGTGAGGATTAATATAAAAGCTGAACTTTATCCTACACATTCGTGTGTGGTACTGGGTGAAAGGTAATTAAATTCTACATCACTATTTGTGAAAAACTTTTGTTTTGAGTAAATTACTCTATCGACTGTGAGCTGTCAAAGTCAAATAATTTTTCAAAATTTTTCGTGCCGTGCCTAAAACTGAAAATTGAGATATTTTGGGTGCTGATAATTCTTATTAAGCGTTCTAAAAGTAATTTTATTAAAATGGAACCATCAACTTCAGGTATTTGGCTACATAATTGAATTAATGTTTTTTAGATAAATGTTTTGCAAATATTTTTAATTTTTTTTTAAAAAGTGCTCCATATTTGAGTTATTTTCGATATATACAACAAATTTCTTGGAGCGATCCAGCAAATTTTATTAAGTGATATTTTAATATAGTATTTTAGCTTTTGCAGAGGCACCGCGTTTTTTTACTTATTAAAATTTTTGTGAAAGAACTCCAGTTGCTAAAAAGAAGCTGAAAAACATATGAGAAAGGGCATTATGGGAGACCCCTTAGTTAGAGGAGATACGGGGTGCGTACGTTGAAAAAAAAGTTGGGGATGAAAAAATAATGATAGTTGATCTCACAGTTCACCCTCTAGGAGCCAGCATGGAGCGGCAGCAACTGATTTCATTAAAAAAAAATGCGTATGGGGACCACCTTAAGGGTTAGATATACAGGGTAGGTATATTTTAAGAAAATGTTTGGGTTAAAAAAATATTGGGAGTCGGTCACATATTCGACATCTCTAGGGGCACCCTTGGGGCAGTTAGAGCTGCCCAGTCGGCAAAAAAAATCACACCTGACATACTACTGACTCTCCCTTCATAAAATCGCTGACATCTTCATAAAATTTTTCAAAATGTCATCAATGACATGTCAGCAGTTGGTCAGCGGTTGTTTAAACGAATTGTTAGTGGCCACCGATACTGGTGGACACTGCTGACCAACTGCTGACATGTCATTGATGACATTTTGAAAAATTGTATGAAGATGTCAGCGATTTCATAAAGGGAGAGTCAGCAGTATGTCAGGTGAGATTTTATTTTGCCAACTGGGTGTATGAGCAGATTTTATAAAAATGGCATTTTGTATGGGAGCCCCATTATCGAGTGGAGATACGGTATAAATCATAGAGTAAAGAATATATCAGAGATTTTGAAAGGCCCCAAAACAGTATGTCACTTTATATAAATTGGTTCTCTTAATGTTTAAGAGAGTTTTTAAGAACTCTCAAGAACCAACTAAGAGAACCAACTTTTGGAGAGAGGAAATTAAATGGTAGCCAACCAACCTGATACCCACTGGTATAAGTATGTTCCAAAAAAAATGTTGGGGGGTAAAAATTAATGGGGGTCGATCTTATTGACTAATACTCTAAGACGCACCCTGGGAGCGGTAGGAGCTGATTTCATAAAATAAATTAAAGAAAAATAAAAAACTCTAAGACGCACCATGGGAGTGGTAGGAGCTAATTTCATAAAACAAATTTATAAAAAATAAAAATAAATTTGGTGGGGACCACCTTAAGGGTTAATGATAGAGGGTAAGTATATTCTAAGAAAATGTTGAGGTTAAAAAAATATTGGGGGTCGGTCACACATTTGAATTTCTAGGGGCACCCTTGGATCAGTTAGAGCTCTAGGAGCAGATTTTATAAAAATGGCATTTTATATGGGAGCCCCATTATCGAGTGGAGATACGGTATATGTATGTTCCAAAAATGTTGGGGGATAAAAATTAATGGAGGTCGGTCCTATTGACTAATACTCTAAGACGCACCCTGGGAGCGGTAGGAGCTGATTTCATAAAATAAATTAAAGAAAAATAAAAAACAATTGTATGGGGACCACCTTAAGGGTTAAAGATAGAGGGTAGGTATTAGGGATGCCAAACGGGAAATCCCGAATCCCGAAATCCCGGGATTTTTCGGGATTGGTAAATCCCGAATCCCGGGATTTATTTTTTTCAATCCCGGGATTTTTCGGGATTTTCCGGGATTGACAAATCCCGAAAAATCCCGGGATTTCGGGATTTTTTGTCAAATTTTGTAGCCAAAATATATTATTTTCCCAGTGCTCATTGTCCGGTGGTGACAAAATGGATATCATTTGAAAGGTGTTTGAAATATCTTTCAAATAAGGCAAGTTGGGCTTAATTTCTCTTATTCTTTTGTAGTATAATTTAATTTTTAGGGCGTATTACTTAATATACAGAAGGGTGAATCAAATTTCTTACTTTGTTTGAAACTTTTCGATTTTCGTGTCTAAAAGGAACCCTACAGGTCCAAACGATTTTGAAATTCGAACAAAGAAAATTTTTTTTAAACCCTAATATAGAGTTAGCTGCCGATGTATGCATATGACAAAATTTTTAAGAAGCAGTTAGATTTTGCCGAGAGTTTAATTTATAAGGGAGCATTTAGTAATCCATTTGTAAAGTTTTTATTTAACAGTTTTAGTTCATAAATGAGTAAAAGAGAGAGGAGGGGAAGATTTCCCCATTAAATTACCAAAACAGTCTCTGAAAACCCAAAATCTTTTACCAATTTGTACTTTTGTTAAGCAAATGTCACATTTTTAAGTTGCACCTAGCCATTTCATTTTTCTCGTCCCGCCCCTTTTTGTGGGCGTAGATATAAAAAATTATGTAAATAATGATAAAATTCTGTTACTTAAGCGTACACTCTAAACAAATGAGTCCAGTTTCCTACTATAAATTGGGTAAATTTCAACAAATTCAAATATACTACTATAAATGTGTAAATTTCCAATAATTTTTTGGTACAACTACACATTTTGGGTAAATTTACCCAAATTATAGTAGGAAACTGAAATCATTTCAATTAGAGTGTAATAAATGCATTTGTAAACATTTATCGTAAAGGGAAGGAAACTGTTAAAATGTGATTCGCCTACCAATAGGACAATTAATACAAATGTATCGGCGGAGGACATTCCCTCGCAATAATTTGTAACAAATTTATAAATACAATTTTATCATTATTAAAACAAATATTTTATTTCCACGTCTACAAAAGAGGCCGACAGAAAAAAAATAGTTTCTAATCTTTTGAATTCTACTGCATCGCGTCTTTCACAGACGGATATTGCTCGAATCTATTCAAATCGGTCATACTTGTTCCTAAATTTTCTGTGCTAAATATGTAAAACTTTACGATAATTATTCAATAGCTATGAATTAATTAAATATTTAATTATAAAAAAATGTATTAAAAATATAATGTAAAAAAGTTTAATTTTAATAAATCCCGAAATCCCGAAAAATCCCGAAATCCCAAAAAATCCCGGGATCCCGAAAAATCCCGAAATCCCGAAAAATCCCGGGATCCCGGGATTAGGATTTTAAAATCCCGAATCCCGGGATTTGTAAATGTCAATCCCGTTTGGCATCCCTAGTAGGTATATTCTAAGAAAATGTTGGGATTGAAAATATATTTGGGGTCGGTCACACATTTGACATCTCTTGGGGCATTATTGGAGCAGATAGAGCGGTAGGAGCCAATTTTTATAAAAAGGTTATATCTTCTTTTTTAATAAAAAAATATTTTCTATAATTTTTTTTTCTGTAAAACATTTTTTTTTTTACTAAATAATGTATAGTTAGTCTAAAAAAATATAAATATTTATAATAAAGGGCTTTTCTGAATTAATCCCCAGTTTACATATGTTTCAACCCACTGCGCATCGCTCTAACTGTTTCAAGAATGCCCCTAAAGGAATCAAAGGTATGACCAACCCCCAATATTTTGTTGGCATTTTTGAGCAAAGGTTATTATTATAAATAAAAAATATTTTTAAAAATGTTTAGGAGTTAAAAAAAATATTAAAAATGCTTTAAGAAAATTGTCTGCTAAGGGAAGTATCCCAACCTTTGTGAACTTATTTGCGTGGAACTTAAAATATATATTAAAGAGACGATTTTAAAGTTGGAGTTTCTAGGTTAATCGGCCATATCAGTGTTTAAATTTTTTTTTGACAATCCTTAAAACTCCCGAACTAACTGGAATATCGTCTTGAGACACATCCCTTGTGAGCTCCGAAAAATTGTTTAAAATTCTGAACACAACAATTTTTTTGCGTTTTTATTTGAGGGTTTTTGCATAGCGCTTTAATGCCATAAAAAACAAAAAAAGTTCGCAAACTACTTTCCTACATTGCTTTTAAAACGCTTTAACCAATTCGTGCACTCAAAATAATACATTAGTAGATTTACTAATTTTTTTTTGCTAATGCTGGTTAGCTAACTTTTAGCAAATTTTTAGTTGAGATTAGCATGTTAGCAAAAATATCTTGTAAACTTCATTTAGCGCATTAGCAATTTTAAACAAAATTTGAACTAATTTTTTTTGCTAGATTTAAAATTGAGTTGACCAAATTTTTACAAGCTTTTTTGCTAATATTAGCAAAATAAATGGTAATTTTTTATACCCTCCACTCTAGTGATAGAGGGTATATATAAGTTTGTCATTCTGTTTGTAACTCATCGAAATATCGATCTGGGATCCCATAAAGTATATATATTCATGATGCCCGATCGATTTTAAGACATTCTAGCGATGTCCGTCTGTCCGTCTGTCCGTCTGTCCGTCTGTCCGTCTGTCCGTCTGTCTGTCTGTCTGTCTGTGGAAAATGCTGTCGCGGACAAAATATTGCACAGAGATGACATAACATATTTATTGGAAGTTCTCCCGAGAAGTTTGGTATTGCATTTGAGCGATATCGGTTCAGCGGTTCAAAAGTTATGAACGAAAATGTAAGCACACCTCAAAAATTTCAGTACATTCAACATAACCTAAAAATACAAAATGCTTTCATTCGGCTTCTGGTTGGCATATGTGAACATAATTGAACACAAAATGGTATTTAAACAAGTACGAACACAAAAAAAGAAAAAAATCGCGGATTTTTTTTACCAACATTTTTTTTCGCGGAAATTTTTTTTTCCAAAAAAATTTTTTTTTTCAAAAGTAATTTCCTTTTAAATAAAGTTTTTTGCAATAATCTTTTTGAAATTGTGGAGGGTATCACTACATTCGGCAAGGCCGAATTTAACTTTTTTACTTGTTTTTTTTATTTTCAGAAAACTTAAAATGGCGCTATCTCGGAAACTAAGCCAGATAGAGCAAAATGGAGGCCATTTTGGTTCTCGAGCTCTCCATAGTATCGCCGGCCCTCTTCACATGTGCTCTCCGAGTAATATTTTTGAAGTTATCGAGTTTTTTAATTCTCAAGACCCCAGTGGTCCCCTATAATCACGTATCTCAAAAACTAAGCAAGGTAGAGCGAAACGGACACAAATTTTTGATCAAAACTATGACGATTTTTAAGGAACCCAACTAGGTCTAGGCCCATCGGGGTCTGGACCTATCGCGTCCGAGCCAAATGGGGTCCTCAGATGTGTATGAACTAAGTTCAAAAAAAAAAAATTTACTTAACTAATTATTGGCAAAACATATTTGCTAACTTTAGCAAACAAATTGTGGGTTCAAAATCAGCAAATTTTCTTGTAGGTTTACAAGCTTTTTTTGCTAACATTACAGTTTTTTTTTTTGAGTGTGGCCACTGTACCAATATGGGAACAACTTTTTTTCGAAAAATATTTATGATAAGAATTAAAGTGAAACGAACCAATGGGGTCCTCAAATGTGTAGGAACTAAGTTGAAATAAAAAAAGTTTCAGTTAACTAATTTTTGGCAAAACATTTTTGCTAACTTTACCAAAAAAATTTTGGGTTCAAAATCAGCAAATTTTCTTGTAGGTTTACAAGCTTGTTTTGCTAATATTACAGTTTTTTTTGAGTGTACGTTATGGTGTAAGTAGAATTAACTACATTCGACTATGGCGAATCATCCACTTTTCTTCAGATTTTTGCGTTTTTCAAAATTTTTCTAATTTTTAACCAGAATTTGTGTATCCGGAAAAGCTAGTTAATACTTTAAAAACTTTTTTTATTTCTGAGCGAGTTTACAAATACAAAAAAATAAAAATATTTCTTCACATTTCGAGGAGTCTCCAAAGATTTGGCAAAGCTAAACAAAACTTAATACTTGTTTTGAATTAACTTGTGTTTTATGCAGTAAACATTAAAAGTAAATGCGTCACGACGTTATAATTTAGTTTTAAATTTGATGTAATTAAAATTCACTAAACTGGATGAATAAATATTTTAATGTTCTAAATCCTACTTGCTAATTTATTTTTCAATTGCTAAAACAATATATTGCTATAGCACATCTATAGGTGTGCATTAGGCCATATCGGTTTTTTACTTTTATTTTTTGTTTGAGTTGAAGAGGTCCAAAAAGTTTCTATTGGGTGCCAAAATGACCCCTTAAAATTTTCGTGAAGATCAAAAAATTTCTTACCCTCACCAATCGCGCTTTAAGTAAAAATTCCAACAAATTACACATTTCATTTTATTTCTAGGCAACAAAGTTTTTTTTTTTCAAATTACAGTATTTGACAGTTTTCCTCGTTTTTTAACAAAGAAATTATTATCGAAATTTAAATTTTTTTGTAGTTTTAATTTTTTTTTGTTATTTTACAAATTTAATTTTTAATAATTTTACAAAAAATCTAGTAAATTCACGAGAATTCCATGTAGTTTTAATTGCGCAAAAAAAAACTGTGAATTTACAATTTTATTGGTAAAAAGCTTGTAAAATTACAAAACAATTGGTAAAAAGCTTGTAAAATTACTAGGAAATCTCGTAAAAATAAAAAAAAAAAAATAAAAAAAACCTTCTTGTAAATTTGATCGTGTCAAAAAATTTGTAAATTTACAATATTATTGGTAAAAATCTTGTAAAATTACAAAATTATTGGTAAAAAGCTTGTAAAATTACTAGGATTTTTTGTCAAGTTGGAGGCAGCAAAAAAAAATTTACAAGTTTTTCTTGTAATTTTACAAGGTTTTTTTTTGAGTGTGGTCTTGTCTATTTGGCAAATAGGACTTCCCTGTCTAGACAAGATCACTTTCAAAAATATTTAAAAAAATGTTTTTTTCTTGAATTATGGAACTTCGAAGTCATATAAAAGTCATAAAAAATCCTTGGGCACCCACATCTCGGATTTAGTAAGGCTTCCACACTCAAAATAATAACTCTGTAAATTGACTGTAATCTCAATTCAACAGATATTTGACAGAGTTTTTTGTCAAAATACTGATTTAAAGAAATACTTTGTGTTTTGTTGTGATAAAAAAAGAAAGTTTCCTCTGTACTTTTTTCTTTGTAATCTTAATTTTACAGATAATTAACAGTTCTTTCTGCAAAAATACATATTTAAGCAAAATACTTCGTATTTTTTTAAGACCAAAAAAGTTTTCTATTTTGACTAGTTTTTGTTACCAAACATCAAAATTTTATCTGTAAATTTTTTTTTTTTTTTTTAGAAAAAGTTGAAAAAGTTATAATTTTTTTTTTCAGAAATCTTATAAAAATTTTACAAAATAACATGCACTGTAAATTTAGACTCTGTAAATTTACAGAGTTTTTTCTGTAAATTTTATACCAATATTTTACTAGTAGAAACCTTGTAAATTAACAGTTTTTTTGTCCAAATCATTTTACAGAGTTTTAATGTAAAATTACAGAGTTTTCTCTGTCAAAAAGCTTTCATATTTAACCAATATTTTACTATAAACTCTGTAAATTAACAGTTTTTTTGTCAAAATCATTTTACAGAGTATTTTAGTAAAATTACCAAGAAATGTTGTTAGCTTGAAAAGTATGGTGTAGAGATGGGCGCGTGAGTGGATTTTGACTGACACTCACTCACGCTCACGCAAAAAATAATCGAATCACTCACTAATCACTCACGCAATTTTTTTTTGTACTCACGCTCACTCACTATTCACGTGAGTAATAAAAAAGTTACTCACGCTCACGCGTGACTCACGCAAGATTCAATCACGCTCACGCGTGAGTCACGCAAAATCTACTCACGCAATAAAATTTTCTTACCAAAAATAGAAAAAAAAATCCAAAAAAAAATTTTTACAAAAAATTAAAAAAAAAATTGGGCAAATCAAAAATTCTAATCACGCAAACTCACGCAAAAAATAAATGACTCACTCACTAATCACTCACTCAGAATTTTTTTCAACTCACACTCACTCACAATCACGTGATTGAAATGAAAATCACTCACACTCACGCGTGATTCACGCGTGATTCACGTGAATCAAGCAAATCACGTGACCAGCGCCCATCTCTAGTATGGTGTACTCTGTTAAATTAGCAGAGTATTTCTGTAATTTAACAGAGTTATTATTTTAAGTGCACCATAGCATAATTTTTTAAAGTGGTTTAACTCGGATTAAACGCTAATGAAGTTACAATTAAGCGATTTTGTATTACTTAAAAGTCCCACAATTCACGGAATTTTTTTTTTTTGCAATATTTTTGAATGTGATCTTGTCCAGATTGGGGAGACCTATTTATATATAAAAAACTTGGTTGGATAGAAGTAAGATAAAATGTGTAATTTTTTAGGGTTTTTAATTGAACCGTGCTGCGTGAGAATATGGAAATTTTTGACTTTCACGAAATTTTTATGGAGTCATTTTGATGTAAATTCATCACATATTCACTTATCAGTAGGATTTAAATATATATGGGGCATTCCATGTCAAATCGGACACTTTGAAATTTTTTTTTTTTAGATTTTCCCAATTTGTTTACAGTTTTTAGTACCCCTCGAAAACTCCTTCGTGGTAAGTTTTCAGATTTTTTTGATGACCCGTTCAAAAGATATCGAATTTTAAAAAATTGGTAGTTTGTTCCTTTACTCAAATTTCTTTTACTCATAACTTCTTCAATAATGGTCCAAATTTCAAATTTTTGTTACGTATCTTTAAAAAAAATCCCAAAAAATTCCTTAAAGCGCTCTAGTATGCGATTTTTAAGTTTTAAATTTAAATCACATTTTTGAAAATGTTTGTACTCTTCGATTTTTTTTTAATTTTTTTGTGTAAAACTTCTATCGATTCTACAAATTTTTTGGGATAACGATTATTACTATTTTTTTAAAATTTTTTGAAAAAATTTTATTGTAATTTTCCAATCTTAGAATCATTGCTACTGCTCAAATGGTGCGCCATAGAGGGGTAATTTATAAGACCGACCCCCATTAATTTTTAGGTCTTAACATTTCTTTGGAACAAACTAATACCTTATCTCCAATTTCTAAGGAGGCTCCCGCACAAAACGAAATTTTTTAAAATTTGCTCCAACCGCTCTAACTGCCCTAATAGTGCCCTTAGAGCAACAAAATGTATGACCGACCCACAATATTTTTTTAGTCCAAACATTTTCTCTGAAAACACCTACCCTCTATCTCTAATGGTTAAGGTGGTCCCCATATAACTTTTTTTATGTTTTGTATTTTTTTTTATTTAATCAGCTTCTACCGGTTCAATGGTGCGTCCAAGAGTGGTCATTATTGAGACCGACCCCATTTATTTTTACCCTACAACAAAATTTAAAAAAATAGTAATAATCGTTATCCGACGATCCTACTGGGCAAAAAATTTGTAGAATCAAAAGAAGTTTTACACAAAAAAATTTCAAAAAAATCGAAGAGTACAAACATTTTCAAAAATGAGTTTTAAATTTTAAAACTTAAAAATCGCATACTAGAGCGCTCTTAAGAATTTTTTGGATTTTTTTTTTTTAAATACGTAAAAAAACAAAAATTTTGAAAAAAAATTGAAATTTGGTCCATTATTGAAGAAGTTATGAGTAAAGGAACAAACTACTAATTTTTATACCCTCCACTTAGTGATAGAGGGTATATACAAGTTTGTCATTCCCTTTGCAACTCATCGAAATATCGATCTGGGACCCCATAAAGTATATATATTCATGATGCCCGATAGATGTCCGTCTGTCTGTCTGTGGAAAATGCTGTCACGGACAAAATATTCCACAGAGATGACTGAAACTTAACATATGTATTTGATGTTCTCCCGAGAAGTTTGGTATTGCATTTGAGCGATATTGGTTCAGCGGTTCAAAAGTTATGAACGAAAATGTAAGCACACCTCAAAAATTTCAACATACCTGGCTAAAAATAAATGTGTATGTTCGTATATGCTTATATATAGATCTTTATATGATCATATATGACATATATGGAAACATATATGTGACCATATATGCAAGAAACGATCCCATATATGTGGCCGTATATAAAATATGTGCCATATATGATATCATATATGGAAACATATATGTTATCATAAAATGTTAAGTTTTAGTGCATGTGTATGAAAATATCAACCGGAATTACAAAATAAAAGTTTTGTACGATTGAAATTATATTTTATTACCATATTTATATCTTAGTACCGATTCGTATCAATAATTTAAAAAATATTGTTTCCTAGTTGCAAAATATTCTGATTAAAAATGTTACTTTTACATAAAGAAAATGGAAAGGTAAGTTTTTATGAGAATTTGAAATGAATTTAGAATTTTAAAATCATATGTATTATTTTTTCCAGTTCATCGTCATAACAAGTATAAGCCTGGACAATTTATTCCAAAACAAGATCATATTCAAAAGGATCATATATATAGAGTGCTTTGACGTTGAAGAAAATTAAACTACGCAGCTTCGTTAATCTCGTGCAACTTCGTGGAGAGGGCATATGCACCACCATTATGTTTTCACTGCGATTGCAATACTGCAAACTATTTTGAAATCCCTTAATGTCGCCATAACAAATTGGAAATGATAGATCGTATAAGCAGTTTTGAGCCCGAATAAGGTTAAGCTCACTCAACTTGGAGAAGAGGACATATGCACCACCAGAAATGTTATCACTACGATTCCAACACTATAAATTATTTTGAAATCCCTTACTGTTGAAAATTGGAAATGGAAAGAACGTATAAGAAGTTTGAAGGCCGAGTTACTAGAAAATTCAACCATGCGGAGGGACGTTAAGCTCGCTTAACTTAGAGCAGAGGGCATATGCACGACCATAACGTTATCACTACGGTTCCAACACTACAAACTATTTTGAAATCGCTTACTATCGCCATAGCAAATCGAAATGAAAAGAACGATCAGTTTTAAGGTTGAGTAACGATTTGGGAAGGACAACGTTTTTATACAATTACAAGAAAGCTGTCTATAAGCGAAAGTGACAATCTGGCACATTGTCACCATGATGTAAGTAGAAATAGTTACTATCCCTGTCCTTCAAATATCCTTACAAACATGATGTAAGTAGAAATAGTTTTTATCCATATCCTTCAAATATTCTTACAAACATAACCCAGCAAGATAAAATACATATGTACTACTGAATATATTGCTTTTAATCAAAGTCTTAAGTAATTATTTGCTTGCTATGAATTTTGATGCGTGCATTTAGTAGTAGCAAGTTCTTTTTTGCTGGAATAAAAAAGAAATGTGTAATAATTTTTAATATTTTTTCAGATGGATTTCTGAAAGACAATATATCTTTCCTTAAAAAGCATTCCATAGTCTTTAGCATCCAATGGGCTTAAGCATCCCATGGTCTTAACAAAATACACTCCAACATGTATGTATGTAATTAGCAGTATCTAGCCAATCTTTAAAGGTTAATGGTTGCTTCGTTAAATGACATCCGTGTTAAAATTAACCTATTAGCACCAAATGCTATCGTTGGTAATACTTTAATACAATAAAAATTCTAGAAATATCTTAAATATTAATATTATTTTATATCCTTTTTTAGATTTTGACTATAAAAATTGTAAAAAAGAGGCTTATACCATAACAAAAACGCTAAGTCTGAAGATAATCGGAATTAACACTAAAACAATAAAACACAATGGAAATCAACGTTCCTTTAATAAGCCCTTTGTCGCATCTTTCGTAATTGATATCAATTGAAAAACTTGATATATAAGATCTTTTATGTTCAATTTATTTTGTTTACTATCAAAATGTATTCTCATATCTATAAGTTAAATTATTTATTTTTATATGGTCACCAAAAATGCAAACGATAGTAACTAAAAAATGAAAATCATCAAACTAAAGGGTTTCATTAAAATATATGAAAACACCAAAATTAATAAAAAAAATATTTTTAATTTTAAATTATACTTATGTACACCGTTTGCAATTCTGGTGAATATATACATAATAATCTATTACATATAGTTTAAAATGAAAAAAATAAATAAAAAATATGAAAAAGAATGTAAAACAAATTGAAAACAACATCATATATGATCCCATATATGATTCAATATATTATCCAATATATGATTCAATATATGATCTAATATATGATCACATATATTGGATCATATATGATCGTGTCTTATATAAGCGCCAATTTTGGAATATGGTCATATATGAGACCATATTTGATACTATATATGATACTGTATATGGTCTCATATATGATATCATATATGATAATATACAACATTTTTAGCCGGGTAATCTAAAAATACAAAATGCTTTAATTCGGCTTCTGGTAGACATATGTGAACATAATTGAACACCAAATGGTATTTAAACAAGTACGAACATATTTTTTGACAAAAAAGAAAAAAATCGCGGATTTTTTTTACCAAAATTTTTTTTGCGGAAATTTTTTTTTCAAAAAATTTTTTTTTTCAAAACTTATTTCCGTTTAAATCAAGTTTTTTGCAATAATCTTTTTGAAATTGTGGAGGGTATCACTACATTCGGCAAGGCCGAATTTAACATTTTTACTTGTTAAAAATACGATATCTTTTGAACGGGTCATGAAAAAATTCTGAAAATTTTCCACGAAGTAGTTTTCAAAGGGTATACAGTAGAGTGTCCCTTATTTTGGAAATGTTGGAAATCTTGAGACGGTACCCGCTCATTTTTTTCCTTTTGACTTAAAAATAACTCAGGAAAAATTTTACGCCCCTAGGACCACGCCTTCCCTACGCGACGGGCCCTTAAAGAGCGGGGCCTAAAAAATCATTTTTCCATACAAACCAAAAAATTTTTTTTTTGATTTTTAATTTTTTTGTTATTATTTATTATATTACTTGGTTTGCTTATTCACAACAAAAAATTTGATTTTGGTGGGATAAGTCTTTCAGCGCTAAAAAATTTTTCGCAAAAAAAAATTTTGAGCCGCCGGGGTCCTACAGTAAAAAATTTTTAAAAAATATTTTTTTTTAGTTTTGACCAGCAACGGTTTTAGCTGCTATGTTGCTTTAAATGATATATATTCATAAAAAAATATTTTTTGTATCTGTGACATCTTAATCGTGTTCTAAAAAAGGGTAAAAAATGCATTGATGATTTTTTTCGATACACGATAAAAATGTCACAAATATGAATAATATTTTTTTTGGAATATATATCATTAAAAACAACATAAAAACTAAAACCATTGCTTTTCAAAACTAAAAAAAAATATTTTTTAAAAATTTTTTACCGTAGGATTCCTACGGCTCAAAATTTTTTTTTTCGAAAAAGATAAAGATGTCACAGATATGAATAATTTTTTTTTTGGAATATATATCATTTAAAGCAACATAGCAGCTAAAACCGTTGCTGGTCAAAACTAAAAAAAAATATTTTTTAAAAATTTTTTACTGTAGGACCCCGGCCGCCCAAATTTTTTTTTTGCGAAAAATTTTTTAGCGCTGAAAGACTTATCCCTCCAAAATCAAATTTTTTGTCGTGAATAAGCAAACCAAGTAATATAATAATTAATAACAAAAAAATTAAAAATCAAAAAAAAATTTTTTTGGTTTGTATGGAAAAATGATTTTTTAGGCCCCGCTCTTTAAGGCCCCGTCGCGTAGGGAAGGCGTGGTCCTAGGGGCGTAAAATTTTTCCTGAGTTATTTTTAAGTCAAAAGGAAAAAAATGAGCGGGTACCGTCTCAAGATTTCCAACATTTCCAAAATAAGGGACACTCTAGTATACAGCAATGGTTCCCAACCTTTTTTGCGCCATGCCCCACTTTTAAGTTAAAAAATCTATATTGTTCCCTCTACACCCACAAAAAATTTGTTAATTTTTTAAATTTGTTTTAAAATTCAACATTTACTCATTGTTAAGCAAACTTTTTGTTAAAATCATCTTTTAAACAAAGTTTTTAAAAAGTTTTCAACAATCAACTAAAAAATTTAACTAAAATAATATTTTTTTTAGTTTAATTGACAAACAAAATCTTAAAAATTTGCTCGTTGCCCCCCTGAAGCATTCAAATTGCCCCCCAGTGGGGCGAGAATCAAAGGTTGGGAACCATTGGTATACAGTAAACAAATTGGGAAAATCTAAAAATTTTTTTTTTTTCAAAGTGTCCGATTTGACATGGAATGCCCCATATATATGTGACATATTTTTTCAGATATGAGGCTTAAAAGAAAAATTTTATTTAATAGGAACTTTTTGGACTCCTTTTAGATCAAACAAAAAATAAAAGTAAAATCGATGCGGTCTAGTGTCCATATTTCTTTTATATTTGTTAAACAAGTTCGTAGTATAATAATTGGGCTAGCAGTTTAATTTTTTTTTAAATATCGAAATATGTTATGCTAATAAATACACTATGATTAAAATGTAACCGATATTTTTAATTTTACGTTTGTCATTCCATTTGTAACACATCGAAATATCTGTCTGGGTATATATGAGCAAGTCCATGGAAAATTTAACTGGGGGATCACCGATTTTGGTAATTTTTTGTGATTTGGTATAGCTTTATAAATAATACAGTGATACAAAATCGAACTTTCCGAATCGGAATGGGATGTTGTATTGATTTCCGTCCGTTTTTTGTCCATTGGATTGGCGATTGTCAAAATATTACACAAATATGACTGTAAATTATATATATTTACTTGGTGGAACTTAATAAAGTTTGGTATTGCATTTGAGGAATCTAAACGGACACCATGACAATTTTTGTACATTTCTACATAACCTAAAATCACAAAGTGCTTAAATTCGGCTGAAGGTTGACACATGTAATCAGGATTGAATACCGAAAGGTATTTAACCAAAAAGTATTACTTTTTATTTTTTTTTCACAAAAAAAGTTTTTTGCCTTAAAATTCTTTTTCGCGGATTTTTTTTTGAGGAAACATTTTTTTCCGCGAACATTTTTTTCACATTTTTTTTTAGATGTTTCACAATTTTGAGTACTTTCTGAAGAAAGTGTAGTTATAATTTGGTAAATAATGAATGGTAAAGAACGCAAATATAACTGTATTTAATATCATTAAGATGACACTTTTAAAAATGTTAATTATCGTACAACAAACTAGAATTTATGTTAAATACGAAACAATTAATATTTAAAAAAAATAACAGGACAAGTAAATGTTTTTTGATTACCCTTAAACCACAGTAAGTATGGAGGTATACTCAGATTGTCATGCCGTGTGTAACGCATCGAAATATTGGTCTGGAATACCAAAAATTAAAATCCGTTATTAATCAATGATCGATTCTGAGACTTTCTATGAGTTTCTGTCCGTCCGTTTGTCTGCAGTTGATACGATATTGTACAAAATAAAAGTGATAGGTTAGGTTAAAAATGGTTGCTGCACATCATTACACATAGACTCTGAGGTCCGTGGTGATACCACGGCGGTCAGAAGGAGTTCAAAGTCATGCATTTAGACCCAGGGGATCTAGAAAACTTCGTTTTTTCATCGCCCCCTTTTGTGGGTGTGGATTTAAAAATTAATAAAATAATGGGAAAATTTGTGTTACTTAATTTTAAAAGTCAAAATAAATAAGTAAACATTTATCGCAGTGAGTGAGGAGTCCCCACCACCCCCAGCTCCCCTCTCCCGAAAACACGTACTGGATTTTTTTTAAATGTTTTAACATGTTGAAGGGTATTAAATATTCGGAGTTTACGAATTTTCTCACTTGTTTATTAATTAAATATTTAAAAAATTCCCCAAAAATGAATTCTATAAAATTTACAATTATATAGCAGAGATAAATTAAAAGAATAATAATATTTTAATGTTAATATAAATATAAAAATTTAATTATATAACACAGTCAATGGTGTCATTATTTTTTTAAAACCAGTTGCTTTAGGTGTGGCTTTGTAGCCTTAATTTGGTCCTGCGGACTAAGGTTATTTTGTAGGCGAAAACAAACGAAAAACACTTTTATAACCAGTGAATAAACAATTGAAAACCATCCCAGTAATTATTCATTTATTTAAACAAACATCAACATTTATTTTTTACTGTTGACAAAATTTTCTAAAACAAATAACATTAACATTAAACATTAAAAAATTACGGGTTTTTCATCCTTTTTTATCAACAAATTCGAAAAAAATAACCTACGAAAACATTTAAAATTAACGATAGGTCTGTTATTTTTACCAACAAATTAAAAAAAAAACAAGTAGAAAAGTTAAATTCGACTTTGCCGAATCTATGAATACCCTCCACAATGCATTTTTTTAAAGGGTAGTACATTTTTTAACGTGAAAAAATTATCAATTTTGATTAGAAATATTTTATTTTGAGTAAAAAACTCTTTTTTTGTAATTTAAAAAAAAAAAAAATTACTATTTTTTTTTTGAGTGTAAAATTTTGTTCGAGTGTAATGTTTTTTTTACTGTAAAAATATTTCTGAGTGAATGCACGTACTTATGTACACAACATATTGTAATTTTTGTAAAAAAAAAAACTAAATTTTTTTTTGTGTACATTTTTTTTGAGTGTAAAATTTTTTTTTGAGTGTAAAATTTTTTTTTAATGTAAAATTTTTTTCGAGTGTGGTTATTAAGTTACCAATGCTTTTAAAACTACACAAGTTTAAAAAGCATTGCTTTAAATTTAAACAAGTTTGAAAAGCATTGTTTAGTTACGACCAATGCTTTTAAAACTTGTTAAAACACGTGCCATTTTAGATGAAACTAATTTGAAATTCAGGGTTTTGCTTATAACTTTTGAACCACTGGACCGATTGAGCTGAAATTTAAAACCAAACAGACCCGGGGAACGGCAAAGATACATTCCAAGCTTCAGTAGTCTCATTATTGTCTTTCGAATTTTATCGTGTTTTTTATCTCGTAAATTCACGAAACACCCTTGCCGAAATTTACTCTTTTGCTCATAACTTTTGAACCACTGCACAGTGCCACATTTGGCCAATCTAGGACGACAAAAATCCAATTTTATTTATATTGACTAGAAATTCGGTATAAATGTTCGTTTTGACTTCAAAAACAACATTATGAAAAATATGGGAGGCCAGTTAACGGCCACGCCCACTTGTTAAAAAAATTTTAATTTCGGTTGTAATTTCTTTAAACTTGGTATATATACTCTCAAGGACTGTAGAAATAATATCACAAAAAAAAGGGGCGGTCAGACAACTGCCACGCCCACTTTTTAAAAATATGTTTAAAAAATATGTAAAAACAAGGTTTACATATCGTCCCACTGTAGTCGGCGTCGCAGACGGTCGCAAAAGTTAGCCATTGAAATAAGTACTATGGATATTGGTCAATATGTCTGAAAAAGTCCGGCGACCAATAGAGACCAAACACAAAAGTTCTATTCCATCAAAAAAAATAAATATATAATTTTCTTTTTTAAATTTTTTTATTATGTTAAAAATTTAATAAAAAATAGAAAAAATTGTTAAAAAAAAGAAGAAAAGATATGACTTAAAGCCTTTAAATATCCTTTAAAATTACCAAAAAAGAGTGTATAAATTTCTTTTTTTGTTAAAAAGTTACAACCGTTTAAAATCGACTTAATTAATGCGAAATAATGAACACTACATTCAGGATTTTACAAGATGCAACTTTATGCACCCACATCTTAATAACGAATAGAATTATAGTTCTTATATGAGTATTTCCGTGTTATTAGGAATGTTTTATAATACATACAAACAAATCATAAAAATCGGGGAACTTTTTTTTTTTTATTTTTGTCGTGCTAGATTGGCTAAATGTGGCACTGTGCACTGGACCGATTTGGCTGGATTGCAATACCAACCTGACCAGGTAAATGACAAACATATATGCCAAACTTCAGTAGCTTCTGTCAAGTCTTTCAAAAGTTAGCGTGTTTTCTACGGACGGACAGACAGACAGACAGACGGACGGACGGACGGACGGACGGACATCGCTAGATCGACTTAAAATCGATCGAGGATCATAAATATATATACTTTATGGGGTCCTAGACCAATATTTCGAGGTGTTACAAACGGAATGACAAACTTATATATACCCTCCATCACTAGAGTGGAGGGTATAAAAATAACCTACGAAAACATTAAAAATTAATGATTTCGAAGGTTATATTTTACATTTTCTATTCAACTATTTTTTTAAAAATTTTTAATAAAACTTTGGGGAATTGATCACAAACATTCTGTCCAGACACTCTACCCATAGTGCCAAAGTCACTTAATACAACCATGTTTTTATATTTCTAAAAATATTTTTTTGAATTTTTTTCTACAAAAAAATAACCAATACAAGTAGGTAAAAACTAATGACTTTTCTTTACAGAATGACAACAATTAAAAAAAAAATAACGTACACAAATCATTTAAAATTAAAGAAGAATCACATATTTTTACTTACAGAACAAAAATAAATTACTTTAAGTATATTATTTTTTATGTTGTTATTTTTGAAACAAAGAACAGAAATAGTCATTTTCAACATTTTTCTTGAATATACCTAAACTCTACTTCCACTTTCTAAGGGGGCTTCCATACAAAATGACAAATTTATAAAATTTGCTCCTACCGCTCTAACTGTCCATACGGTGTCAATAGAGAAGTAAAATGAATGACCGACCCCCAATATTTTTTCAACTCCAACATTTTCTCAGAATATACATACCGTTTATTTTCAACTCCAAAGGGGGTCCCCATACATTTTTTTTATTAGTTTTTAAAAATACATGTTTTTATAATGTATTGGAGCCCCTTAGGGAGTGGAGATAGGTTGTTATAATGTTTGGACAAAATGTTGGTAACTAAAAAATAATGGGGGTTGGTCGTAATTTTTGCCTCTCTTGGAGGCATGGGGCGGTAGGAGCTGGTTTAATAAAACAAATTTTAAAAAAATAAAAGAAATGTATGGGGACCACCTTAAGGGTTAAAGATACATTGTAGGTATGTTTGCAAAAAATGTTGGAATTAATAAAATAATGGAGGTCGGTCATACATTTGGCTCCATTAGGGGCACTTTAGGGTAAGTTAGAATGGTAGGAACAAATTTTTTAAAAATGTTTTATATGGGAGCCCCCTTAGGAAGTAGAAATAGGAGTAAGGTATGTTCAAGAAAAGTGTTGGGGGCAGAAAATTATTGGATGTTCGTCTCACATTGCACCCCTCCAGGGGCGTTTCTAGGGCAGTTGTGGGGCTTTTTAAGGATTTTTACCTCTTAACGCCCAACTTTGACCCCGATGAGGGGCCTTATGGCCCCACCCCACCGCCCACATTTTTTGGCTCGTGCTTTCTTTTTCGAACCTATAAAAATAAGAGGGTATCGCGGATCGAAATCGAAAACTGGTTAGCTATCCCACGCCTAATAGTGCAAATTGAAGAACCGTTTTTTGTGTTCCAAAGTTAAAAATTTTTTTCATAGATATCCCACTCGCATCCTACTAAGCGACCCCATAGCTCTTAAAGGAAATGACCTAAGCTTTCTTTTAAATCAAAAAAAAAAAAAAAAAACTAGGCCCAATTTGAGGAAAAAGTCAACAAAGTTTTGGATTTAAAAAAAAATCAAAATTTTTTTTTTATTTTTTTTATAATTTTTTTCGAAAGACTGAAGAAATAGCTATCTAAACTACACAGAAAAAAATAAAAAAAATATTTGAGTAAATTTTTAATACTATTGAGTAAAAAATTACTCAATTTTGCACCAGTAAACGATTTAATAGTATTGAGTAAATTTTTAATAAAAATTTATTAAATGTTTAAAAAAAAAAAAAAAAATGAGTAAATTTTTAATTGACACAATTAAAAATTTACTCAAAATTTATCTATTTATTTTTTTTAAAAGTTTAAAAAAGTTTTAAATTTTTTTACAAAAAACAAAGAAATTGTTTTTTCAAACTTTACCAAACATATTTGTGTCTCAAAAAACATAGGAAAATTTTATAAAGACGATTACAAACTTTCATATACATACACAAAAAACTATAAACTAAACGAGAATTCAAAAAACTATGAAAGTTAAAAAAATTAAAAAAACTAGTAAATTTTTATTAAATTATTTACTCAAATTGTTTTTAATATTTTTAAGTAAATTTTTAAAAAAATTACTCAATTTTTGTTATTAAATTTGAACAAGTGATTACTCAAATTTGTTTCCTCCATATTTTTTTCTGTGTATTTAGCACACATTTTGCTAGAAACAATAGGTAAGAAGTTACATGGATGAGAATAAACACCTCTTTGACCAAAAAGTCAAATTTCGACCCCCCTCTAACTCAGAGAGTCCTTGACCGATCTCGTGTTGTGTCTGAACTACTATCCAATAGGACTAACCTTGGTGTAAATTTCATACCGATCGGAAGACATCGGCTTCAAAAGTTGTGTCAGTTGACACGAGAACCATCATATGTGAATATTTATAGTTTCTACAGAATAAATTTTGAACGGTTTCCAACATTATAATTCTATTTCTAGCAATCTCAACCTCATCTCATACTTTCTTTCAACTTTTTGCTCTCTAAAGTGTGCAATTACAATTCTGGCGTTGGCTTTGAATTTTGCTTGTTCCCATACGTTTAGTATGTACAGCAAAAAACGCCAGCGTAGGCATTGAGTTTTGCTCTACACACAAAATGTATTGAAACAAGCAAAATTCAAAGCCAACGCCAGAATTGTAATTGCACACAAAGGCCTATTCACACCTGAGGTGAAATCTCGTTCGAACGAGATTTCGATCATATGGTCTGTATCATTTTATACACAACCATGTGATCGAAATCTCGTTCGAACGAGATTTCACCTCAGTTGTGAATTGGGTATTACATTATTTCGCAAGGGTTACCAACATGATGTGGAATTCTAGACACAAATGAAGGAATTTGCATTTTCTGTTTCGGAGACGTGCCTAAGGCGACATTAATATTTTGTCAGTAATTTTGGAAACTATCGAAAAATCATTTCAGTGTTGGAATCTGTCAAAATTTTTATAATATTTTTCTTCTGCATTTTTTCAACTTAAACCCTTATAACAAATATAATTAGAGCAAGAGCTCGATCAGTACTTACAAAAAAAACAATAACATTTTTATATTAATTTTAATAATTTTAGTGCATTTTTTTATACACTCAAAATAATAACTCTGTAAAATACTCCGTAAAATGGCTGTAAACTCAATTCAACAGATATTTGACAGAGTTTTCTGTCAAAATACAGATTTAAAGAAAATACTTTGTATTTTGTTGTGACAAAAAAACAAAGTTCATATGTAATATTACTTTTAACTTTGTAATCTTAATTTTACAGATAATTAACAGAGTTTTCTGCTAAAATACAGATTAAAGCGAAATACTCTGCATTTTTTATAACCAAAAAAATAAGCTTTATTAGTATTTTTACTTATTTCTATGTAATCTTAATTTCATAGTTAAAAACTGAGTTTTCTGTTAAAACACCAACATTTTATCAAATTTTTTTGAGAAAATGTTAAAAAAGTACCAAAAAAAAAATCTTTTGAAAAATCTTATAAAAATTTTACAAAATAACATATCGTGAACCTATATTCAAAATATGCCAACTCAAATTTGACCGAAATGAGTTTCCAATGGAAAATAGCTCCCCTATGCAATACCCATCTGTGGTAAAAATTTCAGAGCAAAAAAAAAAATTTTTGTCGTTTTACATCCATTTTTGTTATTCTGCTAACTCAAAGTACATATTTTTTTGGTGAAAATAAATGCCAACTCCCATTGTAAATTTCCAAAAAATTTTCAATTTTTTTTTTTTTTAAAATTAGACCACATATCTTATTGCATTTGCCTTTCTGAACACGAATCTGGTAAAGATTTTGATATCTAATGCCTAGTTTTCGAGATATTGCCATTTTGAAAATATCGGTAAATAGTGTTTGCAAAAAAAAAAATTGCTTATATATATGTAACTTTTAAACTATTTATCAGATTGAAACATTATGAGTGGGGCAAATAAAGCCAATGATATAAGCTTTCAAAATAGCTAGTTTGGAGTGAGCCTTCTACAATAAAGCGTGAGTTACAGAGTGCCAAAGTTGACCACCCTGAGATTAAAAGGCTTTCGGAGCTAGTAACTTTTAAAAAAATGCAAAGATTTTTAATTTTTTTTAGTTTTTGCAATTACCGCACTAAGGAAAACAAAATCCAAAAAAAAAAAAAAATTTATAAAAATTTTTCAAAAAAAAATTTATTTTTAGTTTCCGACAAAATATGCCAACTCTAAAAAAATATTTGTTTTTTGATATAGTAATAAATGCCATCTCAAAAAAATACGCAAACCAGTGCAAAATATGAAATTTTTGGCATATGTAAAAATTATTTAGAATATTTAAACCATCTTATGGAAGGTACATTGTTTCTTTTTACAATAATATGCAAAATAACTAGTTTTTTAGCTCTCCTGAAAAGTAAGCTTTTTCGAGTTGGCATTTATTGAATATAGTTCGACGATATATTTTACTAAACTTTGTACATTTACAGAGTTTTTTTTCGGTAAAATTTTGGTTGCATCAAATGCAATATATATTTTACAAATATATGTAAATTTACAGAGTTTTTTCTTTACTAAATGGTGGTTTATTTAACAAATATTTTACTAGAAACCCTGTAAATTAACAGTTATTTTTGTCAAAATTGTTTTACAGATTTTTTTTTAGTAAAATTATCAAGATATGTTGCTAGCTGGAAAAGTATGGTGTGCTCTGCTATATTAGCTGAGTTTTTCTGTAATTTAACAGAGTTATTATTTTGAATGTAGTTTTAAGTGCATATTTTAAGATTCTAGTGCATTTTTATGCATTTTAAACAAAGCTTTTTAATGCATAAAAGTGCTGTCCCTGGTTATAAATATAAAACCAAAAAACAAGGAAATTTTAAACTTCCCATTAATGTCCTCATTATATCCCTGATTGTATCAAAACCGGAAAAAACTTTTAAATTATTTTTTTTTTTAAATTCGATTATGGATTCTATAAATAAAATAGCATTTTATTTAATTCATTCTTTTTCAAGAAAGAATGAATTATTACAGTACTAAATAAAGCTTTTACTTTTATTTGCTGAAATAAAAAATTGGCATTTAGTTGACAACACAATTGTAATTATTTATTTTTTTTTTTGTTTTTTTCAAAATCAAATTAACAATAATTTAAAATCCACAATTTTATTAGCACCAGTATTTTTAATTTGTATTTAAAAATAATATAAAGAAGATTTTAAAACGTGTCTAGTACTACCTACCTAGCAAATCTACCGATCTACCTACCAATATCATCATCAGCATCACCAAAAAAAGCCATAAATGAAATTAAAACATGCATAGTATAAATTTATGATTATAAGAACAAGTTTTTGTTTTGGATTTGAATTTCAAGTTATTTTTTAATATGCGTATTATTTGCATATATTAAAAACTTAATACATACATACATACATACGTACGTAAGACTTTTTTTGTTTGTTAAATTACAAAAAAACTACAAATCAAAAGAACTAAAATTAGAAAATTAATGTTTAGAATAAAACATGTTGCCAATTCTTTCATATTTTATATATACATAAAACATAATAATAACCGCAAAAAATATTGAGGGGAAAATGGGATTATGTGATCCAAGTGAAATATTACACCGTCCTACACACTTTTGTACACATGAACCATACCGAAAAATTCTGAAATTAGGGCTGAAAACAAAATACACGTGTCTCCCACTTTTTCTAGATCAATTCGCGTTTTCACGTAAAACGCTAATAAAAAAGTTATGTTTTTCCAAAGTAGTGTAAAATAAGTCAAAAAATTTATTAAATCTACTTGTGAGCTAAATAATTTTTAAACATGTCTTTAGTAAAACTTAAAGACGCTTCTTTTCGTATAATATATTAAACCTCTATCTCCCATTGTTTGGGGTAATTTTTGTCCTCATTTCTAATGCCCTCATAGAAAACCATTAAATCGTGCTTTTGAAGGGTTACAAAGTTTTACAAAAATGTTCTGCATACAAATTTCACTACACTCATCCCTTGCTGTCATCAATTTTGATGACAAATTTCTTTATATTGATGAAGCTTTTCTTCAATATTGTAAAACATGTCAACGAAATTGAAAAAAACATGTGATGACACAGTTCATTATGTCACCAAATATGCCTTTCAAAAGTTTTTTTGTAAATAATTAAAATAATATATTTTGAGGATTTTTATTCTGGCTCGAGGTCAATATTTTCTTTACTAATTAAAAGCATGATATTCTCATAGCATAATTTTCAAGAAAATTATTTTTTTGTTTTAAATTTATTTATGTTGGTCATTTTTGCAAGACTTAATCGACACGTGTTTCGGAATTTGTCAAATTCCATTGTCAAGATTATTTAGCAAAAAATAGAAACGATTTACTACAAAGTAGCAAACGAGTCTAATGACAAATCGTTTGTGCACAAACTAAAATATTAATACATATTCGCCTCTATTCACAATGAGAATTAGAAAGACGAAGAAATTGCACCATACACTCAAAATAATAACTCTGTTAAATTACAGAAAAACTTTGCTAATTTAACAGAGTACACCATACTTTTCCAGCTAACAACATTTCTTGGTAATTTTACTAAAAAACTCTGTCAAATGATTTTGACAGAAAAAAACTGTTAATTTACAGAGTTTATAGTAAAATATTGGTTAAATATGAAAGCTTTTTTTACAGAGAAACTCTGTAATTTTAATATAAAACTCTGTAAAATGATTTGGACAAAAAAAAACTGTTAATTTACAGAGTTTCTAGTAAAATATTGCTTAAGTAAACCACCATTTAGCAAAGAAAACTGATATACCACAATTTAGCAAAGAAAACTATATATTTGTAAAATACATTTGATGCAAAAAAAAAATACAGAAAAAAACTCTGTAAATTTACAGAGTTTAGTTAAATGCATGTTATTTTGTAAAATTTTTATAAGATTTCTGAAAAAAAATTTTTGTTATCTTTTTTTCCAATTTTTCCAATTTAAAAAAAAAAAAAAAAATATTCAGATAAAATTTTGATCTTTGGTAACAAAAACAAAAACTACTCAAAACAGAAAACTGTTTTGGTTATAAAAAAATACGAAGTATTCTGTATTTTAGCAGAAAACTCTGTTAGTTATCTGTAAAATGAAGATTACAAAGTAAAAAGTAATATAACAGAGGAAACTTTGTTTTTTTGTCACAACAAAATACAAAGTATTTTCTTTAAAACTGTATTTTGACAGAAAACTCTGTCAAATATCTGTTGAATTGTGATTACAGTAATTTTACAGAGTATTTTACAGAGTTATTATTTTGAGTGTACTAATAAGGCAACGATTGTCAATAACCAACAAAAATAACAACATAAATAAATTTAAAACAAAAAATAATTTTCTTGAAAATTATGCTATGAGAATATCATGGTTTTAATTAGTAAAGAAAATAATGACCTAGAGCCAAAATAAATATCCTCAAAATATAATATTTTAAAAATTAACCAGACTTTTAATTAAAATAATATTAAAATAAATAAATCTATTTAAAAAATATATTCAAAAAATATAAAAAAATAAAAAAAAACAATAAAAAAAAACACTGCCCTGGCTGAGACTTGAACTCACGGTTCCCCACTTATAGTGTTTATTGTCGACACCTTAGCTAGTTCAGCTATCTATAGATGAAAATCTCGCACCACTACTTAGTTACACTCAAAATAAATTCTCTGTCCAATCAGCAGAAAAATCTGCTGAAAATACACCCATTTTGAGCCATATGAGAAATCTGATGATTTTAGCAGACACGGTTTGCTAAATATCTGTCATAAGAGGTGAATAAATATAACAAGAAAAAAAAAAACATACGCCGCCAGCCAGCATCGAACTCGCCACCTTCCGATTTGAAAGTACACTTCTTAACCACTACGCTATGGAAGCTTATACTTTTATCTGGCGTTTTAGTTATTAAACATGTGTGTTGTTCGACAGCAGAGAAATCTGATTTTAGCAGAAATATCTGATGATTTTAGCAGAAAAATCTGCTGACTTCAGCAGAATAATCTGCTGATTTCAGCAGAAGAATCTGCTGATTTCAGCAGAGCAATCTCTTCTGCTTTTTTTTATATAAAATTTTTTTTTGAAAAAATAATAAAATTCAGCAAACAAAATCAGTTTAAACATTGTAAAATGTCTGTTATTTTCTTAAACTGAATGACAGAGATTTTAGTAAAAATATCCTTCTCATCAGAACAATCTGCTAAAAGATTGCTAATTCAAATTGAAAGTCGTTTTACAGATTTTTTGACAGAGTTTTTCTTTTGAGTGTAGATAACGTTAAAAGTTTGCTAATGTGTATGTGGGGCATTGTATGTCAATTCCATGTCAATCGGACACTTTGAAATTTTTTTTTTAGATTTTCCCAATTTGTTTACAGGTTTTAGTGTCCTTTGAATACTCCTTCGTGGTTAATTTTCAGATTTTTTTGACGACCCGTTCAAAATATATCGAATTTTTAAAAATTGGTAGTTTTTTCCTTTACTCAAACTTCTTTTACCCATAACTTCTTCAATAATAGTCCAAATTATTATTATTTTTTTTTTTAAATCCCAAAAAATTCTTAAAAGCGCTCTAGTATGCGATTTTTAAGTTTTAAAATTTAAATCTCATTTTTGAAAATGTTTGTACTCTTCGATTTTTTGGAAATTTTTTTTTTTGTAAAACTTTTATCGATTCTACAAATTTTTTGCCCAGGAGGATCGTGGGATAATAATTATTATTATTTTTTAAAATTTTTTGAAAAAATTTATTGTAATTTTCAAATCTTAACATCATTTCTACTGCTCCAATGGTGCGCCATAGAGGGGTCCTTAATAAGACCGACTCCCATTAATTTTTACGTTTTAACATTTCTTTGAAACAAACTAATATTTATCTCCAATTTCTAAGGGGGGTTCCACACAAAACGACATTTTTTTAAATTTTCTCCACACGCTCTAACTGCCCTAATAGTGCCCTTAGAGCAACAAAATGTAAGACCGACTCACAATATTTTTTTAGTCCAAATATTTTCTCTGAACACACCTACCTCGGTCATACATTTTGTTCCTCTAAGGGTACTATTAGAGCTCTTAGAGCGGTTGGAGCAAATTTAAAAAAAATGTCGTTTTGTGTGGGAGCCCCCTTAGAAATTAGAGACAGGGTATTAGTTTGTTCCAAAGAAATGTTAAGACGTAAAAATTAATGAGTGTCGGTCGTATAAAGGTCTTATAAAGAAATGATTTTAAGATTGGAAAATTACAATAAAATTTTTTCAAAAAATTTAAAAAAATAGTAATAATCGTTATTCCACGATCCTCCTGGGCAAAACATTTGTAGAATCGATAGCAGTTTTACACAAAAAAATTTCAAAAAAATCGAAGAGTACAAACATTTTTAAAAATGAGATTTAAATTTTAAAACTTAAAAATCGCACACTAGAGCGCTTTTAAGAATTTTTCGGCATTTTTTAAAAAGTACGTAAAAAACAAATATTTTGAAAAAAAAAATAAATATGGACCATTATTGAAGAAGTTATGAGTAAAAGAAGTTTGTGTAAAGGAACAAACTTCCAATTTTTAAAAATTCGATATCTTTTGAACGGGTTATCAAAAAAATCTGAAAATTTACCACTAAGGAGTTTTCGAAGACTACTAAAAACTGTTATCAAATTGGGAAAATCTAAAAAAAAACAAGTGAGAGTGTTAAATTCGGCTGTGCCGAATCTTTTATACCCTCCAACATGTAAAAAATAAACAAAAAAATGTTTGACAGGGGCGTTTTTTAGGGAAGAGACAAGGTGGGGGAGGGGGGCTGAGCTGGGGGACTCCTCGGTTCTCGCGGTATGTGTTCACAAGTTAATTTTTGTCTGCTTTGTGCACTACAGTATTATAGTTTTATAATTATTTAAACTATTTTTTATCCACGCCCTTAAAAAAGGGGCGGACAAAAAAAAACAACATTTTTTAATCCCCTGGGTCCAAGCGCAGGACTATAAACTTCTGTGAACATAAAAATGTTTCATTTGTTTCACGAATACACAAAAAAACGTCTAAAAAATTGGCATTTTTAAGAGGTTGGTTTAGTTCCTCAAGGGGGACCTTTTTACTCCTTGTCCGATTTGGCCCATTTTAGAACTTAAACTGTCTAGGACCCTTAGACATATTTGTGCCAAACTTGAGGGGTCTAGCTCTTTTATTTTGGACTGCATCGTGTTAACTACAGACGGACGGACGGACATCGCCAGAATGTCTTAGAATCGATCACTGATCAATAGTTTATGTACTTTATGGGGTCCCCGACCGATATTTCGATGTGTTACACACGGAATGACAAAGTGAGTATACCCCCATACTGTAGTTGGAGGGTATACAAATTTTCAAAGTGTCCGATTTGACATGGAATGCCCCATATGTAAAGACTCAACATTTGTTGTTATATACATTAGAGGTGTTCTTAAAAACGAAAATCATCTTTTTATACCTGGTAGGGTCCTATATTGTTCTTTAGTATCTAAGAATGAGTGAGCCAAAATTTTTGGACAATCGGCTAAAAATAACTAGTGCCGAAAATGGATTGAAGTTTTGTTTGGTACATTCTTATATGAACGAAAAACGCTTTTTTCTAGTTTTTGCAAAAATTTTGGTATTTGATATTTTTTGTTAAATTTTTTGTGAAATAATATGAAAATGGTATTAAATAACCTTTTCAAAACGACTAAAAAAATTAAAATTGGATAGAAAATAGGCATTTTACACATACATGCCCCAGACCATTGTATGGCTTTCAAAGCCAGAGTTTCAAAATTTTCAAAATTTTTAGGCAAAAAAATAAAAAAAATAATTTTACTTTATGATCAAATTGAAAACATATTTAAGATTAAAAATAGCTGATATGGTAGTCAAGATTTTTTTTAATTGGCGCGAGTAGTGATAAAATTTCCGCGGATTCCAAAAATAAATCGTTTTTCTACAATAATTTAGCAAATTTTGGAAAATTTGTGCTCTATTGTACGGATCGAAGTGTAAAACGTTAATTCTTTAACTTTTAAGAAATCGGATATATGCAGATATTTTGTATTATAGAAATGTATTATGTCCCAAATTTTTCATTTCACATCGACGAAAAGGGGTTAAAGATGCCCGATTTCTCCAAAAATTAACAGAATTTATGTTTTACACTTCGTATTGTACAATACAGATTTTTTTTTTCCATATTTGCTAAATTATTACAGAAAAACACATTTTCTTTGGAATCCGCGGAAATTATATCACTACCCATGTCAAATGAAAAAAAAAAAGCTAGACTACCATATCTTTTAGTTTTTATCTATAACATGTATTTAATGAGATAATAAAGTACAATTTAATTTTTTTTTATTTTTTTACCTAAAAATTTTGAAAATGTTCAAATTCTGGCTTTAGAAACCGTGCAATGGTCTGGGGCATGTATGCGTACAATGTTTATTTTTTATCCTATTTGAATTTCCTTAGGCTTTTTGGAAAGGTAATTAATTACCATTTTCATATTATTTAACAAAAAAATTTACAAAAAATATCATACACCAATATTTTTCCAGAAACTAGGAAAAAAGGGTTTTTTCATTACAATCCATTTTCGACACGAGTTATTTTTATCCGATTGTCTCCAAATTTTGGCTCACTAATTTTTAGATACTAAACTACAATTTAGGACCCTACCAGGTATTAAAATGTGATTTTGAAAAATTACCTTAGTCGCAAGGACACCTTTAATATACATACATACATTCATATATGTTTAAAAACATTTGCTTATGGGGGTTTGTAGACACACACATTTTATTATTGTACAATATCCCTCTCTTTCTCTCTCACAGCTTTTAGCAGAGCATAGCTACACACAAATTTCAGCGTTATATTTAGCACACAACAATCAAAACGGCGTTTTATTGTTATTATTTGTTGATATTCTGTAGGCAAGTGGCTAGAGGCTAAGCCCAACGAACAAGAGGTCCGGCGTTCAAATCTTGGTGGATACGAAAAAAGATGTAATTTTTTAAAAATAGAAAATAATAAACAATTGTAAGTAAATAAAAATAAATGAAATCAAATAACAAAAAAAAAATATTATTTTTTCTTATTTTTCAAATAAAAAAATGTTATTGATGACACCGCTTCATCATATTGATGACACGTTACAAAGGACGAAAAATTATGTAACATTTCATCAATATGAAGAAGCTTTTTCTTTGATTGTAGACTGATATTTTGAGGTATCACAAAAGGAATAACATACCCTCAAAAATCTCTTAAAAGTTTGCTTATTTATATTAAAGTATTTTTATAATTTTTTTGAGGAAATAAAAAAAAGAATTGTAAATCCTACGAGAAACACATTTTAAATTCATTTTCCCCAAGACTACTTAGGTCATATACCTACCTATTATAATTACCAAAAAAAATACTAGCCATTCAACTCACAAATTAATAAAAAAACAAAATGACAATAGTTTGACGTAAACATATTGACAACATTTATTAAACTTCTTGTAGATATTAATATTATTTATGAAAAAACATAAATTAGACAAACTGTCATTACCCCTCTTTATATAATAAATAATCTCATATCCTGATTACTATTTATTATTATTACCTAATGAAATGATAAAGGATTGATTGTATTACGGCTTTTTTGTTTTTTTTTTTTTTTGTTTTTTTTTTCAAGGTCTTGGATTATAAATTTGATTTTATATCTTTTAAATCATAATCAAATATTAATCAAACCACTTAATTTAAATAATCAAAGAATTAATTTTTAAAATTGTTGTTTCTTGGAAATCACATGTTGAAAACTTTATGTATGTAGTTTGAATTTGATTATATTAAATTATTCTGTTTATTTAATTAGACACAATTTTTTTGTTGTAAAACAAAGAAATAATCATATTAAAAAAAAAAATAATTAAATCATACACAGAAAAAAATATCGTGTAATTAAAAGAAACTTAACAAATTTGTTAAAAACGGAATTCTAGTTCAACAACGTATTTAATTGAATCAGCAATAAACATTGTTAATACGATCGACAATGAGATTTCAATTTTTACGGACGGATCAAAGATAGAAATGTGTACGGTAGCCAGTGTTGCCATTTTAGCCATTTTCCGGCTAGATTTAGCTCCTTTTGAACTCGTTTAGCCGGAGAAAATTGCATTTAGCTCTTAGCCGGTTTTTTAGCCATTTTCGAAACTAATTTAGCAGTTTTTTAGCCATTTTTGAGTTTTTTGATTTAAAAGTAATTTTTTGTGATTTTTTGTACTAAAATAAAGAACTTATTGATTTTCTGTTAATATATATCAAGCACAGACTCTCTTCTATTTGGTTTTAGAGTTTAAGTTGAAAAATGTAGAAAAAAAGAGCATTATTGGTACATATTTCCATACCGGTTTCAAACACTCCAGTTATAGTGTTATCATCAGGAGGATTCAAAATGTTTGCTTGTTTTGTTAATATGTAATTCTTTTTCATATATCTGAATTTTTATCAACCCAGTGTGGAACCACGGATATTTTTGTCCTTTTCATACCATTAAATACTAAATTTTAGACGATCTTACAATGCCCGTTTCTCTCTCTGTTAAAAATACGCTAACGTTCGAAACTTAACTTGAAGGCTGGTTTGCTGAATCTTGGCATATATATTTTTGGCATTCATCTGGTTATTTTTCTGCGAAAATGGTCACAGGGGCAAAAAGTTAAACCCAGAGTTTATGTGTTGAAAATGCGCTAACTTCCAAAAGAAAGCCAAGAAAAAATTTACGCAGTGTTTTTGTCACTATAAAAAATAACACCGTGTGTCGGTAATAAAAAGTAAGATCATCAGCTGTATTTTGTTCATGCTGATTCCAATGGAACAAACCATTTGTAAGTCTAGGGAACACTTATTTCACAAAACCTTTTCAAAATTGTTCACGTCCCCGTGAAAATTAGAACTTAATAAGAAATTCTAATTACAATTTTTTTTAACAAAAACAACTAAATTTTTTTTTTTTTCATTTAAAGTGTTTTGGATTCTTGTTTTTATCTTGAATAAGTCAAAACCGTACCAAATGTATAACAAACGATCTCTTTATCCTAATTTGTGTATAAATATGATTCAAAATATGAATTTACATTAGTTTTTCTTAAAAAAGTAAAAAATATTTTTTAGCCTTTTTTCAGCCATTTTTTAGCCGTTTTTTAGCCGTTTTTTTTAATTGATTTAGCCGTTTTTGTGAACAAAGTTCTGGCAACACTGACGGTAGCTTTCCAGTTGGCAAAATAAAATCACCACTGATATATTGCTGATTTTACCTTTATAAAATTTGTGACACCTTCATGCAATTTTTCCAAAGGTCCCCAATGACATGTCAGCAGTTGGTCAGCAATATTCTGACATGTCATTGGGGACATTTTAAAAAATTGTATGAAGATGTCAGCAAATTTTATAAAGGTAGAGTCAGCAGTATGTCAGGGGTAATTTTCTTTCTCAAACCCCTTTAACTGTCTCAGGGTTGCCCCTAGACGATTCAAGTGTAAAGGTTTTTCTTTAGTGCATCAGCTCCTATCGCTCAGATGGTATTTTTCTTTTTTTTTACATTTTTCTTGTATTATTCTATTTTTATTTTTTTTTTAATATGATGACATAAAGAGCAGGTTTATATCTTTTAGTACAATTTATTACAAACTTAAAAAATTTTATTGTTAATGTCACAATATACTAAATTGTAAAAAAATAAGTCATTGTTTTATTGATAAAATCCATCAGTTTCAAATAAATGTTTAATTGTGTTAACAATAAAACTAATAGTTTTGAAAATTGTTTTTTTTTCTGTGTACCATGAGGAATAATTTTCTTAAACAGTTTTTCGTGAGTGTTTTATTTTGTGTTATCAGATTTCGTGAGCCTCTTTAATTACGGATTAAAAGTTAAGCTCCAAAATAAAAGACATTTTAATAAAAACAAATTTATCATGTTCATTTTGGCACTCTTAACTGATGATTAATTAATTGGAATTAATGAGTTTTTAATTTATAAATCAATCTAAATATTTATTTCTGATTAGCTAAATGTTTTTTTTTTTTTTTTTTTGTATAATAAAAATGTTTATCATAAATGTCTTTAAATGCCGCAAAGTGTTTAATTTATTTTTGAGACACGTAATGTAAATTTAATTATTAAAAGATTAACAAATACTTTTGAAGTAGAATTTAGCTTAAGGGTTAGAATTATGCTAAATAAATAAAAGGTTAGCAAATTATTTTTGAATATTATACAAATGAGCCATGTTTTTTGTTTACACCTCTTGAAACCTGAAATCAATAAGATCGATAATGCGAAAAGCGTGTGTCAATTATTTTTTATGTCCCAAAATTCTTTTGTACATGATCAAAAAATAATTTAGTAGTATGTGTTACAAATAATGTAGATTTTTTTATAAAACATTGTTTTATATTATTATTTTTAAATTTATCCCATTTACCCAGTTTTTTTCTGCTAATTTAGTACTAATTTTACCTACAACAATGACCTTCGTCTCGTTGTAGCGAAACAGACCAAGGCCTCTGGTGGGAATCGAACCCACGACCCCCAGACTCATAGGCTAACACGCTACCAGCTAGCCTACTGGGGTGCCTGTATTAGAATTTTAAAATTATTAATGATCATTAATCATGCATTTAACTTTTCTAAATGTTTAAATTAAAATTTCCAAAATATTTTTTATACCCTCCAGCCACAGTATGGGGGAATACTCACTTTGTCGTTACGTTTGTAACGCATAAAAATATCGGTCGGGGACCCCATAAAGTATATATATTATTGATCTATGATCTATTCTAACTCGTTCTATGAATGTCCGTCCATCTATATAAAACACGATTCAGTCCAAGATAAAAGAGCTAGACTCCTGAAAATACGAATATGCCTAATATTCATAGGCCGGTTAAGTTCGGAAATGGGCAAAATCGGAAATGAGCAATTTTTGTTAAACAAATGAAACCGTTTTATGTCAGAAGAAGTTTAAGCTCCCCAGCAAAACTTAGATTACCAAGTAAGGTATAAAATAAGGTATAGGATTGCTTATTTTATACATTGCAGCATTGATAATTTTAACAGGGGATGAGACTCCAAGTAATGCATACGAGTAAGGTATATAATATAGCACACCAGAACGTAATATATAAGGTGTTACGAGTAATGAAAAAGTAATTTTGTGTAAAATTTACTCACGTGATTGTAAGTGAGTGTAAGTAGATAAAATATGCTCGTGGGTGAGTGTGTGTCATTAGAAAATTCCTGTCGTGAGCCCATCTCTAGTTTAAACTTATGCATTTTTTTTATAAAATATTTATTTTTTATGTTATTGTAATGCATTATGCATCCAATTATAAATAATGCATTATTTCAAACTTTGAAATAATACATAATGTAACCAAATATAAGTCATCCATGATTTAATGTTTAGAAATAATAAATATGAAATGCATTTTTTACAATAATCATGCATTACCTAACAAATTATTAGTAAAGCATTCTTTTTCACTTTAAAATAATACGTTGTGGAATAAATGTTTGGTAAGACATCCTAAAATAATGCTACAAATAAGGTATATACATTACCTGGTAATGTGTTATATAATCACCATCCATTACCAAAGTTTTGCTGGGTCCTGCACTTAGACCCAGGGGTTGCAAATTTTTTTTTTCTTCCGCCCCCTTTTGTGGGCGTGGATTTTAAAAATCATTAAAATAATGAGAAATCGTATTACTAAAGTGTAAAAAGCATAATAAATAAATTAATTAACATTTATCGCGATGGGGAAGGTATCCCCCACCACTAACATGTTGGAGGGTATCAAAGATTCGTCATAGCCGAATTTAACACTCTCACTTGTTTTTAGTTCATTTGCGTCCATATTAGAGATGGACACATGAGCAGATTTGAGCGTGGTTCACGTGATTCACGCGTGATTGATGTGCGTGACTGATTTTAAAATAGTCAATGATCATTGATCATGCATTTAACTTTTCTAACTGTTTTAATTAAAATTTCCGAAATATTTTTTTTTAGTTCATTTGAATCCATATTAGAGATGGGCACATAAGCAGATTTGAGCGTGATTTACGCGTGATCCAGCGTAAGTGTGACTGATTTCAATTTTACTCACGTAATTGTGAGTTAGTGTAAGTGGAGAAAAAAATTGCGTGAGTGAGTGTGCTAAACTTTTGAAATTTTAGTTTTTGAAATTTTTTTTTTGTATAAATAAGTGTTTCGTGAGTGTGAGTCAACGTGAGTGTGAGTGAAGCTCGCGTGAGTGCACGTGAGTGTGAGTTGTTTTAAATTTACTCACGTGATTGTGAGTAAGTGTGAGTAGAAAACATACATATGACCAAAAAATACGAAATGAGTGTGCGTAATTTACAAATTCCTGTCGTGAGTGTGAGTCAAAAATCACTCACGCGCCCATCTCTAGTTCATATTATGAGTGGAACGACTTAAATGAACTAAAAACAAGTAAAAGAGATAAATTCGACCTTGGCGAATGTATTAATACCCTCCACAATGTAAAACAAGTATGAAAGCTATTATCGGCTGTGCCGAATCTTTAAATACCCTCCACAATGTTAACCAATGTAAAGATAAGAAGAACATAAAAATATTTTTTTTTAATTTTTACAATTTTTTTTAGATCAATCAAGAATCATAAATATCAGGAGCGGATACACGGGGAGTGGAAAGGAAATTCCCCCCCAAATCAAATTTGAAAGAAGAAAAAAAGAAAAAAATAGAAAAAAAGAAAAACAGAAAGGAAAAGAAAGGAAAGGAAAGAAGAAAAGGGAGAGGAAAAAAATAATCTCAAAATTTTTTGTATGAAAAATTTTTCTAAAGGAAAATGTCTCGAATGTTAAATTTTTCTAAATGAAAAAATTTGTGAATTTTCTTAAATGAAAAATTTTAAAATTTTTCATTAGGAAAAAATTGAGAATTTTCCTATAGGAATAATTTTCAAATTTTTCTATAGGATAAACATTAGAGTTTTTTTCGAAATGTTAGAATTTTTGTATATAAAAAAAGTCTCGGAATATTTAAAATTTTCTTTAAAAAATATACAATAATTTTTCTAGACGAAAAATTTGGAAATTTTTCTAGACAAAAAATTTGGGAATTTTTCTTTGGGAAAAATTTAAGAATTTTTCTTAGAATTTTTCTATGGGAGAAACCTGCGAATTTTTGTATATAAAAAATCTGAGAATTTTAATAAGAAAAATCTAATCATTTTTCTAAAAGAAAATATTAGAGAATTTGTTTTATAGAAAAAGTCTGAGAATTTTTCTTTAGAAAAAATATGAGAATTTTCTATAGAGAAAATCTGATACGGTGAGACGGTGGGTAAAAAGGTAAAGAGAAAAAGAAAATGAAATTATTTATATGAACATTTTTTCTATAAAAAATGCTCAAGAGTCTCAAAATTTTTCTATGGAATGAATGTTTTGGAATCTAAGAATTTTTTTTTATAGGAAAAAAAGTCTCGGAATTTTTAAATTTTTTAGGAAAATCAAGAAAAATTACTTAAGTGAAAATTTAATTTTTCAATAGAGAAAAAATTATTAGAATCTAAGACTTTTTCTATACGAAAAATGTATCAGAATCTGAGCCTTTTTTATACGAAAAAAGTCTCACCATTTGAGACTTTTTTATGCGAAACATGTCCCAGAATCTGAGACTTTTTCTAAACGAAGCACATCTCAGTCGGAATCGGAGATGTTTTATTTAAAAATATCTCAGAATCAAAGACTTTTTCTGTAGGACAAATGTCTCAGATTCTGAGATATTATCTCAAAATCTGAAATTATTTCTATTTGAAATATGTCTCAGAATCTAAGGATTTTTAATAATAAAAGCTGAAATCTTTGGCTAAGATACAAAATCTTAGACTTTTTCGATAGGAAAAATATCTCAGAATTTGTGAGTTTTAATAGAAAAAATATTTTAGAATCTGAGACTTTTTGTAAAATAAAAATGACTCAGAATATGAGACTTTTTCTACAAAAAAAAACCTCAGAATCTGAGATTTTAGGAAAAAATGTCCCAGAATCTAAGAAAATATCTTAAATTTTGAGATTTTTTATATTTGAAAAATATCCCAGAATCTTTTTCTGTAGGAAAATGTCGGAGACTAAGATTCTGAGACTTTTTCTATTGAAAAAATGTCTCAGAAGCTGAGACCTGTTCTGTAGAAAAAATGTTTCAGAATCTAAATTTTTTTTGTATTAAAAATTTATAGATTCCCAGACTTTTCAATAGAAAATATATCTCAGAAAATGTTTGAGAATCTTTGATTTTTTCTAAGAAAAAATGTCCCAAAAACCTTTACGTTTTCTTTAGAAAAATTTCTCAGAATCTAGGAAATTGACTCATCAAGTTTTTAAAGGCATTACTTAAAGTCTGTAATTTTTCTTATCTCAGGTACGTTCTGGTTTTAGTTTTTCAAAACCTGAAAATTTTTGAAAGAAAGAAAGTTTCGTTGGAAAAATAGAAAAGACAAACAACCCAGCAAATTTTTGCATTACTGGTAATGAGTATAGTAATTAGTAATAATTATTGGTATGTACTTACTCATTGCATGAAACACTACTTATTCTATAAAGGCCGTGAGACAAAAGTAATTATTGCCTACAAGCTTACGAGTAGGGAGATAAATAACTACTTACCAATAACGAGTGAAATCAGTAGTTATTTATAAGGAATAAAATAAATAGTTGCAAAGAGTGTTTGAAGTAACTATTTATCATTAGATTATTCTTTTTCGCGAAATTTTAAGCTAAAAAGGTGAAACAAATATATTTTTTTTCTGATTGGACTTAATTTCACAAGTATTTATTTTTAACATTATCAATAACTTATTATTTATATTATTGCAAATAAGTACTTACATATTACAATATAAGCCAAGTTGCTTTTTGGACTAAAGCAATGCAGTGGGTAATGAGTAGTTGTTATAAGTAATGTAATTGGCAGTCATTACTTTTCACAACACATTACCTAGTTTTTGCTGGGAAATTTCAGAACCTAAGAAGTTTTCTATGGGGAAAAAGTCACTAAATCTTATCGAATTTTTTTTCTTAAAATAGGAATTTTTCATAAGCGGGTCATTATTAGTGAAATCAATCATGAATATTTTTGACCCCCTCCGATATTGATAAAATTTGGTTCAGATCTTACACTACGTAAAAAACTAACAAATGCAAATTTTCAGCCCTCTAAGTCAACAGGGGCCGAAAATACGAAGGGTCAAAATGTCCCCCAAAATCTCCCAGTCGCAACACTTTACACCGTAAAAACTTAATATCATTGCTTCTATTATAGCTAGAAAGCCCATTTTTGGTTTGCTTTGAAGCTTATAATATGCTCTACAAGACCTACCATAACCACCCTTATTTTAAGGTCGTGATAAAGGGAGGAGAAATGGGAAGGATGGTATCCCCCGATTTTTTTTTACTTGATAATCTTATAGAGAAAGTCCTAAAGAATGTATTCTAAAATTTTTGTGTTCGGAAAACAATGAGATCGCTCAAAATCAAAATTTTTCACAATTTCCCCCAAAATCTCCAAATCGCAACACTCTTGGAGAGTGTAGCAATTTGTTGTTTTTGGGGGAAATTTTGAAAAATTTTGATTTTGGTCGATCCCATTGTTGTCCCAACATAAAAATTGTAGGACATGTTTATTAGGACTTGCACTTTGAGAATACTAAGTAAAAAAAAATCGGGGGATAATTTCCCCCATTTCCTCCGGGGGATAATTTCCCCCCATTTGCCACGACCTTTAAATAAGGGGACACCCCTTCCTTTTTTTGGAAAATTGTTTGGTTATGGTAGGTCTTGTAGAGCGTATTATAAGCTTTAAAACCAAAAAAATGGGCTCTGTAGCTACAAAAGCTATCACAACCTTAAAATAAGGGAGGTAACCCTTATTTTTTTCGAAAAGTTTTTGGTTATGGTAGGGGTTGTAGAGCATATTATGAGCTTTAAAACAAATCAAAAACGGACTTTCTAGCTACAATAGAACCAACGATATTAAGTCTTTAAGGTGCAAAGTGTCGCGACTAGGAGATTTTGGGGGAAATTTTGACCCTCCGTATTTTCGGCCACTGTTTACTTATTGTTAGAGGGCTGAAAATAAGTGTGCGTCAGTTTATCACTTAGTGTTACAACTAAACCAAATTTTATCAAAATCGGAGGGGGTCGGAAAATTTGTAGCTATTTTTGATTGATTTCACTAAGAATGACCCAAGCAAGAATTTTTCAAAAGCAAGAATTTTAAAAATTCTTAAAACTTTTCTGTAGCAAAATGTCTCAGATCCTCAGAGTTTTTCTGTTGGGATAATGTCGCAGACACATAAACTTTCTTTTTAAGCAAATGACTCTGAAAAACTTTCAAATCAGGAAACTTTTTGGAATTAAATATGTCGCAAATCTGATACACTTACTAACGGAAATTTTTTTCAGAATCTGGATCTTTTGCTGAGAAATTTTTGAGGAAACATTTTTTTAAATATCAAAAATTTTCTTAAATCCTTTTTTATAGGAATAAATTTTTAAAAATTTAAAAATATAAAACCATAATACACAGGAAATACTAAAAAAACCTTAACTAATTATTTAAATCCGACCTGAGGTTCCCTGCAAAAAAATGTTTTGATTAAAAAAAAATACCCCCCCCCCCCCCCCCAAACTCAAGAGCTGAATCCGCGCCTGTGAATATATATACTTAATAGAGTCCCAGACCAATATTTCGATGTGTTACATATGGAATGACAAACTTGTATATAACCTCTATCATGTTGAGGGCATAAAAAAATTCTCCTGTAAAATTACGTTTTTGACGCTTAAGCCCTTTTTAGCGGAACGACTCGATATGTATGTATAATGGCCGAATAAATAAATTTTTATTTCTTTGTACCTTTTGGTACTAAAAATAAAAAAACAACATTTAATTCTCAATAAATTTATAAAAAAAAAATTAATACAGTTGTTTTGTGCCACTCAAATTACAAACATTCGCATTTCAAAATCCAGTACTCATTAAAGGGTTAATAGGAAGAAGATCTTGAAACATTGTGTTAAATTTATTTTCATATTAATGTTAATTATTCTCTATTATTGCATAATATCTAAAAAAAATGATTTAGCATTTTTTTAAAAATAAATAAATAAATGTTTATTACCCAGCAAAATGTTCGATTCCAAAGAATCGGTTGTGGAATCAACTATACTACCCTGCAATCGATTCTACTATGCATTGCATCATCGATGATTTTTGTTTGAGATTGTCACGAAAGAAATACATCCTTTTCCTCCAAACTAGAACACTTATCTGTTCTTCGGAATCTATTCTAGAATATGTTGCCTATAGTGGTACAAGAAGGGATTCCGCGATTTTTTAACGGTTACATATCTGTTCCATGTAATGAATTATGGAACCAGTTCTGAATAATTAAATGAAATTTTTTTTTAAAATAATTTTTTTTTTTCTTTACAAAAAATTTGAAAACTAAATACACAAGTACATATAAACTTACAATAATTTTACCACAATAATCTTATTAAGAAAAAATCTATAGACTCAGAATCTGAGACTTTTTCTATAAGAAAAATGTTCCAGAATCTGAGACTTTTTCTATAGGAAAAATTTCTCAGAATCTAATACTTTTTCTATAGAAAAAATTTCTCAGAATCTGAGACTTTTTCTATAGGAAAAATGTCTCAGAATCTGAGACTTTTTCTAAAAAATGTCTCAGATTCTAAGACTTTTTGTACAGGAAGAACGTCTAAGATTCTAAGACATTTTTACTTTAGAAAAAGTCTCAGATTCTGAGACATTTTTCCTATAAAAAAAGTCTCAGATTCTGAGACATTTTTCCTATAGAAAAAGTCTCAGATTCTGAGACATTTTTCCTATAGAAAAAGTCTCAGATTCTGAGACATTTTTCCTATAGAAAAAGTCTCAGATTCTGAGACATTTTTCCTATAGAAAAAGTCTCAGATTCTGAGACATTTTTCCTATAGAAAAAGTCTCAGATTCTGAGACATTTTTCCTATAGAAAAAGTCTCAGATTCTGAGACATTTTTCCTATAGAAAAAGTCTCAGATTCTGAGACATTTTTCCTATAGAAAAAGTCTCAGATTCTGAGACATTTTTCCTATAGAAAAAGTCTCAGATTCTGAGACATTTTTCCTATAGAAAAAGTCTCAGATTCTGAGACATTTTTCCTATAGAAAAAGTCTCAGATTCTGAGACATTTTTCCTATAGAAAAAGTCTCAGATTCTGAGACATTTTTCCTATAGAAAAAGTCTCAGATTCTGAGACATTTTTCCTATAGAAAAAGTCTCAGATTCTGAGACATTTTTCCTATAGAAAAAGTCTCAGATTCTGAGACATTTTTCCTATAGAAAAAGTCTCAGATTCAGAGACATTTTTCCTATAGAAAAAGTCTCAGACTCTGCGACATTTTTCCTATAGAAAAAGTCTCAGATTCTGAGACATTTTTCCTATAGACAAAGTCTCAGATTCTAAAACATTTTTCCTATAGAAAAAGTCTCAGTTTCTGAGACATTTTTCCTATAGAAAAAGTCTCAGATTCTGAGACATTTTTCCTATAGAAAAAGTCTCAGATTCTGAGACATTTTTCCTACAGAAAAAGTCTCAGATTCTGAGATAATTTTCCTATAGAAAAAGTCTCAGATTCTGAGACATTTTCCTATAGAAAAAGTCTCAGATTCTGAGACATTTTTCCTATAGAAAATGTCTTTCAGGTTCTGAGACATTTAAAACTTTTTATACCTATCAAAAATTATGTTAAACTGTGGATACATACATGCTACAACCTTGATAATTCCTTTACAATGAATATTATATCCCACGCTTCTAGTTTTGAGAAAATGGATAGAATATGCTTCTTAATATTTCCATGAGTATAACCGACAGCATCAGTTCTCCTAAATTACATCTTAAAATATGTATTTTTTGCAATCTGAAAGAAACCATAAAACAAATTGTAAGTACCACATACATATACCAAATTAAGATGTGTACTTACGTTATTTCTGCCATATGTATCCAGAATGTATTTAAAAGCACAATTAGTGCGGCGAAAATCAAAAATTTTGTCCACAAAAAGATAACAAATAAATTGTTTTTTTTTTTAATTTTATTTTTCTGTTTGACATTTTTTTCAAAAATTATAAGTTTTTTTATTGATTCCGTGGAAACAGTAGAGGAATGGAGTAACATTACTGAGGAATCTATTCCAGAATACATTGCCAAAGAAACGATTCCATAAAATTTTGCTGGGTAATATCTCTTGTGTGTCAAAATAATGCAATTGTTGTCAAAAATAATCAAACAAAAATGCAATCAGGTCAAAATTATGGTCAAGTCAATGACATTTAAAAGATTATGGAAGATTTAAAGAAACCTCCACCGATATACATACATGCATGCATGAATACAGTATGGGCGGGTAATAACAATTAAAATAATAAATGTTAATATTTTTCCTTGGTGTCATGATGGTTGATTAAAAAAATCAATCAATAAATTAGCAAATATATTCTTAAATTTAAATTTTTAGATTAAGGTAAAGTTTAAGGTATGCTGATTTGATAGGTCGGTGATTTTACGGTGCTATGCTAAATATTAAATAACTAATATTAATTAAAATTTATCAAAAAATTCTATATGCGATCGACGATACATGTGTCTGAAATTAAGGCCTACTACTATGGTGATTTTTCGTTGATGTTATCTGTCAAAAGCCTGCTATTGTTTTATTATATGTATTTTAATACTCGTACATATGTATTGTCTTTGATCTTGAAAAATAAAAATCAAATTTTTGTTTTAACACCAATAAATTGTCAAATTTGTGATAATTTATTATAAAACCTGATTATTAATTTAACGCACTTGATGTCCATGGCATATTCGTACGAATTAAATATTAAACAAAAATAAAAAAAAATAAAAAAAATATATATAGAGATACGAAAACGCTAAAAATCGCTAACAATGTTAAAAAGTGTGTATAAATATTTAAACTGAAAAAAAAAAAAATAAAATAAAACTACTAAAAACTACCACTATACTCTGTACTCCAGCTCTGCCGGTTTAAACGCCAACCAGCACCAATAACAACTACATTAACAGCTGTTAATAACATCATCATTATCATCATTGAAATCACTTAAATCCATATCATAATCAACTTAATGTTACCATCGTCCATCCAACCAACTACCAACCAGCTAACCAGCTAACTAACTAATACCATTATTATCGTTATGATCATCTCTCTGTAGCCACATTGGCATCGACTTCAGCTTCTCCATTATAATGTCATCTTAAAACAAAAACAAAATATTTTTTATTTGCATTTAAATGTTGTTAATTTTTTGTATGATATTTAATTTAAATAACAACTAAAATATCTTTAAAATTGCAAGTTCCAGTAGAACGCTGAATAACCAAGATACACACGTAATCGTGGTCAGTGCGGATAACGCAGATTAACATTATTTATGGGATTGTTAATCAGATTTTTGCTAGATGAATTTATTAGATAAGGAAGGGACCTTATAATAGGAATGCGTCCCGACAAATGTAAACTTTCGATTTTTGTGCACCAAAAAAACAAAGTTGTTAGATATTGACCTCACCCCTAGAATTTGGGTGTAAAAGTATGTCTCCCCTAGTAAAAAAAGTTTTGATATAATAATATATAATTTGATACAATCATATTAAAATATATATTAATTTGTTATATTTATGTTCAGATCTAATTATATCTAAGATTTAATGTGGCTCGATTTTCTTATCTGAGGTTATACATAAATATATATGACTATATAATTTTATAAATCTACATCTATTTATATAAAATAAGATCATCTTGATTTATTTGGATGTGACCAAAATTCGGATCAAATTGTACCATTTTTTTATATTCTTGTATCTAAAATTATACAATTAGATAATTATTTGATCCAACTTGATACAGCCAATTTTAAGATCAAATTAGATCTTAAGTGTTTTTTTTCTCGGGTCACAAAATTTTAGCAAAATCGGATATGGATAAGACCTGCCGCATCGGCCCTAAAGTTTGAAAACCGAATTACAACTCAGACAAAATTTGAAACGAATTTCAATCAACAAAAACGCGGATTCAATCAATTTTTTGATTGAAATTCCTCCAATTAAGAAAATTGTTATACCAATCATCAAATTGTAGATTGAAATTTTTTTTCAATTGTAAGCTTATGACAAAATTATCAAAAAATTCATCCTTTTGCTTTCCAATAGTTGCAAACAATAAAAAAATGTAAAACCTGATTATTTTGAATATTTTTGAATTAATTTATTCAAATAAATTAAAGCGAAAAAAATCTGGTATGTTGAAAATTTGTAATTCGAAAGTTAAAGAAAATAACAAAAATTTTAATCAAAACATTGATTGACTCATTTAAATTTTGTTGATCAATAGATTTAATTGGAAATTTTTAGCCAATAATTTTTTGTGTGTAGGGGAAAATATGATTTTTTATTTATTTTCTCAATTTTTTCGATATTTTGAGTTAAGTTTGAATAAAAATAATTGCAGAATTGTGATTTGAAATAAAATGTGTCTCTAATAAGGTAATAAAAACTAAAATCGATTAAAAATCAGCCCAGTTAATAAAACTTCCCCAGGCAACTAACGTGTGACAGACCACTTAATTAAGGAATTCGAGCACCATTTTTGAAATTTATTGAAATTATCTGTTGTAACAACATTTTTTTATTCATCAAGTCCCAATGTACTAAGATGATAAGTATTTTTCATATTGCGTTTTGTTAACCACCCTTCTCTCCAAAATTGGTATGATTTTAAAATTTTTTCTAAAAAAAATTTCGAAATTACTTAAAAATATTTGGTTTTGAATACCGAGTGCGGTTTTTAATTTGAATATGGCGAATCCAATATGGAGCCCAATTTTTTCAAAATATTGCAGATTTGCTTAAAATTCTTCATGCACGGGTTCTTGGAGTTGCTTAAGAAGAATTTGCAGTTGGATTTTTAAAATTCAAAATGTCGGATCCAACATGTCGACATATTTGTTTTTTTTAAATAACAGATTCATTCAAAACTCTGTACGCACTGGTTTGTTGGGTTGCTAAATTAGAATCTGCCATTCCAAAATCTAACTTCAGAAAAGTTCAAAAGTTTCAAGCAAATCGGTTTATTTTTTAAAAATATATGTTGCCATATTGGATCCGCCATTTTGAATTTTAAAATTCCAACTTCAGATTCTTCGTAAGCGACCGCAAAAACCTGTTTAAAGAGTTGACGAAGAAAACCCAATGTAAAAGAAACAGTTCTAAGGTTGTGGTGTCTGGGCTCATCGACCACATCGGGGATTTTGTGGTAAAAAATGGTGAATTTTTCTGATTTACTGCCATTTCTTTCTTAGAAACTATATGATGTTTCCATATGAGAATAAATATTTTTTTATGACTATCCAAAAGGGTCACAACCTTGAAAAAATTTGGCTTCGTTAAATATTTTTTATTCATGCAAATGTGTAAATTTAAAATGGTCTTTTAAGTTTCAGGGAAATCGTTTCATATGGGTTGAGATACTTCCCTTATCTTATTGTTTAAAAATTGTTTTGTCGAAATTAATTTTCATGATCCTGAATCATGATTTTAATTAGATAAAACTTACATTATGTGTTTTTTCATCATATTTTACTGATTTTTCGGCGTAAATGACTTTTAAAAACGATATTATTTCCAACTCTAGTTTTAAACAAGTAGAAAAGTTAAATTCGACTTGGCCGAATCTATGAATACCCTCCACAATGTCCTTTTTAAGTTATAGTAAATTTTCTAGAGTGAAAAAATAACATTTTTGATTATAAATATTTTATTTTGTTTAAAAAAACTTTTTTTTTAACTAATTTTTGAAAAAAAAAATAATTTACTAAATTTTTTTTTGAGTGTAAAATTTTTTTTGAGTGTAAAATTTTTTTCGAGTCTATTTTTATTTTTTTTATTTTAGTGTAAAAATATTTTTGAGTGACAAAAATGCGTTGTAAAATATTTTTGTGACTTACCAATGTTTTTAAAACCTGTTTAACGGGGTTTCAACACGTGAATTTAAAGTGAGGCGAATCTGAAATTTACGGTTTTGCTAATAACTTTTGAACCACTGGACCGATTTGGCTGAAATTTAAAACGAACCGGACCAGAGGAACGGCAAATATATATGCCACACTTCAGCACCCTCAGAATCGCCGTTCGAAAGTTACCGTGTGTTTTATCTCGTAAATTCCAGAAATACCCTTGCCGAAATTCACTCCTTTGCTTATAACTTTTGAACCACTGGACCGATTTCGCTGGATTGCAATACCAACCTGACCAGGTAAATGCCCAACATATATGCCAAACTTCAGGAGTCTCTGTAAAGTCTTTCAAAAGTTAGCGTGTTTTCAACAGACAGACAGACAGACAGACAGACAGACAGACAGACAGACAGACAGACAGACAGACAGACAGACAGACAGACAGACAGACAGACAGACAGACAGACAGACAGACAGACAGACAGACAGACAGACAGACAGACAGACAGACAGACAGACAGACAGACAGACAGACAGACAGACAGACAGACAGACAGACAGACAGACAGACAGACAGACAGACAGACAGACAGACAGACAGACAGACGGACAGGCGGACGGACGGACATCGCTAGATCGTCTTAAAATCGATCGAGGATCATGAATATATATACTTTATGGGGTCCTAGACCAATATTTCGAGGTGTTACAAACGGAATGACAAACTTATATATACCCACTATCACTAGAGTGGAGGGTATAAAAAAAAAAATCTTTTAAGATCAAAATATTTAGAACTTGTGAATTTTTTTTTGTGTAATGCATTTTTGTGTATTAAGTTTTAAAAACTTTCAAATCGGAAAGGGGGGGGGGCACTCCAGATTCATAACTAAGAAAGATATTTACAGTGTTCGCAACTTACGTTAAAGTTCGTTTGTACGAAGTGTTTTATTAAGTTTCTTTTACTTAAGGCTCTATAAATGGCTTATGCTGCTATTTTTTAGTAAATATTACTTGAATTTTGGCTGCGTAAATAGAATTAGCACTTATTTTATATTCTGCCATGTATTCACCTCGGAAAAAGGGTATCGCTTTCATATTTTGACTATCAAACATTAAATTATTTACAATTAAATCGTGCTATAAAAGGAAGAAATTATTATGAAATAAAAATACATATACTATATATGATGTAAATACTGAACTTCAAATGGACATGAGTGGTTGAAATTTGAATATTCAAAAAATCGCTGAAGTATGATACTCCAAAAGATGTTACGCGTTGGATTTTGTTGTAGCTGACAAAAATCAATCACATCATTATATAAAAATGGAAGAAACTTTTTATTGACCTTGTGAAAGAGTTGGGCAGATATCTGAAAATATAAAAAGTTTGTAAAACACTCGTAACTACACCATTTACAAATGTTATTCGAAAAAAATCAATTATAATGCAAAGATTCTACTTGTAGTTTAAAGATTCCATTTGTAATTCATAGATTCCCTTTGAAATTTGAAGATTCTACTTGTAATTTGAATACTCCTGTTGCAATTCGAAGATTCCATTTGAAATTCGTAAAATATCAATTTTAATTCTTAAAAGATGAATTGTAATTCACGCTTAAATAATAATTATTAGTTTTTTTTTGACACGCCCTTAAAAAGCGGGTGGATCTACAAAAATTACATTTCTCAATCCTCTGGTCCTAATTAAGGACCTATGCAACTCTTAGACTCAAAAAAAAAAACCCTGTAAAATTACAAGAAAAATTTTTAACTTTTTTTTGTCTGCTACCTCCTATTTGACAAAAATTCCTAGTAATTTTACAAGATTTTTACCAATAATTTTGAAATTTTACAAGGGGTTTACCAATAAAATTGTCAATGTAAAAATTTTTTAATACGATAAAATTTACAAAGAGGTTTCTTAATTTTACTAGATTTTTTGCTACCTCCTATTTTACGAGATTTCCTAGTAATTTTAAAAGCTTTTTATCAATAATTTTGTAATTTTACAAGCTTTTTACCAATAAAATTGTAAATTTACAGTTTTTTGGCGCAATTAAAATTACAAGGAATTCTCGTGAATTTAATAGATTTTTTTTGTAAAATTATCTTGAAAATTTGTAAAATTACAAGAAAAATTGTAAAATTACAAAAAAAAAAATGTAAAATTACAAAAAAAAATGTAAATTTCGATTTGTTAAAAAACAAGGAAAACTGTCAAATATTGGTAAAATGGGATTACGAGACTTTTCCTAGTAATTTGACAATTTTTTTTTGTGTATATATAAACCAACCTCTTAAAAATTCTACTTTTTTACAGTTTTTTTGTATTTTTCCTAATTAATTGCAATATTTTTCTACCCTACACCACACTGTGGTACAGGGTTTGTGCTGATGTTTGTAACTACCCGAAATATTGGTTCTAGACCCACTTTTCAGTATACCGATCGACTTAGAATCACTTTTTGAGTCGATTTAGCGATGTCCGTCCATCTGTCCGTCCGTCTGTCCATGTAAACGGTGTAAACACGATACAGGTCGCAATTTTTAATCAATTGACTTGAAATTTGAAACTTAAGCCTCTTTTGGCCCAAGGACAAAGCCTATTGAAATTGAAAAAAATCGGTCTATATTTAGACCTAGCCCCCATACAAAGGTCCTTTTAAGTTTTGGCTCAAATGACTCTAATAGCCGCATTTTAATAGGTATCTTTTCGAAATTTGGCAGGTAATCATGTTTCATCCACACAAATCACCATTCCGAATTTTAAAGAAATCGGTCCAGTTCTTCTTGTAGCCCCCATACAAACCACCTTCCCCTTTTTCACATAAGAGGCATTCCACACCAAATGTCCAGCGAAAAAAAAAACATGTGTACCGTAAACTTCTGAATAGATTGTATGGATAGCCCTACATTGAACTTAAAAAATTGCGTTTTTGGTTTTTAATTTTTTTAAAAACTGGGCTTAGAAGGCGTGGTCAAATATTGGAAAAATGGTCAAATTTGTGGCGAGTTGCCTTGATTAAATATTTATCACATTAAAACGGAATGCACTACAATCTTAAAAATTTACATTCTTATATAGTTTTGTATGGGCTATCAACTAAACATTTTTTTTTTGGAAAATTTTCAGAACCCGTTCTGAAATTTTCCATTTTTTAAATAAGTCAATTTATCAAAAATCCGGCCACTTTTTTTTATTTTTTTTTTAAGTTTAGATGTTTGTCCATCCACACAAAAAAATTCAGAAACATTTTCTTCTTTTTTTTCGAGAAAATCGCATTTGATTTTTAAATTTCATAACAATTTTGTAATTTGCGTGTATTTGCTTTTTGTAACGTTGCGAATGAGTATTATTAATTGCATAAATATTACTCATACGCTCTGTTGAAACAAGAAAATCCAAGCAAATTACTAAATTGTTATGAAATTTAAAATTCAAATGCGATTTTCTCGAAAAAAACGAAAAACGGTACGCGTGTTTTTTTCGCTGGACATTTGGTGTGGAATGCCTCATATGTTTTTTACTCAAAATGAAATATTTCTAATCAAAATAGCTAAATAGGAGGGTATTCATTGATTCGGCCAAGTCGAATTAAACTTTTCTACTTGTTCGCATTACAATTGATCTTCTTCGAATTACAATTGATATTTTACGAATCAAAATTGTTGTCTTTTAATTACAATTGATCTTTTTCGATTTACACGCACAGAAAAAAATAAAAAAAAAATTGGAGTAAATTTTTAATACTATTGAGTAAAAAATTACTCAATTTCGCACAAGTAAACGATTTAATAGTATTGAGTAAATTTTTTTACAAAAAAAAAAAAAAAAATTGTTTTTTCAAACTTTACCAAACATATTTATGTCTCAAAAACATAGGAAAATTTTATAAGGACGATTACAAACTTTCATATACATACACAAAAAACTATAAACTAAACGAGAATTCAAAAACTATGAGAGTTTAAAAAAAATATTAAATTTTTATTAAATTATTTACTTAAATTGTTTTTAAAATTTTTGAGTAAATTTTTAATTGCGTCAATTAAAAAATTACTCAATTTTTGTTTTTAAATTTAAACAAGTGATTATTTAAATTTGTTTCCTTCATATTTTTTTCTGTGCGGCATAGTCTAATTTAACACTCTCACTTGTTCGAATTTCAATTCGAATTACAATTGATATTTTACGAATTTCAGTTGTAATCTTCGAATTACATTTGATCTTTTTCGATGATCTTTTATGAATTACAATTAATCTTCTACGAACTGCAATTGATATTTTTCGAACTACAATTGATCTTTCACAAATTACAAAGTCTCATTTTGTTCAGAACTTCTTTCAATTTACCGTAATATTATCAATTTTCTTAACAGTCAATTTGCCATGAAATTGCAAAGCTGTATTTCCTTTAATTTTATTTATTTGACATTTTGTAAATTCCATACATTCTTTATTTAAATGATCGCAGACTAATTGGGTTAAAGTAAGTGATGGAGCTTTACAAGTTATAAAAAATATGTATTGATAAAAAACTAGCAGCATCAAATAAAACCTTATTGAAAACATTTTTAACTAAAACTGTACTAAAAATTTTGAAAAAAAAAAAATATTTTGTTATTTCACTTTTTAATTTGCAGTGATTAAAATATATGTACTTAATAGGTTATGCAACATTTAACACAAAATTAAAAAACCATTTTCTGGAGGAAAAAATTTATCTGACGCAATATATAATTTAAAATGCCTTTGTGTCTATTTTGATATAATCTTTTTTGATATAATCCTACGAAAAATGGTTTCATTAAATTAATTGAATATTATATTGTTATTGAATATTATAGTTCATACAACTTTAAACCATGTTTCCATTCAGATCAAAAACACTTGATTTGAGCAAAACACTTCGATCTGTTTCCACTCAAGTTGAAGTGATTTGCAACGTCAAACTAATTACGAATTTTCGTAATTAATTTGACGTTTTCTACACAAAATAGTTAAAACAACAAAATTAGGAAAATAATTACCAAAAACAATTAATTTTGTAGTTTATTATAATTAAATAAAGATGTTTAAACCACTAATTGTAAATTATTTTAATAATAAAAAAAATAAAATGTCTTCTTCTTCTAACGAACACTCACTACGAATGAGTAGCTTTTATTTTCGAATATAAAATACATTGTTGCACTGACCAAAACAAGTGGTGAGTTTAAAAAATCGACATGTTTTGTACCAAAACACCCAATTTGAGATGTTTTGCGCATATGAAAAATGTATGGGAAAACATGTAGAAAATGACATGATTTCCTCAAAACACTCTGATTTGCCCAAATCATTCCACTGGAAACATACTATTACTTCGAATTTGATACGAATTTTGATATAACCCACGTAAAAAAGTTTTTATTTTATCATATGTTAAGGGTTTCATGAATAATGACAATCTCTGGAAAAATTATGGTTCGTTTTGGGGGGAACTAAAGATATGTACTAAATTTTTTTCCCCCCTATACAAACGAAAAAATTTCATTTTTGTGGGATAAACTCTTCCGCTTTAAAATTGACTTCGAAATTAGTTGATATTTAGTTCTTAATTTTAGTTTTTAATAATAATATTTTAGTTCTTAATAATAATACATATTCATAAAAAATATTATTCTGATCTGCGACATCTTTATCATGTTCTAAAATGTGTCCAGAAACCACCAAAAAATTCGTTTTTTAACCCTTTTTAAATTTTATGTGTTATCACAAAAAATTACTTTTTTCGAAATTCGTCAATTTCCGGGTAAATTATTCTCTGTTTAAAGTTTTAGCAAAATCGGACAATTTTAACCCGTGCTGCAGGGATTAAAGTTTGGCCCTGAAAAATTGCCTTGTTAAAATTGTCCGATTTGTCTACAAATTTAAACAGAGAGTTTTTAGACAAAAAGGAACCATAATTAGTAGGGTGGGTCGATGAAATGCATATTTGCGAATCTCGTGTACTAATAGCAAAAACTCGACGCGCATTTTCGAGCTGATAGCGGGAAAAATCATGAAAAAATTTTAGGAGGGTACTTTTAGGCCTCTACAAGCGGTTTTAGTTCGCGGTTTTTGGAAAAAAAATATTTTTTTTGATTTTTTAAAAATATTTTAAAAATTAAGTAAAATAATGCTTATTACAAAACAATATCCAAACAAAATTTATCTCGCCAATTTTAGCCCGTGGATGCGTTTTTATACCCAGAAAAGTTCGATTTATATATAGAAAAAAAAAATATTTTTTATTTCATAATAGCACTCAAATGGTGCATAAGGCCAATTTAAGAACATGAATGATAAAAATTAAAAAAATTGCGGGTATTTATAGCAATCCACAAGTGCAAAAAATTCGCAAATTCAAAAAAAATTAAAAATGGGTATCAAAATTTTGGTAAAATAAAGCGTTTTAAGCAAGGTTGGTTACCGAAACGAATAACGGTAAGGGTAACGGTAACGGTATCTAATTTTTATTTATTTCGGTAAAGGTAACGGTAAGTGTTTTCAAATCGTTTCGGTAACGGTATGTACCGGTACCGAACCAACCAAACCGGTACGTACCGGTATTATTAATTTAGTTAAAAATTTGAAAAAAGATAGAACTGAAAGCTAAAAATATTTTATAGACCCAAAAACCAGTATAGATTTGATATGATTATTATTTTTGTCATTTATTTTATGATAATTTGCAAATTATAAATTTAAAATTATGTTAGCAATTTGATTTTATTTTTTTGTTCGTTAAAATCCCTTAAAACAGGTAAAATTTTGAATACCGGTACAATACCGGTAACTTCTAATAATTATAACGGTAACGGTAAGGGTAACGGTATTTTAAAAATATTTTTAGCGGTATCGGTAACGGTAACGGTATTCGATTTGAAAGGGTTTTGAATCGGTAACGGTATAATAAGGGTAACGGTAACCAACCATGGTTTTAAGATAATGATAAAAAAAACAAAACAAATTGGCGGCTATTTATAACAATTCGCAAGCGCAAAAAATTCGCAAGTACCAAAAAAAATTAAAAAATGGAAAAATGGGTATAAAATTTTTGGTAAAATAAAGCGTTTTCAGAAAAAAAAAATAAAAAATATATATTAGAGGATCAATTTGGTCCATGGATGCATTTTGAAAATCTGATGGTTTTTTTTTTTGTTTGATATTTAAATGTTTATTTACGATTGTAGTTGGTCCATGGATGCATTTTAAAATCTGAAAAGTTTATTTATTTTATGTCACACACAATCTGTAGAAAGGTGTGTGAAGTCTGTCAGTGAAGCTGCTCAGCATGTTGTTGGTTCCACCTCTAGAGATGGATTTATTAGAAATAAAAACGCATCCAGATCTGAAATGCCAGCGTACAATTTTAAACGGCAATATTTTTTAAGGTCGTAGTTTATTTAATTTTGTTTGTAAATTATTTTTTTGTTAATTTTCTTTCATGGCTCTTGTGGCCAACATTAAATATTGTTGTTACATATAGCTTAAAGATTAAGTTTTTCGAGAAATTAAAAGGTAAGTGATAAGTTGTTTTAAAACATAATGTGGACCAACATCAATTATAAATAACGTTTAAATATCAAACAAAAAAAACCATCAGATTTTCAAAATGCATCCATGGACCAAATTGATCCTCTAATATATATATTTTTTTTTTTTTTTTTGAAAACGCTTTATTTTACCAAAAATTTGATACCCATTTTTCCATTTTTTAATTTTTTTTGGTACTTGCGAATTTTTTGCGCTTGCGAATTGTTATAAATAGCCGCCAATTTGTTTTGTTTTTTTATCATTATCTTAAAACGCTTTATTTTACCAAAATTTTGATACCCATTTTTAATTTTTTTTGAATTTGCGAATTTTTTGCACTTGTGGATTGCTATAAATACCCGCAATTTTTTAATTTTTATCATTCATGCTCTTAAATTGGCCTTATGCACCATTTGAGTGCTATTATGAAATAAAAAATATTTTTTTTTTTCTATATATAAATCGAACTTTTCTGGGTATAAAAACGCATCCACGGGCTAAAATTGGCGAGATAAATTTTGTTTGGATATTGTTTTGTAATAAGCATTATTTTACTTAATTTTTAAAATATTTTTAAAAAATCAAAAAAAAATTTTTTTTTCCAAAAACCGCGAACTAAAACCGCTTGTAGAGGCCTAAAAGTACCCTCCTAAAATTTTTTCATGATTTTTCCCGTTATCAGCTCGAAAATGCGCGTCGAGTTTTTGCTATTAGTACACGAGATTCGCAAATATGCATTTCATCGACCCACCCTAATAATTAGGCAATCGACGAAAAGTTATTTTTCGTAATAATAAAATAAATAAAACAAAACGATAAAAACGATTTCTTTTCGTGATCCCCGATTTTATGTCTTTCTGTTGTAATGGCGATCAAGGTCAATTAAACAGAAATGACTGATATTTCACATAGATATCTGACGATGCATTTCAGCAAAATTGGTATAATTGTTAGCTTTAATTTATGTGTACAAAAATTTTTATCACGAAAAAAAAACATTTTTTGCACTAAAACTCATTTTAAAACCAAATGTTGTGGTGCTTTTGAAGGGTAATCATTAAATCGGTCAAATTTAACTTCTTCGCTTTTTTTAACATGATCATGTTTATTGGCTGGTGTCTAGGGTTTCTAAATTTCCGGGAAAGCGTTTAAAAAAATCGTATTCCCGGGAAGTCCCGGGAATTTTTTAATTAAAACAAATTTTGAACTTTATCATATAAAAATTATTATATTAGAAATTATGGTCGTATTTTCCAAATTAAAACCATTTTAGGTGTTATCTTTTGTAAAATAGTTTTATTAACCTCAAAAAAATACGTAGAAAGTTCATAAAATCTAATTTTTGTAGAAATATTGGACCTTATCACAGTTTTAGTATTTGCATTGGCGTATTTTCACTCAACACAAAATTTTTCACAATTCTGAAAATATGTATAACTTATTTCAAAAAAATAACGATTTCAAAATTTTACAACAAATGTGTTTGTAACAACTTCTTGGAAAATTTTTCTAATTTTGCACAGAAAAAAATATGAAGGAAACGAATTTGAGTAATCACTTGTTTAAATTTAAAAACAAAAATTGAGTAACTTTTTAATTGACGCAATTAAAAATTTACTTAAAAATTTTAAAAACAATTTAAGTAAATAATTTAATACAAATTTAATATTTTTTTTTTTTTTTAAACTCTCATATTTTTTTGAATTCTCGTTTAGTTTATAGTTTTTTTGTATATGAATATGAAAGTTTGTAATCGTCTTTATAAGGGTCGAACCAGAATCAAATGCGTAGCGCAAGACGTAAAAAAAAAAACAAAAACAAACACATCAAATTTGAAATTTTTACGTCCGTTTGATTTAGGTAACTCACATTTAAATATTAGAAACGAAAAATTATTGGGCGTTACGCCTTACGCGATGTAATTTGATTCAGGTTGGACGCTAAAATGTTCCTATGTTTTTGAGACATAAATATATTTGGTAAAGTTTGGAAAAAGAAGTTTTTTGTTTTTTTTTGTTGTTAAAAATTTAAAACTTTTTTAAACTTTTTTAAAAAATAAATAGGTAAATTTACTCAATTTTTTTTTTCAAACATTTAATAAATTTTTATTAATAATTTGCTCAATACTATTAAATCGTTTACTGGTGCAAAATTGAGTAATTTTTTACTCAATAGTATTAAAAATTTACTCAAATAATTTTTTTATATTTTTCTGTGTGAATACGCCAACCCACGCCAGTCTTTAAAATATTAATATTTTTTTTGTTCAAGCACTATAAAGATTGTTGATCCGAATATGAAGTACTAAATTTTTAAAAAATAAATTATTGAAATTTAAGATTAAGAAAACTTTTGCAAATTTGCAGCCAACCTTTGAAGTGAAATTCTGTTTCATTCCGTATTTTGTCACGAAATCGATTAAAGAAAAATAATTATAAGGCCTAAATAACATGCAAGCTGAAGCATACTAGTTTTTCTTTAAAAATTAAAATTTTTTCAAAGTTTTGATGTCATATTTAATAAATCATTTAAAATTGCGTTAAAACTGTGTACATTAAATTTATTTTTCTCAAAAAAATTATCGACGAATTCCCGAAATTTCCCGAAGAAAAAATCCAGGGATTTTTAAAAAAATATTTCCCGGGAATTGCCGGGAAATTTTTTCCGAATAGAAACCCTACTGGTGTCCAATCTTATAAATGATGCAGGACGCCTAATCAGTTTGACTAAATAAGCTACCGACAAAAAAGGAAAATAAGAATTACTGTTATAATTTTCTTAAAACAAAAAAGGTTTGGGTCTTTGATTTGTTACTTGGATAATAAATTCACCTGCTGGTGAATAAAATTTTTGTACCAGCTGGTGATTAAAACGTAAAATAATTACTTTCAAATTTTTTTTATGAATTTATCAATCAAAAAACCAAACAAATTTTCTTTTTTTCATAAATTTTTTTTTTTACATCAATATTTTTTTTTCATCAACATTTTTTTCATAAATTTTTTTTTCGTAAATTTTTTTTTCATAAATTTTTTTTTCACCAAAAGTTTTTTTTTCATTAAGTTTTTTTTTAAGTTTTTCACCAAACTACTTTTTTACCATGTCTTAACTTCTGACTTTTTTGCGAAACTTACATTTCTTTTGGCATTTTGGTTTTCACAGACAGATAGACGGATGTATATAGCTAGAGTGTCTTAGAAATGGATCAATAATATATAAACTTATTGGTAATATCCAATATTTGAACTCGTTTTGCATGGAATGGCAACTGAATATAATATTTGAGATTTTCACATTTCACTGCAGTGACTATTAAATTGCCTGTTTAGTGTGGTATTTGGCAAATGTGCCAAACGTCAAAAAAAAATACAATTTGAGTGTGGCATATTTTTCTTAAAATGCCCAACTCAAACCTTGTCTAAAAAGAAAATGCCAGAGTGCAAATAAAAAAAAAAAACATAAAAACAGCTGTGATTGTTTATGGTGAAATTTCGAACGCCGCAACAAAAGCATTTATACAAAAAGAAAACTACAGATTTTTTTGTGTTTATTATAAAATTGTGAATGTAAAAAGTTATTCAAGTTAATTAAAGTCATCTTGTGAAAAGTATTAACAAACATTGCGCTCACGTTATGTAAAGAAAAAATGGTGGCAAATACTTGACGTTTAGTAAAATGGCAAATTTGCCAAATACCTCACTAAAAAAGGCTAATTTAATCGTCACTGTGAAAACCCCAATTATTTTTTTCTTAGAAATCTTGCTTTGGCAAGTACACCAGTGTTGCCACTTTCTGGATAATTATCCAAAAGTGGGACAGTTTCAAAATCCTTGGATAATTCTTGAATAATGATATTTTTTGTGTAATTTTACCTCAATAAAGTTCCAACTTTTTTTTATCATTTTATCGACATTTTTGTCTTAAAAAAATCATTGACAACATCGACTTGAAAAATTTTGATTACCAAATACAAGATAAAAAATGACGAACATGCATATTTGGACCATTAAAGCCTTAATTTTCTTCATGACTTAGATGTCGAAAAACAACGATCTAAAACCTTTTAAATTAAAAATTGTTCTGGAGAATCCCTATTCCCAAATCTCAAAATTGTTATTCAATATCTTTTAATATCCCCATATTGGGGGACACTTTCCCCCACGCGATACATGGTGGCAAGTTGATTTATAATGATTTTTGCACTTAATTATTACAATTGTCCACCTGGACCGATTTAGCCCATTTACGAACTTAGCCTACTTAAGAGCATAAGACAAATTCGTGCCAATTCAGGAGTTTTTATTTTGGACTGCTTTATGTTTTATTCAGACGGACGGACGAATATTCAGAGAATGTCTTAAAATCGATCAAGGATCAATAATGCAAATATACTTTAAGGGCCCTCTGACCGATATTTCGATATTTTAGTGTCCACAACTGATATAAATACTTACCAATAACATCAAAATTTATGTAACGTCAAAATTTTTATAGCAATAATTGCTTGGAAATTTTTTAGCGCAATTAAATTTTTTAGTGCTGGCAATTAAACATCAAACTCGTACGCCATCTTTGTTTGGAATTCATCAAAATAGACGCAAAGCAGTTTTTTTGTTCAAAATCATGTGTACCAGGGGTTACAAACGGAATGACAAAATAACAAATTTTGTGTAATTTGTGAGATTTTGGATAATTTGTTGTGTAATTTCCAATTCCATTGGTGGCAACACTGAAGTACACCTAAAGCTTCAGCAAAACATCATGATTTAATGTTTTGGGCAAGAGTACAAAATTCGAAGGTATTTTTCTCCATATTGTGTAAATATTTAAAAACAAAATCTTTTTTGCTTATGAGACCTTCCTTGTTGGGCGGTCCGATTCGACGACACTTCATTATTGAACCGTTTTTGAATCAAAGTTGACCTGTGTAATATTTTTCACACAAAGATATCTTTATAATTTCCATATAAAAGTCAGTTGTAACAACAGATTTTGAAGAACTAAAAACTGGAAGTTGTTTTGTATCTGAAATAAATTGCCATATAGAACCAAATACTTTTATAGGCAATTATTCTTGTTTAAATGCTCTTTATGCACTCAGAGATGTAAATGAAATTATTCTCTTTGGTCAACAATATAGAAAAAACAAGTAAAAAATTAAATTTGGCCTTGACGAATATATGATACCCTCCACAATTTAAAAAGATTTTTGCAAAAAACTTTATTTAAAAAATTCCGCGGAAATTTTTTTTTTTACAATAAAAATCCGCCAAAAAAGTTTTGTGTAAAAAAATTTGTTTTTGCTTGTTTGAAAACCATTCGGTATCCAAATCTGTTCACTTCAGCAGTCAAATTAAATGTTTTGTGTTTTTAGGTTATGCGGAATGTACCAAAATTTTCAATATTACTTTACATTTTCGTTCATAACTCTTAAACCGCTGAACCGATATCGCTCAAATGAAATAACAAACTGCTTAGGACAACAACAAGTAAATTTACCAGGTCTCAACCATATCTGTGGTATACTTTGGCCGTAATCGCCATTTCAACAGAAGGACATTTCTGGAATATCTTATACTCTGTTCTCTCTTACAGCTAAAAACGGGTTTTATAAATATTTGTTTATCAATTTCTTTATGCAATCCCAAGTAAAAATGTGAAGGATCAGTACTGATCCGAAAAATGGATCGCTAAGACTATATCAGTTTTAATGGGACGTATACAATTTCATCCGAAAAATGGGTTTATCTAATTATAAGGGGTGGTCCAATAACAAGTATCTTTTTAAAAATGCAATAAAATGATCAACACTCAACTTTTTTTGGAATATTATGGCTTTTTTTGAAAGAGCAAACATTCCCGTTTTTTATGGCAAACGACTTCATTGATGCGTCCTCGGCTTGCTCCGCTGCAGTGTTGCCAATTTAGCCATTTTCCGGCTAGATTTAGCTCCTTTTGAACTCGTTTAGCCGGAGAAAAAGGCAGTTAGCTCTTAGCCGTTTTTTTTAGCCATTTTCGAAATAATTTTAGCAGTTTTTTAGCCATTTTTGAGTTTTCGGTTAAAAAGTAATTTTTAGTATGTTTTTTATACTAAAATAGAGAATTAATTGGGTTTTAAGTTTATACAGTATCCAAATCTGTTAGAGTCATACGATACGCGGAGGCCAACAACTTTGGGTTGATTATTGGATGCGATGCCAATTCTCAGCATATCATCTGGGGTAGCACAAAGTGCAACTCTAGAGGTAACAAATTGTTGGACTTCATCTTGTCTTCAAATCTGGTGATTCAAAATGTTGGAAATTCTCCAACGTTTGTCACTCAACGAAGACAACAGGTCATTGATCTTACCTTATCTAACAGTAAGGCGAGTACAATGATAAGGGATTGGCGTGTTCTTGATGTGGTATCCTTGTCGGACCACCGCTACATCGAGTTTAGGCTTGGGATTGATAAACCAACAATCCCACAGGGCCGAAACCCTCGAAAAGCGGATTGGAAAAGATTTGAGGAACTACTACATCAAAGATTACGTCCCATCCCAATACCTAGTTGTATAGGGTCGGTTGAAGTGGAGTCTGAGAAATTGGGTAAAACTTTAACTGACTGCTATGAGACTGTTTGTCCGTTAAGGAAAAGCAGACCAGGTAACTCAGTCCCCTGGTGGAACGTGGAACTTGGTAAGCTGAGAAAAAGTTCAAGAAAGCTTCTGAATAGAGCCTTAAAATCTCGAAAGGATGCTGACTGGAACAATTACCACCTCATGCAAAAGGAATATAAGAAAAAAGTGCGGGAAGCCAAACTTGAGTCTTATAGGACTTTCTGTGAGGAGGTAAATGGTACGAGGGATACGGCAAGGCTCTGTAAAGTCTTTCAAAAAGACAGTTCAGCGAAGCTTGATTCCCTCAGAAAGCCAGATGGTACCTACACAAACAACCAACAGGAGGTCAATGATATTCTGTTATCTACTCACTTTCCAGGATGCAAAGTGAAAACGATAAATACAGATATTATTGAGAGTCCTGTTGGTTATACTACTTGTAGGAACTGGTATATAGCATCTAGGGTAGTTTCTGAGGAATCGATCAGGTACGCCTTATCTTCCTTTGATAACTATAAATCCCCTGGACCAGATGGTATATATCCTATGATGTTGAAGAGTGGTGGAGATACCCTAGTGAAGGTTCTTAAAAATATCTTCAGAGCCAGCCTGGCTTATGGGTATGTTCCATCATCTTGGTGCGATGTCAAGGTTGTTTTTATTCCCAAACCTGGGAAGGAGGACTATACCTTGCCAAAAAGTTTTAGACCAATCAGTTTATCATCCTTTCTACTGAAAAGTCTTGAGCGAATGGTTGAGAAATTCATTAGGTCAGTAGCATTAATCGAATGCCCCCTAAATAGTCAGCAACACGCGTATCAGAGTGGTAGATCTTGTGAGTCGGCACTTCACGATCTTGTGGTCAATATTGAGAAGGGCATTGACAAACAAGACTATACTCTGGGTGTTTTTGTTGATATTGAGGGCGCTTTTGATAATGCTACTTTCGATTCTATGAAAACTTCGGCTGAATTGCATGGCGTGGATCCAGTTCTAGTCAAGTGGATTCATTCTATGCTCTCCCGGAGATTGTTGACGGCTGAGGATGAGTGGGGCACAAAAGTAACGGTTGAGGTTAGTAGAGGTTGCCCCCAAGGGGGTGTTCTCTCTCCTTTGCTGTGGTGTTTTGTGGTAAACTCACTCTTGGTTGAAATACAAGCTCTAGGTGTACACATACAGGCATACGCTGACGATGTGTGCGCATTGGTATCCGGAAAGTCACTTAACTTGGTATGCAAGAAAATGCAGACCGTTATTGACTTGATGGACAACTGGTGCAATCGACATGGATTGTCTGTCAATCCAAATAAGACAACACTCGTGTTGTTCACGCGAAGAACCAAACATAAGGGTCTTCAGATTCCTACGTTGAAGGGCATAACTCTTCAACTGTCCACAGAAGTTAAGTATTTAGGGGTAACCCTAGATAGTAAACTAATGTGGACAAAACATGTTGAACAAAAAGTTTCACGGGCACTTCGGATTTTCTGGCAGTGTCGGCGAGCTTTTGGAAAGACATGGGGTCTAAGACCTGCTTATGTACATTGGATGTACATAGCTGTAATTAGACCTATTGTGACTTATGCGGCGGTAGTCTGGTGGCCGAGAACGATGGTGAAGACTATTCGATCCAAGCTAAACGGACTACAAAGAGCGGCTGCCTTGGGAATTACTGGTGCCATGAGCACCACCCCAGGCGCAGCTCTAGACGCTATGTTGGATTTGCTTCCCTTGGACTTACATATTCAAGGTGAAGCCATGAAATCTTTGTGCAGGCTCCGCAAAAGCGGAACATGGCATGGGGAGTACAATGTGGGACATGGTCGTCTGTTCAATAGGCTATCGGAACTTTGTCCGATGTTTTCTATGCCTTTGGACAGTACAACCCCTTGCATCGAGTTTGGTAGGAAGTTTACTGTAATATTTCCGAGTAGGGAAGACTGGGGAAACCCAGCAGACCTACTGGAAAATTACACGGATACTTTCTACACGGATGGATCCAGTAACTTAAATGGCTCTGGGTCTGGCTGGTATTTGGACGATGCGACCAAATGCTATATTGCTATGGGAAAAATGGCTACAGTTTTTCAGACCGAAATATTTGCTATTTTGGACGTAGCGACCTGGATAATTGGGAACAGATGGAGTAATAGGAGAATCAGTATTTGCAGTGACAGCCAGGCTGCGCTCATTGCACTTGAATCTCCAATCACTTCATCCAAAATTGTCCAGGAATGTAGACGCAGACTCAATGAGGTCTCATGTGGGAATAGCGTCAGTCTTCTGTGGGTTCCGGGTCATAGGGGAATACGGGGAAACGAGATTGCCGACTCTTTGGCAAATCTTGGCTCTGATACAATTCCTTACAATCCGGAACCTCAAATTGGTATTGGCTTGACATGGCTGATGCGTTGGATCAACTCTCATATGAAAGAAACTTTCATGGAAAGATGGTCAAATGAGTTGGCATGCAAGAATACCAAACGTTTTGTGATTAAGCCAGACAAGAAAGTGGCTAACTATCTACTCAGCCTTAGTAGAATAGACTGTCGCAGACTTACTGGCCTAATTACGGGACACAATGCCTGTGCTCGTCATATGACGAGGTTAGGTGTCTTATCAGACCCATTATGCGTGGCTTGTCTTGAGGATGATGACACAACTGAACATTACGTCTGTTGTTGTCCAGCATTCTCAAGGGCTAGACTGCGGATATTGGGTTCTGATAATCTGTCTATGGACACGGTCCATGGACTTCCCTTGTCTGATTTTCTCAAGTTTGTGAAAGCAACTGAGAAATTCTGAACAAGCACTTTTCTTTCTTTTTCTTCTCAACCTTTTCTCACCCTTACTTAATCTATCTTTTCAGGGTACGGTACAATGGACTATTTTAAGTCTGAGCGCCATGGACTTGCCTAAAAAAAAAAAAAAAAAGGAATTTACTTATTTTTTAGGCTTGTACAACCCACCCTCAACTCAACTCAACTCAAAGTTTATACAGATCGAGCACAGACTCTAATACTATTTGCCATAAAGGTTTAAGTTGAAAAATGTAGAAGAAAATTTAATTTCTAAAAATTATAGACACTTTTGTTTTGTGTTTTAATCAGAAGGATTTTAAATGTTGGTTTGTTTTGTTAGTAGGTAATTGTTGTTCATATATTTGAGTTTTTATTAACACTAGTCTGGAATAAAATCACGTATATTTCTGTCATATTGATACCATAAACATTATACTAAATTTTAGACGATCTAGCAATGCCCGTTTCTTTGTCTTTTAAAAATACGCTAACGTCCAAAACTTAACTTGAAGGCTGATTGCTGAATCTTGGCATATATATTTTTGGAATTCTTCTTGTCAGGTTTCAGCGAAAACAGCCCCAAGGGTAAAAAGTTTCCCCTCGAATTCACGTATTGAACAGTTTTTTTAAGCCAAAATAACTAAAAACGATTTTATAATCAAATACATTTTTTGTAGTCAAAATTTTTATATATATTTTTATAAAAAAATTTTAATATAAAATATTTAAATCATTAAAAAAGTGTTTTGAACACTCTTCATTTTACCTAAAATATGCCAAAACAGTAACAAGAGATTTCCTTATTTTAATATATGTATCAAAAACGGTAAAAAATATGTATTTACATTAGTTTTTCTTAAAAAGTAAAATATATATTTTAGCCTTTTTTAGCTATTTTTTAGCCGTTTTTTAGCCGTTTTTTCAAAAGGATTTAGCCGTTTTTGGTAACCAAGTTCTGGCAACACTGCTCCGCTGTATCGCGTTGTAGGGCAGTACTGCGCTGCCAAACTGCACGTTTTGCGAAAAAAAGTTTTTAACCGAAATAAGGCACTCAAATGAGGTTATGTTAACAAACAAATTGCTACATCTTGGGACCGTAAAACTCGCACGGTATTGTAAAGAATCCAATTCATCTATAGGAAGCAACAGATTTAAGTATAAGCAACATTACACAATATTTTCAAAAATACAGCTGAAAACCCCATTTTCGTCAAAGATAAGCGCTACAGCGCCATGATTACCTACTTTTTGTTGGCCGTAATAGAATATATCAACTTGGTTGACATTTATTTTCAGAAGGATGTCGCAATATGTCCCACAGTCCATCAAACAATCGATATTTTGCGCACTTAGTTCGGAAATCGTGTTTTAGCCATATTCGCGGTGACAATTGATCACTTCAGAGCTGCCGATTAAAACCTTTAGAAATTTTTTGAGGTGTCTCGTTAAAGATTCATGCAACGACGAATATCGTTCAAGCCATTCGTGAGATAGAACCAGAAACATTAGAATAATGGGTGCCGAGGATGAGCTACTGCGGAGCTAACCCAGGCAGCCGCATGAATAAAGTCGTTTGCCATAAATAATGGGAATATTTGCTCTTTCAAATAAAGCCATAAGGTTCCAAAACTATTGAGTATTGTTCATTTCATTGCATATTTTAAAAAGATACTTGTTATGGGACCACCCTGTATAAACCCATTTTTCGGATGACATTGTATCCGTCCGATTAAAACTGATCTAATCTTAGCGATCCATTTTTCGGATCAGTACTAATCTTTCAAATCTCGGATGAGTACTGATCTTACTCGGATCAGTACTGATCTTTCAAATCTTGGATAAGATGTTATATATAAAAATTTATCTAAACATTTTGACTCGGGATTACAGTATATTGACAGATAATGTTGCTAAAAACAGTATTAAGCTGTAAATGAGAACATACCTTTAGAATATATCACTGATCAATGGTATTTTACTATATGGTGTTTTAGACCAATATTTCGATGAGTAACAAACGGAATGACAAAATTATATATACCTTTTATTTCAAAGTGCAGGGTATAAAAACTTAAATCATTGTCAGTTCGACATTAAAAATTTGCAAATACAATTTGCATTTAGATGAGATGAATGAAAGATTTGCCAACAGCGGGCGTAAGTTGTTGTCCATAGTAAATTTAATCTCTGTGAGAAATTCAACAATGTTTCGTCATCCACATTTTATTCGACTTATTAATCTTTTCTATTTTTTTTTTCTTCAAATCATTAAGTCCATATGTTGGACTTGGTTTGTTGTTGGTGGTTGTATTTCGTGATAGTACGCCGTACTCCTCACATGGCTGATTTGTAAAGGTCACTTGTTTGTATGTGTTAATTGAAATTGTTTAAATTATTTATTTATTTTTCAATGTACACGTAAAACCCGGTTATAACGAACTCTGAGGGACCAGAACAAAATAGTTCGTTATAAGCGAAGTTCGCTATAAGCGGGGTATATGTATTTTATATCAACCTAGTTTTATTTCCAAAAAAAATTATCCAATTTTTTTTTATTTAAAATTTTTTTAGTAAAAAAAATACTTTTTGAGAACAAAACGTAAAAAAAATGCCTGCGAATTTTGTACTCTTGCTCAAAACATTCAATCATGATAATGTTTTGCGGAAGATTTGGGTGTACTTGCCAAAGCAAAGTTTTTTTAGAAAAAATAATGTTATATTACTTTGCTATTCCATGCAAAATGAATTAAAATATCAGTCGAGGACCCCATTAAAAAACCAAAAGAGCTGTAGATTTCGTAAGTGAGTGCAAAAATAAGTGCAAAAATGTGTTTTTACATTTTGGAGAGTATAAAAGATTCGGCACCAATGAATATACCACTATCACTTGTTTTATGTACATTTGACAAACAAATGGAAAATTTTTATGCGAAAAGCTTAGACTTGGTGAAAAAGTAGTTTTGTTAAAAAAAAATGATTTTTTTTCACGAAAAACAAAATTATGTAAAAAAAAAATTTAATAACCCAAAATTTTTGGTGAAAAAAAATTTTGATGAAAAAAAGTTTTTGATGAATTTTTTTGATGAAAAGAAAAATTTTTTGATGTAAAAAAGAAATTGATGAAAAAAAATATGAAAAAATAAAATTTTTTGCTGAGAAAAAAATTGATAATAAAAAATTTTATAAAAAAGTTGTTAAAAAAAATTGATAAAAAAAAATTTGTGAAAAAAAAAAATTTATGAAAAAAAAATTGATGAAAAAAAAAAAATTAATGAAAAAAAAAAAATTAATGAAAAAAAAATTGATGAAAAAAAAAAGAAAAAAAAGTTTGATGAAAAAAAAAAGTTTAATAAAAAAAAATTGATGAAAAAAAAAAAATTTGATGAAAAAAAAAAATTGATGAAAAAAATTTTGATGAAAAAAAAAAATTATTAAAAAATTTTTTATGAAAAAAAAAAAATGATGAAAAAAAAAAATTTTTGATGAAAAAAATTAATGCAAAAAAAAAAAAATTGATAAAAAAAAAAATTGATAAAAAATGATGAAAAAAAATTGATAAAAAAAATTTATAAAAAAAATAATGACAAAAAAATTTGATGGAAAAAAAAAAAAATTTTATGAAAAAAAAAAATTTTATGATAAAAAAAAATGATAAAAAAAATTGATGAAAAAAAAAATTAAAAAAAAAAAAAAATTATAAAAAAAAAATTGATGAAAACAAAAATCTTTTTTGTTGAAAAATAATTATGTTACATTTTATTCACCAGCTGGTGAAAAACGGTTTTATTCACCACGAGGTGAATTATTATCCAAGTTACAAACCCAAGTTATTAAAATTGTTGGTTTTAAGAATATGAAAATAGTAATTCTTGTTTTCTTTTTCGTTAATTGTTAGTTTATATAGTCAAACTGAGGTGGCGTCCTGCAACTTTTTTAAAATTAGACACGATCCTAAAAACATTATCATATTAAAAACTTTCGTTACAAAAAGGTAAATGCTCATGAAATGGTCTTCGTGAGATCATAATAAGCAGTTCGAGACTTTAGAAATAGTGCTTAAAACCGAGTTCGCTATAACCGAGTTTGACTGTATGTAGTAAAAACCACTAAATATATGCAGAGATATTGTTAATTTTATTATTGCTGGCTTTTACTCTACTAGTAATTTAACAATGTTTGTGGTCAATATCAAAAATTTGTTGGAAAAATGAATTAACATTTTGAAATCGTTTCTCAGTGCATCATTTTTAGAAAAGGGTTTGCTAGCACTATTTCAATAGAACAGGTTTCAGATTTTAATCTTCGTATAATTGACTGAGAATTAGTTTTATAACTAGTTCTAAAATTGGTTATAATGTTCAAGAACCTGTTGCATTTGTGACAATCAGAAACAAAATTCATCGTTCCTAAAACAAAAAATCAAATATCAACAAACAGTTTAGAAAAACTAATTATTCGACATAATTTGATCTGTTAAACACCATTTCAGATGAAATTCGTAAAAATAAATCGAAATTAAAAGTTTAAAATTGATAACACTGTGCTTGAATTTGACCCTTTTTTTTAACAAGCTGGACACCCTATTGGTAAAGTTAATTCGGGTACGCTGAATTCAATGGTGCTAGCCGTTTTTCGAAGTTATCGCGATATTCGAGATTTGAAATTTTCATGCTTAAGTACAATAAAAACGATATTTTAAAAAAAATTTGCGATAATTTTTAAATTTAAAACCATTCAAGTCTATTAAACTAATACATCAAACCATAATATCGTGATTATTTTCGCGAAAAAAATTTTTTGGTTCGCAAAAAATCTTTATTTTCGTGAAAAAATTGGTTAAAATCAAATATTTTTAGTTTGATTTGAATTTACTACAGCCAGATGCTAATTTGTGTACACTAGGTTGGCTCGTTTTTGGACTTTTCTCTCTGATCAAATTCTAATACCCGCTAAAAGTGTCGGTCCTCTAAGGGTAACTCACGTGCAAAATATCACTCCGATCGGAGTTTATCTTCTGTCTCCACTTTGAGCCTCAAAATTGGGGTTTTTGGAAAAATGGACTTTTTAAAAAAAAAAAATAATTTTTTTTATTAAAATAATGCAATAATTTTTTTTGTATAATATTTGATCATAAATACTTAAATATGAAATTTAAAGATTTTACGGTATCATTAACCCGTTCAAACTTGATACCAAATAAATGGCATGATTTTGGGGGCGTTCTCAAAACACCTTTTTTCAAAATTTGAAAATTTTATTAAAAAAAAATTTTAAATATACCATTTTTTCTTTCTGAATTCATAAAGAACACCTTAGAGAAGAAAAATGTGAAATATGGTGGATATCCGTCGAGCCACTTTTTGGGAATCGCGGGGGGAAGTTAGCGGATTTCAAGGAAAACACAAAAGCCGTTTTATACTTGTTTATAGCACAAAATTTAAGCTCTTAACTTCAAATTTCCTGCGGGGGTCATTTTTGACCCCCAGGCAATGTGGGTTAAAGACGTCCTAGATCGGTAAGATTTCATGACAGACTTAAAGTTATCTAATAGACTGCCACGACACCAAAAAACAGTTAATTTGCCCAAAAATTTAATTTATATGATTTTATTAATCCAAATTATTGATAAAACCAACATTTCCTTGAAATCCGCTAACTTCCCCCGCGATTCCCAAAAAGTGGCTCGTCGGATATCCGCCATATTTCACATTTTTCTTCTTCAAGATGTTAGATTTAGATTTATTTAGTTTTTTCATTATTAGAACAATAAGAATAAATTCTTTTATGTTCTTAATGAATTCAGAAAGAAAAAATGGTATATTTAAAATTTTTTTTTAATAAAATTTTCAAATTTTGAAAAAAGGTGTTTTGAGAACGCCCCCAAAATCATGCCATTTTTTTGGCATCAAGTTTGAACGGGTTAATGATACCGTAAAATCTTTAAATTTCATATTTAAGTATTAATGATCAAATAAGTAGTATACAAAAATTTTTTTTTATTATTTTAATAAATAAACTTAAATTTTTTTTTTGTTTTTAAAAAAGTGCTTGTTTCCGAAAACCCCAATTTTGAGGCTCAAAGTGGAGACAGAAGATAAACTTCGATCGGAGTGATATTTTGCATGTGAGTTACCCTAAGGGGACCGAAACTTTTGGCGGGTATTAGAATTTGATCAGAGAGAAAAGCCCAAAAACCAGCCACCCTAGTGTACACTAAATCCCATTGTAATATCAGTTTTTTTTTTTTTAAGTTCGCGTATGTATTAGTGATATTCGCGATTATTTTTTTTACTTTAGGTTAAAAAAAAACGTTCTTTTTTTCATATTATTTAGACAATTGCTGAATTTTTATCATTTAAACACTATTTAATATACAAAAAAAAAAAAAAATTCGCGTAAATTTTTTTCGCGAATTTTTTTTTGCGAAATTATTTCCAAATTTTTTCCAATTTTTTTTTATTTTCTCTATTAATTTATGAAAATGAGGAGAATACCCTTTGCGCTTCTTTTTACAACTAATCACTACATGAAAAAATGTACATTTTACAACAGAAACGTCATAATAACAGTCTTAAATCCATATTTTTCACGTCGATGCTGTAGTACAGCAATAGAAATGTGAAACTTTATTGAAAATTAAAAAAAAAATGTGGTTTTTATAATAAAAACAGAAAAAAATTTAGTTTGAAAATTATATTTAGCCATTTTTTAGACTTATTTTGCGAATGGGCCTTATGATTTTACAAAAATTTATATTAAAACCCTTAAATTAAACATAGTTTTTTTAGCGCTTTTTGGCGCTTTTTACTTTATTTAAATTTAGTGCTTTTTAGCGCTTTTTAGCGCTTTTTGAGTCACTGTTTTGCGCGTTTTGCCTGTAAAACGTTGGCATCACTGTTAAATCATGATAATGTTTTGCAGAAGATTTGGGTGTACTTGCCAAAGCAAAGTTTTTTTTAGAAAAAATAATGTTATATAACTTTGCTATTCCATGCACAACAAATTGAAATATCAGTCGAGGACCCCATTAAAAAACCAAACGAGCTGTACATTTCGTAAGTGAATGCAAAAATAAGTACAAAAAAGTGTTTTTACATTTTGGAGAGTATAAAAGATTCGGCACCAAAGAATATAACACGCTCACTTGTTTTATGTACATTTGATAAACAAATGGAAAATTTTTATGCGAAAAGCTTAGACTTGGTGAAAAGTAGTTTTGGTAAATTTTTTTTTTTTTCACGAACAACTAAATTTTGTTAAAAAAAATTTAATGAACCCAAAATTTTTAGTGAAAAAAAAAAATTATGAAAAAGTTGATGAAAAAAAATATAAAATTTTTTTTTTTTGGTGAGAAAAAAATTCATAATAAAAAATTTGATAAAAAAATTTATGAAAAAAATTTATGATAAAAAAATTAATGAAAAACAAATTTTGATGAAAAAAAAAAAATTGATGAAAATAAAAATTTATGAAAAAAAAAATGATGAAAAAAAAACAATTGATGAAAAAAAAAATGATGAAAAAAAAAATTTGATGAAAAAAAAAAAAAATTTGATGAAAAAAAAAAGTTTGATTAAAAAAAATGGATGAAAAAAAAATTTGATGGAAAAAAAAAATTTGATGAAAAAAAAAAATTTATGAAAAAAAATTGACAAAAAAAAATTTTTGATAAAAAAAATGATGAAAAAAATGTTTGATGAAAAAAAAAATTTATGAAAAAAAAATTTGATGGAAAAAAAATTTGATGGAAAAAAAAAAAATTATGAAAAAAAAATTTTATGGAAAAAAAAATTTGATGGAAAAAAAAAATTTGATGGAAAAAAATTGATAAAAAAAAAATTGATGAAAAAAAATTAAATTATTGTTTTCTGTAAAGACAGTCGAGCTCAGGCTCTAATTATAATTATGTATTATAATTTTTTGATTTGTTATATATGGTTTTGAATTGAGAAAAGTGTGAAAGAAAAATTTTAATTTTTCTAAAAATTTAGACATCCTGGTTTGTTTCTTACTAGTTTCATATTATCCAGTTATAATAATCTTCAGAAAAACTTTTAATGTCAAATTTATTTAGTTAATAGTCAATAAAACTCTATATGTGAAAATTATTTACAGATCGCAGCCGACAAGAATTGAACTCATCATCATCTGTAATACTTTGCTATTAACTGCTTGTAACGTACAATCACTCTAGACCGATACGCCAAGTAGGCTGTTAAGCAAGTATCAACTAAATCTGATTTTTTCAATTCGAGTGTAGTTGTTGCTGTTTTTTCTCACAGAAGATTTGTTATTGTAATGTGTAAACAAATTTTTATTTTTAGTAATCATTATTCTTCTTCCTCTCCTTCATCAATTCTGATCTAAGTACTTATTTTTGCAAACATTGCCAGACATGGTCTATATTTTAGACACAAATGTTAGGTGTTGCCATTTTTCCAAAGATACTGATTTTCTGAAGATTATTATAACTGGATAATATGAAACTAGTAAGAAACAAACCAGGATGTCTAAATTTTTAGAAAAATTAAAATTTTTCTTTCACACTTTTCTCAATTCAAAACCATATATAACAAATCAAAAAATTATAATACATAATTATAATTAGAGCCTGAGCTCGACTGTCTTTACAGAAAACAATAATTTAAAAATAACGACTATAAGTCGCCCTAAGTGGCAATCAGTATCTTTGGAAAAATGGCAACACCTAACATTTGTGTCTAAAATATAGACCATGTCTGGCAATGTTTGCAAAAATAAGTACTTAGATCAGAATTGATGAAGGAGAGGAAGAAGAATAATGATTACTAAAAATAAAAATTTGTTTACACATTACAATAACAAATCTTCTGTGAGAAAAAACAGCAACAACTACACTCGAATTGAAAAAAATAATTTTTTGTTGAAAAATAATTATGTTAATTTTTATTCACCAGCTTGTGAAAAACGGTTTTATACACCACGAGGTGAATTATTATCCAAGTTACAAACCCAAGTTATTAAAATTTTTGGTTTTAAGAAAATGAAAATAGTAATTCTTGTTTTCTTTTTCGTTAATTGTTAGCTTATATAGTAAAACTGGGGTGGCGCACCATGGCGTCCTGCAACTTTTTTAAAATTAGACACCAGCCTTAAAACATTATCATGTTAAAAAAACTTTGAGGGTTTTGTTATGTAAAATTTATACTTTCATATGCTTTTGGTTTCATCACATTCTGATTCGGAAAGTTACATTTTATATCTTATGTTGATTGCATTTAGTTTGCTATACATGACAGTCTTGTCAGTTTAGTGGTTAAATCCAAAACTTCTTTGTATATTTTTTTTTTTTAACTTGTTTATTAACTTTGTTTAATTTTTTTTTTTCGATTTTTTTTCTTAAGTATTTATGACATATCTCTGCTACCGCTGTCAGAGGTGCTAAGTGTTATAGTAATAAAACATTAGATTTCAATTATTACTATTATTAAGTATTTCCAAAATGTGAAATAATAAAAAAAAAAATAATTCTTTAAATTTTGCTAATTTTAAATTTGTGTTATTTTTTTATTTAATTAGCTAACACCTAAAATTATAATTAAATAATTATAAAATTGTAAAAATTTACTTTAAAAATGTCTGTTTTTTTAATATTCTTAAAAAAAAATAACAGTGTTCACCAATTAAAGGCTCTTTGAAAAACAGAATAATATTACTACCAAAAGGTAGTTAAACCATATACTCGGATTGTCAAGTTTGGTGACCAATTCCTATTTATGGGCCTCCAAAGATTCTGAAACACACCTAAAGCACTGGGTCCACTCTCTAAGGGGACTCCCATACAAAGATTATATTGTTATAAAACTGCTGTTACAGCGATTCGGCAAGGCCGAATTTAACAGTCTTACTTGTTGTTAGTTGTTTGTGTTCTACTTTTGAGTCCGTCGGCTGGAGGATGCTAGACTTAAAATTCCAAGTTTATAGACCATTATTTTGGAAAACGAAAAAAAAATTAATATTTGTAAACCTTTTTACGCCTTAGTCTCAGAAATTCACAAAAAAAAAATCTTGTCAAATTACTAGAAAAAGTCTTGTAATCCCATTTTACCAATATTTAACAGATTTCTTTGTTTTTAGCAAACAATTTTTGACCGAAATTTCCATTTTTTTTTGTAATTTTACATTTTTTTTTTTGTAATTTTACAATTTTTTTTGTAATTTTACAAATTTCCCAGTTTTTTAAAAAAAAAAAAATGCCTGCGAATTTTGTACTCTTGCCCAAAACATTAAATCATGATAATGTTTTGCAGAAGATTTGGGTGTACTTGGCAAAGCAAAGTTTTTTTAGAAAAAATAATGTTATATTATTTTGCTATTCCTTGAAAAACAAATTGAAATATCAGTCGAGGACCGCATTAAAAAACCAAAAGAGCTGTACATTTCGTAAGTGAGTGCAAAAATAAGTGCAAAAAAGTGTTTTTACAATTTGGAGAGTATAAAAGATTCGGCACCAAAGAATATACCACTCTCACTTGTTTTATGTACATTTGATAGACACATGGAACATTTTTATGCGAAAAGCTTAGACTTGGTGAAAAAGTAGTTTTGGTAAAAAAATATTTTTTTTTTCACGAAAATCAAAATTATGTTAAAAAAATTAATGAGCCCAAAACTTTTGTTGAAAAAAACTTTTTGATGAATTTTTCTGATGATAAGAAAAATTTTATGAAAAAAAAAAAATTTTGGTGAGAAAAAAACTGTAAATAAAAAATTTGATAAAAAAATTTTATGAAAAAAAAATTGATGAATATGATAAAAAAAAAATTTATGAAAAAAAAAAATTTGATGAAAAAATAATAATGAAAACAAAATTGATGAAAACAAAAAAATTAATGGAAAAAAAAAATTAATGAAAAAGAAAATTATTAAAAAAAAAAATTTGATGAAAAAAAAATTTGATGAAAAAAAAACTTGATGAAAAAATAATTGATGAAAAAAAATTTGATAACAAAAAAAAATGATGAAAAAAAAGTTTTATGAAAAAAAAAAAAAAATTGATGAAAAAATAAATTTGATGAAAAAAAAAGTTTGATGAAAAAAAAAATTTGATGAAAAAAAAAAAAATTATGAAAAAAAAAAAAAATTGATGAAAAAAAAATTTTGTTGAAAAATAATTATGTTACTTTTTATTCACCAGCTGGTGAAAAACGGGTGTATTCACCACGAGGTGAATTATTATCCAAGTTACAAACCCAAGTTATTAAAATTTTTGGTTTTAAGAAAATGAAAATAGTAATTCTTGTTTTCTTTTTCGTTAATTGTTAACTTATATAGTCAAACTGAGGTGACGTACTGCAACTTTTTTAAAATTGGAAACCAGCCTAAAAACATTTTCATGTTAAAATTTTGTAAATTCACGAGAATTCCTTGTTAGTTTAATTGTGGCAAAAAAGTTGTAAATTTACAATTTTATTAGTAAAAAGCTTGTAAAATTACAAAAAAACTCGTAATTATTGCTAGGAATTCTCGTAAAATAGGAGCTAGCACAAAATCTAGTAAAATCATGAAACCTCCTTGTAAGTTTTATCTCGACAAAAAAAAATTGTAAATTTATAATTTTTATGGTAAAATTTACAATTTTTTTGGTAAAATTTACAATTTTATTGGTAAAAAATTACAAGGAATTCTTGTTAAATTGGAGGTAGCAAAAAATTAAAATAACAAATTTTTCTTGGCGTTTTACAATATATATATGGGGCATTCCATGTGAAATTGGACACTTTGAAAAACTTTTTTTTTAGATTTTCCCAATTTGTTTACAGTTTTTAGTACCCTTCGAAAACTCCTTCGTGGTAAATTTTCAGATTTTTTTGATGACCCGTTCAAAAGATATCGAATTTTTAAAAATTGGTAGTTTGTTCCTTTACTCAAACTTCTTTTAATCATAACTTCTTCAATAATGGTCCAAATTTCAAATTTTTTTTTTCAAAATTTTTGGTTTTTTACGTACTTTCTAAAAAAAAATTTAAATCTCATTTTTGAAAATGTTTGTACTCTTCGATTTTTTTGTTTTTTTTTTGTGTAAAACTTCTATAAATTCTAAAAATTTTTTGCCCACGAAGATCGTGGGATAACGGTTATTACTATTTTTTAAAATTATTTGAAAAAATTTTATTGTAATTTTCCAATCTTAAAATCATTTCTACTGCTCCAATGGTGCGTCATTGAGGGGTCCTTTATAAGACCGACCCCCATTAATTTTTATGTCTTAACATTTCTTTGGAACAAACTAATACCCTATCTCCAATTTCGAAGGGGGCTCCCACACAAAACGACATTTTTCAAAATTTGTTCCAAGCGCTCTAACTGCCCTAATAGTGCTCTTAGAGCAGCAAAATGTATGACCGACCCACAATATTTTTTTATTCCAAACATTTTCTCTGAACACACCTACCCTCTATCTTTAACTGTTAAGGCGGTCCCCATACAATTTTTTTTATTTTTTGTAAATTTGTTTTATTTATTTGGCTTCTACCGGTCCAATGGTGCGTCCAAGAGGGGTCATTAGTGAGACCGACCCCCATATATTTTTACCCTACAACATTTTTCCAAAACATACCTACGCCCTATCTCCACTCCCTAAGTAGGCTCCCATACAAATAACAGTTGGAGCAAATTTTATAAAAATGTAATTTTGTATGGGAGCCTACTTAGGGAGTGGAGATAGGGCGTAGGTATGTTTTGAAAAAATGTTGTAGGGTAAAAATAAATGGGGGTCTGTCTCACTAATGACCCCTCTCGGACGCACCATTGGACCGGTAGAAGCTGATTAAATAAAACAAATTTACAAAAAATAAAAAAAAATTGTATGGGGACCGCCTTAACAGTTAAAGATAGAGGGTAGGTGTGTTCAGAGAAAATGTTTGGACTAAAAAAATATTGTGGGTCGGTCATACACTTTGTTGCTCTAAGGGCAATATTAGGGCTGTTAGAGCGGTTGGAACAAATTTTAAAAAATGACGTTTTGTGTATGAGCCCCCTTAGAAATTGGAGATCGGGTATTAGTTTGTTCCAAAGAAATGTTAAGACGTAAAAATTAATGGGGAACGGTCTTATGAAGGACCCCTCTATGACGCACCATTGGAGCAGTAGAAATGATTTTAAGATTGGAAAATTACAATAAATTTTTTTCAAAAAATTTAAAAAAATAGTAATAATCCTTATCCCACGATCTTCCTGGGCAAAAAATTTGTAGAATTAATAGAAGTTTTACACAAAAAAATTTCAAAAAAATCGAAGAGTACAAACATTTTCAAAAATGAGATTTAAATTTTAAAACTTAAAAATCGCTTACTAGAGCGCTTTTAAGAATTTTTTGGGATTTTTTTTAGAAAGTACGTAAAAAAACAAAAATTTTTAAAAAAAATATGAAATTTGGACCATTATTGAAGAAGTTATGATTAAAAGAAGTTTGAGTAAAGGAACAAACTACCAATTTTTAAAAATTCGATATCTTCTGAACTAGAGTTTGTAAAACGATTAAAATCGTAATCGTAATCGCGATTAATCGCACTAATTAATCGTAATCGTAATCGACAAAAAAATCATGCGATTACGATTAAAAATTTTGTATGAAATACACTGTCTTTATAATGAATTTAAATCAGTTTCAAAATTTTTTGGAACCAAATTATTTGTCAAAAAATCTAAATTTGTGTTAAAAACAATTACTTTCGGGATAATTTCAAACAAAAATCATTGATTATGGAATGTTAAGTAAACCGGAAAGTTTTGATGGGTTGACCCATGGTTCATTTAACATGTTTGCGATTTTTCTTTCCTTTTCTCGTAAAAGTCATTCAAATTTAAAGTTAAATATAAATTCTGATCTCAGTAAATTTTAAAGAGTTTTGTTTTTAAATATACTCAAAAGCCTTTGGTCAACAAATTTGGACATGCAATTTTGTCAAAAACTTAATTTTTTCATACTTTGACCGCTGGTTGACTAATGATGCCTTGTAAATTTTTTTAAATAAATTTCCTCACTCGAGCTAACTGGCCATCGGCAGGTATTCTGACACGACCCCGCAGAAATTTTGGTAAAATGGAAGCAGCTTTGGCAAGAAATCATGATCCAAAGAGCGAATCCAAACCAGTCACAGTTTAGAGTACTCTTTAGTAGCAAAGATAAAAAGCTATTAAGACCCAGAAAATCATGTCACTTTTCAGTGCTGATTGAAGAACTCTTTGTAGAGTTTATTTAACCGCAATAAAAATGTAAGAAAATCTAGTATTTTTCTCCAAAAATCTTTTTGATCATTTAAAAAGTGTTAAAGATGTCAAAAATTAAAGTGTGTGTGAAATTTTATCAACAAAGAATTTTAATTATAAGTTTTAAAAAAAATCAACTTAAAATTCTTAAGGGCGCTCGAGCGCAATGATATACTAAAAAAAAGAGACTTTGGTGCTAAAATCTCGAATAATTTTTACTGGGAAAGTTCGAATTTTATTTCTTAAAAATAACAGTTTTTGCTCCTAAAAATACGTTCTAAAATGTAAATTTCAAAAGTTTTTTTTAAAGATATTGCAACTCAAATTATTTAAAAAATTCGATTAATCGTAATCGCGATTAACGGCATTTTTTTTAATCGTAATCGCGATTATGAAATATCTCGATTATTTGCAAACTCTATTTTGAACGGGTCATCAAAAAAATCTGAAAATTTACCACGAAGGAGTTTTCGAAGGGTACTAAAAACTGTGAACAAATTGGAAAAATCTAAAAAAAAAGTTTTTCAAAGTGTTAGATTTCGCATGGAATGCCCCATATATATAAATAGGTAATTTTTATTCCATGTGACCCTAATTTTTTTAAGGGCGTGTAGGTTAATAAAACACACCAGAATCGATCAAAAGACGTTTTTTTTTTAGCTAGGGCGTTTTGCGTTATAACTAACGATATTTTATAGCGTTTTAGACCGATATTTTGATACTGTGGTTGGAGTGTGCGAAAATCATAATAAATCAAAGTGCGAAAATCATAAAAATCAATTTTGCTAAGATTTATCGCGAGGGGGAAGGTGTCTCCCATTTGTAGAAAATCGTTAGATAGATCAGAATACCGTGGCATCCTAAAACGATGCTTTGAAAAGTTACAAACGGATTGAAAAACTTATATGAGGAGTTCCGTTTTAGACTTAAATTTTGAGTTAAAAAAGATGTGATTTTTGTTTTGATGGCACATCGATGAAAGTTGGCATAAATATTAGATGCTATTTAAGAATAAGAAATTCGTTCGCGTCAATTAAATCGCGCAAGGGGGTCAAAAGTTATGGCGGTTTTAAGATTTAGCGGTTTTAAAAATCTTAAAAATATTTTAAAGATTTTATTTTCTACACATTTGTTGCCTGCGTTATTAAAACATGCCAGGATATATCATTTCTTCTAAAATATATGATATAAATTTAACCCTTTAATGACCAAACGATTTAAAAAAAAAAATATCTAAGTACCTAAAATCGCGATTAATTCGCGGTAAAAGAAAAGTTTCACAATTTTTTATAAAATATTTAGGCAATACGCGTTGGTATTACTGAAGAAAATCACGGAAAATCGTATCATTGTACCAGTAGTTAAAAAAAAATCGGTGATGCTTTTTTATAACAAGAAAATTTAATATGGTCCAAAAAATCTATAATCATCAAAATTTTTTAACCCGCCTGTGATTTTATGATGACACATCAAGTGGGCTTTCATTTAAAAAAAATTTCATCCGATTTCGTGTAAAGCCTTGGATGTGCCAGATCAAAACAGGTTTAGATAAAATCATCGCGCTTTCCGCTCAGAATGGCTTAAAGTAAAAAGTCAAAAAGCAAATCAGTTCTACTCGTTAAGGCACGTCTTTTGGTGAATTAAAATGAACATGATGCATTAATTGCTACTAAAAAAAAATAGGAAACAGATTTGCAAATTTCGCACAATTTTCAAAAATGCCATAAAATTTTTGCAATTTATTTTTTATAAACCCGCCAGTGATTTTTTTATGTAAACTCACAAAAAACTCGGTTTACGCAAGAGTCCACCAAATTTCGAATGAAACCGCGAATGTGCCTCGCGAAAAACTGGTATTTTAAAAAAATTACGTTTTTTCTTGCGAACTTTGATCTGCTGAAACTCTTTAACTATTCGTGGCACATTAACGGGATTAATTCCAAAATGTTAAGAATTACAACAGCTACCAACTCTAGTTCAACTTTTTTCATTTTATAGAGGGGGCCGAAATCCCTGATCAAAAAACCTCGAAAATTTAAAAACTCTTAATTTTTGGTTTCAAAATTTAACCGTCTTATAACTTCTTACCAAGCGATGAAGCATCTCTCAAACCAACATTTAAATAATCTCTTATATGTACTGACTTTGTGTTATGCCGGAAAAGATTGAAATATAAGGAGAACTTAAAAAAAAGCGAAATAATGTAAAAACTATGGATTATTTCAAGCCATTTTTATCGATTTTTCAACTTTAACCCTCTGTAACTTTTACGGATAAAGTGGGGTAATCCTTAAACATTGCGCAGTGATGGTTCAAGGTCTTGTTTACACAACTGCATTTACAGTTTTTCTTAATTCCAAAAACTGCCGGTTTTTTATAACATTTATTTCAGTTTCACTGAGTTGAAATTTAAAAAAGATTTCTTGATATATACCGCCTATCACAAAGTAGAATGCATAATAATATTCTATTAATGTTTTAATTTTCAGCTTTATGTTTTTTTTTTAGGTTTTTGTCATAAATACCGGTCAGTCAAGAAGCTACTGCAACTTTTGACTGCAATCAGTTGTACAAAGAAATACACATAAAACACACTAAACACTAAACTACAGTCAAACTCGGTTATAACGAACTCGGTTATAACGAATTCTTGGTTATAACGAACTAATTCTAAAGTCCCGACGTTTTAGCATCAATTTTCACACAAAATACTTCTTTTATAACGAACTCGGTTATAACGAATCCTCGGTTAAAACGAACTGCTAATTATGGCCCCACGAACACAATTTCATGTATATTTACTTTTTTATAACGAACTCCCATAAATATTTTTTAATGTATGGCAATCTTTTTTATCAAACTAACAAAAGGTTGGAATTTTTTGGTTTATATTATAATTTAGATAAAACTTATTATATTTTTAATGATTTTTTCTCAATAAGTAGTTTATTTATGAAAAAAAACATCAAATAAAACAAAATTGTATATATTTTTTTTGGAAATAAAACTCGGTTGATAAAAATTATACCCCGCTTATAGCGAACTTCGCTTATAACGAACTATTTTCACTGGGCCCTCGGAGTTCGTTATAACCGGGTTCGACTCTATATGTCAAATAATACATACTCAAAGGTCATTTCTGAACAGTTTATTCACCATGTAAATCTTTGTGTTTTGGAGCAACCACTGGAAATATTTTTGTAGATTTTTGTGGATTTTTTTTTTTGTTAATAAGCCTACCTTAACATTAAACTACAAAATTTAATATGAACAAACATGTTTCAGATGATGCACATGTTGGTTTTTTTTTATTTTTTGTATTTTTTTTTTTGGCAACCGGTGTAACTAGTCGCCTCCTCTTCACGATATTTTTGGTCAACCATAATTTTGCCAGGGGCGTTTACACGTTTGTCGTTGTTTTTTTTTTTTTGTGCAGTTTTGGTTATTATTCAGAATTATATACAATGTTTTGCTAAGTATGAATGTGGTTTTTTGAATTATTTCAAAATTAACCATATCCCAGCGAAAAAACGGCAAATTGAATAATATGTTTATGATAAGTTTTGTAACAAAAATTGCGTAGATTCTACATTGCTGCACTTAGAAAATTATTGCAGTTACTACATGACGGTCATTTGTGTAGTAAGTAGCAGTTGTTGTTTTCAACAACAATTTCAATTGTTTTTGTATTAAAAATCTTAAACAACTATTTTTTGTAGTCGTTATAAAAAATAAATACAAAAAATTCCTACATTGTAGTAACAGTTGTTTTATTTAGTTGTTTTTAATCTATAAAAAAATTATATTTTTCTAGAAATTTTTAGAAAAACTGATGTGTTGAAGGAGTTGAAAGTGCCAGATGCAGCACGAATTATTACCAAACAATTTTAACCTTTTTTGACATTTAAAAGTTTTTTTTTGTTAATAAAAAAAATCAGACAATTTGAGTTACAGTAAATGTCATATCAACAAAACATTTTGTAATTACAATTAAAAATGTTAGTAAATTAGTTGCTCATTGCTAACAATTAGGTTTTTTGTATTACCAAAATTTGTTGTTGCTACAAATTTTATTGAAAATTGTTGTTGCACTAAGTATACGCTTTTAGTTTTTATTTACGATATTTTATTGTTTTTTTTTAATATTTAATTTTGCTGGGATATTAAACAAAACTTAAGCTTAGCAATTGGCACTTTAAGCATAATTGCGAATCGAATATTATTACAAATGTTTAGAGTTACTGAGTATTTGTTTCTAAATTTTCTTAAATATCAATATATTAATAATTATTTATATTTTTAATAATTCATGTTGTATGTATGTGGTGTGATGGTACAATTACAAAGAATAAACAATGACATCAAGTTAATTTTTAAGAAAAATAAAATATGTTTTTCTAAATATCATAAAATAAAAATTCAATTAACTATGTCATATAGTTTTTAGTGGTCTAAATATTTTGTGTTTATTAAAAAAATATGCTAAAACAAGTCAACAGCATTCTGCGTTTTCAATTCTGGCAAATGCTCTAATTTAATTTTGGTGTCCTCACAGAAAAAAAAAAAATAAAAAATTTGAGTAAATTTTTAATAGTATATAGTAAAAAAATTACTTAATTTTGCACCAGTAAACGATTTAATACTATTGAGCAATTTTTAAATAACAATTTATTAAATGTTTGCCAAAAAATTTAAGTAAATTTTTTATTGACATAATTAAAACATCCCAGCAAAACTTTGGTAATGGGTATTGATTATATAACACATTACCAGGTAATGTATATACCTTATTTGTAGCATTATTTTAGGATGTCTTACCAAACATTTGTTTCACAACGTATTATTTTCAAGTGAAAAATAATGCATTACTAATAATTTGCTACGTAATGCATGATTATTGGAAAAAATTTATTTCATAGTTATTATTTCTAAACATTAAATCATGGATGACTTATATTTGGTTACATTATGTATTATTTGAAAGTTTGAAATAATGCATTATTTATAATTGGATGCATAATGCATTACAATAACATAAAAAATAATTATTTTATAAAAAAATGCATAAGTTTAAACTAGAGATGGGCTCACGACAGGAAATTTCTAAAGACACACACTCACGAGCATATTTTATCTACTTACACTCACTTACAATCACGTGAGTAAATTCAATACAAAATTATTTTTTCACTACTCGTAACACCTTATATATTATCTTCTGGTATGCTTTATTATTTCATTTCTCGTAACCTATAAAATATCATATATTTTACACCTTACTCGTATTCTTCGTTATAAATTTATGACTTATTTTATACCTTACTGGTATTCTTTGTGATAATGTGGATGCATTACTTTGAGTCTCATCGCCTGTGAAAATCATCAATGCTGCAATGTATAAAATAAGAGATCCTATACCTTATTTTATACCTTATTTGGTAATCTAAGTTTTGCTGGGATTACTCAAAATGTTTCGTTTTTAATTAAATTTTTAATTGTGTCAAGTAAAAATTTACTCAAAATTTATTAATTTATATTTTTAAAATTTTTTTTACAAAAAAATATATTTATTTCTTAAAGGTAGAAAAATTTCATAAAGATGATTTCAAACTTTCATATACAAAAAAATATAAATAAATGAGAATTCAAAAAAACTATTAAATTTTTATAAAATTATTTACTCAAATTTTTTTTCTAAAAGTGATTACTTCATTTTTTCTCCCATAATTTTTTTTGTATTAATTACAGTGGGACACAAGACAGATGAGCCTAAATGAATTCAATGCCAAATAAAAGTTCGAACTTTTTTTTTGTGGCTTACTGAAGTTTTTTAGTTTTTTATCAAACGTCAAAAAACTATAACAAATACACACACATCTAAGCTTCAAATAGCGTTGGTAAGCCTTCCCTCTTGCGATAAAGATTTAAGAATTCATTTATTTTGCTTTCGCACTAAAAAAAATCATTAACTATATATTTATATCCACGCCCTCAAAAGGGGGGGGGGCGGATCGGAAAAAAACTATCTTTTTTTAATTCGCTTGGTCAAGGTGCTGCCCTTTGAAATTCCTCTTGCATTAAAATGTTTCATTTGTTTAACAAAAATACAAAAAATCTGTGTAAAAAAATGGTGTTTTCCAGAGGTTGGTTTAGTTCTTCAAGGGGATCTTTTTCCCCCTGGTCTGATTTTCCCATTTACAAACTTAACCAGCCTAGGAGCACAAACATTTTTGTACCAAACTTAAAAAGTCTAGCTCTTTTATTTTGGACTGTATCGTGTTATTTACAAAGAATTTCTTAAAATAGATCACCGACCAATAATATATGGGACATTCCATGTCAAATCGGACACTTTGAAAAAATTTTTTTTTAGATTTTCCCAATTTGTTTACAGTTTTCAGTACTCTTTGAAAACTCCTTCGTGGTAAATTTTCAGATTTTTTTGATGACCCGTTCAAAAGATATCGAATTTTTAAAAATTTAACTTTAAAAAAATGCGTCCGAGAGGGGTCATTAGTGAGACCGACCCCCATTTATTTTTTACCCTACAATATTTTTTTAAAACACACCTACGCCCTATCTCCACTCCCTAAGTTGGCTTCCATTCAAAATTATATTTTTATAAAATTTGCTCCAACTGTTATTTGTATGGAAGCCTACTTAGGTAGTGGAGATAGGGCGCACATTGGTTAATGTTCATAGAACGAGCGGCTAAAAATAGAAGAAGTTGTCGAAGGACAATGAAACTTGGCACATTGGCATTTTTTGTTTGAATCAAGAAAAAAATGCAAAAATCAAAATGATCCGCCCACTTTTACGCCCACCTCCCATACAAAGTGAAAATTAAATTTTGACCTACTGCATTGTTTTTTGGCACATATCATTTTTAAACACTCAGAATCATTTGTGTGAAATTTGAAAAATAACCGCCCACTTTTACGCCCACTTTTACGCCCACTTCCCATACAACTGGTATTAAAAAAGTGACATAACTCACTTGATTTTTAATTTATCAACTAAATTTTCACAAAAAATAAATATTATAATTGTAGAATGGGCTCCTGAAAATATATACCTGAACCGCCCACTTTTACGCCCACCTTCCATAGAAAAAAAAAGAACAAATTGAAACAAGTAAAACAAGTAAAATTCGGCTGTGCCGAATCTTTCATACCCTCCAATACGTTTAAAATAAAAAATAAATCGCAGGGGCGACCTTTTTTTGGTGGGGGGGTCGGCGGAGTTGGTGGGGGACACCTTTATCCCCGCTATATATGTTAACAAATTATTTGTTTATGATATTTACACTTAAATAATAAATTTTTATCGCTATTTTTAATTAATTTCTATAACCACGCCCCCAAAAGGGGGCGGCCTGAAAAAAATCGAATTTTCGAACCCCCTTGGTCCAAGCGCAGGTCTATGAACATAATATGGCATACAAATGTTACATTTGTTGAGCAAAAATTAAAAAAAGACTCGTAAAAATATCGTATTTTTCAGGGGTCGTTTAAGTTCTTCAAGGGGGAACTTTTTTTCCCCTGTTCCGATTTTGCCCATCTTCGAACTTAACCTTAACAGTATAAGAGATATTCTTGCCCAATTTCAGGGGTCTAGCTCTTTTTGTTTGGACTGCATCGTTATTTCTACAGACGGACGGACGAACATCGCTAGAATGTCTCAGATTCTATAATGGATCAATCTATATATATAAAAGAGTAATGTGACTGACTGACTGACTGACTGACTTATTGACTGATTCATCATCGCCCAGCCCAAACCGCTGAAGCTAGAGACTTGAAATTTGGACTGTAGGTGCACCTCCCGGAATATAGATCCACTAAGGCTGGATTTTTGCCAGTGTTGATTTTAAGGGGGTAAAAAGGGTAAAAAACTGTACTTTTGGTACTTTTTATATCTCCTGAAATAATGGTCATAGAGACTTGAAATTTGGACTGTATGTTCACCTCCCGGAATATAGATCCAGTATAGCCGGATTTTTCCCAATGTTGATTCTAAGGGGACAAAAAGGGTAAAAAACTGTACTTTTGGTACTTTTTATATCTCCTGAAATAATGGTCACAGAGACTTGAAATTTGGACTGTATGTTCAACTCCTGGAATATAGATTCAGTAAGGCCGGATTTTTGCCAATGTTGATTCTAAGGGGGTAAAAAGGGTTAAAAACTGTACTTTTGGTACTTTTTATATCTCCTGAAATAATGGTCACTGAAACTTGAAATTTGGACTGTATGTTCAACTCCTGGAATATAGATTCAGTAAGGCCGGGTTTTTGCCAATGTTGATTCTAAGGGGGTAAAAAAGGGTAAAAAACTGTACTTTTGGTACTTTTTATATCTCCTGAAATAATGGTCATAGAGACTTGAAATTTGGAGTGTATGTTCACCTCCGGGAATATAGATCCAGTATGACCGGATTTTTGCCAATGTTGATTCTAAGGGGACAAAAAGGGTAAAAAACTGTACTTTTGGTACCTTTGGTATATTTTATATTTTCTTAAATAATGGTCCTAGAAACTTAAAATTTGCAATGTAGGTTCACCTCCCGGAAAAAATATTCACCAAGGCTGGGTTTTTGCCAATGTTGACTCTACGGGGGACTCTTACCTTACCTTACCTTACCTTACCTTACCTTACCTTACCTTACCTTACCTTACCTTACCTTACCTTACCTTACCTTACCTTACCTTACCTTACCTTACCTTACCTTACCTTACCTTACCTTACCTTACCTTACCTTACCTTACCTTACCTTACCTTACCTTACCTTACCTTACCTTACCTTACCTTACCTTACCTTACCTTACCTTACCTTACCTTACCTTACCTTACCTTACCTTACCTTACCTTACCTTACCTTACCTTACCTTACCTTACCTTACCTTACCTTACCTTACCTTACCTTACCTTACCTTACCTTACCTTACCTTACCTTACCTTACCTTACCTTACCTTACCTTACCTTACCTTACCTTACCTTACCTTACCTTACCTTACCTTACCTTACCTTACCTTACCTTACCTTACCTTACCTTACCTTACCTTACCTTACCTTACCTTACCTTACCTTACCTTACCTTACCTTACCTTACCTTACCTTACCTTACCTTACCTTACCTTACCTTACCTTACCTTACCTTACCTTACCTTACCTTACCTTACCTTACCTTACCTTACCTTACCTTACCTTACCTTACCTTACCTTACCTTACCTTACCTTACCTTACCTTACCTTACCTTACCTTACCTTACCTTACCTTACCTTACCTTACCTTACCTTACCTTACCTTACCTTACCTTACCTTACCTTACCTTACCTTACCTTACCTTACCTTACCTTACCTTACCTTACCTTACCTTACCTTACCTTACCTTACCTTACCTTACCTTACCTTACCTTACCTTACCTTACCTTACCTTACCTTACCTTACCTTACCTTACCTTACCTTACCTTACCTTACCTTACCTTACCTTACCTTACCTTACCTTACCTTACCTTACCTTACCTTACCTTACCTTACCTTACCTTACCTTACCTTACCTTACCTTACCTTACCTTACCTTATATAGAAACTTAAAATTGGAAAAGGTTCGCCTCTCGGAAAATAATGGGATTAAAAGGAATAAAAAAGTGTACTTATATATTTCCTGATATAATGGTCCCAGAAACTTAAAATTTGGAACATAAAATCCTTCGGTGAAAAAAGAGATTGGGAAAATCTTTTTGGAAATTCCGTTTCTTAACGGGGATACAAAGTACTTTTAATATTTGCTGAAACAATGATCGTAGATAATTGAAATATGGATTGTAGGATCCTTCGGTGAAGAAAAAACATTCTAGAAGAGGTACTTTTTTTAAATTCCGTTTCTAATGGGGGTAATTAAGTGTACTTTTGGTTCTTTTTTTGCTCCTATAATAATGACCTTAGAAGATGGAACTGGAAATGAAATGGCGTAGAATGGGGAACAATATGAAATAGATAGAGCAGGGAACAATATGGAATGATATTTTCAACTCAATTTTTTGGTGTTTAGCTTTTTTTACTCCATATTTTTTTATACCAATTTCTTTTTTCACTGAAATATTTATTCACTCAAAATCCAAATTCCCGACATAAGGGCTCGAAAATTCTCATTATATTTTTCCCCCGGAACAAACATGATAACGTACCAGCAAAGTTATTCAAATTTTATTGTTTAAATTATTCATTGAAATATTTTTTATGGAAGGCTTTAACGTCCACAAGTAAATAAAACAAAGACTACGTAGGGGAATTTTTTTGAAATCGATAGAATAATTCTGTTCCTTCTATTATCCGGTATTCAATACAACCGGTAACGAAGTACCGGGATTGTAAGCTAGTATTATATATACTTTTTGGGGTCCCCGACCGTTATTTCGATGTGTTACACACGGAATGACAAAGTGAGTATACCCCCATACTGTGGTTGGAGGGTATAAAAATCAAAGTTTCTGAAACATGAACGAAAATTCATGTTTTGTTACTTTATTATTTTATAGTTTTTACTGTTTTTTTGGAAATGAGCAGGTATGAGCAGCTGAATTTTTTTTTAACTTTTAGCTGAGACTTCAAGCTGTAATTTGACATCTTTCGTTAAACAGCGCTCCACAGCGCTAAAAAGATGCAGTCCACTAAAGTTGATGAACATTGAAATTTTGATGTTGTTTATATTTTGTTCTACGAAATTTTTTATATTGCACTTTTTACAACTTTTTTTAATGCAAATCTCATCCATGACAATTGTCATTTACGAAAATATACAACAAAGTCAAATAATAAGTTTAGTTTGATTGTAACAAAAGATTGAATATACAGTAAATTTGCATGCCATTTTAAACAAGCGAACATATATGAACTTTGAGCGTGTCTGTCCAAACAAATAATAAATATATCAGCCTGATATTACGGAATCATAATATTCAGATATCTGAAAACAAAATACCAAAAAATTATCCAAATCGGCAAATATGAAAAAAATTAATTTCGGCCACTCTTCAACCAATGTGGGGCGTAGGTATGTTTTAAGAAAATGTTGTACGGTAAAAATAAATGGGGGCCGGTCTCACTAATGACCTCTCTCGGACGCACCATTGGACCGGTAGAAGCTGATTGAATAAAACAAATTTACAAAAAATAAAAAAAATTCTATGGGGACCGCCTTAACAATTAGAGATAGAGGGTAGGTGTGTTCAGAGAAAATGACCCCTCTATGACGCACCGTTCGAGCAGTAGAAGTGATTTTAAGTTTGGAAAATTACAATAACATTTTTTCAAAAAATTTTAAAAAATAGTAATAATCGTTATCCCACGATCCTCCTGGGCAAAAAAATTTGTAGAATCGATACAAGTTTTACACAAAAACATTTCAAAAAAATCAAAGAGTACAAACATTTTCAAAAATGGGATTTAAATTTTAAAACTTAAAAATCGCATACTAGAGCGCTCTTAAGAATTTTTTGGGATTTTTTTTTTAAAGTACGTTAAAAACAAAAATGTTGAAAAAAAACAATTTGAAATTTAGACCATTATTGAAGAACTTATGATTAAAAGAAGTTTGAGTAAAGGAGCAAACTACCAATTTTTAAAAATTCGATATCTTTTGAATGGGTCATCAAAAAAATCTGAAAATTTACCACGAAGGAGTTTTCGAAGGGTACTAAAAACTGTAAACAAGTTGGGAAAATCTAAAAAAAAAATTTCAAAGTGTCTGATTTGACATGGAATGCCCCATATATACTTTGTGAGGTCCTCGACCGATATTTCGATGCGTTACACACGAAATGAAAAAGTGTAGTAGTAAGTATACCCCCATACTGTTGGAAAGTATAAAAATGTTGAAAAAAAAATTAAGTAAAAAACAAGTAGAAAAGTTAAATTCGACTTGCCCGAATCTATGAATACCCTCCACAATGGCCTTTTTAAGTTATAGTAAATTTTCTAGAGTGAAAAAATAACATTTTTGATTAGAAATATTTTATTTTGTGTAAAAAAACTTTTTTTTAACTAATTTTCGAAAAAAAAATTACTAAATTTTTTTTTTGAGTGTAAAATTTTTTTCGAGTGTATTTTTTTTTCTTTCAGTGTAAAAATATTTTTGAGTGACAACAATGCGTTGTAAAATATTTTTGTGACTTACCAATGTTTTTAAAACATGTTTAACGGGTTTTCAACACGTGAATTTATGGTGAGGCGAATCTGAAATTTACGGTTTTGCTAATAACTTTTGAACCACTTGACCGCTTTGGTTGAAATTTAAACCGAAGCAGAACAGGGGAAGGATAAATATACATGTTACACTTCAGCACCCTCAGAATTGCCGTTCGAAAGTTACCGTGTGTTTTATTTCGTAAATTCCAGAAAAGCCCTTGCCGAATTTCACTCATTTGCTTATAACTTTTGAATCACTGGACCGATTTCGCTGGATTGCAATACCAACCTGACCAGGTAAATGCCCAACTTATATGCCAAACTTCAGGAGCCTCCGTAAAGTCCTTCAAAAGTTAGCGTGTTTTCAACAGACAGACCGACAGACAGACAGACAGACGGACGGACGGACGGACGGACGGACATCGGTAGATCGTCTTAAAATCGATTGAGGATCATGAATATATATACTTTATGGGGTCCTAGACCAATATTTCGAGGTGTTACAAACGGAATGACAAACTTATATATACCCTCTATCACTAGAGTGGAGGGTATAAAAAATAAATTGGATGAATAAAAATTGGTGAACAAATAACGATTTCGGCGGTACCAAATCGCGACCTAAAAATCTAATATTTTGGCTATGGAACTTTTTCAAGGTAAGCTTTAAAGTTAAGCCCGCCCAATAGGAACTTTTTTTTCGACCCGGTCAGGGGACACCTTTACCACCGCTATATATGTTTACAAATTATTTTTTTATGATATTTACGCTTAAATAATAATTTTTTTAAAATAATTTTTTATAACCACACCCCCAAAGTGGGGCGGCCTGAAAAAAAATCGAATTTTCTAGTTTTTTTTTCAAGCGCAGGTCTATGAACATAATATGGCATACAAATGTTACATTTGTTGAGCAAAAAATAAAAAAAAATAAAAATATTGTAATTTTTAGGGGTCAATTTATTTCTTCAAGGGGGAACTTTTTCCCCCTGGTCCGATTTTGCCCATTTTCGAACTTAACCTTACCAGTTAGGTAAGTTTGGACTGCATCGTTATTTCTACAGACGGACGGACATCACTAGAATGTCATAGATTCTATCATGGATCAATATTATATAAACTTTGTGGGGTCCTCGGCCGATATTTCGATGTGTTGCACAAGGAATGACAAAGTGAGTATACCCCCATACTGTGGTTGGAGGGTATAATATAAAAAAAAGTTTTGTTGAAAAATAATTATGTTAGGTTTTATTTAACAACTGGTGAAAAACGTTTTTATTTACCAGGAGGTGAATTGTTACCAAGTTACAAATCGAAGTTACAAAATTTGTTGGTTTTAAGAAAATAAAACCAGTAGTTCTGGTTTCATTTTCTCTTTTTAGTAGGAGTCCTATATCTTTTTTAAAATTAAACACTAGCTAAAAACATTATCATGTTAAAAAAAAATGTAAATTTGGCAAATAAGGAAAATCGCATCCGTCCGTCTGTGAAAACCAAAAAGTAGTCCACACTAGAGATGGGATCGTGAGTAACTTTTCAATCACGATCACGCACACTCACGAAAAAAAAAAATTAATCACGCACGATCACGCACGAAATTTTTTGTTTTACTCACGCTCACGCACGCTCACGTGAGTAGAAAACAATTTTAATCACGCTCACGATGTAATCACGTTCACGAAATACTCACGAATTAAAATAAAATAAAAAAAAACTTTATTCCATATTTTATATTTTTTTAACATTTATTTAAATTTACAAAATGTTTTTGTAATTATAGAAGGGCAATTCTAAAATATTAAGAGCCAATTTTAGCCGTTTTTGGGAATGGTTTCTTCAGATTTAATTGAAAATTGTCACATACATAGCCAACATACCTATGAAAATGTAACTTCTATCGTTTTTTAAATTCGGTTTACTGATCGTTTTATGGCAAGTCAAAGCTCTACTTTTTTTTTTGCAAAATTAGAAAAACATATCATCACATAAAACATTTTCTAACTTTTTAACCAATTTTCCGATTTTCACAATTCTTGGCTCATATGAGAGCTTAAGTCTTGTGCTTTTTGGAAATTATTTTAAATGCAAAAGGATTCTTTAAAGAAAAGTATCAAAAATGCAAAAACTTTTTATTCTGGTTTGAGTACGAGGTTCCCATAATTTTCCATTAGAAAATTGTTTTTTTTATATTTTTGAAATGTTTTAAAAAATTTAACAGGGATAAGATCATATTCCTTATACAGGTTGTATTTTTCTCACTTTTGCTAAATCAGTCGAACTTAGGCCAGCGATAATTCGAAACTACACTGAATTTTGAAAACCCAAATATGAAATATGCTATGGCAAATTTTAAGTCAATTCGAACAGTGGAGCGAAATTTTTTTAAAATTGCTTAAAAAACTTATTAAATTTAAATTTATTAACTTATTTGAAAGAACTTAAAAAAATAAAAAAAACGTAACCAAAAAAACGGAGAAAAAATTAAAATCACGAAAAAATCACGCAGCAATTTTACTCACGCACGAACTTTTTTTTGTTACTCACGATCACGCACGCTCACAATATAAATAAAATTACTCACGAATCACGTGATTCACGCGTGATTCACGTGATTCACGGTAATCACGTGATTGGTGCGCATCTCTAGTCCACACCAAAAGAGCTTTAAATTTTATAAATTGTCAAACTCGATTTAAGATATTCTAGGAATGTTTTTCGATCTGTCTTTGGAAAGCATACAGAAAACCAAAACAAATTAAACATTTTTATGTCATAAGAATTTCAGAGTAGGTGGAAAAAAATTTTAATGAAAAAAAAAATTTTTTTTACAAAACAAAAAAGGGTGACGAAACAAAAAATGTTGACAAAAAAATTTAATGAAAAAAAAATTAATTTAATTTATGAAATTTTTTTTTTTATAAAAAATTTTTTTTTTTTTGAAAAATAACGATGGGGAAAAAATAAATGGAAAAAATATGGTTTTGAAAGAAAAATTTTAATTTTTCTAAAAATTTAGACATCCTGGTTTGTTTCTTACTAGTTTCATATTATCCAGTTATAATAATCTTCAGAAAAACTTTTAATGTCAAATTTATTTAGTTAATAGTCAATAAAACTCTATATGTGAAAATTATTTACAGATCGCAGCCGACAAGAATTGAACTCATCATCATCTGTAATACTTTGCTATTAACTGCTTGTAACGTACAATCACTCTAGACCGATACGCCAAGTAGGCTGTTAAGCAAGTATCAACTAAATCTGATTTTTTCAATTCGAGTGTAGTTGTTGCTGTTGTTTTTTCTCACAGAAGACTTGTTATTGTAATGTGTAAACAAATTTTTATTTTTAGTAATCATTATTCTTCCTCTCCTTCATCAATTCTGATCTAAGTACTTATTTTTGCAAACATTGCCAGACATGGTCTATATTTTAGACACAAATGTTAGGTGTTGCCATTTTTCCAAAGATACTGATTGCCACTTAGGGCGACTTATAGTCGTTATTTTTAAATTATTGTTTTTCTGTAAAGACAGTCGAGCTCAGGCTCTAATTATAATTATGTATTATAATTTTTTGATTTGTTATATATGGTTTTGAATTGAGAAAAGTGTGAAAGAAAAATTTTAATTTTTCTAAAAATTTAGACATCCTGGTTTGTTTCTTACTAGTTTCCTACTAGTTTCATAAAATTATGAAAAAAAATTATGAAAAAAATTGAATGAAAAATAATTATGGTACGTTTTTCCACCACCTGGTGAAAGTCTTTTTTATTCATTAGCAGGTAAGTTGTTATCCAAGTTGGTTTTAAGAAAATGAAAACAGTAATCCTTATTTTCTTTTTCCAGTCGTTAGCTTATATTGCCAAACTGAGGTGGCATCCTGCATCAATTTTAAAATTAGACACCAGCCTAAAAACATTATCATGTAAAAAAACAAAAAAAACTTCAGCGGGCCATAAAAAATCTAACTAAATTTCCAAGCCCTTTGATAATTCTGTTTATTTGATATTCCACTTTCTTCTTTAACATTAAAGCCATCGATGATTAGCTTTCTTGTTGCACAGTGTTACCAAAAAATAATCAGCAAGTCTTCACCATACTGCATACTGGCTATTCTTGATATTTTTCAATACTTAAATTACAATTTATTATTGGTATTTTTTAACACAATTTTGCTGCAACATTTTAATGTAATTTTTGTATGATTACTAACTGTTGATGTCGTGGTCTATCACAAAAAGATTTAACAGTTTGTTGGTGTAAGCCAGTAGGATGAGTTGTAGGTTGCTACTTGTCATCGTAATCATCATCATAATTCCAATGACATATTGTTGGAATGACTACACTTTAATTGTTTACTTACCATATTTGAACATAATTTTCATTTATTGAATTGCATTAATATCAATTCGTATTCATAATCATTGTCATCATAAATATTGTTACTTTTATTTTTCTTTATTTAAAGAAAAAATATTATTTTTAAAAATTTCAATCTCTCAACAATAAAAAATTATTTTAATTAATAAAGATTTCATAACAAATGTTCATTGAAAAGAAGTATCCAATGAAAAAAAAAAATCTTAAAAATTACATAACTTTGTGTTTTTCTACCCATATGAAAACGACATTTTTTTGAATATTCAATAAATTTTTGGATATAAAAACTAATAAAAACCAAAAAAAGAAAAAAAAAAAAAAAAATAATATTCTAAAATTTGTTTTTAATTTACATATATTAATTTTGATAAATTTAATGATATGCCAGAGAGTCTTCTTCGATAACTTGTTTTCATTTAGAAGGTTTTTAAAAATTTTGGCATTTTTTCTTAAACAAAAACAAAAGATTTAAGACACAAACTTGTTTCATTTATTATACACTCACTACATACATATGTACTAAACCTATACACAAAAACAAAATGTCATAAAAAATTAAAAAAAAAAAAATTAATATAAACAATAAAATGCTAAATTTTAAAATTCAGTTTTATTTTATTTTTTTTTTTAAATATTGATAACAAAATATAAATATTTAATTTTTTTTAAATAACTCCAGTTAAGTCAAATTTTTATACATTCATTTTTTAAAAGTTTGTTTTCAAAATTAAATTAAGTTCTTATAACACCTTCCGTTTTTGTTTTATCATTTCATTATATCAAATGATAAATTATATTAAAGATTATTTGGAGTATGCAGCCATTAAGCACAATTTTGGCATATTTTAAAGAAGCATGAAATGAACTTGATAGCCTAAAAGCATAGATTAATATTATATTTTATGAATTTAACAATAAAATGCATATTGTTGTTTGTAAAGTAATATAATGAAATAATTTTGGTTAATTATATTCATGAATGAATTTCAAAACACAACTAGATTCTGAGATATTTTTGCCAATAAAAAAATAAAAAACAATTAAAAATTTTAAATTTGACTTGGTCGACTCCATGAATACCCACCACAATACCTACATAATGTTGAATACAAATGAAAAATGTTGAATACAAAACAGAAAAACTTTTTTAGTGAATGTTTTTTATTAATTTTTTAAATTTTTACAATTTTTTTTTTTTTTTTAAATTTTGAGTGTAAAATTATTTAAGAGTAAAATATTTTTTTTGAGTGTAAAAATTTTTTTGAGTGACTAAGACATTGAATTAATTATTGTCTTACCAATGACTTTTGATACGTTTTTAGTGTTTTTTCAATACATGAATCCGAATTAACGCTTTCATTGCGGGTTTTAAGAGCCCCGACTCAGGCGACACAAGAAAAAATTTTAATAAAATGTTTAAAAAATCTTGAAGTATTGGAAACAATCAATAAATTTTTTAAAATATTATAACCAGAGTTGTTGGGGGGAAAAAATACCTGTCGTCGGGATCCCGTAATTTTGGAAAAAGTTTGAAATTACTGTACAGTGTTATTTAATTAATGGTAAAATTAAATTACTTAAGTGCAAAAATCATAAATATTTTTCAGCAACATTTTTTTTTTGTCAATTTTTTTCCCATAAATTTTTTTTCATCAAAACCTTTGATATATATTTTATTTTTTTCAAATTTTATTTTTTTGATAATATTTACTTTTCATCAAAAATCGTTTTTCTTATAATTTTTTTTTTTATTATTATTTTTTATCAAAAACAATTTTTTTTTTTAATTTTTTTGTTGTCATTATTTTTTTTTCCTAAATTTTTTTTCATAATTTTTTTTATCCAATATTTTTTATCAAATTTTTTTTTTATTAAAATGATCACAAATGTTCAAAAAAATCACTAAAACTTTTAAAATCTGAAAAGTTGAAAAAATAAACTCTAGAAATTTAAAAAATCAGGAATACTCGAAAAAACAAAAATTCAGTAACAGGAGAAAAACAAATTACAAACAATTCAGAAAGCCAGAAAACAAATGTTTGAACAATTCGTCTCCGATTGTGAAACATTTTACCTACACCGAAAAAAATTCCCGCCTTATATGTACGAAAACGTTCGTACATTGTACGAAAAATTTCGTTGTTTCGCACCACGAAATTTTTGCGTACAATGTACGAAATGCACGAAATTTTTTCGTAAAATACGATTTTTTTTTTGTATTTTACAAAAAAATTTCGTAAAATTAACGCAATAAATTTTCGTATTTTACGAAAATTTTCGTAAAATAAACGAAATATTTTTTTGTTTTTCGAAATTAAATCGTTAGATAAATGAAATTACATGTAAAACTTCTTTCTTTAGAATAAGAACAACGTTTTGACTGCAACATTTCGTTATTTTTTTTTACAGATCTTACAAGCATTTAATTGTTTCTTCTTAACAGAGACTTATAAGATTTCATTCATTATTTAAAGTGATTTCGTTTAAGGCTACTTTCACACTAAAAGAACTTATGATGATAAGTTGAGATGATTTTATGATTTTTTGGAGGACCACCTCCCCACATGTAAAAAAAACTTATATGATCAAACCTCAAATTTTATTTGGTCCGATTAGCCTCAAATTTTATTTGATCATTAAAATAAATAAAAACCAAGTGAAAGCTTTAAATTCGGCTGTGCCGAATCTTTTATATCCCAAATATGTAAAAAAATTATTAGAGTTATCATTATTGAAATTAATTCTTTATACACACGACCACAAGACATTTTCTAATTCCCTGGGTCGAAGCACAGTACTTGAACATTTTTTTGACATAAAAATGTTTCATTTGTTTAACAAAAATGCAAAACAACACTTTAAAAAAAATGTGTTTTTCAAAGGTTGGTTTATTTCTTTAATGGGAAACTTTTTTCCGCCTGGACTGATTTTGCCCACATACACAGAAAAAAATAAAAAAAATATTTCAGTAAATTTTTAATACTATTGAGTAAAATATTACTCAATTTTGCACCAGTAAACGATTTAATAGTATTGAGTAAATTTTTAATAAAAATTTATTAAATGTTCGCCAAAAAATTTGAGTAAATTTTTAATTGACACAATTAAAAATTTACTCAAAATTTATCAATTTATTTTTTTAAAAAGTTTAAAAAAGTTTTAATTTTTTTTTACAAAAAAAAACCAAAACTTGTTTTTTAAAACTTTACCAAACATATTTATGTCTCAAAGACATAAATGAAAATTTTATAAAGACGATTACAAACTTTCATATACATATACAAAAAACTATAAACTAAACGAGAATTCAAAAAACTATGAGAGTTTAAAAAAAATTAAAAAAAACTATTAAATTTTTATTAAATTATTTACTTGAATTGTTTTTAAAATTTTTGAGTAAATTTTTAATTGCGTCAATTAAAAAATTACTCAATTTTTCTTTCTAAATTTAAACAAATGATTACTCAAATTTGTTTCCTCCATATTTTTTTCTGTGTATGAACTAAACCTGCTGATGACAAAAAGACCTGTTCGTGCTAAACTTCAGGAGTCTAGCATTTTTATTTTGGATGGTATCCGTGATTTATACAGACGAACATTAATAGAATGCCTTGGAATCTATCATGGATCAATAATATATATACTTTATGGAGTCCACGACCAATATTTCGAAGCGTTACACACGGAATGATAAAGTGGTATACACCAATACTGTAGTTGGAGGGCATAAAAACACTCTTTAAGCATGCATTTAAAGATTTCTTCTTTTTTCATTAGTTTCGTAAAATTACAAAATTCTTGATTATTTTTTGTTCGTAATATAAAGTCCACTTTCGTTTATTTTACGAAAGAAGTTTTTACGAATTATTTTCGTACAAATACGAAAGTCTGTACCCTTTTTTTTGTAATATATAGCCAACATTTGTATATTTTACGAAAGAAGCATTTACATTCTTTTTTTCGTTACTTTCGTAAAATTAAAAAAGTTTTTACAACATTTTTTTCGTAATATGTAGTCAACATTCGTAAATATTACGAAAAAATATTTACTAATCATTTTCGTTACTTTCGTAAAAATACGAAATTGAGTACTAAAGTTTTTCGTACTATGTAGTCAACTTTCGTGTATTTTACGAAAAAAAAAGTACGAAACTTTTTTTCGTAAAATGTTGCATGAATTTTTTTCGGTGTACGGAAAATGCTTACAATATAAGACTCTCACAAATTTTGCCTATAGTCCTATATATAAGGCATTCCACACCAAATGCCCATCGAAAAAAAAACATGTGTACCATAAATTTCTGAATAGATTATATGGATGGCCTTATATGGAACTAAGGAAATTCCGTTTTTGGTTTTTAAATTTTTCAAAAACTGGGCTTAGGCGACGTGGTCAAATATTTGAAAAATGGTAAAATTTTTGTCCAGTTGCTTGTTTAAATATTTATAAAATTAAAACGGAATGCACCACAATCTCAAAAATTTACATTCTTGTATAGTTTTGTATGGGCTATCGATTTTTTTTTTTTTTTTTTAAATTTTCCCATAAAAAACTATACAGCCCATAAAAAACTATACAAGAATGTAAATTTTTGAGGTTGTGGTGTTTTCCGTTTTAATTTTATAAATATTTAAACAAGGAAACTCGACACAAATTAGACCATTTTCCAATATTTGACCCCGTCTCCTAAGCCCAGTTTTTGAAAAATTGAAAAAACCAAAAACGCAATTTTCCATATAGGACTATTCATACAACCTATACAATTTTTTTTCAAAAAGTTACAAAATTTTAAAAAATTTTCCTATAGAAAATATATAATATTCTGATTGTGAAACATTTTTTCAACAAAAAGGGTCTTAAATTCTGAGATGTTTTCCCTATAAAAAGAGTTCTAGATTCTGAGATAGTTTCCCTTTAGAAAGTCTAAGATTCTGACACATTTTGTCTATAGAAAAAGTCTCAGAAACTAAGAAATCTGAGACATTTTTTTCTACAAAAAAGTTTCAGATTCTGAAACATTTTTTGTAAACCCGAGTAAAAATAAACATATATAACAATATATAACTTGATACAAACATATTAAATCATATATGATTATACATCCCGTGAAGTAGTTTCTAATTTTTTTAAATGCAGTCATATGTTGTAATATATAATTTAATCATGATTCGGATTAAAAGGTATACGGTTGATATAAATATATGAAATAATATTAGGGCCAATACAAAATTTGTTTTTCTGTATAATTTAATATAAAATTATATATAGCTTATTCTGTTCCATATATAAATGTTTCCAATTAAATGTTTCCAATTAACCAAAAATGTTCTAAGTTTTTTAAGCAAAGTATAAGAAACTTTTAAAATGTTCCTAAACATTTCCTTGTTAGGGTTATGTATATCACCTATCTGGTTCGAAGCGTACCCAAACATTTTTTTTGATTTAGAAAATTATATGTTTGGTGAATGTATCGTTGACCTGTGGTGTAACTCACCCAAACCAAAACACACCAAGATTTTTTATGTTTTTATGCAATTAGATCTAATTGGATCCAATGAAATATGGCAATGTCTGGTCAAAACTCGGATGAAATCGAATCATATTTTATACAAGTTGATCTTTTTTAATGCAAAAACATCCACCATTATTCGGATTAAATTGCGTATAAATATATATTGTGTTATATATCATTATGTATTGCATCATATAAAAATTTTTACTCGTGAAGAAACAATCCTAAATTCTGAGACATTTTTCCTATAGAAAAAATATCAGAATCTGTAACATTTTTCCTATAAAAATTGTCTCAGATTCTGAGACATTTTTCCTATAGAAAAATTTCAGATTCTGAAATATGTTTCTTATTCACATAGTCTCAGATTATGTGACATTTTTTCCTACAGAAAAAATCTCATATTCTGAGACATTTTTCCGAAAAGAAATGAAACATTTTTCCTACACTGAAAGAATTTTGTTCATTACGGCTATGAAAACGTACATTAATTCTATGAAAAAAATCATTAGAAGTGAGCCAATGATGCCCTTCATAGAATCTATGAAACAAATTCATAGAAACCAGATACCTATGAAAAAGTTCATAGGCTATGGAAAAAAAATTTTATTGTTCAATTCTATTTTTATTTATTTTATTATTTTATTTTTATTTACTTTATTATTTTATTTTTATTTATTTACAATATTCTATTTTTAAAAATTTATTTATTTTTAACTTATCCCCACCGAGATTCGAACACAATACCATTTGTTTGTGAAGCTAAGTCTCTAACCACTGAGCTAAAGTAAATAAACAAGTTATAACACTTAAAATCCATTTTCTGCTTTAAAATATTATGCTCTGCCACAATGCTCTGCCAAAATCTGTGTGTATGTGTGTAGAAAACAAAATGTTTGTGTATTTGCAGAAAAATAACGAACATTACAAAACTAAGTGTTAGTCGGCGAGGTTTTCATCTTTTGGTGGCGCTGATAGCTAAGGCGTCGATTATAAATTTCCCAGCCGGTAGGTCTTGGGTTCGAACCCCGCCAGGGCAGCAATATTTTTTTTTTTTTTTTTACGTTTTTTATGTTTTTTTATTTTTTTTATATTTTTTTAATATGTATATTTATTCAAATTATTTAATTGTTGTAACATTATTTTAATTTTTAAAAAATTTAAATAACATTTTTTTTCTATGAATTTTTTCTATGAATCTTACAAAATCTATGAATAAAATTCTATGAAATATTTCACAATACTAATGAATATTCATTCAGCCAATGAATTGTTTCAAAGATTCTATGAATTTGGTTTTATGAAATATGTTCATTAGTGTTTATAAAAAACCGACATTTTGGAAAACCGGTTTCTCGGTTAACCGAAAATCAGCTTTTTCGGTTAACCGGTTTTCTCGGTTAAACCGGAATAAAAAAACCGGTTAACCGGTTTTTTTTTCTTTAACTGAAAAAACCAAAAAATACTTGAAAATATTTGATTTTTATTAAATAATAAAGCGAATATAGCTTAAGTTAACATATATGTTTCTTTCAGCAAGTTTTGCAACAATTGCGCTATAAAAAAGCTATATTTAAATAATGTACTTTAATTGACCATATTCACTAGAACTTCAATTTAATTTGTATTGGTTTTATTTAGAAAAATACATTTATTCGTTATAAGTAAATTGCAGTTCCGAATTTTATTTTATTGATATTTTCGCCATTAACAGGGATTTTAGTATCTGGTTAACAGTCACTTATTAAGTTTTTCATGAAATGTTCAAAAAATCGCTGACAACGGTGAGTATTTCAAATTTTTATCAGTTTCGGCAAAAAAATTCCTATTTAGAAAATTATTTCTTGTAGACAAAAAATATTTTAGACCTTCTTTCTCGCGGATTTTGAATGTGTTTTCAACGAAATTTTGAAAATATCATAAAAAAATAAGTTAAAACCCTTAATATTTGCGAAAATATTCCGTTTTGAATGCATTTAAAAAACCGGTTAACCGAAAGAAAAAAACCGGTTTTCGATGCACCGGAAATCTTCAATTCCGGTTAACCGGTTTGCAAAAAAACCGAAATTTTAGGAAAAAACCGGTTTTTCGGTTAACCGGTTAACCGGTTTATAAACACTAATGTTCATAGATATTATGAACAATAATTCTTTCAGTGTATAAAATAATGTCTCAGACTCTTAGACATTTTTTTTATAGAAAAAAAATTAGATATTTGTCTGACGAGGAGAGAAATTTCTTAGATTCTAAGATCTTTCTTTAAGAAATATTTCTTCAAATCTTACACTTTTCCAAAAGAAAAAATGTTTCAGACTCTGAAATTTTTTTTGAAAAATTGTTTCAGAATCTGAAACTTTTTCCATAGGAAATATGTGTCAAAATCTAAGACTTTTTTTGTAGGCAAAAATGTCTTAGTCTGATAGACATCTTTACTAATGCTGAGACATCTTTACTAAATGCTGAGACATCTTTACTAAAGAAAGTTTCCTTTTGAAAAAGCCTCAGATTCTAAATCATTTTTCTAACAAAAAAAATTTTATTCTATTAAAAAATAAGTGACGGAATCTACACTCAAAATAATTCTACAGTAAAAGGTTTAGTAAGTGATATTGTACCAAAATCTACTAATTGGTTACTAATTTTAGTATCTTCAAAGTACTAACATTAGTAATTTTTACTGGTTTTGACTAATATTAGTTAAAAATTTTAGTATTGTTTACCAATATCTGCACTAGGTCCTTTTGGACTAAAATTAGTTAAATTTTTAGTATGGAATACCCACGTTTTTTTTTTTGGATGTACGAATACATTTTTGATTTTATGTCACTCTTAAGTGTGCAGTAGAATGTCCCTTATTTTGGAAATATTGGAAATGTTAAGACGGTACCTGCTAATTTTTTTCCATTTGGCTTAGAAATTGCTCAGGAAAAATTTTACCCCCCCCACGACCACGCCTATGCTAAGCGACGGGGCCTTAAAAATCAATTTTTGTGATTTTTATTTTTTTTTGTTATTAATTATTATATTACTTGGTTAGCTTATTCACGACAAAAAATTTGATTTTGGTGGGATAAGGCTTTCAGCTCCAAAAAATAAAGATGCCACAGGTATCATTAAAAGCAACATAGCAACTGAAACCGTTGCTTGTCAAATTTAAAAAAAATATTTTTTAAAAATGTATAATTCTTGTTTAGAGCTGAAAGCCTTATCCCACTAAAACCGCTCTTTAAGACCCCGTCGCGTAGGGAAGGCGTGGTCGTAGGGGCGTAAAATTTTTGATTTAAAATGGGAAAAAATGAGAGGGTACAGTCTCAACATTTCCAACATTTCCAAAATAAGAGACACTCTAGTGTGCAGAGATGAACTTTTTTAATTATTTTTTAAAACCAAACCTAAGGTGCAATATAAGGTGCAATAGGCTACGATGGTACTAGATCTTTATTGAAATTTAGTTTATTAGACACATGATATTTAATGCTCAGTAAGCGGTCAGCTGCGACTAAATGAGATGAAATTCTGCCAAAAAGTAAAATAAACTTGTATGCTAAAAATGACATAAAGAATCTTCAAAAGTTATTATTAAACAACAACAGTAAATCCTACAACCGAATCTCCAAAAAAAAATATTACTTTGTTGTAGATGAGCAAAAATGTTTTGTTTTAAAAACCATTTAATTTTTTTAAGCCGGTTAGTTAAATAATTTAACATAATTTTTAAATTTTTTTTGTAAAGCATCTTTGTACGCGAGAATAAAAAAGCTTACATATGGAAATGAATGTGGTGTTGGATGGCTGTTAAAAATGATCTTAACATTAAAATAAAAAAATAAAAAAAATTACATACAAAGGCCTCACACCAAGAGATACAAGATAAGTCTTAAAATAACATTTAACTGATTAGAGCCGACTTTAAGATACCCAACATAACATAATTTTTTGTTGCTCAAAGCAATTTTAAAGGTAAGTTTTTTAAAACTCTTTTAAAGAACAAGTTAAAAAGTTAAATTCAACTTGGCCGATTCCATAAATAACCTCCACAATGTCCAAAATAAGACTTTTGGGAAAAGTTTATAAGCAACTGAAATTTTGTTTGGCACTGGCCGGACCCAATATATTTGCGAAATAATCTTGACAATGGAATCTGACAAATTTCGAAACAAATCAACATTCCAAATTTTAAATTAATCGGACCAGTTCTTTTTGAAGACTACAACACCACCCCCCCCCCCCTTACACACACATAAATCCCTCAAAATATAGGAAATATTTCATAAAAACTTTGTTTGTAGTTATTAAACGTGTACTTTGGTAGCCTAATAAAATATGAATATAACTTGCCCATTTTTGGATTTAGACTCCATTCCATATCAAAATTTCGCCATATATTCAATTAAGTCTATTGGCAACAAAAATAAGCCAATTTCCAAATTGTGTTTGTGTGTGTTTTCTACACTACCTAAAGATTTAGAGAAAGATACATCCAATAGCTCCGTGTTGGACTTGAAACCCATTTTTGGGAAAGCACTGGTGTAGGGTCTAATTCTCAATGCAAAGTATTTGATTAAAATTTAGCTTACAGGTGTTTAACGTCTACTTTGATAACGTAATCTAATCTGAATATAATTGTACCATTTTTTTGGATTATAAAAATTTCGCCCGATATTCAGCCCAATCGGTCTATTTGTAAGAAAAATAAACCAATTTCACTAAAATTTCGGCTGTGTGTGTTTTCAACATTTATTAAAGATCTAACGAAAGATAGATCAAATTAGTTAATGTTTGGACTTGGGACCATTTTTCTGAAAAAAACTGGTGTAGGGTATCATATGGTCGGTACTGACCTTTTATAACTTTCTTACCTGTTTTTAACATGATAATGTTTTTACGCTGGTGTCTAATTTTAAAAAAGTTGACTATAAAAGCTAACAATTACCGAAAAAGAAAACAAGAATTACTATTTTCATTTTCTTAAAACCAAAAATTTTAATAGCTTGGGTTTGTAATTTGGATAATAATTAACCTCGTGATGAATAAAAACTTTTATCACCAGCTGGTGAATAAAAAGTAAAATAATTATTTTCTACCAAAAAAAATTTTTTTTTTCATAATATTTTTTTTTATCAATTTTTTTTTTCATAAATTTTTTTTTCATTAATTTTTTTTTTCATCAAATTTTTTTTTCATCAAATTTTTTTTTTCATCAATTTTTTTTTCATCAATTTTTCTTTGTTTCATCAAACTTTTTTTTCATAAATTTTTTTTTTTCATAAATTTTTTTTTCGTCAAACTTTTTTTTTAATTTTTTTTTTCATAATTTTTTTTTATCAATTTTTTTTCATTAATTTTCTTTTTCATCAAATTTTTTTTGTCATCAAATTTTTTTTTTTCATTAATTTTTTTTTTCATCAAATTTTTTTTTCATCAAATTTTTTTTTCATTAAATTTTTTTTCATAAATGTTTTTTATCATATTTTTTTCATCAATTTTTTTTCATTAAATTTTTTATCTAATTTTTTATTATCAATTTTTTTCTCAACAAAAATTTTTTTTCATTAATTTTTTTTTACATCAAAAAATTTTTCTTTTTATCAAAAAAATTCATCAAAAACTTTTTTTATCACAATTTTTGTTCACCAAAAATTTTGGGTTCATTAAATTTTTTTTACCATAATTTTGTTTTTCGTGCAAAAAAACATTTTTTTCTACCAAAACTACTTTTTCACCAAGTCTAAGCTTTTCGCATAAAAATTTTCCATTTGTTTATCAAATGCACATAAAACAAGTGAGAGTGGTTTATTCTTTGGTGCCGAATCTTTTATACTCTCCAAAATGTAAAAACACTTTTTTGCACTTATTTTTGCACTAACTTACGAAATGTACAGCTCTTTTGGTTTTTTAATGCGGTCCTCGACTGATATTTCAATTCGTTTTGCATGGAATAGCAAAGTAATATAACATTATTTTTTTTAAAAAAAACTTTGCTTTGGCAAGTGCACCCAAATCTTCCGCAAATCATTATCATGATTTAATGTTTTGGGTAAGAGTACAAAATTCGCAGGCATTTTTAACATGATAATGTTTTTAGGCTGGTGTCTCGCCACCTCAGTTTGACTATATAAGCTAACAATTAACGAAAAAGAAAACAAGAATTGCAATTTTCATCTTCTTAAAACCCAAAATAGTAATAACTTGGGTTTGTAACTTGGATAATAATTCACATCGTGGTGAATAAAACCGTTTTTCACCAGCTGGTAAAAAAAAAGTAACAATTATTTTTCAACCAAAAAAAAATTATTTTTTCATCAAATTTTTTTCATCAATTTTTTTTTTCGTGAAAAAATTTTTTTTTTGTTCATCAAACTTTTTTTTCATCAAATTTTTTTTTTTTTTTTCATAATTTTTTTGTTTTTTTCATCATTTTTTTTTTTATCAACATTTTTTTTCTTTTTTATCAAAGTTTTTTTTTCATAATTTTTTTTTTTTATCAATTTTTTAGTTCAATATTAATTCACATCGTGGTGAATAAAACCGTTTTTCACCAGCTGGTGAAAAAAGTAACAATTATTTTTCAACAAAAAAAAATTTTTTTTCATCAATTTTTTTTTTTTCATCAACATTTTTTCTTTTTCATCAAATTTTTTTTTTTTTCATCAAAAAAATTTTTTTTTTCGTCAAAATTTGTTTTTTATCAAATTTTTTTTTCATCAATTTTTTTTTTTATGAATTTTTTTTCCGTCAATTTTTTTTTTTCATAAATTTTTTTTATTATTTTTTTTTGATTAATTTTTTTCAAAAAATTTTTTATTATCAATTTTTTTCTCACCAATTTTTTTTTTCATATTTTTTTTTATCAATTTTTTTTACATCAAAAATTTTTTCTTTTCATCATAAACTTTTTTTCATCAAAATTTTTTTCACCAAAAATTTTGGGTTCATTAAATTTTGGGTACAAAATGTACATAAGTTTGTTTTTCGTGAAAAAAATCATTTATTTTTACCAAAACTGCTTTTTCACCAAGTCAAAGCTTTTCGCATAAAAATTTTCCATTTGTTTATCAAATGCACATAAAACAAGGGAGAGTGTTATATTCTTTGGTGCCGAATCTTTTATTCTCTCCAAAATGTAAAAAATCTTTTTTGCACTCACTTACACGAAATGTACAGCTCTTTTGGTTTTTTAATGGGACCTCGACTGATATTTCAATTCGGTTTGCATGAAATAGCAAAGTAATATAACATTATATTTTCTAAAAAAAAACTTTGCTTTGGCAAAACATTGTCATGATTTTATGTTTTGGGCAAGTGTACAAAATTCGCAGCCATTTTTATTGAGATTATGTCCAAATTTGTTTCGGTCATAGTCCCCACCATCGTTAGGGGTATTGGGATTATGACCGAATTTATTTCGGACTTAATCGCCATAACAGATATGGGGATAATGTTCGTGGGGGATATGTAACAAACCGTCGAATATTCATTATACGCACCGTGTGGCCACAACCGCAATATTGTATACATGTGTTACACTATGCAACACGATTTGTATCTTGGATGGGACCAAAAAAAATTTATGGCGGTTCTTTTCTTAGAACACATTAACCCACTATTTCCCATTTTTAGGGGTCAGTTTGGTCCTTTTTTTAATATATTCATAGAACATCACTAAAACGTTTAAAGGGTTAAAATGTTCTTAAAAAAGTAAAATTGTAAATTACCAGATACTGTTGATTTTCACCAAAGTTGTTGAAATAAGTCGGAAAAATGTAATAAATCTGCTTCTGAGCTAAATAACGCTAATAGATGTACTCAGCAAAATTTGGAAACCCATACCGGTTTCAAACACCCCAGTTAGTGTTATCATCAGTAGGATTTTAAATGTCGGTTTGTCTTGTTTTTTTTTTTAAACATTTTGCTTATATCGCAAGAGCTTTTAACTTTTGACAACCCCCTAGAATAATTTGATGCAGAAAATGTTTGTAGAGCATTTTAACCCTTTAACGCACGCCTTAGTCGTGTTCTATGTGGATATTTAAAAAAAGGGCCAAAATGACCCATCAAAATGGGAGATGGAGGGTTAATATGTGCCAAGAAAAGAACCGACATAAAATTTCACTGAAGACATTTATTAACGTTATTTAGCTTAGAAGCGGATTTATAAAATGTTTTCAACTTATTTCACACGACTTAGATAAAAACTAATTTAATAGTATCCCGAGTAAAAATGGGAAGAATCAGTACTGATCTTTCAAATCTCAAATCTGATGTGATATATAAGAATATATAAAATTTTTTACTCGGGATGTGATAATTTACAATAATTTAAAATTTTTAATCATTTTCACTTTTCGCTCGAACTTTTGACCTTTGATAACTACTACTGAAATTTGTTGCAGGGTTCAAATGTTTTTGTAGAACATTTGAACTAGAGTTTGCAAATAATCGAGATATTTCATAATCGCGATTACGATTAAAAAAATTGCCGTTAATCGCGATTACGATTAATCGAATTTTTTAAATAATTTGAGTTGCAATTTAAAAAAAAAATCTTTTGAAATTTACATTTTAGAACGTATTTTAGGGAACAAAAACTGTTATTTTTAAGAAATAAAATTAAAAGCTTTCGAACTTTCCCAGTAAAAATTTTTCGAGATTTTAGCACCACGGTCTCTTTTTTTAGTATATCATTGCGCTCGAGCGTCCTTGAGAATTTTTAGTTAAGATTTTTTTAAAACTTATAATTAAAATTCTTTGTTGATAAAATTTCATACATACTTTAATTTTTGACATATTTAACTCTTTTTAAATGATCAAAAAGATTTTTGGAGAAAAATACTAGATTTTCTTACATCTTTATTGCGGTTAAATAAACTCTACAAAGAGTTCTTCAATCAGCGCTGAAATGTAACATGATTTTACTACTCTAAACTGTGACTGATTTGGATTCGCTCTTTGGATCATGATTTCTTTCCAAAGCTGCTTCCAGTTTACCAAAATTTCTGCGGGGTCGTGTCAAAATACCTGCCGATGGCCAGTTAGCTCTTGTGAGGAAATTTATTTAAAAACAAGTAAAAAAGGTAAATTCGGCCTTGCCGAATGTAGTAATACCCTCCACAATTTCAAAAAGATTATTGCAAAAAACTTTATTTAAAAGGAAATTACTTAAAAAAAAAAAAAAATTCCGCGAAAAAAAATTTTGTTAAAAAAAAAAATCCGCGATTTTTTTCTTTTTTTGTCAAAGAATATGTTCGTACTTGTTTAAATACCGTTTGTTGTTCAATTATGTTCACATATGTCAACCAGAAGCCGAATTAAAGCATTTTGTATTTTTAGGTTATGTTGAATGTACTGAAATTTTTGAGGTGTGCTTACATTTGCGTTCATAACTTTTGAACCGCTGAACCAATATCGCTCAAATGCAATACCAAACTTCTCGGGAGAACTTCCAATATATATGTTAAGTTTCAGTCATCTCTGTGCAATATTTTGTTCGCGAGAGCATTTTCCACAGACAGACAGACAGACGGACAGTCGGACAGACGGACATCGCTAGAATGTCTTAAAATCGATCGGGCATCATGAATATATATACTTTATGGGGTCCCAGACCGATATTTCGATGAGTTACAAACGGAATGGTAAACTTATATATACCCTCTATCACTAAGTGGAGGGTATAATTAACAAGGCATCATTAGTCAACCAGCGGTCAAAGTATGAAAAAATTAAGTTTTTGATAAAATTTCATGTCCAAATTTGTTGACCTAAGGCTTTTGAGTATATTTTAAAAACAAAACTCTTTAAAATTTACTGAGATCAGAATTTAAATTTTACCTTAAATTTGAATGACTTTTACGAGAAAAGGAAATAAAAATCGCAAACAAGTTAAATGAACCATGGGTCAACCCATCAAAACTTTTCGGTATACTTAACATTCCAGAATCAATGATTGAAATTGTCCCGAAAGTAATCGTTTTTAACACTAATTTAGTTTTTTTGACAAATAATTTTAATAGAAACTTTAAAATTGGTTTCAAAAAATTTTGGAACTGATTTAAATTCGTTATAAAAACAGTGTATTTCATAGAAAATTTTTAATCGTAATCGCATGATTTTTTTGTCGATTACGATTACGATTAATTGGTGCGATTAATCGCGATTACGATTACGATTTTAATCGTTTTGCAAACTCTAATTTGAACCCTTTAAACGCACGATTTATTTGTGTTCTATGAGAATATTTAAAAAAAGAACCAAAATGACCCCTTAAGGTGAAAGATAGAAGGTTAATATGTTCTAAGAAAATAACCGCCATTAAATTTCACGCCATTAAATTTCACATCTTTGAACAGTATTTGCTTCAGAATTAGAATTAAAAAAAATCAAAGTTTCAGTGGGCCATAAAAAGAACTCGAGCTAAGCTTTAAAAACCCTTCGATGGTTTTGGTGTTCTATTAGTCTACTTTTATATTTTTTTTTTCGTCCCATTCAAGATACACTCGAAGACCCCAAATTTGTTGCACATTATTATCAGTTGCTCTGAAATGTACTATTTGAGTCATGCCCTATTCTTGTCATATGAGAGAATATAAAAATGCACATGTCCTAAACATCATCACAAACTCACAATACTTTGCTGAAAGGTAGTGTTTAAAAAAAAGTATCATCTCAAACAACTGGTAAGTCCAGACAAGATAAGCGAGTTGACTTGTTTTGTGCTTTTTTTTTTGCTGGCCAAAACCAACAGTCAGCCAGCCAACAAGCTATTTTGTTGGTTGATAATAAAAAGATTTTGTTGTTGTTTTCAAGAAACAGAAGAAGAAGCTACCGACTGACTGACTCTTTGCTTATTGGTGATGATCTGATCTTAACTGAGCACTAAACAGCAAGAGAGCGAGCGTTTAAAAAATTTTGCGCGCGCGCGCGCATCTAGTTGATCTTCTTCAATCGGTCAAAGTGTTACCTAGCGCCACAGTTGTCGCCCAAGCTTAAAACCAAAAACTTACTCGTCATTTTTGCTAGGGGTATATATAGAAAATCTATAAGTTTTAAATGTTTAGTTGGTAACCCACACTCGAACCTTAATAAGTGAACAAACCAACAGAAGAGGGAGATCATCTTCTTTTTTTGAAATAAATAAAATTCTGTGCAGCTCTGTGACCGTTTTTTTTTTTTGTTGATTTAAGAATCGATCAAATTCAATTTGCTATATTGAATTTCGATACGATTTCCATAAAACAAAAGGATTAATTAAAAGAAACTTAAAAACAAGGATTAATTTTGTTTTCTTAATACCGCAATACATTTGGATTAAATTTGTGCTCAAAAATGGTAAAAAAAAATTTAAAAAAAATATTTTTAAAAATAAAAATTATAAAAAAAAAACTTTTGATAAACTGAAATTGAAATAAAAAAGACGTTAAAAATCAAAAAATATAAAATGAACTTTAAAAAACCATAAAAAAAACAAAGTGTTTAAAATTATATTATAAAACTACAACAAATTGATGCTTTAAATTTTAATAAAATTAAAAATAAAAATAATTAATAATAAACTAATTTTACATAATAACCTGTGAATGAACATTTGTCAAATTAAATATTTATCTTTTAATGCATTAACTCTCTAACTACTGTGCAAACGTATTTTGACATTTTAAATAACAAAAACAACAAGAAAAAAAAAACAAATAAAAATAAAAAATATTTTCAAAAAAAAAAAATAACATTTTGTAAAAATCATTAAGACCACAACCAACGTAAAATCAATCATTTAGCAATTTTCAAATACATTGCAGAAGAAGAAGAAGATGAAGAAGATTGATTTTTTTCAACAGTGTTTAATTTGAAAATTGTGCAAAAATTTTTAAAGCTCAACTGCAAAAAAAAACTATTTATCTATAATTTGCTTAAACATTTATTAAGTGTTGTTGTTGTTGTTGTAGCTGTTGTTTATTAATTGAAAATAATAATAAATAATTTTTTGGAAAATTGAAAAAAAAACAACTGTTTTAAAAAAAATATATGCCACCACAAAACTCGATGATCATGAACTCAACATAGAATTAAAAAAAAAATTATAAAATATTGAAAAAAACATTAAAAAAATATTTTGCATTTATGACGCATTTTAAAATTCTTTAAATCAATGAACATTAAAATTTATAAAAATTTACATCTTGTAAATTAATTATAAAAAAATAAATAAAATATTACACTGAAAGAAATTGATAGTGATTAAAATTACAGTGGGCTGAACATTTTGAATTGTAGATTTTAAAATCAGTAAATTGCGAAAAAGTTTTCACTAATAAAAACAAATCGTGAACAAATAATGTTATATCAAACGGAATACTTTATCTAACACAAAAAAAACAAAGCTTTTGGATTTTCGTCACATAAAACAAATAAAATTTGAGCCGTTGTTGTGTAAAGAAGACAACAAAAACATAAGTTGAGCTTTAATTAAAAAGTTAATTGAATCAAACAAAACCTTTGTTGAATCACTTAAATCGAGTCAATTAAATTTGTAATTGGACTATTAAATTTATTTAATTGAATCAATAAAACTGTAAAAAAAAGCTTAAAATTCCAAGAAAAGAAAAAATATTAAAATTTAAAATAATTTATTGATAAAATTCAATTTTGATTTTTTAGAAAAAAATTATAGAATAAAATTCTTAAAAATTTGATTTCAAATTTTATGTTAAACCATAAGGGTTGTAGTAAGCGCCAGATCTCTCCTTAAATAATAGAGTTTAATCAACAATTTTTTCAAAATTTAATTTAAAAATTAATATCCTAAATATTTGAAAACTTTGTTTAGAAAAAAAAAAAATTTAAATATTTTAATTTTATTTCTTCAAAATATAAAATTCAAATGTTTTTAAAATTTTATTAAATCAAAAATTTTATTTCGTATAATATATGGGGCATTCTATGTCAAATCGGACACTTTGAATTTTTTTTTTTTTGAGATTTTCCCAATTTGTTAACAGTTTTTAGTACCCTTTGAAAAATCTTTCGTGGTAAATTTTCAGATTTTTTTGATGACCCGTTCAAAAGATATCGAATTTTTAAAAATTGGTAGTTTGTTGCTTTTCTCAGACTTTATTTATACCCTCCACTTAGTGATAGAGGGTATATATAAGTTTGTCATTCCGTTTGTAACTCATCGAAATATCGGTCTGGGACCCCATAAAGTATATATATTCATGATCCTCGATCGATTTTAAGACATTCTAGCGATGTCCGTCTGTCCGTCTGTCCGTCTGTCCGTCTGTCCGTCTGTCCGTCTGTCCGTCTGTCCGTCTGTCCGTCTGTCCGTCTGTCCGTCTGTCCGTCTGTCCGTCTGTCCGTCTGTCCGTCTGTCCGTCTGTCCGTCTGTCCGTCTGTCCGTCTGTCCGTCTGTCCGTCTGTCCGTCTGTCCGTCTGTCCGTCTGTCCGTCTGTCTGTCTGTGGAAAATGCTCTCGCGGACAAAATGTTGCACAGAGATGACTGAAACTTAACATATATATTGGAAGTTCTCCCGAGAAGTTTGGTATTGCATTTGAGCGATATCGGTTCAGCGGTTCAAAAGTTGTGACCGAAAATGGCAGCACACTCAAAAATTTCAGTACATTCAACATAACCTAAAAATACAAAATGCTTTAATTCGGCTTCTGGTTGACATATGTTAACAAAATTGAACACCAAATGGTATTTAAACAAGTACGAACATATTTTTTGACAAAAAAATAAAAAAATCCCGGATTTTTTTTTACCAAAATTTTTTTTCGCGGAATTTTTTTTTTCAATTTTTTTTTTTTTTTTCAAAAGTAATTTTAAATAAAGTTGTTTGCAATAATCTTTTTGAAATTGTGGAGGGTATCACTACATTCGGCAAGGCCGAATTTAACTTTTTTACTTGCTACTCATAACTTCTTCAATAATGGTCCAAATTTCAAATTTTTTCTGTTAAAATTTTTATTTTTTACGTACTTTAAAAAAAAAAATTCTTAAAAGCGCTCTAGTATGCGATTTTAAAGTTTTAAACTTTAAATCTCATTTTTTAAAATGTTTGTACTCTTTGATTTTTTTGAATTTTTTTGTGTAAAACTTCTATCGATTCTACAAATTTTTTGCCCAGTAGTATCATGGGATAACGATTATTACTATTTTTTAAAATTTTTTTAAAAAAATTTTATTGTAATTTTCCAATTTTAAAATCATTTCTACTGCTCCAATGGTGCGTCATGGAGGGGTCCTTTATAAGACCGACCCCCAATAATTTTTACGTCTTAACATTTCTTTGGAACAAACTAGTACCCTATCTCCAATTTCTAAGGGGGCTCCCACACAAAACGATATTTTTAAAATTTGCTCCAACCGCTCTAACCGCCCTAATAGTGCGCTTAGAGCAACAAAATGTATAACCGACCCACAATATTTTTTAGTCCAAACATTTTCTCTGAACACACCTACCCTCTATCTCTAATTGTTAAGGCGTGCCTCATACAATTATTTTTATTTTTTGTAAATTTGTTTTATTTAATCAGCTTCTACCGGTCCAATGGTGCTCCCGAGAGGGGTCATTAGTAAGACCGACCGCCATTTATTTTTACCCTCCAACATTTTTTAAAAAAAAAACATACCACAGCCCTATCTCCACTCCCTAAGTTGGCTTCCAGTCAAAATTACATTTTTATAAAATTTGCCCAACTGTTATATGTATGGGAGCCTACTTAGGAAGTGGAGATAGGGCGTAGGTATGTTTTAAAAAAATGTTGTAGGGTAAAAATAAATGTTGGTCGGTAGAAGCTGATTAAATAAAACAAATTTACAAAAAATAAAAGAAATTGTATGGGGCCCGCCTTAAGAGTTAAAGATAGAGTGTAGGTGTGTTCAGAGAAAATGTTTGGACTAAAAAAATATTGTGGGTCGGTCATACATTTAGTTGCTCTAAGGGCACTATTAGGTCAGTTAGAGCGGTTGGAACAAATTTTAAAAAATGTCGTTTTGTATTGGAGCCCCCTTAGCAATTGGAGATAGGGTATTAGTTTGTTCCAAAGAAATGTTTAGACGTAAAAATTAATGAGGGTCGGTGCACTATAGGGAATTTATAAGGAATTGTTGGCCAAAAGTCCATTTTTGATGTGTTCAAAAAAACTTTTTTCGGATGCCATTATACCGTAAACTATATTAAAGTAAGCTAGCACACATATTTTTGTACACCAAACTCTTTTACCGCTAGTACGGAGGAGTCAAAAACAAAATTTAATTTTTTATTATTTTTTTTTTTAATTTTGGAGAACATTACTTATTACAAAATTAACGTACTTAAAATCCTGTATTAAAATCTTTTGAAACTAATTTCAATTATCAATAGGGAAAATAAATATATTTTATACAAAGTACAGGTTTAAAATATTGATTTATATATTTTTTTTTAATTTTTCTATTTAATTAATTTTTTTCTTTTTTAAACCAAATTTATTAGTGGACTGCTACTTTTTTTGCATATAATTGCATGCTCCCATATCTCTATGAGATATTGGGAAACTCTTTGTGAGTAAGACGTATTCATCCGCTAAGCCATGCGGCTCCATGGGGAAAAAAAATTTAGTGATGTCCGTCCGACCGTCTGTCGGTCTGACGGTCTGGGGAATGCATGATGCTGTCCAAACCAAAAGAGCTAGCCACCTGATGTTTGGCACGAATATGTCTTATAGTCTTACGATGTTCAAGTTCGTAAATGAGCAAAATTGGAACATGTAAAAAAAAGCTCCCCCTTAAATAACTTAGTCTAGCTACGCAAAATCCTATATTTTACATTTTTTTTGTACATTTGCTTAAAAACTAAAAAAAAAATACGCCACAAGAAGTTCAAAGCCCTGCACTTGGACCAAAGGCACTAGGAAAATTATTTTTTTGCCCGCCCCCTTTTGTGGGCGTGGATGTAAAAATTATTGACAAAATTATATTACAAAATTGCATTAAAAACACGATTTATTAGGCCAGATCATGCCAATTTTTTATACAGAGCCTTAAAACTTACCGCCAAATAAACTTACCAAATTTTGAGGCAATATCCCAACTTTTGGAGTTTTGGCCAGAAAATACCAGAAAATTCCCTATAGTGCGGTGTAGGAAATGACCCCTCTATGACGCACCATTGGAGCAGTAGAATTGATTTTAAGTTTGGAAAATTACAATAACATTTTTTCAAAAAATTTAAAAAAAATAGTAATAATCGTTATTCCATGATCCTACTGTGCATAAAATCTGTACAATCGATAGAAGTTTTACACAAAAAAATTTCAAAAAAATCGAAGAGTACAAATATTTTCAAAAATAAGATTTGAATTTTAAAACCTAAAAATCGCATACTAAAACCCTTTTAAGAATTTTTTGGGATTTTTTATTTAAAGTACACGTAAAAAAATAAAAATTTTGAAAAAAAAATTTGAAATTTGGACCATTATTGAAGAAGTTATGAGTAAAAGAAGTTTGAGTAAAGGAACAAACAACCAATTTGAAAAATTCGATCTTTTGAACGGGTCATCAAAAAAATCTGAAAATTTATCACGAAGGAGTTTTCGAAGGGTACTAAAAACTGTAAACAAATTGGGAAAATCTAAAAAAAAATTTTTCAAAGTGTCCGATTTGACATGGAATGAACCATATGGACATTAGGGTGGCAGAAATAATGACTTTTTTCGAATTTCATCGATCGCCGGGCAAATTATGGCTCGTTTTGGTTTAAAAACTCTATGTTTAAATTTTTAGCCAAATCGGACCAAATTACAAGGAGTCTCCCTGGTGTCACCCTCCGATCTTCATGAAATTTGGATATCTTGTTCAGAACGAAAATTCATCTGACACGTATTTTTTTTGGCGGCCCAAATTCATTTTTAGGGGGGTCGATCTGTATGGGGAAATTGACCTTTTTCAGTTTTTTACGATTTACGCCTATTTACTCAAAATTAATATTGGCATATTTGGAATCAGATTAAAGGTATTTAAAATACCTATCTCGTGATTCTAATAACGTGCCAAAAAAGTAATTATATTTCGACTTATTAACAAAAATGTCCAAAAATTTTTACATTTTACATAACATAACGAAAAGTTGTGCATGTTTGGACACGTTCTTTGCACACGAAGATAGGTTTTCCAAAGACCTTTCATTTGGTGTGTAACATGACTAGGTTTCTCTGTATTATATAGGAGAAAAAACGCAAAAAACTGAAAAATTACCGTTTTTCCCCCTCATTTCCACCCCTTAAATATGAATTTGAAATAAAACCAATTCCATAAAGATCGGAGGGTGACATCAGGGAGACCTTCCTTGTTAGAAGGCGTAGCTAAATATTGAAAAAATTGTCGTATTTGTATCGAGTTGCCTTGATTAAATATTTATCAAATTAAAACGGGAATGCATAATAATCTTAAAAAATTTCATTATTGTATACTTTTTTATGGGCTATCGATTCAAAATTTTCAGACACACAAAAAATTCAGACACGGGTTTTCGTCTTTTTCGAGAAACTTGCATTTTAATATAAAATTTCACAACAATTTTGTAATTTGTTTGTTTTTTTTTTTTGTTTCAACATAGCGGATGAGTATTAAATATTTGAAATAAATGTTACTCATACGCTATGATGAAACAAGAAAATACAAACAAATTATAAAATAGTTATGAAATTTAATATTTAAATGCGATTTTCTCGAAAAAAAAAAACGAAAAACACGTGTCTGAATTTTTCTGTGTGGATAGAAAACACCTGAACTTTAAAAAATAAAAAAAGGGGCCGGATTTTTGAAAAATTTACTTTTTTTACAAATGCGAAATTTTAGAACTGGTTCCGAAAATGTTTCAAAATAATTGTTTTTAGCCCATAAACAAATATATAAGAATTAAGTCTTGAAAAAAATTACCAACATAAATAAATTTAAAACAGAAAAATAATTTTCTTAAAAATTTTTCTATGAGAATATCATAGTTTTAATTAGTAAAGGAAATAATGACCTCGAGCTAGAATAAACCTACTCAAAATATTACAAACAAATGTAAATTTCGTTTAACCAAAACACAAAATTGTACGTTAAAGAACAAGGATATCTGTCAGATAGGTTTTTTTGAGTGTATAAAAGATTCAGCACAACCGAATTTAAAACTATTACTTACTTATTAAGAGAGATTTTTCTACAAGACTTAAAGATTTTTCGTATCGAAAAGTTAAAATCAGAATTTCTTAAAAAATCTTTTCACACAAGGAAAAATTTAATAAGAGTGTTAAATTCGGCTGTGCCGAATTTTTTATACCCTCCAACATGCAAAAAAAAAAAAAATTACAGTTTTTGTTTTTTTTTTTTTGCTGGGAGGGGGGCGTCGGTAGTGGTAATTGGGGGGGGCAAATTTCCTCTCGAATATGTGTTTAAATATTCATTCTTATGCTTTTTGCACTAAAGAAATACAAGTTTATCATTATTTTAATAAAAACATTTATTCCACTCCCATAAAAGGGGGCGGACAGAAAAAAACGACATTTTCTAATTCTCTGGGTCCAAATTCAGGACTTTAAACTTCTTGTAGCATAAAAATGTCGCATTTGTTAAACAAAAACACAAAAAATCATGTAAAAAAGTGGTATTTTTCAGAGGTTGGCTAAGTTCTTCAAGGGGGAACTTTTTTCCCCCTGGTCCAATTTTGCTTATTTACGAACTTAACCTGGAACATAAGACATATTCGTGGCAAATCTCGGGAGCCTAGCTCTTTTATTTTGGACTGCATCGTGTTAAATACAGACGGAATCAATAATATATATACTTTATGAGGTCCCCGACCGATATTTCCATTCGTTACACACGGAATGACAAAGTGAGTATACCCGCATACAGTAGTTGGAGGGTATAAAAACTGTGAAAAAGTGTAATTTTTTAGAGGTTGGTTTAGTTTTTCAATAGGGAACGTGTTCGATTTTGCCCATCTCCAAACTTAACCAACCTATGAACATAATACATATCCCTGCCAAAACTCAAGCCATATCCCTGCCAAAACATCTCTAGAATCGATCTTGGAATCGATCACTGATTTTTTATTTTCTAAAAATAAATTTTTGTTTTGTATAAACAAGAGTTTTGTAAATGTAAGTCAACGTGTTAAAACTAAATTTTAAAATTGTTCCCCAAAATTTCTTTCAGTGTAATTTTTACAGTATTTTTTTGTTTTACCTAAGTATATCTAAATTTATACACACATTTGACACTTGTTAATGTATTTTATGACACTTGTCAGAAGAGCATCTTGTAATACATGTAGTCAGTGTAGTCTCTGTTTTTTTTGCAAAACTTTTTTTTTATTTGTTTGTTTTTGTTTTTATATTTTTTAAAATGTTGTTTTTAAACAGTTTTTTTTCTTCTTCTTAAGTCTGACATTTAATTGACAGATTTAGGCAATTAGTCAAATTGATGTTTATGTAATTATACTAACATATTAATCAATATTGTTGCATTAATACCCAGTTTACCTTAGATGTTCTGAACAATGTTAGTTTTAGTATGCGTATTACAAGAAGAAGTTTCTTTCTTAAGTCTTTTGATTTTGTATTGTTCATTGGAACTAAAGTGATCAAAAAACGTACAAAATTTAAGAGACGACGACATGATAAAAATTGGAGTTTCTGGAGATATTTTGAATGGGTGGGTAAATTTATTTGGAAAAATATGTAGCTGTATGTTTTTTTGTTGGTATTTGTGTGTGGCATGTTGTAATCGCAACTGGGATAACCAGACACTATATCTACAAAAAAGCAGCTTCTATTAAATACTAAAATCATTTTCATAGTAATACTAAAAATTTATAAAAATTTTGAAGTCACTGTTAGGATTTTTTGGTTGGTATTGAATTTATGCGACATCGCTAAAGAGCCTCAGAAGTTTTAAGCAAAACAATAATTTTTTAATGTTGTTTGCCTGAAATTCAAGTGCTGAGAAAAAGGTTAATATGTTCTACAAAAATGTCAGTCAATTTTGTTTTGCATTCTCACTGCCCCTTCTTTTTATACCTTCCACTTAGTGATAGAGGGTATATATAAGTTTGTCATTCCGTTTGTAACTCATCGAAATATCGATCTGGGACCCCATAAAGTATATATATTCATGATGCCCGATCGATTTTAAGACATTCTAGCGATGTCCGTCTGTCCGTCTGTCCGTCTGTCCGTCTGTCCGTCCGTCCGTCTGTCTATCTGTTGAAAATGCTGTCGCGGACAAAATATTGCACAGAGATGACTGAAACTTAACATATTTATTGGAAGTTCTCCCGAGAAGTTTGGTATTGCATTTGAGCGATATCGGTTCAGCGGTTCAAAAGTTATGAATGAAAATGTAAGCACACCTCAAAAATTTCAGTACATTCAACATAACCTAAAAATACAAAATGCTTTAATTCGGCTTCTTGTTGACATATGTGAACATAATTGAACACCAAATGGTTTTTAAACAAGTACGAACATATTTTTTGACAAAAAAAGAAAAAAATCGCGGATTTTTTTTAACAAATTTTTTTTTCGCGGAAATTTTTTTTTCAAAAAAAATTTTTTTTTCAAAATTAATTTCCTTTTAAATAAAGTTTTTTGCAATAATCTTTTTGAAATTGTGGAGGGTATCACTACATTCGGCAAGGCCGAATTTAACTTTTTTACTTGTTTTGTTATTTGGTGTAAAAAGCTTTGCCTGATTTTTTCAGATTTTTAAAAAAATCTTTCGAGGTGTTTCAAGCATGTTTAACTACAAAATAATGCTTGAATCACTTTGAAATATTTTTTTAAAAATCTTAAAAAATAAAGAAAAGTCTTTTGCAACAAAAGGATGCAAATGGCAAAATGATGCTCATAACAGTTCAAACATTTCAAAAATTAGGAAAAGCTTTTCGCACCACTCCAATGGACACAGTTTATGAACGCTACTAATTTAAGCACAGTTAGGGGGAGGGGAAAGACGGAAAAAATATAATGACCTTGACATGTTTAGAAGATTTATGGGATACTTCATTGACTAAAATTGGGACTCTTCATCGAAGTTCTGTGAGTTGCCCAGTGCTACACTCAAAATAATACATTAGTAGATTTACAATTTTTTTTTGCTAGTGCTAGTAAGCTAACCCAGGCAGAAGAATACGAACGGGAGAGCGCTGGCAAAGTACCTTTTATGGTCGCTTGTGTGCTGGGAAAGCATCACAGTTTAATACTCTCCCAGCGTCCAAAATGATAACCACGGTAAACGGTATGCCGTTGCTATTTTAAAGCGCCTTTAAAGCGCTTTAAAAACAAAAAATATGGTACTATTATAGCACTTTTAGAACAAAAAATGGGACGTATCTAAATTGTATAAGTCCCGAAGACACAACTGTTTGGTGTTTATTTGAATAAAGAAATTTATAAAATTAGGATAAAAAATTGATTGACTAAAAAAAAATTAAGATAAAAAAATTAAAAAAAAAAAAAATTTAAATATTTTCTAAGTCCCGGAAAAATGTTTAAAAGTTTTTCAAGTCCCAGACACAATTTTTTTGGCTTTATTTTTATACCCTACACCGCTCTGTGGTACAGGGTATAATGAGTTTATGCTTATGTTTGTTGTGTTCCAAAGGGATACCCCCAGTGACATTTCACATGTGATGTATCCGGAGTTTAAGACACTTCCTCACAAAAGATGTTTTTATATAAAAGGTGTCAAGTTTGTGATAGGCATTGTGTCTAAGTGACATATCATGAGAACTATCAAGGACCAATAGCTTATCCTGCAGGGAAATGAAAAATATTCCAATTGTTATGAAAATTAATTTTAATTACAAATTATACTTTGAACGGATTTAAATAAAAACATTGGCAAAGCGCTTGCAAAGCACTTTTTTTTCATACTACCTTATACACAAAAAATAAAGTGCTTTGCCGAGACTTTTTCTGTGGAACGGTTGGCAGTTTCTGCTTGGGAACCTTTAGCAAATTTTTAGTTGAGATTAGCATGTTAGCAAAAATATCGTGTAAACTTTATTTAGCGCATTAGCAATTTTAAACAAAATTTGAACTAATTTTTTTGCTAAATTTAAAATTGAGTTGACAAAACTCTTACAAGCTTTCAATATATTCAAAAAATAACACCACTTATTCAATGTTTTTAATCAAAATATGGCTATTTTCGTGTGTTTGACCTTTGACCTCGATGCGCCTCGTGTTAACGTTGTCCGATTTGGCTGAAATATTTAGCATAGCATTTTTAGGTCAAATGTAAAAAAAATTAGGGGTGCACTCCTTGAAATTCGAAGTTTTGCAAAATAGCTGCCACCCTAGTATATATATTAGTGTGGCTTATCAACATAGGGAAAAATACCAAGTATAACTTACAACTGAATGTACCCCAAAATATGATAGATGGCATCGTAACGAACAATTTGTGCCAAATTTCAGCACCCTACAACGATTGGAAGAGGATGCTAACTGATCATAACCCAGCAAAAACATGTTAATGAGTTGTGAAAAGTAATCATTACCAAGTACATTATTTATTACTATTAACATTATTTTAAGCCTAAAAGTAACTACTTTTCAGTAATATGCTATAAAAGTACTTTCAAGTAATAATATCTCCTTGCACTTGCATTTTTTAAATTTTACAATTCAATTAACTTAAAAAGTACTTAAAAACTTAATAAAAATTACTAAATTTTTTTAATAAAAACAATTTAAATTTTAAATGTTTTAATTAACTAATTATTTTACTTCTTATTGGTAATGGGTTTTTACTCCTATTAGTAATCCGAGTCAGTAACTACTTATTTAACTCCATACACTCAAAAAAATACGTTAGTAGATTTACTAATTTTTTTTTGCTAATGCTATTTAGCTAACTTTTAGCAAATTTTTAGTTGAGATTAGCATGTTAGCAAAAAATTCTTGTAAACTTCATTTAGCACATTAGCAATTTTAAACAAACTTTGAACTAATTTCTTTTGCTAAATTTGAAATTGAGTTGACAACATTTTTACAAGATTTTTTGCTAATATTAGCAAAAATAAATGGTAAATTTTTTTTTATTTTCAGAAAACTTAAAATGGCGCTATCTCGGAAACTAAGCCAGATAGAGCAAAATGGAGGCCACTTTTGGTTCTTAGAATTTCCATACTTTCGCGGGTCCTCTTCACATGTGTGGACCCTAATGGGCCCTAACTTTGGATCCAAAAAAGTTAGCATTCCCGAAAATTTTAAAATGCTCATATCTCGGTAAATATTGCCGACACAACAAAAAGTCCAAAAGCATTTTTGTAGCTCTCAATACGTAAAACAAGACCGCAAAATAGTCAAAAGCTCTCCGAGTAATATTTTTGAAGTTATCGAGTTTTTTAATTCTCAAGACCCTAGTGACGCCTATAATCACGTATCTCAAAAACTAAGCAAGGTAGAGCGAAACGGACACAAATTTTGGATCAAAAACTATGACGATTTTTAAGGAACCCAACTAGGTCTAGGCCCATCGGGTTCTGGACCTATCGGGTCAAAACCCAATGGGGTCCTCAAATGAGTCAAAAAAAAAAATTTTGTTAAGTAATTATTGGCAAAACATTTCTGCTAACTTTAGCAAAAAAATTGTGGGTTCAAAATCAGCAAATTTTCTTGTAGGTTTACAAGCTTTTTTTTGCTAACATTACAGTTTTTTTTTTTTAGTGTACTCTTCACTAACTATTTTTGTCTCACGCCCTTGTTAAAATAATTAGTGTTTCATTTAATACTTATTAACAGTTGTTTCGGATTACAAAACCCATTACTGGTAATGCAAAATTTTGCTGGGAAGTGTTTGCAACCTCCAAAGAAATCTTAAAATTTTTTTATCGCAATCCTAAAATTATCCATATGTAATGGTAGCATAACAAGAGCACATAATTCACATGTGGCCATTTTGTCCTAAGATTGTCCTTAAAGAGAAAAAAAAATACATTCTAAAAAAAGCGAAACCACTTTACAAAAAATTGGTGGTCAAAAGAATTAGAGGTCAAAAAATGCGTATTTCTTCTACTGTGTTTAAAAAACTTTTTTTTTAGCTTTTTGAAAAAATTATTGGATTACTGAATAAAAACTTTTAAACCATTTTTTAATGTTTGAACTTAGAAAAAATCGACTCAGAAATATTTTTAAAAAAATTTCTGATAAATGTCTATAAATAATTTTATTTTCCAAATCGACTCTCGTAGCACATTTATTATTTACTCAATCTGGACGCTATCAAGCTTAAATTTAAGTTTTATAAATTGCCTACATAGCGTTTTTATACCCTCCAACTACAGTATGGGGGTATACTCACTTTGTCATTCCGTGCGTAACGCATCGAAATATCGGTCCGGGACCCCATAAAGTATATATATTATTGATCAGTGATCGATTCTAAGACATTCTAGCGATGTCCGTCCGTCCGTCTGTCCGTCCGTCCGTCTGTAGTTAACACGATACAGTCCAAAATAAAAAAGCTAGACCACTCAAGTTTGGCATAAATATGTCTTATGTTCCCAGGCAGGTTAAGTTCGGAAATTGGCCAAATCGGACCAGGGGGAAAAAAGTTCCCCCTTGGAGAACTGAACCAACCTCTTAAAAATGCTAATTTTTTTTACGTTTTTTTGTATTTTTGTGAACCAAATGAGACATTTTTATGTTCGTAGAAGTTTATAGTCCTGCGCTTGGACCCAGGGGATTAAAAAATTTCGCTTTTTTTGCCCCGCCCCTTTTTTAAGGGCGTGGATAAAAAAATAATTTAAATAATTATAATACTTTAGTGCACAAAGCAGACAAAAATGAACTTGTAAACATAAACCGCGAGGGCCAAGGAGTCACCCCAGCTCACCGACCCCTCCCCTTTCCTTGCCCCCCCTTAAAACAACGCCCCTGTCAACATTTTTTTTAATATTTTTACATGTTGGAGGGTATAATAGATTCGGCACAGCCGAATTTAACACTCTCACTTGTTTTTTTTAAATTATACACGTTTGATAATAATAATGTTAGGTTTATACTATAGAAACGTTTCTAATTAGTTGACAACCACTGTAACTTTTCTACTTTTTTTTGAATAAATAAGAATTTCGTGAGTGTGTGTCAACGAAGAGTGTAAGTAAAGCTTGTGTGGGTGCACGTGAGTGTAAGTTGTTTTGAATTTTCTCACGTGATTGTGAATGAGTGTTAGTAGAAAAAAAAAAACATGTTCGTTAGAGAGTGTATGGGATTGTAAAATTCTTATCGTGAGCATGAGTGAGAGTGAGTCAAAACTCGGTCGCATATCTTTTTCTACACCATTTTCAGTTGAATTTTAAAATTTTCCAAATGAATTTTAAAATTGTATAAATGTATTTTAGCATTTTGCAAAAGTATTTTGTAATTTTCCATGTGTATTTTAAAAATGTCCAAATGAGTTTTAAAATTGTTCAAAAGTTTTTTAAAACTGTCCAAATGCAATTAAAAATTTTCGAAATGTATTTTAAAATTATCCAAATGTTTTTTAAAATTTTCCAAATTTGGATAATTTTAATATTTGGAAATTTTTAAAATACATTTGGAAAATTTTTAAGTATATTTGGACATTTCGAAAATTTTAAAATACAATTGGACAACTTTAAAATACATTTTGAATATTTAAAACTACATTTGGAAAATTTTTTAAATACATTTAGACAATATTAAAAACATTTGGATAATTTTAAAATGCATATCGAAAATTTTAAATTGTATTTGTACAACTTTAAATTATGTTTGGGCAGTTTTGAAATATATTTGGACAATTTTAAAATATATTTGGACAGTTTTAAAATTCACTTGAACAATTTTAAAATATATTTTGACAATTTTAAAAAATCATTTGGTCAGTTTAAAAAACATTTGGAAAAATGTAAAATACTATTCGAAATGCTGTAGTTCACAGTGTGGACTCCACATTATAAAAGCTAGACTCTTAAGGTTTAGCACAAGTACGTCTTATGGGCGGTTAAGTTCGTTAATGTGCAAAAAAGTTTCCCCTTGAAGATCTAAAACAACCACTGGCCCGATATCGCTGAAACCTGACCGGAACTTTGACAAATATGTTTGCTATGGGCGGTTAAGTTCGTTAATGTGCAATAAAGTTTCCCCTTGAAGATCTAAAACAACCACTGGCCCGATATCGCTGAAACCTGACCAAAACTTTGACAAATATGTTTGCCATCCAGTAGCCTTGGAGGCCTTAAGAAATGCTAGTGTATATTCCATAGACAAGAAGAAAGATAGAGGTTCATAAAGATATAAACTTTAAAGGGTAATAGACCGATATTTGGAACGCTACAATTAACTCACTAATTAATGTGTATAAAATGATAATTTTGTTGTCAAACTTCATAACGCCCAAATCGGGAAGTCTCCCTGGTGTCACCCTCCGATCTTCATGAAATTTGAATATGTTGTTAAGAATGAAAATTAATTCGACACGTATTTTTTTTTAGCGGCCCAAACTCATTTTTAGGGGGGGTCGATTTGTATGGGGGGAAATTGACCTTTTTCAGTTTTTTACGATTTACGCCTATTTAAACAAAATTTATATAGGCACGTGTGATATCAGATTGAAGGTATTAAAAATACCTATCTCGTGGTGCTAATAACGGGCCAAAGAAGTTAATATTTTTCGACTTATTAACAAAAATGTCCTAAAATTTTGGTATTTTACTCAATATGACGAAAAAAAACGGAAAAATGGCCTTGTCTTTCCCCTCCTTTTTACCCCCTAAATATGAATTTGGGCCGCTAAAAAAAATACGTGTCCCTTTATTTTTTCTGATTTACAAAATAAAACCAATTCCATAAAGATCCGCGGGTGACACTAGGGAGACTTCCCTTGTAAGCCAAGTCTACATTCGTCCTAAAAACTAGACCGTTTATGTTAATAGCGCGATTTTCAAATATAACAAAAATTATTTTTATTTTTAATTTTTGTTACGTGCGGTCAATTTTGATTGATGTTTAAAATATGGTGTAAAATATTACTCAAAGATTTAAAAACTAGCTCTAAACAGACATTTAAGAAATTTTAAAAGAATTAATAAAGACGTGAAAGCAATCAAAATTTATAATTGATTAATTTACAAAAAGATTTCCGGGTTCTTAATTAAAAGGGTTATTTGATACTTTTTTTTGTATAATTTGATGACGATAGTAAAGAATTAAATAAATATCTCTAAATAATTAACATCTCAACTTATAAATGATAGAATATTTACAACCCAAAACACGCTAATTAAATTATAATATTTTTTTCTCCATCTTTCTAATATTCTATTCTTAAAACAAACGAATAAGCGAATCTTCTTTTAATTCAAGAAGTGTCCTTGAACTAATTATAATATGACATAATTAATAATAAATGGATTTTCTAAAATATAAAAAAAAAATTAAGAAATAATACACGCAAATAATAAGAAATGAAAAAAAATATTAAATAAACATGTTTTAATTGTTGCTACTCATCAAATAAAGATTTTGATTAATAGCCAAGGTAACATAATAATTATCACCATTAATATGATCATAAATAGCAAACAAAAAAAAATATATAAAAAAATAAATATAAAAACTTTAAATACATTGTATCAAATAAAAAGAGATGAAATATTAGTTAAAGATAAACAATAAAAAAGATATTTGATTTTATGGCCAAATATATTTAAACAATTAAAACAAGAAATGTTTGAAAAAAAAACCTCCATGTTAAAAAAAACAATGTCTTTATTGGATTTGTTTTAAATTTTTTTTTTTTAATACTTAATAGTGGTTTTCACGTCATTTATCCAGCAAGTTTGCAACTTCAAAAATTATGCGGTGAAAATAATTTTTTTATTACATGTCGTGAGCATCCATTTTTTATACTTTGGATATTTCTTTTTTAATCAGCTGTTTTGGTAAAACGTAAAGTTTGCTTTTCAGTTTTTATATCTCAATTTCATAAGAACAAACAAAAATACACGATTCAATGTTTTTTTTTTTAATAAATGTATTTTTTAATTAATAATAAGTATGCAAACAATTATTGCGGCCGAAATGTCAAAATAAAAGCAACTCTGTTTGTTATTTGCACACAATTCCGGGTGCAAATGAAATATAAGCGGTTCTCACCCTTGATAGAAAACAAGAAAAGAATCGGAGAATCGAAGAAAACAAGAAAATGTTTGACAGATACAACAACAAAATACATGGCGGCTCGTTTTTCTCATTTTCTTGGTTTCTTCTTTTCTACATAGAAAATTTCTTCGACTTGATGCTTGAGTAAGTTGAAGTATAGAAAAAAATAAAAGTTTCTAGACCAACAAAACAGCTGATTAGAGAGGCATTTAATTATTTTGTGATATTTTCAGACTTTTTATACGAAATTTAAAATGAAACTTAAATGATTAATTATATTTTTACTAAAAATCGCGTTGTTTAGTTTTATTTCGTGGTTTTAATTATGTAAAATAATTTGAGGTTATAGAAAATGTTAGTGTGAGAAAACTTGTTTAAATAGTTGTTCACTCTTTAGTGGAAAAAATCAGTAGAAAATTTTCTTGTAGGAAATTTCCTCAAATGTTTTCTATCAAGGGTGAAAACCGCTATACTATTGGTTTTTTGTGAGGATATGAATAAATTTGTGAGGATAAATGCAAGTGCAAATGAAATGTCAAACCCATATAATTTGTTGTTGTGAGTTTGAACACTTTGCAAATATTCCTAGTTTATCAAGTTTGCACCGTTTATCAACCAAAAAGCAAATGATGTGAGCTCCACTAATGTTTTAATAAAAAATAAACCGAAAAATATTTTTTTTTTTTGAATTTTAATCATCATATCTACCTACCTATCATAATTTTTTAAAATATAATATGATTATATTTAATTTGGATAATTTATTAAAATTTTATGCATAATTTTACAGTTTTTAAAAATTAATTGGTTTTTTTTTTTATTGTTGAAGATGTCTTTTTAATTCAAACCATTTTATTTGTTTTTGAAGATGCGAATAGCTTCCGTGTCATTAAATCTTTTTTAATACGGTAGAAATATATTAGAGTGGATAGGAAAAAAAAAGATGATATACTCGATTAGAGTATTAGTTTAGCTCGAGGCTCAAAAATATTTCTATTTATGGTATTGTCAAAATTATTATTTTTAATTTATTGCTTTAAAAAGTAACTCATCTCATACACTCAAAAAAAAAGTGAACTAAAATTTGGGAAAATTAACTAAATTTTGAGAAAAAGAGGGAATGATTTGGCTCCAAAGATTTTTTTTCTTGGTTTTAGTTCATAATTTTCCCAAAAATAAGGAAAACAAAGTTATTTAATTTTAAGCCAATTTTAACTAGAAAATGGGAAAAATTATATTTCACATTTTAGAAATAGATTGGGTCTAGACCCTGGACTCATGGGTTCTGACCCCATTTAACTCGAGACCCCGTTGGGTCCTTTAAGGGTCCCCATAGATTTTGAACCAAAATTTGTGTCCGTTTCGCTCTAACTTGCTGAGTTTTTGAGATACGGTAATAAGGGGCCTGATAGGGTCTTGAGAATCTTAAAAACCGGATAACTCAAAAACTATTAATCGGAGGGCTTTCTTTATGTGTATATATAAAATCTCGGGAATTTCAAAATTTAGATCTAAAATTAGGGTCTTGAGACCCCGACAGATATGCAGAGCTAGGCTATTCCATATTTTTCTTTGTTGTCTTTCTTTTGAAAATTTCGTCCGTTTCGCTCTATCTCGCTTAGTTTTCGAGATATCGCCATTTTGAATTTTTAACTAAATTCTAAGAAGTTATTTACTAAATTCTCAGAAGTTATTAACTAAATTCTAAGAAATACACTTCCTCAATTCAAAGAAGAGAAATACGATGATGTTTTTTTTTAGTAAATTTTAACTAAACTTGAACTAAATTGTTTTTTAAGAAATATGTCTTAAAAATAAAGATACGTTTCTTAGATTTGTGGAAAATTTCTTTGGCAGTAAGAATTTTTTTCCTAATATTTAAAAATTCCATTTAAAGAAAACTATGAACTAATTATAAGTAAATGAACTAAAATTTTTTCCTCATAGTTAGGAAAATTTCTCATTTTTAAGTTAAATTTAACTAAATTTTAGGAAAATTCATGATAAATTTTCAAAGACATTTTTTCCTAAATTTTAGTTATGTCTTTTTTTTCAGTGTAGTATATCTGTACGGATTAGTTTCGCCCCCATCGATCGTCTGCAGATTTTAGAGACTCATTGGTCAATCAAACATCAAACCATACATATTATTTCATATATTTCACAAGTTAAATGAGAAATACTATTATGAAGGTCCAGAATATGTTTTCCAACAAAAATAACTCTTTTAAGGCAAAAATTATATATGGGGCATTCCATGTGAAATCGGACACTTTGAAAAACTTTTTTTTTAGATTTTCCCAATTTGTTAACAGTTTTTAGTACCCTTCGAAAACTCCTTCGTGGTAAATTTTCAGATTTTTTTGATGACCCGTTCAAAAGATATCGAATTTTTAAAAATTGGTAGTTTGTTCCTTTACTTAAACTTCTTTTAATCATAACTTATTCAATAATGGTCCAAATTTCAAATTTTTTTTTTCAAAATTTTTGTTTTTTTACGTACTTTTAAAAAAGAAAATCCCAAAAAATTCTTAAAAGCGCTCTAGTATGCGATTTTTAAGTTTTAAAATTTAAATCTCATTTTTGAAAATGTTTGTACTCTTCGATTTTTTTTTAATTTTTTTGTGTAAAACTTCTATCGATTCTACAAATTCTTTGCCCATTAGGATCATGGGATAATGATTATTACAATTTTTTAAAATTTTTTGAAAAAATTTTATTGTAATTTTCCAATCTTAAAATCATTTCTACAGCTCCAATGGTGCGTCATAGATGGGTCATTTATAAGACCGACCCCCATTAATTTTTTCGTCTTAACATTTCTTTGGAACAAACTAATAAACTATCTTCAATTTCTAAGGGGGCTCCCACACAAAACGACATTGTTTAAAATTTGCTCCAACCGCTCTAACTGCCCTAATAGTGCCCTTAGAGCAATCAAATGTATGACCGACCCACAATATTTGTTTAGTCCAAACATTTTCTCTGAACATACCTACCCTCTATCTATAATTGTTAAGGTGGTCCCCATACAATTTTTTTTTTATTTTTTGTAAATTTGTTTTATTTAATCAGCTTCTACCGGTCCAATGGTGCGTCCGAGAGGGGTCATTTGTGAGACCGACCCCCATTTATTTTTACCCTTCAACATTTTTTCAAAATATACCTACGCCCTATCTCCACTCCCTAAGTAGGCTCCCATACAAATAACAGTTGGATCAAAAATGTAATTTTGTATGGGAGCCTACTTAGGCAGTTGAGATAGGGCGTAGGTATATTTTGAAAAAATGTTGATGGGTAAAAATAAATGGGGGTCGGTCTCACTAATGACCCCTCTCGGACGCACCATTGGACCGGTAGAAGCTGATTAAATAAAACAAATTTACAAAAAATAAAAAAAATCGTATGGGGACCGCCTTAACAGTTAAAGATAGAGGGTAGGTGTGTTCAGAAAAAATGTTTGGACTAAAAAAATATTGTGGGTCGGTCATACATTTTGTTGCTCTAAGGGCACTATAAGTGCAGTTAGAGCGGTTGGAACAAATTTTAAAAATGTCGTTTTGTGTGGGAGCCCCCTTAGAAATTGGAGATAGGGTATTAGTTTGTTCCAAAGAAATGTTAAGACCTAAAAATTAATGGGGGTCGGTCTTATAAAGGACCCCTCTATGACGCACCATTGGAGCAGTAGAAATGATTTTAAGATTGGAAAATCACAATTAAATTTTTTCAAAAAATTTTTAAAAATAGTAATAATCGTTATCCCACGATCCTCCTGGGCAAAAAATTTGTAGAATTGATAGAAGTTTTACACAAAAAAATTTCAAAAAAATCGAAGAGTACAAACATTTTCAAAAATGAGATTTAAATTTTAAAACTTAAAAATTGCATACTAGAGCGCTTTTAAGATAATGGGGACCGCCTTAAAAGTTAAGAGCCCAGTCACAATTGGCACCACCGACGACGAACCACATCAAAAGAGAGAGCGACGCATTAAAATTAAACGACAGACGACCGGACACATTTTATAAAGAAAATGACGCTCATATCAGTTACACATTTATTTTTTTTCTTTAGTTATCCTTTAAAAACAGGTACACAATGTTTTTTGTTTGCAACACACACACAATATATCAACTCCAATTGGAAAATTAGCATATTTTGTTGAACATATGGCAACGCTACTTGACAGAAATTTTAAAAATATAAGAGGGTGGTGAGAGAGAACTACAAAAATAGAATAGAATCTATTCTGGCGGCAGCGTGGTCGACCACAAAGCGATTTTTTGCTTTTCATACAAAATGTATGAAAACATTTTGTGGTAACCGAATGTGGTGCCAATTGTGACTCGGCTCTAAAGATAGAGGGTAGGTGTGTTCAGAGAAAATGTTTGGACTAAACAAATATTGTGGGTCGGTCATACATTTGATTGCTCTAAGGGCACTATTAGGGCAGTTAGAGCGGTTGGAGCAAATCTTAAACAATGTCGTTTTGTGTGGGAGCCCCCTTAGAAATTGGAGATAGTTTATTAGTTTGTTTCAAAGAAATGTTAAGACGAAAAAATTAATGGGGGTCGGTCTTATAAATGACCCATCTATGACGCACCATTGGAGCTGTAGAAATGATTTTAAAATTGGAAAATTACAATAAAATTTTTTCAAAAAATTTAAAAAAATAGAAATAATCATTATCCCACGATCCTCCTGGGCAAAAAATTTGTAGAATCGATAGAAGTTTTACACAAAAAAATTTCAAAAAAATCGAAGAATACAAACATTTTCAAAAATGAGATTTAAATTTTAAAACTTAAAAATCGCATACTAGGGCGCTTTTAAGAATTTTTTTGTTTTTTTTTTTTAAAAAGTACGTAAAAAAACAAAAATTTTGACAAAAAAAAAATTGAAATTTGGACCATTATTGAAGAAGTTATGAGTAAAAAAAGTTTGAGTAAAGGAACAAACTACCAATTTTTAAAAATTCGATATCTTTTGAACGAGTCATCAAAAAAATCTAAAAATTTACCACGAAGGAGTTTTCGAAGGGTACTAAAAACTGTAAACAAATTGGGAAAATCTAAAACAAAAATTTTTCAAAGTGTCCGATTTGACATGGAATGCCCCATATACTAATAATAAATGTGTTGCTGTTATTTTACAATAACAACAGTACCTAACCAAAAAATAGTGTTGGTAGGATAAGTCGTACTAAATTTTGTGTTAAATGTTGTTTTTTATTTTTGGTACCAACACATTTAACACGAAGTTTAGTAGGTACTGTTGTTATTATAAAATAACAACAACACATATATTATTATTCACCGGTGTTGGGTTAGTATATACAACTTTTCCTTTAAAAGAGTTTTTTTTTTTTTGGAAAACAGATTTTGGACCTTCATAATAGTAATTCTCATTTAACTTGTGATTCTCTAAAATCTGCTGACGATCCCTTAGTGGGGGTGAAACTGATAAGTACAGATATACTATAAGATGAGTAACTTTTTTAAAGCAATAAATTAGAAATAATCTATTATGACAATATCATAACTAGAAATATTTTTGGGCCTCGAGCTAGAATAATACTCTAATCGAATATATAATAATAAAAAGGTACATTTTATTTCTATGAACCTTTTGGTACAAAAAATAAAAATCAACATTTAATACTGATGATATGCAGTAGGGAGGGGAACGTTCGCCACTTTTTTTTAAGTGCTGTAAAACCTAAACCACTAGATTTTATTTCTAAGTTCTTGTTGAGCTAAGAAGCTACATATTTAAGCTTTAAAATGTATACTCCAAATGAAGTTTATCTGTTCGGCTTTCATTATTATTTTTTAGATTAAAGCTACACAAATCGGGGAAACTGCCCCTTCGATAGGGCACGTGCGCCAAGTTGGTGGGGCACAATCGCCAACAATATAATTTTTCGGAAGAATTGTTATTAAAAACATAATTTTATTAAAAAAGCATAGCTATGTGGCGTATCAACCCCATTGAGTACATCCGTCATCGGCGAATCAACCCCATGGGGCACTTTTGCCAGCGAAACTACCTCCATTTTAAGTGGCGTATGTTCACTTTGGGTTACATCCGTCCTCGGCTAATGTGCCTCATGAAAATGAAAATGCAATTTGAAAATTAAATTTCATATTTTAACAAATACGTTTTAAAGTTACATAAATTTTATTGTATATCCTGAAATTCTTTGAGTGTACCCTTGACATACTTTCTGAACGTTAAAATGCCCTTGAGCATATCCTACACTCACAAACAATTTTTGTTTTATTAATAAAAAAAAACTTGTACATCTACAGAATAATAACACTGTGCTCAAATTTGACATGTCACCACTCTGTGGTACAGGGTATAATGAGTTTGTGCTGATGTTTGTAACTATCCGAAATATTGGTACTAGACCTACCTTCAAGTATACAAATCGACTCAGAATAACTTTTTGAGTCGATTTAGCTATGTCCGTCCGTCTGTCCATCTGTCCGTCTGTCCATCTATCGGTTTAAGCACGATACAGGTCGCAATTTTCAATCACTTGACTTGAAATTTGAAACTTAAGCATCTTTTGGCCCAAGGACGAAGTCTATGGAAAAAATCGGTCCATGTTAAGACCTAGCCCCCATACAAACGCCCCCTTTGGATTAGGCTTAAATGACTCTAATAACCGTAATATAAAAGATATCGCTTTGAAATTTATCAGGTAATCAAATTTTGTATGCACGAATCATCCAAATTTCAAAGGAATCGGGTCAGTTCTTCTCGTTGTCCCCATACAAACCACCCTCCCGATATTCAAATAATTCCCTCAAAATTCACAAAAATAGAAATATTTGATAAAAATTTTATTTTTAGGTGTTAAACATGTACTTTAATAACATAATCACATCGGAGTATAATTGGACCATTTTTGGACTTAGTCCCCCATATAAAAATTATGACCGATATTCAGTTAAATCGGTCTATTGGCAAAAAAATCTCTGCGAAGTTTGTACTCGTGCCCAAACCATTGAATCATGATAATGTTTTGCTGTACAAGTAGGTATTCTTTTCAAAGCAAAATTTTTCTAGGAAAAATAACGCTATATTAATTTGTCATTATATGCAAAATGCATTGAAATATTGGTCAAGGACGCCATTATGTTTATGGGGGTTTTCGTGTCAACTGACACAACTTTTGAAACCGATGTCTTTCGATCGGGATGAAATTTGCACCAAGGTTAGTCCTATTGGATAGTAGTTCAGACACAATTTTTCAGCGAGATCGGTCAAGGACTCTCGGAGTTAGAGGGGGTCGAAATTTGACATTTTGGCCAAAGAGGTGTTTATTCTCATCCATGTAACTTCTTACCTATTGTTTTTAGCAAAATGTGTCTCAAAGAGTTTAGATAGCTAATTCTTCAGTCTTTCGAAAAAAAATTATAAAAAAAAAAAAAAAAATTTTTTGATTTTTTTTCTTAAAAATCTAAAACTTTTTTGACTTTTTCCTCAAATTGGGCCCTTTTTTTTTTTTTTTTTTTGATTCAAAAGAAAGCTTAGGTCTTTTCCTTTAAGAGCTATGGGGTCGCTTAGTGGGATGCGAGTGGGATATCTATAAAAAATTATTTTTTTAACTTTGAAACACAAAAAACGGTTCTTCAATTTGCACTATTAGGCGTGGGAAAGCTAACCAGTTTTCGATTTCGATCCGCGATACCCTCTACTTTTTATAGGTTCGAAAAAGAAAGCACGAGCCAAAAAATAAGGGCGGTGGGGTGGGGCCATATGGCCCCTCATAGGGGTCAAAGTTGGGCGTAAAGAGGTAAAATCCTCAAAAAGCCCCAAAACTGCCCTAGAAACGCCCCTGGAGGGGTGCAATCTGAGACGAACCTCCAATAATTTTCTGCCCCCAACATTTTTCTTGAACATACCTTACCCCTATTTCCACTTCCTATGGGGGCTCCCATACAAAACATTTTTAAAAAAATTGATCCTACCATTCTAACTTACCCTAAAGTGCCCCAAGTGGAGCCAAATGTATGACCGACCCCCATTATTTTATTAATTCCAACATTTTTTGCGAACACACCTACAATGTATCTTTAACCCATAAGGTGGTCCCCATACATTTCTTTTATTTTTTATAAATTTGTTTTATTAAACCAGCTCCTACCGCCCCTACCGTGCCTCCTAGAGAGGCAAAATTTATGACCAACCCCCATTATTTTTTAGTTACCAACATTTTGTCCGAATATAATAACACCCTATCTCCACTCCTTAAGGGGCTCCCATACGTTATAAAAACATGTATTTTTAAAAACTAATAAAAAAATATAAAAAAATTTATGGGGACCCCCTTAAGAGTTGAAAATAAAGGGTAGGTATATTCTGAGAAAATGTTAGAGATGAAAAAATATTGGGGGTCGGTCATATATTTTACTTCTCTAGGGGCACCCTATGGACAGTTAGAGCGGTAGGAGCAAATTTTATAAAAATGTCATTTTGTATGGGAGCCCCTTAGGAAGTGGAAATAGAGGTTAGGTATATTCAAGAAAAATGTTGGGGGTAGAAAATTATTAGAGGTCGGTCTCAAATTGCACCCCTCCGTGGGCAGTTCTAGGGCAGTTGTGGGGCTTTTTGAGGATTGTAACCTCTTTACGCCCAATTTTGACCCCGATGAGGAGCCATGTGACCCAACCCCACCGCCCTCATTTTTTGGCTCGTGCTTTCTTTTTCGAACCTATAAAAATTAGAGGGTATCGCGGATCGAAATCGAAAACTGGTTAGCTATCCCACGCCTAATAGTGCAAATTGAAGAACCGTTTTTTGTGTTCCAAAGTTAAAAAAATAATTTTTTCATAGATATCCCACTCGCATCCCACTACGCGACCCCATAGCTCTTAAAGGAAAAGACCTAAGCTTTCTTTTGAATCAAAAAAAAAAAAAAAAAAAAGGGCCCAATTTGAGGAAAAAGTCAAAAAAGTTTTAGATTTTTAAGAAAAAAAATCAAAAATTTTTTTTTTATTTTTTTAATAATTTTTTTTCGAAAGACTGAAGAAATATCTATCTAAACTCTTTGGGACACATTTTGCTAAAAACAATAGGTAAGAAGTTACATGGATCAGAATAAACACCTCTTTGGCCAAAATGTCAAATTTCGACCCCCTCTAACTCAGAGAGTCCTTGACCGATCTCGCTGAAAAATTGTGTCTGAACTACTATCCAATAGGACTAACCTTGGTGCAAATTTTATCCCAATCGGAAGACATCGGTTTCAAAAGTTGTGTCAGTTGACACGAAAACCCCCTTATATATTATTAATCCGTAAAGTTTTCTAAGACATTCTAGTGATATCCATCTATCTGTTTGTCTATGTTTTTCGATAACTAAAAGTGTTTGATGAAGAAAAGGGTTTTAATGAAAAAATTTTATTGATAAAAATAAATATTTAATGAAAAAAAAATTTATGAAAAAAAATATTGATGAAAAAAAAAAAATTTTTGATGAAAAAAATATATTGAACAAAAAAAATATATTGATCAAAAAAAATAAATATTGATGAAAAAAAAAATATTGATGAAAAACAAAATATTGATGAAAAAAAAAAATATTGATGAAAAAAAAAAAACATTGATGAAAAAAATATGGATGAAAAAAAAAAATATTGATGAAAAAAAAAATATTGTTGAAAAAAAAACAAATATTGATGAAAAAAAAAATATTGATGAAAAAAAAAATATTGATGAAAAAAAAAATATTGATGAAAAAATAAAAATATTGATGAAAAAAAAATATTGATGAAAAAAAAAAAAATATTGATAAAAAAAAAAAAATATTGATGAAAAAAAAAAAAAATTTGATGAAAAAAAAAATATTGATGAAAAAAAAATATTGATGAAAAAAAAATATTGATGAAAAAAAATATTGCTAAAAAAAAATATTGATGAAAAAAAAAATATTGATGAAAAATAATTATGTTACATTTTATTCACCAGCTGGTGAATATTTTTGTTATTCACCACGAGGTGAATTATTATCCAAGTTACAAACCCAAGTTAGTAAAATTTTTGGTTTTAAGAAAACGAAAACAGTAATTCCAATTTTCTTTTTTGTTAGTCGTTAGCTTATATAGTCAAACTGAGGTGGCGTCCTGCAACTTTTTTAAAATTAGACACAAGCCTAAAAACATTATCATGTTAAAATAAACCAATTCCACTAAAATTTGATCTGTGTGTTTTCTACACTAACTAAAGATCTTACAAAAGATAGATCCAATCGGTCCATGCTTGTACTTGGGACCCATTTTCCGTAAGGCACTGGTGTAGGGTATCATATGGTCGGTCTTGACCGACTATAACTTTCTTACTTGTTTTTTTTACAAGCTGGGCACCGTAAAGTTAATTCGGGTACGCTAAATTCAATGGTGCTAGCCGTTATTCGAAGTTAGCGCTCATATTCGCGATATTCGCGATTTAAAATTTGGATGCTAAGGTAAAAACGATATTTTTAAATTTTTGCGACAATTTTTAAATTTAAAACCATTTAATTCTGTTAAACTAACACAACAAACCATAATACCGTGAATTTTTTTCGCGAAAAGTCTTTATTTTTGTGAAAAAATTGGTTCAATACAAACATTTTTAGTTTGATTTGAATTACCGACAGCCATCTGGTAAAGCTACTTCGGGTACACTAAATGACATTGTAATATCAGTTTTTTTTTTCAAAGTAAGCGTATGTATTAGCGATATTCGCGATTAATTTTTTTTTTATTTTTAGCGATATTAGCGATATTCGCGATTAATTTTTTTTTTTATTTTTAAGTAAAAAAAAATATTTTTTTTATATTATTTAGACAATTGTTGAATTTTTATCATTTAAACTATATATATACAATGTATATGGGGCATTCCATGTCAAATCGGACACTTAAAAAAAAAATTACAATAAAATTTTTTCAAAAAATTTTTTCAAAAAATTTTTTGGGCAAACAATTTGTAGAATCGATAGATGTTTTACATAAATAAAATTCAAAAAAATCAAAGTGTACAAACATTTTCAAAAATGAGATTTAAATTTTAAACGGGTCATCAAAAAAATCTGAAAATTTACCTCGAAGGAGTTTTCGAAGGGTACTAAAAATTGTAAACAAATTGGGAAAATCTAAAAAAAAAGTTTTCGTACATATATAAAATCTATATATCCAAAAAAAAAAAATTTAATCGCGGAAATTTTTTTTTCGCGAATTTTTTTTTCGCGAAATTTTTTTCCAACTTTTTTATTTTGCTGTTAACTTATGAAAATGAGTAGAATTCGATACATTACAAATACAAAATTTTTCGAAATTTTTTTTTTCGCTGATTTTTTTTTCGCGAAAAAAAAATTTTTTTGGTGAAAAATGGTTTTTCCGAAAAAAACAATGTATTTTTTAAATTTATATTTAAAAACTATCCCAAAAGCATGAAAATTTAATTTTTGTAGTACGTAGACTTTACAGTTTTAAATCGCGAATATCGCGAATACGAGCGCTAACTTCGAAAAACGGCTACCACCATTGAATTCAGCGTACCCCAATTAGCATTACCAGCAGGGTGTTAATTTTAATTGCGACTTGTACAGTGTAGTTAACAAACAAATTAAAAAGAAGTAAAGAAATTTAGGTCGACTTGGAAGAATCCATAAATATTAGGGCAAAATGCTGATCAGCATCTGTGGACCAACATCGCAGATCAGCGTTTTTGGTCCAAAACCGCGTTTTCATATTTTTTTAATATTTTTTAGATTTTTTATGTTTAAAAATCAGCATCTGTGGACCAAAAAATTTCCGAATTTTTGAGCCGTTTTTGGTCAAAAAATTCGGACATGAATTTCGGTCGAAATACTTAATTTTTTCCAACTTTGACCGCTGGTTGTCGACTGAAGATGATCTTGCGGAATTTTTTCATAAATTTTACGACTTGAAATTCGAAAATTAAAATTTGACGGGACGTCCTAATGAATATCCGTCACAATGCCCAAAACATGAAAAAAAATTTTGTAAAAAATTATCACGATCGTGATGATTTTTGCCCGAGCATAATTTTTTTTTGAGTGTAAACTATTTTTTTTTTTTAGTGTACATTTTGATACACAGTAAGTCCAGGGATTGGTATTTTGAATCACACCATATTTTAATGATTATATAAAGAAAATTTATTAATTTTTTAAAACCGATCAGTATTGCAAAATATAATATTTTCTGCTGAATGAAATGAAAAAGACTATATTTTACGAAAATGGCCGATAAATTTTATAAATCGTATTAGTTTTTGAAAAAAAAATTTTGATTTTAACAAATAAAAATTAAAAACTTTTGATACTTTCTGATTACAGATGCCAATGTTTGGTATTATTGCAAAAAAAATTTTGCAGGGGCTTTTTAAAAGGTGCGCGAAAAGCCCAAATAAAAAGAAAATACCAATATTATTTTAATATCTAACAAAGATTAAAACAGCGGAATAAAATTTAAAGCATCAATTTAGTTTTACATAAATATTCCATTTAATATCTAAACATTTACACAATTTTTATTTAAATAATAATAAACTTAATTTTTTTTTTAATTTTTCTTACAGAGGAGCGCATTTATTTTGTTGACGCTATGCGTCATTGGTATTTATGCTGAATCCAGCGAAGATTTACTTGTGGTATGCTAACCAAACTAAAATCAATAATATTAAAAATTCTAACAGCATTAAAATTTCATTATATCTGTCTTTTTTTAATTGTCTTTTTGTTAAAATTTCTATAGAGAAAAGCTCGTGCTTTTGAAGGCTACAGCTATCCACCTCCACCAGAGCCATTCACTTACCCACCACCTGTACGTACAACTGTCCGTCCAGTAACTACCCCTAAACCAGTGACTCGTGTGCCGCCAACTTATCTACCACCCACCAATCCAACTCCAGCTACAACCCGTGCAACCACACGTACTCCCGTAACAACTCCTCGTGTGATCACTACCCGTGCCACAACTAGACCAACTACCCGTGCACCTGTAACTACACCCCGTGTGATCACCACCCGTGCCACACCAAAACCAACTTATCCCACTTTTGTGCCATCAACTTATTTGCCACCCACAAATAAACCACAAACTCCAGCTACTACCCGTGCCACACCAAAACCAACAACTCGTGCACCTGTAACAACTCCTCGTGTGATTATCACCACACCTAAGCCTACTACTCGTGCTCCTGTGACCACACCAAGACCAACTTTCGTGCCATCAACCTATTTGCCACCCACCAATAAACCACAAACTCCAGCTACAACCCGTGCCACACCAAAAACAACTACTCGTGCACCTGTAACAACTCCTCGTGTGATTATCACCACACCTAAGCCCACTACTCGTGCTCCCGTTACCACACCTAAACCAATTTATACTACTCAAAGACCAACTCAACAATATACTCCTCCACCCACACAAAGAGTTACAACTTCAGGTCCTACTTACTTGCCACCCACAAATAAACCACAAACTCCAGCTACTACACGTGCCACACCCAGAACAACTACTCGTGCACCCGTTACAACTCCTCGTGTGATTACTACCCGTGCCACACCAAAAACAACTTATCCCACTTTTGTACCATCGACTTATTTGCCACCCACAAATAAACCACAAACTCCAGCTACTACCCGTGCCACACCAAGAACAACTACTCGTGCTCCCGTAACAACTCCTCGTGTGATCACTACCCGTGCCACACCTAAACCAGTAACTACACCTAAACCTTTTGTGCCATCAACTTACTTGCCACCCACAAATAGACCACAAACTCCAGCTACTACCCGTGCCACACCTAGACCACCTACTCGTGCTCCAGTGACCACTCCTCGTGTGATTACCACTCGTGCCACAACAAAGCCTACAACTCGTGCTCCAGTAACAACTCCCAAACCAACTTTCATACCTTCAACTTATTTGCCACCCACAAATAGGCCACAAACTCCAGCTACTACCCGTGCTACTCGTGCTCCAGTCACCACTCCTCGTGTGATCATCACAACCCGTGCCACAACAAAACCAACTACTCGTGCACCAGTCACCACTCCACGTGTGGTCATCACAACCCGTGCCACACCAAAACCAACTACACCTTCTTTCAAAACCAGCACATCTGGTCCTACCTACTTGCCACCCACAAACAAGCCACAAACTCCAGCAACAACCCGTGCCACACCTGCTCCAGTTACAACTCCCCGTGTTATCACTACCCGTGCCACACCTAAAACTACTACTCGTGCTCCAGTTACAACTCCCCGTGTGATCACCACCCGTGCCACACCTAAACCAGTAACTACACCTAAACCTTTTGTCCCATCAACTTACTTGCCACCCACAAATAGACCTCAAACTCCAGCTACTACCCGTGCCACACCTGCTCCGGTTACAACTCCCCGTGTGATCACTACCCGTGCCACACCTAAAACTACTACTCGTGCTCCAGTTACAACTCCCCGTGTGATCACCACCCGTGCCACACCTAAACCAGTAACTACACCTAAACCTTTTGTCCCATCAACTTACTTGCCACCCACAAACAGACCACAGACACCAGCTACTACCCGGGCCACACAAAAACCCACTACCGCTCGTGTGATCATCACAACCCGTGCCACACCTAAGACAACTACTCGTGCACCCGTAACAACACCTAAACCAATCTATACTACTCAAAGACCAACTCAACAATATACTCCTCCACCCACACAAAGAGTTACAACTTCAGGTCCTACCTACTTGCCACCCACAAATAAACCACAAACTCCAGCTACTACACGTGCCACACCCAGAACAACTACTCGTGCACCCGTTACAACTCCTCGTGTGATTACTACCCGTGCCACACCAAAAACAACTTATCCCACTTTTGTACCATCAACTTATTTGCCACCCACAAATAAACCACAAACTCCAGCTACTACCCGTGCCACACCCAGAACAACTACTCGTGCTCCCGTAACAACTCCTCGTGTGATCACTACCCGTGCCACACCTAAACCAGTAACTACACCTAAACCTTTTGTGCCATCAACTTACTTGCCACCCACAAATAAACCACAAACTCCAGCTACTACCCGTGCCACACCCAGAACAACTACTCGTGCTCCCGTAACAACTCCTCGTGTGATCACTACCCGTGCCACACCTAAACCAGTAACTACACCTAAACCTTATGTGCCGTCAACTTACTTGCCTCCCACAAATAAACCACAAACTCCAGCTACTATACGTACCACTCCTCGTGTGATCATCACAACCCGTGCCACACCCAAGACCACTACTCGTGCTCCCGTGACTACAACTAGACCAACAACACGTGCTCCAGTGACAACACCACGTGCAATTATTACCACACAACGTCCCCGTCCACCAGCACCCGTACCCACTGAGAAATTCGATGGTTATTCATATCCCAAACCCGCTATTCCTTTCAATTACTAAATTTAGCGCGGCAGTCAAGCAATTGATTGAAACCAGGTGATACTCTTAAATTCGTTAATAAGATGAAAGAAAATGTAAAAAATCATCACTGCCCTTTTTGTTTAATTTAGCAAAGTTTTTTTTTAATTATATAAATATTTTTTTTTTATTTAAAGAAAAAAAAAGAGAATTAAAGTAACAAATTTAGTTAGTTGTGTCTAGGGCTAGATGAATCTCTAGTCAGTTCTTATGAGAGAAAAACAAAAAACAAAAACAAAGAAACAAAAAGAGAATTAGAAATTGTATGCAATTCAATTCAATAATTGAGAGCAATTTAAAATAATTAAATTTTTAATTTTTATGTTTTTTTATTTAAATTTTTAATTTACATTTGAACAACTCCCTCTTCCTCCCTCCCTCTTCCCAATCGATTAAATATTTTTAAATTGAAACTATTTTGTAAGAAAAAAAGTACTTAAAAAGAAACTGTAACACAAATTTTTTCCCCGAGAATTCCTCTGAAATAGTTTTCAATACAATTATTTATAATGTATCTTATTTGAAGTTTGTTTTATTTTTTTATATGTAAAAAAAATGAATCTGAATACTGTACCTTGTCTGTACGTATGTACGATGATAGATTTTTTATTAATAAAAAATTTATTTTGTTGCAAAATTTTTAAAAAAAATATATATTTGTGTTTTATTTATTTTTCGGGGGGAATACAATAATGATATTGAACAACTATACAAAGAAATGATGGGAAAGAATTTCCATTTTGGATTTTCAGGCAGCAGAAAAGTAACAAAATTATGGTCGGCCAAGATCGACCATATAATACACTACACCTTTCCCGGAAAATGGGTCCCAAGTTCAAACATGGACCGATTGGATCTATCATTTGTTAAATCTTTAATAAGTGTAAGCAAGTAAAAAAGTTAAATTCAGCCTTGCCGAATGTATTGACACCCTCCACAATTTAAAAAAGATTATTGCAAGAAACTTGATTTAAATGGAAACTACTTTAGAAAAAAAAAAATTCCGCGAAAAAAAAAATTTTGGAAAAAAAAAATCCGCGATACCCTACACTCTGGTGATAGATGGTATATATAAGTTTGTCATTCCGTATGTAACGCATTGAAATATTGGTTTAGGACCCCATAAAGTATATATATTCATGATCCTTGATCGATTTTAAGTCGATCTAGCGATGTCCTTCTGTCTGTCTGTCCGTCTGTCTGTTGAAATCATGTTTTTGGCAATAATCCGGAACCGATTTTAACGCGTTACATAATTCTCCTATGCAGAACCTGATGTATTTTTTTTTTTAAATCAGTTAAGTATTTTAAAAGTTATGAGTGAAAATGTAAAATTATGGTGAATTTTACACAAAAAAATGCAATAACTTGACACCTCGTCAGCTTATTATTGTTTTGCTCCATACGCCAACAAATCGGTTTCGAGAAAAACGATAAAATAGGTTTACCACAAATTTTCTCGAAAAGTAATCGATGGATTTTGTTTTAGTGTTTACCATTTATTGCTACATATATTGTTAACAAAGCTTCTAGTTTTCAGACTTTTACATACAATAGATCAAAAGATTTTAAGCTTTTAAGAAAATAAGATTTTATGGTATTATGCTCCATATCCAATTTTGCTTACACATTTGGGACTTTTGTGTGATATGGAGCAAATGAGTTCGCAACGCCAAACAAAATAACAATGAAACAAAAAGAGCTAGATCGACAAAACTGGGTATTTAGAACACTTATACAGTCAGGTTGCATGGTATTAAAAATGGGGATGATCGGTCAATGGACACGCCTACCTCCCACACAACCTAAATGGCAAATATGACATTACTTGAAATGTTTAGAAGTTACGGTGTTAAAATTTGGTACATAGAATAGTACCAACATAATTAATCTTCATTTCAAAAATATGCAAGATCCGTTAATTTTTAAATAATCTAGAGCCTTTTCTATAGCGCAAATTTTCAAAAAACGTCAAAATGGTGTGTTTTTTCTTAGAAAATGATGTATATCTCAAATTTAAAAAGATGTTTTAAAAAACGGACTTCGGAGTAAGAAAGAGGATATTTATATTATATATATTCCATTCCTAACTCATTTTTTTCAAAAATGGCGTATGGAGCAAAACAATAATAAGGTGACGACCTGTTGAATGAATGTGAACGAAACTTGGAATTTAATGTAATCTTTCTTATCATTCCTAACACTCACAAAGAATTTGGGCGGAATCGCACAATGAGGCGAGGCACCAGAAGTTTAACCTAAAATTTAAAAATGATTTATCTTGGCTTATGGTTGACATATTCAAATAAAATTGTAAAAAGGTTCATATTTTATTGTTTTCAACGTTTTTCTGGTTATTTTGGTACCAATTATGGGAAAATCGGTTCAGGGGTTAAGAATGAGTGTGAAGTGGAATAACTTTGCTACATGAACGTTACTGAAATACAATTTAAAAATACAAATCTATCTATGAAATTATTTTCCATTTTTGTTTTTGAAAGAAATTGAAAAAATAAATTTAGTTTTGGTTTTGGAGTAATTCTTTTTGAATAAAAAAAGGCGTTTTATTTCAAATAAAGGTGAAGGATTACAATTTTTGGGGGCTCAACCAAACTTAAGAAGAATGCTTTCACTGAGATCCATAGATTCGATGACTGTTGCTCAACTTCGTGCGGAGTTAGAGGAAAAAAATATATCTGCTTCCGGAAGTAAAGCCGTACTAAAACTGCGGCTTATGAATTGGAGGGCTGAGCAGAGGCCAGAAGGCGAACAAGACCCAGTAGATGATGAAGAGTCTACTGATGAGATTTTAGATTCCCATGCTGATGTTGGAGTTCAACATCAAGAAAATAGTGACCGACAAAGATCGAACACTGGGGTTAGTATAATGACGTTTAAAGATGCCGAAGACCTTGTACCAGAATTTTCTGGCGAAGATTCGGTTAATGTTGATAACTGGATTAGTACAATTGAAGATTTAAAAACCGACTACGATTGGTCAGATCGAGAAACATATTTATTTGCGAAAAGGCGATTAGTAGGGGCAGCAAGGCAGTTTGTAACGTCTGAGAATCTTCGATCTTGGGCCAATTTAAAGGAATCTTTAAAAGATGAATTTATGGAACCGGTAAGACCAAAATTAATTCATGAACAACTCCGCAAAAGGCTAAAAAAACCATCCGAATCCTGGCGGTCATACATCTATACTATGAAGGAGATTGCGTCAGCCATAAAATTAGACGATATTTCTGTTATAAGTAGAATACATCATTGACGGAATTAGGGATAATACATCTGATAAAGTAATCCTTTATGGGGCCAAAAATTTTAAGGAGTTGTCTTTGAAATTTATAGATTACGAAAAGTTAAAAAAATCTAAAAGTTCCAGTTCCGAGAAGAAAACATTTTTAAAGAATGTTCGCTGTTATGCATGCGGTACTGAAGGACACACTTCAAAACATTGCCTTAAAGGAAAAAATGGACCGAAATGCTATCGGTGCAATGAGTTTGGACATATTGCTCCTAACTGCAATAAGTCGATAAATGTCAATTCTACTGAACCATTAGTGCGGGTATGTATCAATGGTAAATATTTTAACGCTTTAATAGATACAGGAAGCTGTGTCAATTTAATGAAACATGACGTCTTACAACTTATTGGAAACCCCAAAACCGAACAGGCCAACAGAAGTTTCTACGGGCTAGGTTTTAAGAAAACGGTATCAGAAGGTTTGCTAAAGGTGGATTTAACCGTAGCTAATGAAACATATTCTTGCAATTTTTACATAATTTCTTCCGATTGCACGTCGTACGAATTAATTTTAGGTCGAGATTTTCTTGATAATGTTGAAATGAATATGTCACCCCAGGGAATATTTTTTAAAAAAATAAATGTTAATATTGCTAAAAGAGATGATGATAATTTGTTTACAAATATAAATCTTACAGTGGGCGATGTAGAATTGGACGTACCAGTTCAATATGAAAAACATATAAAAGATATGGTTCAAAAATATAATCCTAAGAAATCTACTGATTGTCCAGTTAAAACACGTCTTATATTAAAAGATGAAACTCCAATATACATTCGTCCAAGAAGACTTGCTCCTTTGGAAATGAAAGTGGTGCGCGAACAAATTGAAGAATGGGTTAAAGAAGATATTATAGTCCCTTCTAATTCTGAGTTTTCAAGTCCGGTGGTGGTAGTTCGGAAAAAAGACGGACGATATCGTTTATGCATTGATTATCGGAAGCTTAATAAAATAATTCAGAAGGATCGGTTCCCAATGCAAAGAATTGATGACCAATTGGATAAGTTGTATGATGCAAAGGTATTTTCAACCATCGATTTAAAAAATGGATTTTTTCATGTTCCAATGGAAGAGGAAAGTATGAAATACACGGCGTTTTCAACGTTTGATGGTCAGTATATGTTCAAAAGAACACCGTTTGGATTATGTAATTCTCCAGCCAGCTTTAATCGTTTTGTTACTTATGTTTTTGATGAGTTGATAAAAAAAGGAATTGTTATTCAATACGTAGATGACATTATTATTCCGGCGAAGACTTTCGAAGAGGGAATTCAACGTTTACGAATCGTTATGGATAAAGCCGAAAAAAATGGTTTAGAGATTTCTTGGAAAAAATGTCAATTTTTAAGGACTAAGGTAGAATATTTGGGGTATACCGTTTCTGATTCTAAAATGTATCCATCCGAAACCAAAATAAATGCAGTTAAAAAGTTTCCGCTGCCCAAAACTATAAAAGATCTTCAGAGTTTTTTAGGTCTGACGGGTTATTTTCGCAAATTTGTATACGGTTACGCAACCATTGTATCTCCTTTATATAAACTTTTACGTGGTGGTGAAAAAGATGTAGTGTTCGGCTTGGAACATGAAAACGCATTTTTGCAGATAAAGGAAATATTATCTTCAAATCCGGTACTACAGATATATAATCCCGAATTTATTACTGAATTGCATACTGATGGGAGCAAGAAAGGGTTCGGTGCTATATTAATGCAAAAATCATCCGATCAATCAGAGTTTCACCCTGTTTATTATTGGAGCAAAATAACTACAGATGCTGAAAAAAATTATCATTCTTATGAACTGGAAGTACTCGCCATAGTAGAAGCTGTAAAAAAGTTGCGTCCATATCTTTTGGGAATTAAATTTAAAATTATAACCGATTGTGCTGCATTTCAGAGAACAGTGAATAAGTCAGATATTCCACCAAGAGTAAAACGTTGGACTCTGTATTTAGAGGAATATGATTATGTTATGGAGCATCGAGCCAGCGATCGTATGAAGCATGTCGACGCGTTGAGCAGATATCCGGTGATGATTAATGAAAATTCTTTAATAGCTTTGATTAGAAGGAATCAACAAAATGACGAACATCTTTCTGCACTTATTCGACTAGTTCAGCAAGAAGAATTCAATGGGTATTTTGTGGAAAATGGTATTCTTATGAAAAGCGATAGTGGTCGTAAGTTACTTGTGGTTCCAGAAAATTTACAATCAGATGTCATTAAGAACGCTCATGAAGTTGGTCATTTTGGCGTCGAAAAAACATTAAAAACTTTAAAGATGGATTTCTTTTTTGATAAAATGAATCAGAAGGTGCAGCATTATGTTACATGTTGTCTAGAGTGTATTTTAATGAATCGGAAAAAAGGTAAACAGGAGGGGTTGTTAAATCCAATACCCAAAGGAGATTATCCATTTGTTACATTGCATTTGGATCATGTAGGTCCTATGATTACAACATCCAAAGGATACAAATATATTTTTGTCGTCGTAGATTCCTTTTCCAAGTTTGTTTGGATCTTTCCAACTAAAACAACTTCAGCTAATGAAGTAATTACCCGCTTTGAAAGTATTTCAAAAATATTTGGTTTTCCGGAACGAATTATAACGGACAAAGGTTCCGCTTTTACTTCAACTGATTTCAAGAATTTCTGTGATGAAAATAACATTCGTCTTTATCATACAACAACTGGAGTTCCTAGGGGAAATGGACAAGTGGAAAGGATAAATGCAATAATAATTTCCGTTTTGTCTAAAATAGCAATCCATGAGCCAGAAAAATGGTATAAATATGTAGACAAAGTTCAGAGGTGTATAAATTCAACTTATCATAATGTTATTGGAACGTCACCTCATGAAGCGTTAACTGGTGTTAAAATGAGAGCAGATAGCTATGATATTGCAAGGATTCTTCAAGAGGAGTTGGTTAATAATTTTATCGATGGTAGAGAACAACAAAGACAACTAATTCAAAAAAGAATTCTACTGTCACAAGAGCGTCAAAAGAATTCGTTTGACAAAAAGCGTAAAACGGCAACGAAGTATAGCATTGGTGATGTTGTAGCGATTAAACGAACACAGTTTGCAACTCAATCCAAATTGAAAAGTAAATTCTTTGGTCCTTATATTATAAAAAGAGTTTTAACAAATGATCGATATGATGTGGAAAGATTAGGTGATACTGAGGGGCCGAAAAATACTTCTACAGCTGTTGATCTTATGAAACCTTGGAATACATCGTCAGGAGTCGATGTCAATGGTCAGGACTGGCCGTGTGAAGTGGAATAACTTTGCTACATGAACGTTACTGAAATACAATTTAAAAATACAAATCTATCTATGAAATTATTTTCCATTTTTGTTTTTGAAAGAAATTGAAAAAATAAATTTAGTTTTGATTTTGGAGTAATTCTTTTTGAATACAAAAAGGCGTTTTATTTCAAATAAAGGTGAAGGATTACATGAGTAATTGAGATGAGTTTCAATATAAACCTCTATGATAAGGCGTGGCAGCGCGCCATTTTGTAGTTGTTGATGTTTGTTTGGCTTGTTAGTTGTTATTTGTATCAATAGAAGTAAAAAATACGTAGTATTTGTCATTAGACTGGCATTTTTCTGTATGGCCAAAAAAATTTTTCTCCAATTTTCAAAGTCCGGGCATTTTTTTATTCTACCAGGACTAAAACGGATGTTGTACAAATTTGAGGTCAGTCGGATTAAATTAACCCGTGGCGCCCGGCGGGCAAAGTTTTGGATTTTTGAAAAATTAAAAAAAAAATATAAAAAATTTAAATTTTTTTCGACACATCAAATTTGTTAATTTTGATGCGGTGAGCACGAATATCAAAAAAAAATTAAAATCGGTCGAACGGTTTTCGATATATCGGCCATTTCATAGAGCTTAAAACAATTTTTCATTTAAATCTAATTTGAGCCAAATCCGACCATTTTATCCCGTGGTCAAAGTTTTGGATTTTTGAAAAATTTCCACCAAAAATCCAAAACTTTGACCGAAGGGCGCACGGGATAAAATGATCGGATTCGGCTCAAATTAGATTTAAATGAAAGATTGTCTGAAGCTCTATGAAATGGCCGAGGGGAAAAAAATTGTGACGTTTTTAAAAAAATTTCTTGAACGCAGGAAAAAACACAATTTTGGGCATTTTTTGGAAAATTTCAAATGGGGATATCTCGAAAACCGTTAGACCGATTCAAGAAATTTTATGACATTCGTGTTCAGCATGCCAAAATTAGTTAAATAATGTATCAAAAACATTTTTTTTTTTTTTTAATTTTTAAAAAATCTAATTTTTTTTGGTGGAAATTTTTCAAATATCCAAAACTTTGACCGAAGGGCGCCACGGGATAAAATGATCGGATTTGGCTCAAATTAGATTTAAATGAAAGATTGTCTTAAGCTCTATGAAATGGCCGAGGGAAAAAAATTGTGATGTTTTTTAAAAAATGTCTTGAACGTAGGAAAAAACCGCCATTTTTTTCTAATTTCAAATGGCGATATCTCGAAAACCGTTCGACCGATTTTAATTTTTATTTGATATTCGTGCTCACCGCATCAAAATTAACAAATACGATATGTCGAAAAAATTTAAATTTTTTATTTTTTTTTTTTTTAATTTTTCAAAAATCCAAAACTTTGACCGCCGGGCGCCACGGGTTAATTTAATCCGATTGACCTCAAATTTGTACAACATCCGTTTTAGTCCCAGTAGAAAAAAAATGCCCGGAGCTTGAAAATGGGTAAAATTTTTTTTGGCCATACAGAAAAATGACAGTCTAATGTGTCATACACGTGGTTGCTTTTATATAATTTTCCATATTTTTAAAGGTCGAATAAAACAATTATTATTTTTTAATAAAAATTAATTAAAATTTGAAATTATTTTCATATTTTTTTTATTTAATTTTCATACATACATACTTATAAAATATTTTTTTTTGTTTTTTTAATTTTTTGCATTGCACTATGGTTCCGATTATAGATGGGCACATGAGGAGATTAGAGCGTGATCCACGCGTGAGTGTGACTGAATTCAATTTTACTCACGTGATTGTGAGTGAGTGTGAGTGGAGAAAAAAATTGCGTGAGTGAGTGTGCGTGAGTAAGATTTTTTCGAGAGTAAGTGTGCGTGAGTCGATTTTTTTGCGTGATTTATTTTCTCTTCATATTTCCTTTCATACCAAAAAAAACAACAAAGAAGTTGTAAAATGTGGCTTTTCTTTCCAAAAAAAATAAAAAAAAATATATAAAATTTCGCTGAACTTTAAATTTTGAAAGATCTTTTAAATTTTAGTTTTTGAAATTTTTTTTGTATAAATAAGAGTTTCGTGAGTGTGAGTGAAGCTTGCGTGAGTGTACGTAAGTGTGAGTTGTATTAAATTTACTCACGTGATTGTGAGTGAGTGTGAGTAGTAAAAATATGTTCGTGAGTGAGTGTGCGTGATTCAAAAATTTCTGTCGTGAGCGTGAGTGAGTGTGAGTCAAAAATCCCTCACGCGCCCATCTCTAGTTCCGATCATCACTTTTCTTGGCCAAAATTACAAAAATGGTAAAATTTTTGGTTTTAAATAAGTTTTGTGTTAAAAATTCCCGGTGAAAAATGAGCATATATGGATACATATATGTGAATATATGGATGCATATATGTAAATATTTGATCATATATGGTCATATATGAAATTGTATGCAGTCATCAGCGACGTATCCAGGAATTTGAAAAGGGGGGGGCCCAACTTAAAATTTTTTTTGTTAATTATAACTAGGGATGAGATTTTCATGCACTAAAAAATCGAAAATATGCGCTTAAAATATGCGCTAAAAAATTCAAAATATGCACTTAAAAACCTAAAAATATGCACTAAAAAATAAAATGTGTGCGATAAAAATCTTGTGCTCGATTCGGGAGTACTCTTTCACCATTCACCTACTTTTTTGAAATTTGATATCCTTTCGAACTTTATGATTTTTAATTTTTTTTCTTGTAATTATTGAAGATATTATCTAGATCTTTAATTTTACCAACAAAAAAATTTAAAAATCTTTAACATCGAAAGAATATCAATTTTATAAAGATTAGGTGAATGGTGAAAGAGTACTCCCGAATCGAGCACCTTGTTTTCATAGAAAAAACTTCATAAAAAGCAAAAAGTAACGCCGGGTTTAAATAGTAACATTTAAAACTTTATATAAGCAAGATTTTTTAGAAATTAACACAATTTATAAAAAAAATTTAAAGAAAAAAAAAATAATTTTTCTTATTTCCAAAATAAATTTTTAAAATTTAAAATAGTTTTTGAAACAAATAAATTTCAATTTGCGTTTTTGCTAATTTATGCCAAAATATGCAAAAATATGCACTTAAAAGTTGGAAATATGCACAAAATATGCATTTAAAACCAAAATATGCAAAAATATGCATTTTCACCAAAATATGCAAAAATATGCATTTTCACCAAAATATGCAAAAATATGCAAAAACAAATTGATGCCATTTTAACGCAAATTTCTTGATTCGGAAAGATAATTGGTCGATATTGTTTTTAGATTATCGATAAAAAACATGCATTTGCATGGAAATCTCATCCCTAATTATAACATTATGTTCTAGGACTACCTCCTTCTCCTACCCCCTTCCGTACAAAAAAAAAATGTGAATTTGTCCAGAGAAATAATACCTCGTAAAAATTTAAAACATCTCAGAATCTGTACGCAAAAAACACTAACACACATATTATCCAAATTTTTTGGGTAATAAATACAACTCACCAAAAAACTTGGTTAAATTACGCAAAAAATGGTTAATTTACCAAAATTTAGTTAAATTACGCAAAAATCTTGGTCTTTATCAAAAACTTGTCTCATAAGTTTAAGTTTTTATGCATTTGAGAATTTTTTAATAAAAAAATGTCTTAGAATTTGAGAATTCTTCTATAGTAAAAACTTCCTCAGAATCTGAGATTTTTTATTGAAAAAAAAAATTATCAAAATCTGAGAAGTTTGCTATAGAAAATATTCTGAGAAAAAAAAATCAAATTATATGAACAAAATTGATTTGGCTTTCCTGATTCCAAATTATATTACCAAATATTTAAATAGTTTAACATATTTCCGATATTTGCGTTTGAAAATTCAATAACGCTAATTTGGCCATGTTTATGGTTCTACTGTTACGTATTCGTAAACGCGTTCCATTTTCGAGATATTCGCGTTTGAAAATTAAAAAAAAAAAGTTTTGTTTAGTCATTATTGCTACGTATTCTCACGTAAGAGCCATAATAAAGGACCTGATTCCAAATCAGCCATCCAAATTTTTGTATAACATTCCGTTATCAAGATATTAAGACTTGAAAAATTTGTTTATTCCTTAGCGATTTTTACGGCTCTACTGTTACATATTATTGCATTGGCGCAATATTTTAAAAAATAATCGAATTTTTTTTCCAGTTTAAATATTGTCCTAAGTAAGTGGTTTTTTAATATTTAAAACTGCAGTTTTTTAATTCAAACCCATTTTTTTTAAAAAAGTGCTAAATTAAAAATTATATATGAAGATTTTTCTTTAGAAAATTTTTTTCAAAATCTGAGAATTTTGTTTGGAAATAATATCTCAGAACCTGGGACTTTTAATAAAGAAAAAGGCTCTTAGAACCTCAGAGTTTGAAATTTTGGACAGAATTGTTTCCATGATCCTGATGCATAAATTTCATTAAATAAACCCAATATAATGTGTTTTCGATACATATTTTACAGATATTTTGATATAAATAACTTTTAAAAAACGAAAATTTAATAAAATCAAGAAAATTTAATAAAAAAAGATATTACAAATTTTCTTCAAAAACCAAAATATTTGCAATACTAAAAAATTTATGTTTGTTACTTATATCATTTGTTGAAGTAAATTAACTTTTTAAAATTTTTCAATCCAAAAGGGGGGGGCCCGGGCCCCCTGGGCCCCCCCCTGAATACGTCCATGGCAGTCATACATGATCATATTTGCAGCATATATGTCCATATACGTAAAATGAGGGCATATGCCCATATATGACATACATGGGCATATGTGGAGCATATATGTCATACATGTTCATATGCCCTCATTTTACGTATATGTAGATATACATATGTTGCAAATATGATCATATATGCCTTCATACAGTGTCATATATATCCATATATACACCATATATGGACATTAGGGATATAACCATTTGCATATTTTTGAAAATATCAAAAAGGGCCTATCATAGTGAGAAAGTACATAGAAAATCAATAAGAAATGCGTCCTCTTTTTTTCGCGAATGTTAAAAAAGGTTCGGCACCGATCGCGATGAAGTTTTTGCAAATATTTTTTTTCAAATATTTATTCAACACATGTTTCAAATGTTAAAAATCATACTGCTAATTTTTCTAGTTTTATTTTTGTTGTAAAACGACGAAAATCGAAATAACGTTGAAAGGGACGGATTCCCACCATAAAACATACACAAATTAAAATTTGAGGTGTTTTAGAAATTGCAACCGGTGCCGAAGGTTTTGGGACCAAAATGACCCCGGATACCGTTTTTTGTTATCGGTATAACATTGCCCATACCGTTATGATAGGTTCTTATTTTGGTTATACCCCTAATGGACATACATGGCGCTGTATGAACGCATATATGATAATATTTGTATCATTTTTCACCGGGTTGGTATAATTTTTTTGCTTTCCATCTATAATATTATAAGAAATTTGTTGTATTTAAACTCAAAAAAATAATTGAAAAAATTTAAAAAAATTAGTTTTTTTTATTTTTAGGTAAATTTGTTTTTGAACGGTAAATGAGTGTATACAAAAACAAAATATGTTTTCTGTTGTTTGTAAATGTTTACAATATTCTCTAAAATCAATTTTGAGAAAATTGAATTTTGGCCAGGAAAGGTCGTCTGCGAAACCATAGTGCATTGTGGAGGGTATTTAAAGATTCGGCACAGCCGAATATAGATTTCTTACTTGTCTTTTTTTTCAAAACATTTGTTCGCATTTCTTTAAATACCATTCGGTGTTCAGTTCTGTTCACATATGTCAACCCGCAGCCGAATTAAAGAATTTAATATTTTTAGGTTATGTTGAATGCACCAAAATTTTTGAGGTGTCCCTACATTTTCGTTCATTTCTTTTGAACCGCTGAACCAATATCGCTCAAATACAATACCAAACTTCTCGGGAGAACTTTCAATAAATGTGTTACGTTTCAGTCATCTCCGTGTAATATTTTGGCCGTGATCACCATTTCCACAGACGGAAAGACGGACATCGCTAGAATGTCTTAAAATCGACCACTTATCAATTATATAATTTATGGGGTCCCAGACCGATATTTGGATGAACGGAATGACAAACTTATACACACAGAAAAATAAATTTCCAACTGAATTTTTCAGTTGGATCAACTCAAAATTTGGTTGCTGCTACGACATTTTGATATGGTTAACGAATTTTGTAGTTGTTTTAATTAAAAAACAGTTGTAATAACAAAATTTAGTTGTAACTACCGATATTTAGCTGTTTCAACATTAATTCAAATGCATTCATAGATTTTTTGTTGCAACAACTGAATTTCAGTTGGAAATTAGAAAATTTGTTTTCTGTGTGTATATACCCTGTATCACTAGAGTGGAGGGTATAAAAACACTTACACACCAAATTTAAATGAAATAGGTTTCTGTGTGTGGCCAATAAATTGAATATCGGGCCTAAGTCCAAAAATGGTATAATCAAATATTTTGCATTTTCATGCATTTTGAGGGAATTATGTAAATATTGAAAGGGTGAACCCGGGTGGTTTAAATAAGAACTACATAAAGGACTAATCCGATTTCTTTAAAATTACTTTTAAAAGTATTTTTGTCAGTCAAAAATATTTTAACACTAAAAAAAATTTACACTCGAAAAAAAAATTACACTCAAAAAAAAAAATAGTAATTTTTCTTTTTTTTTTACAAAAACGACAAACAAAAGTTTTTTACTCAAAATAAAATATTTCTAATCAAAATTGTTAATTTTTTCACGTTAGAAAATTTACCATTCTTTAAAAAGGGCATTGTGGAGGGTATTCATTAGAGTTGTCAATTATTCTGCTTTAATAATTCAAATAATTCTTTTTGTTCGTTCGATCAAACGATTAAATCTAAAAAATTATTCGATTAATCGATGAGAATAACGAATAAAAAAATGGGTTATTAAAAAATATTTTTATTAACAAAAAAATAAATAATTCATACAAAAAGCCTAAAAATAAAATGATATATATTGTACTAGCTTTACCCGGTCCGCGTTTCTGGCCCTAAGAAAAAAACTGTTTTATATTGCATCTTAATTTAAATATTGTGTCCGGGTCCTGCTAGTAACTTTTGGTTCCATCCTCAGTTAGCACTATCTATAGCGAAATCTCAACAATATCGGTTTAGCGGTTTTTGCATGATTTCGAAACAGACAGACATAACGTTAAGTATAGTACAATGGGGCGTGTCATTTAACGCATTTTTATCGAATCGGGATAGTCTAAAGTTCCATGCTGCATCCTCGAATAGTACTATCTGTGCTGCAAATTTCATTGACATCAGTTTTGTCGTTTTTGTGTGATTGCGAAAGAGGAGGAAATAACTTTTTATTTATGAAAAACGGGAGTGATATTTTATACCCTTTTGCCGAAGCGCTATACATATGACCTACAGTTCCCGCTCGGTTAGTTCTGTCAGTAGTGACAGATTCGGCTTATCCGTTTTTGCGTGATTTCAAAACAGGCAGATATAACGTTCAGTATAAAACAAAGGGGCGTGTCAATTAACGCCTCTTTGTTCAATCGTGGTCAGTATAGTACTAAGGGCGTTGCAATTTTGATCCCTTTGTCCAATAACGATCTTATATGGCCTACATAAGCACTTGGTTAGCACTGTATGTAGTGAAAATATCAAGAGAATCGGTTCAGCTGTTTCTGTGTGATTGCGAAACAGGCAGACAATGTCCAGTATAGTACAAAGGGGCGTGGCATTTTACACCGCTTTTTCCAATCGTAGTATAACATGGCCTATAGTTCCGTTTTTTATATACAGATGTCATTAGTGGTGCAATTTAAAAATTCGATTTTGCAACGCCCATCCGCCCACACGCAAAAAATCAAAAATCTGATTGAACAGTGTTACTCCCTAGGCTATTTTGAATATTCCCTGAAAATTTCATCAAGATCGGTCAAGCCGTTTTCGAGTCCATACGGAACATACATACCCACATACGTACATCCATTTTTATATATATAGATTAATTAACAAAAAATAAGTAAAAAATTTCCAAATTAAATAACTGAATTTACTTTTTTATGTAAAAAATGCATAAAAAAAATAAAATTTGAATAATTTTAAGTTTTAAGTTTGTGAAAGTCGACGGGAGACGTTGGAGGACATATTTCCCTCTTTATAAATGTTTAAAAAATATTTTTTTAAATATTTATGCCTAAAAGAACACATGATTATTCTGTATTTATTCCTATAACCACGCCCTTTAAAGGGGGCGGGGAAAAAATAGCTTTTCCTAACCATCTTAGTTCAAATACAAACTTCATTACCTTCACATTTGTTCAACAAATATACGAAAAAAAACTTGGGAAAATTGTGTTTTTCTGGTGTTGTTTTAGTTCTTTAAAGGGATCATTTTCCCCCCTCCAGATTTTGCTTTCGAACTTAACCAACCTAAGAAGAATATAAGACATAATTGTACCAAACTTCAGGAGTATAGCTCTGTTATTTTTCCATGTCAAATCGGACACTTTAAAAATTTTTTTTTTAAATTTTCCCAATTTGTTTACAGTTTTTAGTACTCTTCGAAAACTCCTTCGTGGTAAATTTTCAGATTTTTTTTATGACCCCTTCAAAAGATATCGAATTTTTAAAAATTGGTAGTTTGTTCCTTTACTCAAACTTCTTATACTCATAACTTCCTCAATAATGGTTCAAATTTCAATTTTTTTTTACAAAATTTTTGTTTTTTACGTACTTTTTAAAAAAAAAATCCCAAAAAATTCTTAAAAGCGCTCTAGTATGCGATTTTTAAGTTTTAAAATTTAAATCTCACTTTTGAAAATGTTTGTACTCTTCGAATTTTTTTTGGAAATTTTTTTGTGTAAAACTTCTATTGATTCTATAATTTTTTTGCCCAGGAGTGTCGTGGGATAACGATTATTACTATTTTTTTAAATTTTTTGAAAAAATTTTATTGTAATTTTCCAATCTTAAAATCATCATGCTCCAATGGTGTGTCATAGAGCGGTCATTTATAAGACCGACCCCCAATAATTTTTACGTTTTAACATTTCATTGGAAACAAACTAATACCCTATCTCAAATTTCTAAGGGGGCTCCCAAACAAACGACATTTTTTAAAATTTGCTATAACCGCTCTAACTGCCCCAATAGTGCCCTTAGAGCAACAAAATGTATGACCCACCCACAATATTTTTTTAGTCCAAACATTTTTTCTGAACACACCTACCCTCTATCTCTAATTGTTAAGGCGGTTCCCATACAATTTTTTTATTTTTTGTAAATTTGTTTTATTTAATCAGCTTCTACCGGTCCAATGGTGCGTCCGAGAGGGGTCATTGGTGAGGCCGACCCCCATTTTACCCTTCAACCTTTTTTTTAAACATACATACGCCCTATCTCCACTCCCTAAGTAGGCTTCCATTCAAAATTACATTTTTATAAAATTTGCTCAAACTGTTTTTTGTATGGGAGTCTACTTAGGGAGTGGAGATAAGGCGTAGGTATGTTTTCAAAAAATGTTGTAGGGTAAAAATAAATGGGGGTCGGTCACAAAAAATTTTAAAAAATAGTAATAATCGATATCCCACGATCCTCCTGGACAAAAAATTTGTAGAATCAATAGAAGTTTTACACAAAAAAAATTCAAAAATATCGAAGAGTACAAACATTTTCAAAAATGAGATTTAAATTTTAAAACTTAAAAATAGCATACTAGAGCGCTTTTAAGAATTTTTTTTTTAAAAGGACGTAAAAAAACAATAATTTAGAAAAAAAAAATTTAAATTTGGACCATTATTGAAGAAGTTATGAGTAAAAGAAGTTTGAGTAAAGGAACAAACTACACATTCTTAAAAAATCGATATCTTTTGAACGGGATATCAAAAAAATCTGAAAATTTACCACGAAGGAGTTTTCGAAGGGTACTAAAACTGTAAACCAATTGGGAAAATCTAAAAAAAAAAAATTTTAAAGTGTCCGATTTGACATGGAATGACTCATATATACTTTATGGGGTCTCCGACCGATATTTCGATGCGTTACACACGGAATGACAAAGTGAGTATACCCCCATACTGTAGTTGGAGTGTATAAAAATATATATGCTGATCAGCATTTTCGGACCAAAATCGTGTTTTTATATTTTTATACCCTCCACTCTAGTGATAGAGGGTATATATAAGTATATCATTCCGTTTGTAACATATCGAAATATTGGTCTAGGAACCCATAAAGTATATATATTCATGATCCTTGATCGATTTTAAGTCGATCTAGCGATGTCCGTCCGTCCGATGTGATGTATGTCCGTTGAAAACACGCTAACTTTTGAAAGACTTTACAGAGTTTGGCATATATGTTGATCATTTACCGGGTCATGTTGGTATTGCAATCCAGCCAAATCGGTCCAGTGGTTCAAAAGTAATGAGCAAAAGAGTAAATTTCGGCAAGGGTTTTTCGCTAATTTATGAGATGAAAAACACGGTAACTTTCTTAAGACAATAATGAGACAGCTGAAACGTGGCATGTATTTTTGCCGTTCCCCAAGTCTATTTGGTATTGAATCGGTCCAGTGCACAGTGGCCGAAATGGCCAATCAAGCGACGCTTAATTCAGAAATGTAAAATAATAAAGACTAATGCTAATTTGCGATTATAAAATTTATAAAGAATTAATTTTTAAACAATATTTATTTATTTTTATGTATTTTGGAAAATTTATGTGAATATTGGGAGGGTGGTTTGTATGAGGCCTAGAAATTAAAATGGTCCGATTCCGTTAAAATTTAGAGCGATTGTTTATGAATATAAAAACATTTATCGGTCGAATTTCAAGAGGATATCTTGAATACTATTGTTGGGGGTATTTAAGTAAAACTTGAAGAGGACATTTATATGGGGGCTATGGGTTAACATGGAATGATTTTGAAAAAAATTTAATAGGTTTTGTTCTTGCGATAAAAGAAACTTAAATTTCAAATTTCAACCAAATCGATTGAAAATTGTGGTCTGTATCGCGTTTATACTGTTTATTTGGACAGGTAGATGGACCCTAAAAACCGAACAACTTGCGCGAACTAGCACGCCATACTGAAACGTCACAACAAAAATAACCCAAAATAATAAACAAAATAGGAATTGGACCGAATACGATCGAATTTCAAAAGTTGGAGTCCATGAAACTATAGTTTATATCACAAATGTAAACTTCTATAATGAACTAATAATAAACTAGATACACACAGGCCACAAACATTTATTTTTTAGCTAAAACATACCTTTTACTTTCAATTAAAACTTTTTGGATCAAAATCTATAAACAATTGACTTAAAAGTGTCAAGAAAAACTCACTGAGTAATTAGGCCCCAAATTCCTTTAATACACTTGCTGCAGAAAATGTATATTTGATAGCTTACAGCTGTGCGAATATTAAGAGAAAAACAAAAGTGAAAACGTTAATTTTCTCTGTAAAGTATAGGTAATCGATACAGTGCAAAACATTTATCAGTTTTAATTTTTTAATTTTGACTAAAACGCCGCTAGATCAGTGATTTCGGCCACACTGCAGTGGTTCAAAAGTTATAAGCAAAACCCTGAATTTAAGATTGGTTGATCTTAAATGCCACGTGTTAAACAAGTTTTAAAAGCATTGGTGCCCAGGAAAATTTTTTGGAACAAATTCCTGGTTCAATAGATTCTTGAATACATTCTACGGTAATCACAACAAAATTTTCTATGTAAAATTATTTTTCAAAAAAACTACTTGCTCTAAAAAACGATTGCTTTCGAGACAATTTCAAACAAAAATCATTGATTCTGGAATGTTAAGTAGAACCGGTTGCAGGGTAGTTTGATGGGTTCCGGAACCGATTATTTGGAACAGAACACTTTGCTGGGTGGTAACATAACAATGTTTTTCAAACTTCTTTAGTTTTAAAGCAATGCTTTTTAAACTTATTTAGTTTTAAAAGCATTCGTAACTTAAAAATTACACTCGAAAAAAAAATTTACACTCAAAAAAAATGTTACACTCAAAAAAAAAATTTTGTTTTTTTACAAAATTGACAATATTTTGTGTACATACGTACGTGCATTTACTCAGAAATATGCTTATAGTAAAAAAAACATTACACTCGAAAAAAGTTTTAAACTCAAAAAAAATTAGTATTTTTTTTTTTAAGAGTTTTTTACTCAAAATAAAATATTTGTAATCAAAATTTTAAATTTTTTCACGTTAAAAAATGTGCTATCCTTTAAAAAAAGGCATTGTGGAGGGTATTCATAGATTCCGCAAAGTCGAATTTAACTTTTCTACTTGTTTTTATTATTTTTTACATAACAAAAGTTGGAAAATTTTAAGTATGTTATCTTAAAATATAAAAAAATATTATAATGCGGTTTTAGTCCAAAAATAGTGATCTGCGATTTTAGTCCACAGATGCTGATCAGCATTTTCGGAACAAAATCGTGTTTTTATATATTTCTTTAATATTTTTAAGATAACACACTTAACATTTTTCCACTTTTGAGACCAATTTGGATAAAAAATAATTTTTATGTTTAAAAATCACCATGTCTGGACCAAAATCGCGGTTTTGGAATTTTTAAATATTTTTCCAATAAAGTCCGCCAAATTTCAGAATGTGTTACACGCGGAATAATAATTATTATTATTATAATGTGAGTATAGCCCCATATTGTGTTAGAAAACGGAAGTAGTCGGAAATAGTTTTCAAAAACATTTCCATATGTATGGGAAAACTTGCAACAATGTGCTGTTAAAATTGTAACAAACATTTAATCATGCAATTGGCACGTATTGACTTTGTGTCCATTTCCAAAATAAGGATTTCCTTTAAATGCAAATACGAATATATTTTAAATTGTTAAATTAAAATGAAAACACTTTAAACTCAATACATTAATTTTCATGCTTAATGATTTTATAACATTTTTTATTTGATTTAGACGAAATTGTGTTTTTTTTTTTCAAAAAATATTGAACGACTGTTTAAATCAAAACCAACGTAAGTAATTTGATGGGTGAATAATTCAAATCATTCGTTCATTATCTTTGTAAGCACATAATTGTTGAACAAAAAAACAAAAAAAAAAAATTATTAACAATTTAAAAAAAAAACAATTACTTACTTTATTTACTACTACTAGTCGGTTAATGATTTTTAATAATCATGAGCATTTTAACTCTACAACCCAGCGAAAACAATTAAAAAGTTAAATTCGACTTTGTCGAATCTATGTATGAATACCCTCCACATTGCATTTTTTAAAGGATATTTTATTTTTTAACGTGAAAAAATTAACAATTTTGATTAGAAATATTTTATTTTGAGTAAAAAACGCTTTTTTTATCATTAAAAAAAAAAAATACTAATTTTTTTTTTGAGTGTAAGATTTTTTTCGAGTGTAATATTTTTTTTACTGTAAAAATATTTCTGAGTGAATGCACCTATATATGTACACAAAATATTGTCATTTTTGTAAAAAAAAACAAATTTTTTTTGAGTGTATAATTTTTTTTGAGTATAAAATTTTTTTGAGTGTAAAATTTTTTTCTAGTGTAATTTTTAAGTTACAAAAGTAAACAAGTTTGAATAGCATTGTCAAGTTACCACCAATGCCCTTAAAACTTGTTTAAACACGTTGCATTTAAGATGAAACTAATCTGAAATTCAGGGTTTTGCTTATAACTTTTGAACCACTGGACCGATTGAGCTGAAATTTAATACCAAACAGATCTAGGAAACGGCAAAGATACATATATAGCTTCAGCAGTCTCACTATAGTCGTTCGAAAGTTATCGTGTTTTTTATCTTGTAAATTGGCGAAACACCCTTGCCGAAATTTACTCTTTTGCTCATAACTTTTGAACCACTGGACCGATTTGGCTGGATTGCAATACCAATCTGACCAGGTAAATGACCAACATATATGCCAAACTTCAGTAGCCTCTGTAAAGTTTTTCAAAAGTTAGCGTGTTTTCTACGGACAGACAGACAGACAGACGGACGGACATCGCTAGATCGACTTAAAATCGATCGAGGATCATGAATATATATACTTTATGGGGTCCTAGACCAATACTTCGATGTGTTACAAACGGAATGACAAACCTATATCACTAGAGTGGAGGGTATAACAATTAAAAAAGTTAAAATCAAAATCGAATTTATGGGTATCCTTCAGCATCCGCGGAAAAATATTTTTGATGAAACAAAAAAATTCGCGAAAAAATGTTTGGGGTAAAAACATATGCGTGTACCCGTTTAAATACCTTTTGATATCCAATTCCGTTCTCGTGTGAATGCCAACCAGCAGCCGGGTTAAAACATTTTGTATTTTTAGGTTATGTGGAATGTACCAAATTTTTCGGGATGTCCTTACTTTTTCGTGCATAACTTTTAAACCGCTGAGCCAATATCACTCAAATTCTATACTTAACTTCTCGCAGCAACAACAAGTAAATAAGCTAAGTTACACACTCAGAGAAAAATACTTCATAATATTTATGACATGGTTTCATAAGTATTCTTGCCATAAAATTTCATTATATTTATGAAACCTTCAAACTTCATATAATGATGTTTTATGAAAAAATTCTATGAAATGCACTTCATAAAATTCCATGATTCATAAAAAAAAGTTATAAACATGTCATTTGATTTGTTATAATATGAATAAGAAATCGGGGCAAAACAATTATTGCTCCTGAAGACAATTTTAAAAATTTTAATTCCTTATTTTAGTTTTTCCAATGTAAATATCATCTATTTTACTTCTAATAAAAAATAACGCATTTGCTCTATTAATGAAACATTTCATAAATATAATGAAAGTTGTCATTAAAGTTCGTCTAATGTAACTGTTTCATAAAAATAATATTATTTTTTAGGTATTTTATTATAATTATGGAACTATTTCATAGTACCAATGAATTGGTTCATAAATACTATGAAATAGTTTCCTAATATGATCAAATATTTAAGAAAAAAATATCTATGAAATGTTTTATCGTATTTATGAAACATTTCATAATATTTATGAAGAGTTCCATAAAATTTGATGAAATTTTTTTTATTATTTTTATGAAACCTTTCATAAATATACTGAAAAATTTCATAAATATTGACCCTATGAACAATTATGAAACTGTTTCATTGTATTTATGGAACTGTTACATTGGACGAACTTTAATGACAAGTTTCATTATATTTATGAAATGTTTCATTAAAAGAGCAAATACATTTTTTATTAGAAACTAGCTGGCCCGGTCCGCGTTGCTGGCCCAAACATAAGATCAGTGTTATATTTCGTCTTGCTTCAAATTTATAGCTTTGCAAAAAATGTAATGAATTTCTTGGCTTAGAAAAATTTGTGGGCGTGGTTTTAAAGGCACGATTAGGTAGATAACCATCTTCAAATTATATTTTAGAACTAACAAAAAATAACATGTCTTTGACTTTGCGAACTGTACAAATTTAAAACTTCTTTAATATCATTACGAACAACACAAAAATAAATTACGCATATACTTCGTTCTTATTGTGAGTTATTGTCTTGAGTTTAAATTTTTCTGGGACACTTTTCTCATTTATATTTCCTTAAAAACCTAATTAAAACTATAATTAACGTAAAATAATCGGCCCAGTCATTAGTAGTCGACATATTTAGAAAAAGTGTTCGTTAAAATTTGTGTCTCCGATTTTAGATGTATTAAAAAAAGTGGTAGTGGACAATTTTTCTTTCCGTAAAAACTTTAGTTGTACTATCACGAACGTCAACAAATACTACTAATAGCCAAATCGGCCCTGCCGTTCTTCTATTTTAGATATATCGAAATAAAAGTGGGCTTAAAAAGTTTTTATTTTCATTTAAACCTAAATTGGACTATGACGAACACTAAAAAAAAAGTTTAGTCAAATTGATCCAACCGTTCTCCGATTTTAGATATATCGAAAAAAGGACGCGTAAAGGTGAGCGTGATTAATTTGTTTTCCGAAAACACCTAAGACGAACATTTAAAAAAATATTATCCACATCGGTCAGTTCACAAATGATGCGATTACAAACGAACTACATTTGATCTTTATTTATATTTTACTATAATATTCAAGAGAATATTTATTTGAATTTTACCAACTCGGTCCATCCATTCAAAAGTAGGCGTAGAAATGGAAAATTGTTATTTCCGGAAAACCTCAGTTGGACTATAATGAACATTGAAAACAAAATAAGACAAATTGATCCAGAAAATTGAGAAAGTTGGCGTGGACAATTTTACTTTTCTTAAAATTCGTTTTATATGTTCTTTCGATACATAGAAAAAAGTGAGCGTGGGAAATTTTACTATCCGCAAAAACCTTGGTTTAATTATAGCGAACATTTTCAACAAAAATTAGCCAAAGGGGCGTGGTCAATTTCTTTTTTCGTAAAAACCAAAGTTGGAATGTGATAAAAATTCATTAAAAAAAAATTTAGTCAAATCGGTACATCCATTCTCAGAGTTTAGATAAATTAAAAAAGTGGGCGTAAAAGTGGGCGTGGTCGATTTTTTTTTCAGTAAAAACTAAAATTGGATTACTATGAACATTTAAATAAAAAATTACACAAATCGGTGCAGCCGTTTTCCGATTTTAGATAAACCAAAAAAAGTGGGCGTAAAAGTGGGCGTGGTCAATTTTTCTTTACGTAAAAACCTAAGTTGGACTATGACGAACATTTCAAAAAAGAAATTGTCCAAATCGGTCCAGCCGTTCTCAACTGATGCTGTTACCAACGAACGACAATTGATTTTTATTTATATAGATAAAATAGATGACACTTATTTTCAGCCCTCTACGTAAACAGTGGGCGAAAACACGGAGGGTCAAAATTTCCCCCAAAATCTCCCAGTCGCGACACTTTGCACTGTTAAAACTTAATATCGTTGGTTCTATTATAGCTAGAAAGCCCATTTTTGGTTTGTTTTGAAGCTCATAATATGCTCTACAAGACCTACCATAACCAAAAAATTTTCGAAAAAAAATAAGAGTTACCTCCCTTATTTTAAGGTCGTGATATACGGAGGAGAAAATGGGGATGATGGTATCCCCCGATTTTTTTTTTTACTTGACAATCTTATAGAGAAAGTCCTAAAGAATATATTTTAAAATTTTTAAGTTGGGACAACAATGGGATCGCTCAAAATCAAAATTTTTCACAATTTTCCCCAAAATCTCCAAATCGCAACACTCTTTAACCTTAAAAATTTAATATCATAAGTGCTTTTGTAGCTATAGATCCCATTTTTTTTGTTTTAAAACTTATAATACGCTCTTCAAGACATACCAAAACCAAAACATTTTCCAAAAAAAGGAATTGGTGCCCCCCTTATTTGAAGGTCGTGGCAAAGGGTGGAGGAAATGGGGGGAAAGTATACCCCGATTTTTTTTTTACTTGGTATTCTCAAAGTGCAAGTCCTAATGAACATAGCCTACAATTTTTATGTTGGGACCACAACGGGATCGACCAAAATCAAAATTTTTCAAATTTTCCCCCAAAATAAACAAATGGCGACATTCTTGCGCCTCCCATTGGAGTCCCAAGATAAAAATTTCAGGATATGATCTCTAGAACTTACTCTTTAAAAAAAAAACAAGGTGAAAAAAAATTGGGGGATACTATCCCCCGATTTCCGCCACCCCTTGCCACGATCTTTTAATAGAAGAGGCACCCCTAATTTTTTTTATTTTTTTTGTGATAGTAATATTGTAGGGCATATTAGGAGCTTTAAAACAAACCAAAAATGTGCTCTGTAGCTACAATACAGTCCACGATATTAAATTTGTAATGTGCAAGAGTGTCGCGATTTGGAGATTTTGGGGGAAATTGTGAAAAATTGTGATTTTGGTCGATCTGATTCTTGTCCCAACATAAAAATTTTAGGATATGTTCATTAGGACTTGCACTTTGAGAATACCAAGTAAAAAAAAAATCGGGCGATACTTTCCCCCATTTCCTCCACCCTTTGCCTCGAACTTTAAATAAGGGGGGCACCCTTCCTTTTTTTCTAAAATTTTTTGGTTAAGGTAGGTAATGTAGAGCGTACTATAAGCTTTAAAACAAACAAAAATGGGCTCTGTAGCTACAATAGCACTTATGGTATTAAATTTTTAAGGTTCAAGAGTGTTGCGATTTGGAGATTTTAGGGGAAATTGTGAAAAATTTTGATTTTGAGTGATCCCGTTGCTGTCCCAACTTGAAAATTTTAGAATATATTCTTTAGCACTTTCTCTATAAGATAATCAAGTAAAAAAAAAATCGGGGGATACCATCCTCCCCATATTCTCCTCCCTTTATCACGACCTTAAAATAAGGGAGGTAACCCTTATTTTTTTCGAAAATTTTTTGGTTATGGTAGGTCTTGTAGAGCATATTATGAGCTTCAAAACAAACCAAAAATTGGCTTTCTAGCTATAATAGAACCAACGATATTAAGTTTATACGGTGTAAAGTGTCGCGACTGAGAGATTTTGGGGGAAATTTTGACCCTCCGTATTTTCGGCCCCTGTTGACTTAGAGAGCTGAAAATTTGCATTTGTTAGTTTTTTACGTAGCGTAAGAACTTAACCAAATTTCATCAATATCGGAGAGGGTCAAAAATATTCATGATTGATTTCACTAATAATGACCCATTTACATTGGAAAACAAAAATAAGGAATTAAAATTTTTAAAAGATTTTCATTATATTTATGACAGTTTTCATAAATATAATGAAGCTTGTTCTTTGAGTGCAGTCATATCTGTTTAATACTTTGGCCATGATCGATATTTCAACAGACAGACGAACAAATTAGTAAACTTTTTTTGTTAAGATTTAACCCACAACTGAATTTTTAAATTTGAAGTGTTACGCTCAGCCCGTCGATTAAATTGAGGTGTTTCAATTAAAACTTTATAATGTGCGTTTTAAATTTAAGTTACACCTCTTTAATTTTTTGCTGGGAAACATTTCATTTGTTTAATAGTTTTCTTAGTTTTAACTTAATTTTTAGGTGTAAGTATATTTTTTAACGTTTTAATCTTTTAAATGTTTAATTTTATTTGCTGCTTCTTTATTTTCCAACTTTCTTTTTCAAAAAATCGTATACGGTTTTTATACTTTAATTTAGTTAATTTTCTGTCAGTCTTTATTAGAATTCGCAATGAAGCAGAAGTCGTGTGGTGTTTTATTAAAATTCGGTTAAATTCAAGTTTTTCAATTTTTTTTTTGTTTCGTTACAACAAAATTATTTTAGTTTTCCTTTTATTTTAATTTTTCCTTATTTTTTGTTTGTTTTCTGTAAAAAAAAATGTATTATAAAAATCTAAAAACTTTTAGAAGACTTGAACCGCGTAAATGTAAAACATATAAATTGCGAAATCTTTTAAACTTATTAAGAATTTTTAATTGTCGAAATAATTTATTTTTTGTGTGTTTTCTGATTGTAAGTAAATTTCATGAAAAAATCGAGAATAAAGGATATTTAATGGAAAAGCTGCATTATTGAAATCTCCTATTTGATTTTGATCCGCTAGTTTGGACACAATTTTTCATCGAGCTCGGCCAAGGTATCTCTGAGTTAGAGGTGGTACACATGTGACATTTTGACCAAATAGGTGTTTTTTCGCACTCATGTAACTTATTACCTATTGTTCTAAGCAAAATTTGTCCAAAGTGTGTTATATAGTGATAGCTAGAGATGAGATTTTCATGCACTAAAATATGCACTAAAAAATTCAAAATATGCACTAAAAAACCTAAAAATATGTACTAAAAAATAAAATGTGTGCAATAAAAGTCTTGTTTTCGTGCGTAAAACTTCTTAAAAAAGAAAAAAATTAAACAGGGCTTAAAAGTGACATTTAAAACTTTATATAAGCAGGATTTTTTTTAGGAATTAGGACAATCTATAAAAAAAACTAAAAAGAAAAAAAGAATTTTTCTTATTTTCAAAATAAATTTTTAAAATTTAAAATATTTTTTGAAACAAATAAATTTCAATTTGTGTTTTTGCTAATTTATATCAAAATATGCATTTAAAGGTTGGAAATAAGCACAATATATGCACTTAAAACAAAAATATGCAAAAATATGCATTTTAACCAAAATATGCAAAAACAAATCGATGCCATTTTAAAGCAAATTTCATGATTCGGAAAGATAGTTGGTCAAAATAGTTTTTAAGACTATCGACAAGAAACATGCATTTCCATGGAAATCTCATCCCTAGTGATAGCTGTTTCTTCAATCTTTCGAAAAAAAATTATAAAAAAAAATGTTTTGATTTTTTTTTTTAATCCAAATTTTTTTTAATTTTTTTGTCGAATCAGACACTTCTTTTTGACACAAATGAAAGAGCTTTGTGGTTTTAAGAGCTTTGTGATTGCTTATAGTGATGCGAGTGGGATATCATAAAAAAAAATTGTTTGTAACTTTTTAACTCAAAAAACGGTTTTTCAGTTTTTATCGTATCGTGGGCGAATAAACAAAACTTGCTATCTGTAATACTTTCGAAAGAGAGAGTTTTCGATAGAAATGGGTTCACCCTAATTGGTTGTCATCTATCAAATTAATTTTTTACTGAATTATCATTTCAAAAACAAATGTTTTCAATAATATTGTAGAACAAATTAATAGTAAATCCTAGAATTACATAAAAATAACAGTTCTTTTTGATCTCCTAAAATTTTTTTCATTATGCAGGTAGAAAGTTTTCAATACTCGCCCCTCGATATGCACTACTAGGTGTGGGATAGTTCTCTAGTTTTCGATTTCGATCGTCTATTATATTAGGTTCGAAAAAGAAAGCATGAGCCAAAATATGAGGGGGTGGGGTGACTTGGGCGTAAAGGGGTAAAAATCCGCAAAAAGCCATACAACTGCTCTAGAAACGTCCCTGGACGCGTGCAATGTGAGACTGAACTCCATTGATTTTTTGCCCCAAACATTTTTTCGGAACATACCTAATGTGTATCTCCACTTTCTGAGGGGCTCCCACACAAAATGACATTTAAAAAAAATTGCTCCTACCGCTGTAACTGTCCATAGGGTGCCCCTAGAGGAGTAACATGTATGACAGACCCCCAATATTTTTTTCGGAATATACCTACCCTTTATTTTTAAATCTTAAGGGAGTCCCATACATTTTTTTTAGTTTTTTTTTAATTTTAAAAAATAAATGTTTTTATAATGTATGGGAGCCCCCTTAGGGAGTAGAGATAGGGTGTTATTATGTTTGGGCAAAATGTTAGGAACTAAACAATAATGGGGGTCGGTTGTGATTTTTACATCTCTAGGAGGCACCGTTGGGGCGGGGTGGTACGAGCTGGATTAATAAAACCAATTTATACAAAAATAAAAAAAAATAATGGAGATCACCTTAAGAGTTAAGGGTTAAGGGTAGGTATGTTCGAAAAAAATTTTGGAATTGATAAAATAATGGAGGTCGGTCATACATTGAAAAGATAATACTACTAACAAATATTTTAAAAATGTTTTGTATGGGAGCCCCCCTAGGAAGTAGAAATAGAGGTTAATTATGTTCTGGAAAAATGTTGGAGGCTGAAAATTAATGGTGGTCGGTATTACGTTGCACACCTCCAGGGGCGTTACTCGGGCAGTTGTGGGGCTTTTTGTATATTTTTACTTTTACCTCTTTATGTAAATTGTCAAATTTCGATCCCCCTCTAACTCAGACCGATCTTGTTAAAAAATTGCATCCAAACTACTATCCACTGGGACAAACCTTTGTGCAAATTACATTGCGATCAAATCACATCGGTTTAAAAAGTTGTGTCACTTGAGGCGAAAACCCCTATATATTAGAGTTAATTTTGAAAATTTGATCTGAGGGTATCATCATTTTTTTTTTGAAGGATTTAGGGGAGATGAAAAGAATGTCGGTATTAGTTTGGAAAAAAATTTCGCTCATTGGGGTGGTTCAACGCATCTGAAAACACGGATTTTGAGCTGATTTTTCTGCAGAGCAAAAACGACAGTCCGTTCTACAGACAAAAACGTTTTTTAACTCTTAAAAAAAGTTCCAAAAACCCACCACAGAGGGCGGAAGTATAAGGTAAAATGTCAAATTTCGATCCCCCTCTAACTCAGAGAGTCCTTGACCGATCTTGTTAAAAAATTGCATCCAAACTACTATCCACTTGGACAAACCTTGGTGCAAATTACATTGCGATCAAATCACATCGGTTTAAAAAGTTGTGTCACTTGAGGCGAAAACCCCTATATATTAGAGTTAATTTTGAAAATTTGATCTGAGGGTATCATAATTTTTTTTTTTTAAAGATTTAAGGGAGATAAAAAGAATGTCGGTATTTGTTTGGAAAAAAATTTCGCTCCTTGGGGTGGTTCAACGCATCTGCAAAAAACGGATTTTGAGCTGATTTTTCTGCAGAGCAAAAACGGCAGTCCGTTCTACAGACAAAAACCTTTTTAACTCTTAAAAAAAGTTCCAAAAACCCACCACAGAGGGCGGAAGTATAAGGTTTTTAAATTTTTGGAAATTTGGACTGTAGGTTCACCTCCCGGAATATAGATCCACCAAAGCTGGATTTTCGCCAGGGATGATTCTAAGGGGTTAAAAAGCGTAAAAAAGTGCACTTTTTGTTTATATTTTTTTATTTCCTTAATAATGGCCTTAGAAATTTGAAATTTGGAATATAGGTTTACTTCCCGCAATATAGATCCACTATAGCAGCGTTTTTGCCAATGTTGATTCTAAGGGAGTAAAATGGGTAAATAAGGGTACTTTTGGTACTTTTTTTTTTTTAATTTCTTAAATAATGGATCCTTAGGTTAAAAAGAAAACATTCTGGAAAATTCCGTTTCTAAAGTGTATTTTTGCTACTGTTTATATTTCCTGAAATAATGATTCAAGGCACTGGATTTTGGAATTTAGGATCCTTGAGTGAAAAAAACATTCCGGAAAAAGTCCTTTTTGGAAATTCCATTTCTAAGGAAAATGAAAAAATAATGATCCTAGAAACTTGGTATTTCAAATCTTGGATAATCTACACCATTTCCAATTGTATTTCAGAAATTATCAATTGTATTTCAGAAATTATCAATTGTATTTCAGAAACTATCAATTGTATTTCAGAACTTATCATTTGTATTTCAGAAATTATCAATTGTATTTCAGAAATTTTCAATTGTATTTCAGAAGTTCCGGAAAAAGTACTTTTTGTAAATTGCATTTCTAAGGAAAAGGGAAAAATAATGGTCCTAGAAACTTGATATTTCGAATCTTGGATAATCTAAACCATTTCCAATTGTATTTCAGAAATTATCAATTGTATTTCAGAAGTTATCAATTGTATTTCAGAAATTATCAATTGTATTTCAGAAACTCTCAATTGTATTTCACACTTCAAAAATTATGTAAGTAAATTCAACAGAAAATACATTTGAAACAAATGAAACTTTATTTAAAAAACGGACTACTTACATTTCATTTAAAACAAAAACGTTTCTCAGTTATTTTTAAATGTTAATTAATAACTGTTGAAATCCGTCGAAATAACTTAAAAATCCGTAAAAAATGACTGTCAAAATTTTACTGTAAAATCGGTTAAAATAACGGAAATATATTTATTTTTTTAGAAATAATTTTAAAAAACTTCGAACCTGAGGAGATTCGAACTAGTAATTTCCGGCTGATAGCCCAGCACGCTACCCTCTGTGCCAAAAGCTACTTATTTTTTCAGCAACTAAATTTGAATTTCAAATTCAAAAAAAAAAAAATCTAATTTTAGAAATTTTCAAATAACTGACAATAACAAACGACACATAAAATAATGTGGTTTGTTTTTTAAATAACTAAAAAAAAAACAAACGTTACGAAATAAATTTTTAGACAGTTATGTATTTGAATAAACGTTCAAAAAGTTGTTTAGAATATTTGTATGTGAAACAAACGAATTTTCTTTTAATATTAACTGAAACGAAAACTATTTGTTTGACTGTGAAACAGTAACTGTAAAACTTTTATGAGTGCAGAAATTATCAATTGTATTTCAGAATTTATCAATTGAATTTTAGAAATTATCAATTGTATTTCAGAAACTAACCTTCGTAAAACAATTGAAAATTTCCGAAATACAATTGATAATATCTGAAATACAATTGATAAATTATGAAATACAATTGCTAATTTCTGAAATACAATTGATAATTTCTGAAATACAATTTAAAACTTCTCGAATTTGACTCTTTTTTTTAACAAGCTGGGCACCCTACTGGTAAAGTTAATTCAAGTACGCTGAATTCAATGGCCCTAGCCGTTTTTCGAAGTTAGCGCTCGTATTCACGATTTAAAATTTTGATGCTCAAGTACAATAACAACGATATTTTTAAATTTTTGATAATTTTTAAATTTAAAACCATTCAAGTCTGTTAAACTAACATAACAAACCATAATTAATGAATTTTTTTCACGAAAAACATTTTTTGTTCGCGAAAAATCTTTATTTTCGTGAAAAAATTGTTTCAACACAATTTCGTACATAGTTTTTTCAAAGATAGCGTTTGTATTAGCGATATTCGCGATTATTTTTTATGGGAGTATACTCACTTGTCATTCCGTTTGTAACGCATCGAAATATCGGTTGGGGAGCCCATAAATTATATATATTATTGATCCATGATCCATTCAGTCTGTCTGTAGATAACACAATGCAGTCCAAAATAAAAAAGCTAGACTCCTGAGTTTGGCACAAATATGTCTCATGTTCATAGGCAGCTTAAGTTCGTGAATGGGTTGTAGAACTGGACCAACCCCTGAAAAAATACTCTTATTTTACATGTTTTTTTGTATTTTTGTAAATTAAATGAAACATTTGGTATATTTATCGCGATGGGAAGGTGATCTCAAAGTCCCCCACTGACCCCCATCACCCCCCCCCCAAAAAAAAAAAAAAACGCCCGACAATTTTTTTACATTTTGGAGGGTATAAAAGATTCGGCACAGCCGAATTTAACACTCACTTGTTTTTTTTTTATTTTTAAGTAAAAAAACAATTTTTTTATATTATTTAGATAATTGCTAAATGTTTATTATCTAAACTCTATTGAATACTTTATGAAAATGAGTATGTAGTTAACAATACATAACAGACACAAAATTTTTCAAAAAAAAAATTGTTTTTATGGCTTTTTCGCGGAAATTCTTTTTTTTTCGCGTAAATTTTTTTTTCGCAAAAAAATACAATGCATTTTCTAAATTTAAGTTTAAAAACTATCCCAAAATCATAAAAAATTTAATTTTTGTAGTATCTAGGCTTTACAATTTTAAATCGTGAATATCGCGAATACGTGCGCTAACTTCGAAAAACAGCTAGCGTCATTGAATTCAGCGTACCCGAATTAGCTTTACCAGCAGGGTGGCCAGCTTGTTAATATTTGCGACTAGTTATTATTTTATGAACGACTTAAACGTCTACAATTAAAAAAACGCAAAGACTCCGTGGGAAAAAAAATTATAAATCGGGTTTTTAATCCTGATATTACCGGTAACGGAGTTCCGGCGGGCGTGATAGTCTACATATAAAATTGAGTAACGTAACTGGGGGCCCAACAACAAAACAAAAACGAGATTTGTGTTTTTCAATACATTAAAAAAAATGTTTTTGTTGTGGGCCCCTCTCCACCCTCTGAATACGTCATTGAGTGACTGACTGACATACTCATTCATCATCGCCCAGCCCAAACCACTGAAGCTAGAGACTTGAAATTTGGACTGTAAGTTCACCTCCCGGAAAATATATCCAATAAGGCTGCAATTTTGCCAATAATGATTCTAGAAGGATAAAATGGTTAACAAAATGGTAAATTTTTTGCAAAAAATATCCGCAAAACATCTTAACACTTTAACCGGAAGACTTCTGTCAAAACAGCAAAGAAGCTGGGCATTGGTAATTATAGAGTATGCGATAATATAAATTTACATTTATTTTATTCACTCAATTTTTAATAGGAAACCTCGCTCAATCTGTACTTATAGAAAATCCACTAAATAGTATCATTCTGATTAAAGAGTATTCTGCTATTTGCCAAAAATAGAAAGACACGTTGAAGAACAAACTTTATCACTCTTCTGCACTCTCAAGCTTTAGATTAAAGAGTCGAGGAGACAACACGTTTTAAGATTTGGAGCATATCTATTAGGGCTGTCAATCCCGAAATCCCGAATCCCGAAATCCCGGGATTTTTGTCATAACACGAATCCCGAATCCCGGGATTTTTAAGCTCAAATCCCGGGATTTTTGAAATATTAAAAATGTTTGAGAATTTTTTTTAAAAAATACAACTTTGTTGAATTATTGTTATATTTACGTAAACAAATTAAAACTAAAACTTTTTTTTAAATTTTCAACGCAACTTTTTTTTAATTTTCAAAGTCCAACGCATCAACCATTAAGCCACAGTCACGGAGCCCTTTTACCAAAGTTTGCAGGTTTTGGCGAAAATTTTCTAAAAAACCGAAACTTTGATCGAAGGGCGCCACGGGTAAATTCAATTCGATTGGCCTCAAATTTTTACCACATAAGTTTTAGGCGTAGGAGAATAAAAATTTTCCCGGACGTTCAAAATTGCAAGAAAAACTTTTTTATACAAAAAAAAAAATGCATGTCTAATGTATTATATTATTACTGTTCTTCTTTTAATGTTTTTATTATTTTAAATTTTCTTTAAATTAGTTTAAAAATTATGCAGTTCAACAACCAAAATCGCAATGATGAAACCAAAAGCATATAAAAGTTGTCATTTTCCATAACAAACCCCTCAAGGCTTTTTTTAGCTCATTGCTAAATATTTTATAATAATAATTACTTGAAAACTGCATAAGTGGCGTATACTTAATATTTTAATTGCCTTTAAATAACAATCAGAATAATTAGAAATATTTTTTTTTTAATAATTTCGTTGTAGCGAAATCGACCCAAGGGTTTTCGTGGGAATCAAACCCACGACTCCCTGCTTAATAGGCTAGCACGCTACCAACTAACCCACAGTAGCCCTCTTAATTTTTTTTTTTTTTATTTAAAAAAAGAAACAACACTCAGGCAATGCTGCCTATCAATTACTAATGTAACCGTGATGTTTCTTTCGGAAAGGGGATAGAAGAGAGATGAAAGATTTGAATGATAGAAGGGATTCAGTACGGCAACACTTTTATAATCAAAGAAATTTAATCCCGAAATCCCGAAAAATCCCGGGATCCCGAAAAATCCCGTAATCCCGAAAAATCCCGGGATCCCGGGATTTCGATTTTCAAATCCCGAATCCCGGGATTTTAAAAAACCGATCCCGTTTGACAGCCCTAATATCTATTGAGACTGAATACTGAGACTTCTAAAACTCACCAGATAAACATGGGAGCCCTAGTGACATCACTTTGAAATGAGATTAAATATACGCAGGGATCCACCCGATACAATATTTTGTCTCTAATTAAGTTTAGTTGTCATTCGTCTTTTTTATTATTATAAATAATAGTAAATAATCAAGCTCGAGGTCTTCCTTTTAAAACATTTTTCTTAATTTCATTCCTCCAATATTTCTTTATTCATTGAATAACATCATCAGGGACAATACCAAAAATTGTTATAAGCTAGTTTGTTGCTGATGCTGCATTCGTCGTTATAATAGTACTGAGCACTATTATGACGACACCAACACACTAGTTTATAAAATTTTTTTTGTACTGTCCCTGACGATGTTATTCAATGAATAACGAAATATTTGAGGAATGAAATAAAGAAGATTTTTTAATAAACGAAAGACCTGAAGCTGGATTATTTAATATTCTTTATATTTTGTCAATATTATAATAGTAAAATATTATTTAATCTTAAATATAATAAAAAATTACTTAATAATTTCACTTTTTTAATTATTTTTAAATTTATTTTGTCACAGATGTCTCTTATTATTGTCAAGGCCTCAGCAGTAACAATTTATCAGAACAGAACAAACATTCAACAAAATAGTAACAGCACTAGCAACTTTACAGCAGCTAGCAACAGCTTAGCACAATTTCAAGCAACAACAAGTGAATTCATTACCACAAAGCCAGATATAAAATATACGGCATTGAATTACCTAAATCAGTTGAAACCCCAAAAAGATAATTTAACAATAACAAATCATATAATACGTACTAATATAATAGTTGGAGGTGGTGGAGAAGGAGGAGCAGCAGGAGGAGAAGGATTCACAGCAGAAGAGGGAGGACACATGAAAAAAGAAACTTTAAAAAAATCCACAGAAAATATGCGTGCAAAATTGCAACAACTATTACAGCGTGAAAATGATGATGATGAAGAGAAAAAACAACTGCAGCAAGATTTACAACAAGAACAGCAGCAACAGCTACATCAGCAATATCAACAACAGCAACAACAACAGCAACAACATGCAATATTAACAAGTGAAAATGCTTATTTACTAGAGCGTATAGATGGTAGTATGCATGAACAACCCATATATGGTACTTGGAACGCGAAAGCGAGACGACCTCAAGCACCTTTATTAGCAGCACCAACTAATGCAGCTACAGCACAACAGCAACAACAATCTACATCTTCTTCACTACCATTAATGGGGGAGGTAGATGAAAATTATTATGATCATCATAATCATATTCCACAACACCATCAAAATCATCATAATCAACATCATTATGAACGTTTACCTAGACGTTCTTCTACCATGACACCTGTTAGAAGAGAATTACATGATCAAATACCACGACCACCACGTTTAACTTCTCGGCAGCCTTCAATGGCTTTACGAAGACAATTTACCGATACACCATTGCCTAATGGCTCATTACGAGATGAATCCAGACCAAAACCATTTCATTTTCCATTTGATGGACCCATGCCAGAAGAATTTAAAAAGTTGCAACAACATCAGCAACAGCAACAAAGTGAAAGAGGTGGAATACGAGGTGATCAAGGAGTTGTAGGAAATGGTTTTGATGATGTTAACAATATACAAGATATCTTACAAAAACTACACTTGGGAGGAGGATCGACTAAAATACCACCTCTCATGATGATGCCTACTGGTTTGCATATATCTGGTTCTTTTAAGAATTTAAAATCCAGTGGCTTGGCAAATTTCTTTCGTGGCAAACGTAATAAAAAACAAATGCAACTACAATTTCCAATGCCCATGCAAATGTTAAATTCCTATCCGCAACCCGTAATGAATCTAATGCCACAATCCTACCAGCAACGCATAGCAATGGAACAATTTTATCCATTTAAACCAAGATCACCGCATGACATCAATCTGTTGGCCATGCAACATCAGCAGCAGCAACAGCAACAATTAAACAAAAATCCCGGAAAGGGTAAGAAAAATAAGAAGAAACAGAAAGATAAGAAAAATGCTTTAGCAAGTAGTAATTTAATGTTGCAACAATATCCATATGCAACAGCTGCTCCAGATCTACACTATTCAGCACTGTATCCACAATTTATGACAGTGAATGTAACACAGGCACCGCCCTTAAATCATCATCTAAGTAAACGAGTACCATTTAAAGTGAATTTAGATATATTTCCAGTAATGCCACCAACAAAAAATTTCAAAACTCCAGCTCTTTTGGCGATGGATGAAGCACGTATAGTTTCTTCGATGAGAACAGCAACAGCTTTAAGAAATCCGTTTATGGAATATTTTACAACACCTCTAACACCAACACAATCGACTTTACAGTTTTACAATCCTTATCAGGTTAAACAACCCATATACAATCCAATAAGATTTCCAACAGCAGCAGGAGGAGGAGGAGTAGGAGGGGGAGGAAATCATCTTATAACAATGTCTCAAACAAATAATATGCAACAATTGGCTTATCCCGAACAAATGCATAAATATTTACAACAGCAGCAGCAACAACAGCAGCAACAACATCAACAACAACAACAGCAACAACATTTGTATGCAAATTTTATGAATAATCAAGGTCATCAAACTCCTTTTCTACCCATAGACTGTGATCAACCTTTACCCTCCGGAACATCTTCCTTAAGTACCACCAACTCCAAAACCAATCCCATAATGGTGCATTTAAATGTATTTCCTAAACAAAAACCTTCTCCCTCCCCAATTTCCACTAATCCTTTCTACAGCAATGTACCACAAATACAGCGTAATACCATACAAGAAGAAAGTGAATCCTCATTAAGTCCTATAGAACCTAGACAGCAAGGTGGAAGATCTCTCAATGACACATCACATATGAAAATTGCTAGAAGTGATAGTAATGAAGATACTTCACAACATCCCCAAGATTTAGTAGATTTTGATCACCCCATAGTGGCGGCTAATGAAGATGATGTTATAGATGAAGAGGATATCAGACAATTACCACAACCCTCTGCCTTATTGGGTGCCCTACAACCAAATATATCTTCCGAATCATCACAATCATTTTATTATGATAGTCGTCCGAATGCCACCATGATGGCAACATTAAATAATAATAATACCAATTATAATATCAATTTAAATGGTAATTTAGAACAAATGGCATCTGAGGCTAAAACGGCTTCACTGTTTCGTTTTCCTGTCGAAGATCTGATACAATTTCAGGTCCATGATGCTATGTAGGAGTGAAGAAACAATTTTGTTTAATTAGGTTTTTAAGTTTTGCACTATACCAAATATTATTTAAGATTTTCGAATAAATATTTATTTTTAACAAAAAAAAAAGAAAGAATTTTAAGGACTGAGCACAGTTGGACAGAACTAAATTCAAATTAATTTGGGAAATGACAAAAATTATTGGTTTTAGTTCGAGGTCATTTTTTGTCTTCCATGATAAATTAACATAATGTTGTGTTTTTTTCTGTTTTTTTATATAATTTTTTCCAAAACTACATTTAAATACCCACAAATTGTTGTCTAATTTTTTTTAAGGGATTGACAATTTTAATGGTCAAAATTAAAATCTCTTAATTTTTTTGAAAAAATCGCAATTTATAAAAATCGATTACTCTTAATTAAAAGGCTGATAACACAGACCAAAAAATTTTTAACCCACAAACCAGAATTTCCTTTCTGAGGGTTTGAGTTGCGGTGAATCCGAATCTGATCTCCGAATTTGCTTATAACATCTGGTTTTAGAGATAACTTAGTTTGAAGATGAAAAAAAAACTTTTATCGCCATATTTGAGTCGTTATAACTACACTCAAAGAAAAATGCTTCATCATATTGATGATACGGTTTCATCACTTTATGTCATCAATTTTGATGACAAATTTCTTCATATTGATGAAGCTTTTCTTCAATATAATGAAACATATCATCTAAATTGAAAAAAACAAGTGATGACACATTTCATCACGTCATCATCATCAATATGCCTTTCAATTTTTTTTAACATGATAATGTTTTTACGCTGGTGTCTAATTTTAAAAAAGTTGCAGGACGCTACCTCAGTTTGACTATATAAGCTAACAATTAACGAAAAAGAAAACAAGAATTACTATTTTAATTTTCTTAAAACCAAAAAGTGTTATAACTTGGGTTTTTAACTTGGATAATAATTCACCTCATGGTGAATAAACCCGTTTTTCACCAGCTGGTGAATAAAAAGTAACATAATTATTTTTTAACAAAAATTTTTTTTTTTCCATCAAATTTTTTTTTTCAGCAAGTTTTTTTTCCATCAATTTTTTTTTTTTTTTTTCATAAAATTTTTTTTTTATCAAATTTTTTTTCATAATTTTTTTTTTATCAAATTTTTTTTTTTTTTATCAATTTTTTTTTTTTTTTTATCAAATTTTTTTTATGAAATTTTTTTTTTGTCCTTAATTTTTTTTTTTATTAAAATATTTTTTTATAAATATTTTTTTTATCATATTTTTTTCATCAATTTTTTTTCATCAAATTTTTTTATCAAATTTTTTATTAATAATTTGTTTCTCACCAAAAATTTATTTTATTCATATATTTTTTTCATTATTTTTTTTACGTCAAAAAATTTTATTTTTTTCATCAAAAACTTTTTTCGTCAAAATTTTTTTTACCAAAAATTTTGGGTTCATTAAATTTTTTTTTAACGTAATTTTGTTTTTCGTGAAAAAAAATCATTTTTTTACCAAAATTACTTTTTCACCAAGTCTATGATTTTTGCATAAAAATCTTCCATTTGTTTATCAAATGTACATAAAACAAGTGAGAGTGTTATATTCTTTGGTGCCGAATCTTTTATACTCTCCAAAATGTAAAAACACTTTTTTGCACTTATTTTTGCACTCACTTACGAAATGCTTTTTTGGTTTTTAATGGGGTCCTCGACTGATATTTCAATTCGTTTTGCATAGAATAGCAAAGTAATATAACATTTGCGGTATTCGCTCTTGATAGCATTTTTGCAAGGGTAGTATATACACTCAAAAAAAAAAACTGTAATGTTAGCAAAAAAAGCTTGTAAACCTACAAGAAAATTTGCTGATTTTGAACCCACAATTTTTTTGCTAAAGTTAGCAAAAACGTTTTGTCAATAATTAGTTAACTAATTTTTTTTTTTTTTTTGACACATTTGAGGACCCCATTGGGTTCGGACCCGATATGTCCAGACCCCGATGGGCCTAGACCTAGTTGGGTTCCTTAAAAATCGTCATAGTTTTTGATCCAAAATTTGTGTGCGTTTCGCTCTATCTTTCTTAGTTTTTGAGATACGTGATTATAAGGGACCACTGGGGTCTTGAGAATTAAAAAACTCGATAACTTCAAAAATATTACTCAGAGAGCTTTTGACTATTTTGCGGTCTGGTTCTACGTATTGAGAGCTACAAAAATGCTTTTGGACTTTTTGTTGTGTAGGCAATATTTACCGAGATATGAGCATTTTAAAATTTTCGGGAATGCTAACTTTTTTGGATCCAAAGTTAGGGCCCATTAGGGTCCACACATGTGAAGAGGACCCGCGAAAGTATGGAGATTCTAAGAACCAAAAATGCCCTCCATTTTGCTCTATCTGGCTTAGTTTCCGAGATAGAGCCATTTTAAGTTTTCTGAAAATAAAAAAAAAATTACCATTTATTTTTGCTAATGTTAGCAAAAAATCTTGTAAAAATGTTGTCAACTCAATTTCAAATCTTAGCAAAAGAAATTAGTTCAACGTTTGTTTAAAATTGCTAATGTGCTAAATGAAGTTTACAAGAATTTTTTGCTAACATGCTAATCTCAACTAAAAATTTGCTAAAAGTTAGCTAACTAGCATTAGCAAAAAAAAATTAGTAAATCTACTAACGGTTTTTTTTGAGTGTATGCTATGATTTTATGCTACAAAGCGTGAGCGTCTTTTTTTCGTTTTTATTGTGAGTTTTCAAACAGCTGTTGTTATTATATTCTGCTGTTGTCAAAATAGCTATTTTCTATCGAAAACCGCTTTTCTAGCGATTTTTGTAGTAGGATTTAGCGACTTTCTGTTGGAAGATTAGTTGGCATCAGTGCTGCGCTCAAGAAGAAGATAAATAATTTAATTTTTTCATTTGTGTTGTTCTAATTTTTGCTTATTTTTTGTTATAATTCGTTCTACTTAAAAATCTATTGTAATTTTTTTTTACACAAAATATGAAAGTTTGTTAATTTTTCTTATTGTTTTCGGAAAAACTAAAAGATGTTAAGTATTGTAAGCTTGAAAGGTTTGAAAGGCCAGAATATGCTATGGGTTTTTGTCTTGCATATAAATGAAAGTCTTGTATATTTTTATTTCATGTACACCAATACCCCGGTTTGCGTCGCTTCGGTTTGCGTCGTTTCGAAGTTGCGTCGTTTTCTAATTTCTGTGATTTCGAAGTTGCGTCGTTTTGGTTTCAGTTTGCGTCGCATGGCTTCGAAGTTGCGTCGCCAGTGCTTCGATTTGCGTCGTTAATATAAAAATGTGTGTACAAAGCTAAAACAAAAAAAGAGGATTTCCTATATTTCAGTTTGCGTAGCATGACTTCGAAGTTGCGTCGTTAGTGCTTCGATTTGCGTCGTTAATATGAAAATGTTTCTACAATGCTTGCTTTTATACTATGAATTTTCAATTTTTATTTTTATCTTAATATTTTTATGTTTTTGTTAATGTTTTTTTACGTTTTTCTCACGAATTCTTATATTTTTATTTTAATTAAAACTGTTTTCAAAAAAAAAAAAATACAAAAAAATTGCATTTTTTATTGAAAAATCGAATTTTTCTGGTAAAATTATGAATCTCGGAACCAATTAAATGAAAATCAATACAAATGTATGGAAAACCGTGCTTCGGTTTGCGTCGTTTCGGTTTGCGTCGCGTTTCTCCGGTCCCAATTAACGACGCAAACCGGGGTATTGGTGTATTTTGTTGTTGTGGTCTTGCATACTCTTGTATTTATACAATATCTGCAAGCTTTGAAAGGTCTGCAAGGGTAGTTTGCTACCAAGAGCGAATACCGCTATTATTTTTTCTAAAAAAAACTTTGCTTTGGCAAGTACACCCAAATCTTCCGCAAAACATTATCATGATTTAATGTTTTGGGCAAGAGTACAAAACTCGCAGGCATTTTTAATAATTAAAATAATTCTGAAATAAATAAAACTACACTCAAAGAAAAATGCTTCATCATATTGATGATACGGTTTCATTACTTGCTGTCATCAATTTTGATGACAAATTTCTTTATATTGATGAAGCTTTTCTTTAATATGATGAAAAATGTCATCCGAATTGAAAAAACAAGTGATGACACATTTCATCATCAACAAGTGAGAGTGTTAAATTCGGCTGTGCCGAATCTATTATACCCTCCAAAATGTAAAAAAACATTAAAAACAAAAATTTGTCAGGGGCGTTTCTTTTTTTTTTTTTTGGGGGGGGGGTGGGTTGATAGGGTCGGTGGGGGACGTTGAGAGCACCTTCCCATCGCGATAAATATACCAAATGTTTCATTTAATTAACAAAAATACAAAAAAAAACATAAAAAAAAGTGTATTTTTTTAGAGGTTGGTTTAGTTCTTCAAGGGGGAACTTTTTTCCCCCTGGTCCGATTTGGCCAATTTCCGAACTTAGCCTGCCTAGGAACATAAGACATATTTGTGCCAAACTTGAAGGGTCTAGCTTTTTTATTTTGGACTGCATCGTGTTAACTACAGACGGACGGACGGACAGACAGACGGACGGACGGACGGACGGACATCGCTAAAATGTCTTAGAATCGATCACTGATCAATAATATATATACTTTATGGGGTCCCCGACCGATATTTCGATGCGTTACACACGGAATGACAAAGTGAGTATACCCCCATACTGTAGTTGGAGGGTATAAAAAGTATGCCTTTCAAATGTTTTTTTTTTTAAATAATTAAAATAATATTAAAATAAATAAAACTATTGAATAAATATATTAAAAAAATATAAAAAAATAAAAAAAATTAAAAAAAAATCCTGCCCTGGCTGGTACATTACCTAGTTCACCTTGCTATAGATGAAAATCTCTCACCACAACTTAGTTAGATAACGTTAAACGTTTGCTAATGTGTATATGTAAAGACTCAACATTTTTTGTTATATACATACATCAGCGATGCGCAAAATTGTAATTCCTATTTCCGCGGGAATAGGCTAAAGCCTGAATTACTTTAAACGTGCATGAAACGAAGACTCTTTAACAAAATTCAGTAAGTAACCAGTAAGAGTGTTAAATTCGGCTGTGCCAGGGGGTCGCTAGTAGTAATTGAGGAGGGGGGGGCAAATTTTCTCTCGAATTTGTGTTTAAAAATTCATTCTTATGCTTTTTGCACTAAAGAAAAACAAGATCATCATTTAAAAAAAAAAAAAAGTTTATTCCACGCCCATAAAAGGGGGCGGTTCGAAAAAACGAAATTTTTAAATTCTCTGGGTCCAAATGAAGGACTTTGAACTTTTTATGGCATAAAAATGTTGCATTTGTTAAACAAAACACAAAAAATCATATAAAAATATGGTATTTTTCAGAGGTTGGTTTTGTTCTTCAAGGGGGAACTTTTTTCCCCCTGTTCCGATTTTGCTCATTTACGAACTTAACCTGCCTATAAACATAAGACATATTCGTGCCAAATGTTGGGAGTCTAGCTCTTTTATTTTGGACTGCATCGTGTTAACTACAGACTGACAGACGGACGGACGGACAGACGGACGGACGAACATCGCTAGAATGTCTTAGAATCGATCACTGATCATAAATATATATACTTTATGGGGTCCTAGACCGATATTTTGATGCGTTACACACGGAATGACAAAGTGAGTATACCCCCATACTGTAGTTGGAGGAATAAAGAAAACGACGCCCATATCAGTCACACATCTATTTTTTTTTTTCTTTTGTTATCCTATAAAATCAGGTATACAATGTTTCTTGTGTGCATTGCACACAAGAAACATTGTTGCACACTGTGCAACACACACACAATATATTAACTCCAATTGGAAAAATTTGCATATTTTGTTGAACATATGGCAACGCTACTTGATACAAATTTGAGAAAAATGAGAGGGTGGTGAGAGAGCACTACAAAAATAGACACTGTTGCCAACTATTTTTAACCAAAAACCTCTAAATTTCACGAAAAAAGCGCTAGAAACCGCCAAAAATTAATTTAGCGGGGAAAATTTAAAATTTTCCCGCTAAATTACAAAAAAAAGCGCTGAAAACCGAAAAACTTGGCATTTTTGATTGACAAAAAAGAAAAATTTAAAAAAAAAAACCTCCAAATTATTTTTTCTACGAAAATTTACTTTTCATTAAAAACGCGCAAGAGACGGTCGAAAAAATTTTAGCGGGAAAATACAAAATTCTCCCGCTAAATTACAAAAAAAGCGCTAAAATTAGAAAAACTTGGCGTTTTCGATTGAAAAATTGGAAAAAAAACCTCTAAATTTGTCCCACTAAATCCAAATAAAAAGCGCTAGATTTTCCCGCTAAAACACCGTTCCCGCTAAAACCAATTTTCGCCCGCTAAATCCAAACAAAAAGCGCTAGATTTAGCGGGAAAACCTCCAACTTGGCAACAGTGAAAATAGAATAGAATCTATTCTGGCGGCAGTGTGGTCGACCACAAACAGAGATGTCAACTATTTGAGAGCAAAACGCGCACAAAAATTGTATAAACGGGTAAAAACGCGTAATTTTGCTTGAAAAAAAGGGTAAAAAAGCACTGGACTGCTTTTGTAAGTAAATAAAAAAGAAAAAAAAATAATATTTTTATTCAAACAAAATTTTTTATTAGTTTGTTGGTTAAAATTTTGAGCAACGGATATAAATCGTTTTTCAATTTTACATGGTCTGCATTTTCCGCTTCAAACTTCACCCAGAACAGAATTCAAATATTAAACCAAAATAAAAATGGCGTTTTTTAGAGGTTGGTTTAGTTCTTCAAGGGAAAACATTTTCCTCTAAGTCCGATTTGCCCATTTTTTCCGAACTTAATACGACTAATGGTTATTGACCATAATAATATATTAGTTTCATATTTCAGGCGTCTAGCTCTTAGTTTGAACTGCATACACAGAAAGAATTGAAAACTGATTTCAATTACTAAAACTGCTGATTCAATTACAGTAGTATTTGAAATTCCTCCGAGCACGAAAATGCTTGGACCAATTACTAAATTATAGCTGAGTATTTGAATTGTTTTCAAATACTCGTTTTTCCGTATTTGATTACTTTTTAATTTTGGTTTTATATTTTTTTATTTAAAAAAAATTTACACAAAAATGTTGTGAGATTTGAACCAAGGACGCCGGAGTCTGAAGCACAAGACACAACCACCAGGCTACAGCCGTCTTAAATTAATAGCGAACTTTACTGATATTATACAAATGAATAAAATATACAAAAATAAGTTTCGTTTTAACATCTCTGTAAAAAAAGAATCTATTTATAGGATCTGAAGCAACAAGTAGCGTTTTAACAACTCTGTAAATCTATTTATAGAATCAGACACACATATACATATAAAAAAAATGTTTTAGGTTTTATTAAAAAAAAAAAAAAAAAAAAATCAAGCATCTGTGTGGAATCGAACCAACGCTACAACGCATTTTAAGCACAACACTATACCACCAGGCTATCGCCGTACTTGCATGTTTTCGAACTTTTTTGTTATTTAAAAACGAATAAGCAAATGAAAACCAAATATAATAAAAACTTCACACACTCTCACGATATTAGCATCAATTTATTGTATGGATGTTAGTGTCACACATATTGAAAAAAAATTGTGGGTATTTATTTTGTTGTTGTTTTTCTTTGAAAAATAAAATAAAATCTAAATTTGAGCATTAAAGTAATTGAAACCATTTCTATTTTTTGATTACTATGGGTAATTGAATTTTTATAGCTGAAAATTTTTTCTGTGTACTGCTTTTCACAGACAGACAGACAGACGGACATTCAAAAAATGTCTTTGAATCGATCACAAATCAATAAAATATATACTTTGTGGAGTCTCCGACTAATATTTCGATGCGTTACACTCGAAATAACAAAGAAAGTATTCCGCCATGCTTTGTTTGGATGCTATAAAAATTAATTTTAAAAAGCACTAAAAGCACCAACTGAAAATTTAAAAAGCACCAAGTTAGTGCGTTTTTCTAATTTGGCACTAGGCCAAAAATTTTCGGGTTTTGACACATCAAAAAGCACTAGATCTAGCGCGAAAAGCACTAACAATAAGTTGGCATCCCTGACCACAAAGCGGTTTTTTGCTTTTCATACAAAATGTATGAAAACATTTTGTGGTTACCGAATGTGGTGCCAATTGTGACTCGGCTCTTATTGTACAATATCCCTCTCTTTCCCTCTCACAGCTTTTGGCAGAGCCTAGTTACACACAAATTTTAGCGTCATATTTAGCTAACAAAACGGCTTTTAATTGTTATTATTTGTTAAAGCTCTGTAGATAAGTGGCTAGAGGCTAAGCCCAACAAACAAGAGGTCCGGCGTTCAAATCTTGGTGGATACAAAAAAAAGATGTAAGTTTTTAAAAATTAGAAAATAACAAATAATTATAAGTAAACAAAAATAAATAAAATAAAATCAAATAACAAAAACAATTTTTTTTTTTATTTTTTTTTCTTATTTTTCAAATAAAAAAATGTTATTGATGACACCGCTTCATCATATTGATGATAAGTTACATTGGACGAAAAATGATGTAACATTTCATCATATTGATGTAACTTTTCATCAATAAGAAAAAGCTTTTTCTTTGAGTGCAGTACACTAAAACTACTTTATTTTGTTTGTGTACATAGCACAGTACATAATCGTAAGGATTGTGTTCGTCAAGTCGCAAGCATAACGTTCGGTATTCTGTTTGCGTACACTAACACAACCACTTAAAATAATTTTTAGTGTTTCTGTATTTCTTCTTTGGAATGTGTTTGCGTATTTTCATCGGCATAGTTCAGTACAGAACACTAACGTACCGTCCGTTAGTGTTTTTTTTCCTGGTGGAAACAATATTTGGCTTAGAAGTTGATTTAACTCATTTTGATTTACTTATTCTAACGACATTTAAAAAAAATTAAAACCTACAGTGGGCCATGATTTTTTTTTTTATAATTTGATTATTTTTTTAACATGATAATGTTTTTAGGCTGGTGTCTAATTTTAATTTTTTGCCTATATAAGCTAACGATTAAACAAAAAAGAAAATAAGAATTATAGTTTTCATTTTATTACAACCTTAAACTTTGACAATAATTTAAAATTAATAAATAAAATAAAAAAACACATAGTTCTGGTAGTGACACCTAGCGGCGATAGGTGTCACTCGATCAACGCAGTATGGCAATACCAAACATCGCCTTTCCAATTAGATTAGTTACCATCATCGTAAATTTTTTCCAATAAAATATTACCACATGGCAACACTAACCAGTACATTTGAAAATTGAATATCTACAAGCAAGAGAAACATAACAAAATTTAAATCATTATTTAAATAAGCTACGGTGGCCTTGCTGAAGTGAGCCAGACTGGAAAACAGAAGGTCCGGTGATCGAATCCCTGATGTGTCGATTTTTTTTTTTTTTATTTAGTTTTTTTAGCTTGTACATTTTTTTTTGTTACACAGAAAAAAATAAAAATGAATTTCTTATATATGGTTTTGAATTGAGAAAAGTGTGAAAGAAAAATTTTAATTTTTCTAAAAATTTAGACATCCTGGTTTGTTTCTTACTAGTTTCATATTATCCAGTTATAATAATCTTCAGAAAAACTTTTAATGTCAAATTTATTTACACTCAAAAAAAAAACCTTGTAAAGTTACCAAAAAATCTCGTGATTTTACGAGGCTATTCTCGTAAAATATGACGTAGGTAAAATTACGAGTATTTCCTCGTAATTTTGAATGCGCCATAAATTGGTAAAATAACCAATTTCATTGGTAAAAATATTGTTATAAAACCGGAAAAATAAAAAAAATAAAATGTTAAGCTTACAAGAAAAAATGGTAAATATATTTAAAAAAAATGGTAACCAAAATGGTAAATTTACAATTTTTTTATTGTTAAACAACATAAATCCTCGTAATAAAATCATTTTTGTAAAATAACTGTTTTTTGTAAATTAACTAGAATCCTCGTAATCAATTTTTCAAAATTTTTTCAACTTTTTAAAAATATTTTTCAATAAAAAAAAAAAAAATTACAAAAAAAAACAGTTTTTTTGTAATTCAACTAGAATACTCGTAATAAAAACTTTGTTGTAAAATTACAGTTTTTTTTTGTAAAATAACCTTTCAAAATTGTAGAATACAATTACAAAAATAAACTTGTAAAATTACCAATAAAACTGTAGTTCTCGTTTGAGCAAAGTACAAGATTTTTTGTGAAAAAACAAGGAAAATTGTTAAATATTGGTAGAACGGGATTACAAGGCATTTTACCAGGCGTTTTACCAGTTTATTTTTTTGAGTGTAGTTAATAGTCAATAAAACTCTATATGTGAAAATTATTTATAGATCGCAGCCGACAAGAATTGAACTCATCATCATCTGTAATACTTTGCTATTAACTGCTTGTAACGTACAATCACTCTAGACCGATACGCCAAGTAGGCTGTTAAGCAAGTATAAACTAAATCTGATTTTTTCAATTCGAGTGTAGTTGTTGCTGTTGTTTTTTCTCACAGAAGACTTGTTATTGTAATGTGTAAACAAATTTTTATTTTTAGTAATCATTATTCTTCTTCCTCTCCTTCATCAATTCTGATCTAAGTACTTATTTTTGCAAACATTGCCAGACATGGTCTATATTTTAGACACAAATGTTAGGTGTTGCCATTTTTCCAAAGATACTGATTGCCACTTAGGGCGAAATTTTTCTTTCACACTTTTCTCAATTCAAAACCATATATATCAAATCAAAAAATTATAATACATAATTATAATTAGACTGTCTTTACAGAAAACAATAATTTAAAAATGAATTTCAATTACGAAATTCGTTGATTCAATTAAAAAATTAATTGATTTCGGACGTATCACGAAAATGCGCATATTAATTATTCATTTTGTTTGAAATAGTTTTAAAACTTAATTAAATTGTTATTTGAATCAATTAAAGTTTTAATTGAAAATAAAATGGAAAACCAATTAAAATTATAATTTAATAAACTAAAAAAAAATAATATAAAATTGAAAATCAATAATATAGATCAATTTAATTTTAAAAGTTAAACGTCAAAAAAAAAAATTGTATTATATTTCAATGTGCAAAACACAAGGCAAATGCCTCATATTATTTTTTTTTTGTTTCAACTGTACACATTTTATTAGCAAAACACTTTATCCGCAACGACCACTCGCCTTAAAGAAAACAATAAAACTTATTTTTTTGTTGCGTTTTTATGTTTTCATTGGCTGCTACCACCAAAATATACAAAACAATAGTTCAAAAGTTTTTATACCCTCCACTCTAGTGATAGAGGGTATATATAAGTTTGTCATTCCGTTTGTAACACCTCGAAATATTGGTCTAGGACCCCATAAAGTATATATTTTCATGATCCTCGATCGATTTTAAGACGATCTAGCGATGTCCGTCCGTCCGTCCGTCCGTCTGTCTGTCTGTCTGTTGAAAACACGCTAACTTTTGAAAGACTTAACATAGGCTCCTGAAGTTTGGTATATGTGTTGGGCATTTACCTGGTCAGGTTGGTATTGCAATCCAGCGAAATCGGTCCAGTGGTTCAAAAGTTATGAGCAAAAGACTGAATTTCGGCAAGGGTTTTTCGTGAATTTTTGAGATAAAAAGCACTATAACTTTCGAAAACCAATTCTGAGGATGCTGAAGCTTGGCATATATATTTTGCGTTCCTCCAGCCTCGTTCGTATTGAATTTCAGCCAAATCGGTCCTGTGGTTCAAAAGTTTTTAGCAAAACCGTGAATTTCAGATTAGCTTCACCTAAAATTCACGTGTTGAAAACCCGTTAAACCTGTTTTAAAAACATTGGTAATTCACAAAAATATTTTACAACGTATTTTTGTCACTCAAAAATATTTTAATACCAAAACAAAAAAAAATTCCACTCGAAAAAAATTTTACACTCCAAAAAAATTTTACACTCAAAAAAAAAAATTAGTAAATTATTTTTTTTTTTTCAAAAATTACTAAAAAAATTTTTTTTAAACAAAATAAAATATTTCTAATCAAAACTGTTATTTTTTTCACGTTAGAAAATTTATTATCACTTAAAATGGGCATTGTGGAGGGTATTCATAGATTCGGCCAAGTCGAATTTAACTTTTCTACTTGTTTTTGTTGTTTTTTGAATTTTTATTTTTTCATTGGCTACTAACACTAATGCATACAAAAACGGTTTCGTTTGTTTATTTTATTTTTGTTTTCAGTAAAGTTAAGAATTCAATTAAACCATTAATTGAATCAATTAAAATGTTTAATTGAAGTTAAATTTAATATCAAATCCATTTTTAATTAAAAACAAAATTACGATATTATTTTCTGTGTAGGGAAAAATTTGTTTGCATTAATTTATACTTTTTTATTTAATTATAAATAAAAAAATTTATCTATTCAGATTTTTCTTAATTTTCTAGTTGTTTTTCTTTCTGAATTTTGTGATTTTTTCTGAATATATCTGCATTTTTCTGACTTATTTTTTGTATTTTCTTGATTTGTTCTTAGTTTTCCAAATTTTTTGTGAATATTGAATAAATTTGAGAAATTTCTTGGAGTTTTTTTTCTGAATATTTTTTTAACCCTTATATATTTTTTTGCAAATATGTGAGGGTTATTCGTAAAAAGTTTTTATTAAATAAAACATTATCATGATTAAATATTTTGGGCAAGAGCACAAAACTCTGCGGCATTTTTACTTTGTTCGGTGCTTTCCGATTTTTAAGTCAAAAAGGGAACCCAAAGTCGTTGTCTCACAGGTCAAATATTTACATGTGTTAATTTTGACCGTCTAACTCTAGGAAAATTCGCTTCACCCTGTGTTTGTATTTTAGCAATATAATTAAACAAAACCATTTACAATTTTTGCACTTAAAAAATTTTAATGTTAATTATAATAATTTCGTTTGCAAAATAATTATCCGTTAATTGAAGCATATCTTTCATAAGTTGCTTTATAATATTTTTCAATTTCAATAATTCGAATAAATCACATCATCACATTGTATTTAACAATTCAATCAAAATGTATCGATTGAAATTCTATTTTATGTGGATAATATTATTTCAATGCATTATTTTAAACTCAACTTTAACGAAATATGCAGTTACATTGAATAATGTAACCTGCAATTCATTTAATTCAACCCATTGGTATTATACAAAATGTCAATTAACTAAATTTCAAAATCAAAATTCATTGGATCTTTATATGAAGCTGGTGGTTAAAAAACTTGATAATATCATGGTTAATATTGGAAAATATCTGCTCAAAAATAAATTACCTAATTATCCATTATTATATTTAAGATTAATGCCAGAGTATTTCGTAAGGCGAATACAATCTATCAGCCATTTTTATATGATGATGTAATTGACTTTTGTGATTTTCTTAAAAATCGAAAACGTCATGTATTCTGGAATGCATTATATGTTGTAATATCCCAATACTCTAATGTAAATCATACATGTCCATTTAATGTAAAGTATTTTAAATTTTAATTTAAAAAAAAAAAATATTTTTATAATTTTTTTCTGTTTTTTATATCCGCAGCATGATTTAGTTGTTGAAAAGTTGGTTTATTCCAGAAAACCTTTTCAACTAACTTTATTTCCAAGGGGACAATATATGATACAATTAACATTTATCACTGATAATGTTAAATTCGCACAACATGAGGTCTCCTATTTGGTTTCTTAAATATGTATATGAGAAACAAGCTTTGAAACCCTCCACCATGTTAAAAAATGAAAAATAAATTTATTAAAATTGCATGGGCTTTTTTTTTGGGTGGGGATTAGGGTGGTCCAAAATTCCTTTTGCTTCGCTACAGGTCAACGTACCTTAAAAAATTAAAGATGGTATCGTAACTAATATTTTGAGCCAAATTGCAGCACCCTACGACGATTAGAAGGGGATGCTAACTGATCACATGTGTTTGCAACCTCCAAGAAATCTAAAAAAAAAAAAATGTCCAATCCTAAAAATTACTATATGGAATGGTATCGCTACAAGAGCAAATAAGTCATATATGGCCATTTTGTCCTAAGGTTGCCTACAAAGGACAATAAGGACCTTTTAGTTTCGATTAGGAAAAAAACAAAAAAAAATTTTTTTTTGATATTATACTCAAATTAAAGATATTTGTATTACCTTTCAAATGAACTTTATCGCAACTTAATGCTCCTTATAGTTTTTGAGTTACAGCGGTTTTAGTGAAATGCAGGGTTCCGCTTTTTTTAATATCTATTTTTTTTGTTTAAGGACAAACTTAGGACAAAATGGCCACATGTGAATTATGTGCTCTTGTTACACTAGCATTCCATACACTTAAAATAATAACTCTGTTAAATTACACAAAAACTCTGCTAATTTAACAGAGTACACCATACTTTTCCAGCTAACAACATTTCTTGGTAATTTTACTAAAAAACTCTGCAAAATGATTTTGACAGAAAAAAACTGTTAATTTACAGAGTTTGTAGTAAAATATTAGTTAAATATGAAAGCTTTTTTACAGAGAAAACTCTGTAATTTTACTATTAAACTCTGTAAAATGCTTTGGACAAAAAAAAACTGTTAATTTACAGAGTTTCTAGTAAAATATTGGTTAAATAAACCACCATTTAGCAAAGAAAACTATGTAAATTTACATATATTTGTAAAATACATTTGATGCAAAAAAAAATACAGAAAAAACTCTGTAAATTTACAGAGTTTAGTTAAATGCATGTTATTTTGTAAAATTTTTATAAAATTTCTGAAAAAATTTTTTTGATAACTTTTTTTGCTACTATTTAAACTTTTTCTCAAAAAATAAAAATATACAGATAAAATTTTGATGTTTGGTAACAAAAACTACTCAAAACAGAAAATTTTTTTGGTTATAAAAAAATACGAAGTATATTGCTTAGGTCTGTATTTTAGCAGAAAACTCTGTTAATTATCTGTAAAATTAAGATTACGAAGTAAAAAGTAATATAACAGATGACTCTTTGTTTTTTTGTCACAACAAAATACAAAGTATTTTCATTAAATCTGTATTTTGACAGAAAACTCTGTTAAATATCTGTTGAATTGAGATTACAGTTATTTTACAGAGTATTTTACAGAGTTATTATTTTGAGTGTATGGTTATTTTTAAGATTCCAAAAAAAAAATTTTAAGATTTCTTTGGAGGTTGCAAACATTTATGATAAGTTAGCATCCCCTTCCAATCGCCGTAGGTTGCTGAAATTTGGCGCAAATTGTTCGTTACGATCCCATCTATCATATTTTTAGGTACTTTCAGTTGTGAGTTATACTTGGTATTTTTCCATATGTTGATGGGCCACACTAGTGGGGATCCGAAGTTTACCAAACTAACCATTTTTATTATGCTTACTCTAGGCTAAAACACACATTAAAAAAACATAAAATCTTTGCTATACAGAAAATAATATTGAGAAAAACAATTTGAGTAATCACTTGTTTAAATTTTTTAAACAAATTTGAGTAATTTTTTAATTAACGCAATTAAAAATTTACTCAAAAATTGAAAATAAAATTTGAGTAAATAATTTAATACAAATTTAATATTTTTATTTGTTTTTTTTTTATTCTCTTGGTGTTTTGAATTCTCATTTAGTTTATAGTTTTTTTTTTGTATGTATATGCAAGTTTGAAATCATCTTTATAAAATTTTCCTTTGTCTTGAAGACATAAGTATATTTGGTAAAGTTTGAAAAAGCATTTAAAAAATAAACAAGTAAAAAAGTTAAATTCGGCCTTGCCGAATGCAGTGATACCCTCCACATTTTCAAAAAGATTATTGCAAAAAACTTTATTTAAAAGGAAATTGCCTTTGAAAAAAAATAAAAAAATTTCAAAAAATATGTTCGTACTTGTTTAAATACCATTTGGTGTTCAATTATGTTCATATATGTCAACCAGAAGCCGAATTAAAGCATTTTGTATTTTTAGGTTATGTTGAATGTACTGAAATTTTTGAGGTGTGCTTACGTTTTCGTTCATAACTTTTGAACCGCTGAACCGATATCGCTCAAATGCAATACCAAACTTCTCGGGAGAACTTCCAATAAATATGTTAAGTTTCAGTCATCTCTGTGCAATATTTTGTCCGGTACAGCATTTTCCACAGACAGACAGACGGACATCGCTAGAATGTCTTAAAATCGATCGGGCATCATGAATATATATACTTTATGGGGTCCTCGAACGATATTTCGATGAGTTACAAACGGAATGACAAACTTATATATACCCTCTATCACTAAGTGGAGGGTATAAAAATAAAAACTTTTTAAAAAAATAAATTGATACATTTTGAGTAAATGTTTACATGATACAATTAAAAATTAACTTAAAAATATTGAAACATTTTACGTAAAGTTTTAATTGTGTTAATTAATAATTTACTCAAATTTTTTATTAAGCATTTAATAATTTTTTATTAAAAGTTTACTCAATACTATTAAATCGTTTACTGATGCAAAATTGAGTAATTTTTTACTCAATAGTATTAAAAATTTACTCAACATTTTTTTTATTTTTTTCTTTGTAAATATCAAGATATTTGCATTAAACAAATTTTTTATTTGGTACATTTCCCAATATTTTGGTAATAAAAACATTCTCAGCGGTTTAATTAAATTATTTACTCAAATTTTTTGTTTAATTTTTGAGTAAATTTTTAATTGCCTCAATTAAAAAAATTCTCAAATCTTATTTAAAAATTTAAACAAGTGATTACTCAAATTGTTTTTCTCAATATTTTTTTCTGTGTGAGGCTCTTAAATTAGTGTTGGAAATTATAGCTAAGCAAAGTTGGTAAAAATCGCAAACATCAGGTTTTTAAAAAATTTTAAATACAAAAATCACGATTTTGGACATATTTGACAATTCATACACAGAAAATAATATTGAGAAAAACAATTTGAGTAATTATTTGTTTAAATTTTTAAAACAAATTTGAGTAATTTTTTAATTAACGCAATTAAAAATTTACTCAAAAATTGAAAATAAAATTTGAGTAAATAATTTATTACAAATTTAATATTTTTTTATTTTTTTGTTTATTCTCTTGGTGTTGTGAATTCTCATTTAGTTTATAGTTTTTTGTATATGAATATGAAAGTTTGAAATCATCTTTATAATATTTTACTTTGTCTTGAAGACACATGGTAAAGTTTGAAAAAGCTATTATTTTTGAAAAAAAAATCTAAACTTTTTGAAAAAATAAATTGATACATTTTGAGAAAATTTTTACTTGACACAATTAAAAAGTTACTTAAAAATATTGAAAAATTTTGAGTAAAGTTTTAGTTGTGTGAAGTAATAATTTACTCAAATTTTTTATTAAGCATTTAATAATTTTTTATTAAAAGTTTACTCAATACTATTAAATCATTTACTGGTGCAAAATTAAGTAATTTTTTACTCAATAGTATGTATTAAAAATTTACTCAAATTTTTTTTTACTTCTTTTTTGTGTAGCGGAGGAACCCGTTGTGCTGACGACCTAAAATTAAGTCAAGGGTAAAGCTCAAAAATTGTCCTTTAAGATGTATAATAGGGCTTTACGTAAAATTTAAATTTTCGAATTGCATGTCGTAATACCTGCCAAACAATGGTCACGTTAGAGCTGATTGTGGGAAAATTTATGAAAAAAAGTTTCATTTAAATGGCTAATTTTAATCTGACACATATTAAGTGTGTGGCAATCGAAGGAGTGCTGATGATGGAAGGGTGGCATCTTCCGAAAGCTGTCGACATCTCCACTTAGCCTGTGTTGTCACTTGATTTTTTTCAGATTTTCTCATTGTACAACAATTATTATTTCTCAGAAATAGTTAATATGGACTCAAATCGAACTAAATAAAAATTCAGTTATAAAATATGCAGTCCAACAATATATAAACACAATTACTAAAATTTCGCAAGGTCATCTTCAGTCGGCAACCAGCGGTCAAAGTTGAAAAAAATTACTTATTTCGACCAAAATTCATGTCAGAATTTTTTGAACGAATCCGGCTCAAAAATTCGGAAATTTTGCATACTTTAATGGAAAAATATTTAAAAAAAATCCAAAACCGCGATTTTGGTCCACAGATGCTGATTTTCAAACATAAAAATCATTTTTTTTATCCAAATTGGCATCAAAAGTTGGAAAATGGTAAATGTGTTATCTAAAAAATATTAAAAAAATATAATTATGCGATTTTTGTCCAACAATGCCATCGTTTGGCAGGTATTACGACATGATAATACCAAATATATTTATGCCGTAAAGAGAAAGTCAGTGAGACAATTTCATAAAGTTCATTACATACGTTTTACATAAATGCACATAAAACTATAAACAAAACGAGAATTGAAAAAAATTGTATGAGAAATAAAAAAACTTTAAACCAGTGATCGGCACCCATTGCACGCTGGAGCCGAACACAATCGGCAATTCACATGTATACAACACGAATGTCAACAAAAAATCAACAAAGAGCATAAAAAAAACAAATATTTTATTCAGTAGCAAGCTGACTTTCTTCAAAGCAGGTTGATGTCGCTTTGTTGAAGAAATACACCAACACATGCATATTTTTATTAAAACACTAATACTTTCATATGCCTCTTTGTGCCGACCACTGCTTTAAACAAACTGTTTATACTTATGTATTCGTATTTGCGTGTAAAACTATGCAAGAGAAAACAACATACTCGCACACACGGAAAACAAAACAATACAACAAAAAATGGTAAAGCTAAAAATTGAATTAAACAATTAATTATATTAATTAAATACTTAAGTAATATTAAATTTAAAAACAATTAAAATGTTAATTAAAAAAAAAGTAAAAAAAAAATAATTATGTTAATTAAAAATTTAATTGATATTAAATAAAAAAAAATTAAAATTTTTATTAAGGGTTTGTGATTGAAGAAGAATTTTTATTAAATAAAATATACGATATTATTTTCTGTATAGTAGTGTAATAATTTAAAAAATTTTGTTTTGAAATTAAATTCACTTCCTTATCGCAAACAACTGAATATTTGCTACGCGAATTTTATTGTTTGTAAATATTAATTGCATCATGAACTGACCCCGTGGCAAAGGCATCATTTTATAAGTTATATTATCGAGTACCAAGTTGTGAACCACAATGTCATGCTATTAAGAGAGAGAGAGAGATACAAAGAGATATTGATTAAAAAAATAATAAAAAATTTAATTTTATTAAATTTTATAATTAAGGTGCCAATTGCCTAAAAGATTTATTTTTAAAAGTTGTTATCTGCATATATTTATAAGAGGATGGGGGCGGACCGAAAAAAACGACATTTTCTAATTCTCTGGGTCCAAATTCTTGTAGCATAAAAATGTTGCATATGTTAATCAAAAACACAAAAAATCATGTAAAAAATGGTATTTTCTGAGGTTGGTTTAGTTCTTTAAGGTGGAATTTTTCCCCCTAGACCGATTTCGCTCATTTAAGAACTTAACCTGCCTAGGGACATAAGACGTATTCGTGCCAAATTTCGGGAGTCTACACTCAAAATAATCACTCTGTTAAATTACAGAGATACTCTGCTGAGCCAGCAGAAAATACCATAGATTTCCAACCAGCAAGATTTTTTGTTATTTTACGAAGAAAACTCTGTTAAATGATTTCGATAATTAAAACTGTAAATTTACAGAATTATCTGTAAAATATTGATAAAACAAAAAAGAATTTTACCAAAAAAACTCTGTAAATTTACAAAGTTTTAGTTAAATGCATTTTATGAGTTCAAAATTTTACAAAAAAAAGTTTGTAAATTTACAAAGTTTTAGTTAAATCCATTTTATGAGTAAAACTTCTCTGCATCAAAAACATTAATTAAAATTAAAAAGAAAAAATATTTAAAATTAAAATTTTAATGCTTCCAAATTGTAAATTTACTTTTTAATTTTTGTGAATATTACGAGTTTATAACGAGTAACTCCAATTTTACACGTCATCTTCGTAAAATTTACCAGTTTTTATTGTAATTTAAGACACTTTTTAAAGAGCGGTTTATCGGTCATATTTGGAAGTTTTTTGAAGTGATTTTTATTTAAAAACTGTATTACAGAGCAATAAGTAAAATTACAAATGAAATTTAGTATTTTGGTTACGAGAATAAAACAAAGTATTTTTCTAAAATCTGTATTTTAACAAAAAAAAACTCTGCTTATTATCTATAAAATAGAGATTACAAAGTAAAAAGTAAAATTACAGATAAAATTTTGTTTTTCGGTCACAAGAAAACAAAGTATTTTCTTAAAATCTGTGTTTCGACAGATAACTTTGTAAAATATCTGTCGAATTGAGATTACAGTCATTTTACAGAGTATTTAACAGAGTAATTATTTTGAGTGTACATGCCAATAATTATTACTAATTACTATACTCATTACCAGTAATGCAAAAATTTGCTGGGCAGAATCTCAGAGACAAAAAAAATATTTTTTTTTCTAAGGGAAAATACACCGCTTTTTCTTTCCTGTCACTACACTCAAAATAATAACTCTGTTAAATTACAGAAAAACTCTGCTAATTTAACAGAGTACACCATACTTTTCCAGCTAGCAACATTTCTTGGTAATTTCACTATAAAACTCTGTAAAATGATTTTGACAAAAAAACTGTTAATTTACAGAGTTTCTAGTAAAATATTGGTCAAATAAAACACCATTTAGCAAAGAAAAACTCTGTAAATTTACATATATTTGTAAATTGCATTTTATGCAACCAAAATTTTACAGAAAAAACTCTGTAAATTTACAGAGTTTAGTAAAAAACATGTTATTTTGTAAAATTTTTATAAGATTTTAGAAAAGATTTTTTTGTTACTTTTTAACATTTTCTCAAAAAAAAAAATACAGATAAAATTTTGGTGTTTTTACAGAAAACTCTGTTTTTAACTGTGAAATTAAGATAACATAGAAATAAGTAAAAATACAGATAAAACTACAGAGTATTTCGCTTAAATCTGTATTTTAGCAGAAATCTCTGTTAATCATCTGTAAAATTAAGATTACAAAGTTAAAAGTAATATTACAGAAGAAACTTTGTTTTTTTGTCACAACAAAATACAAAGTTTTTTCTTTAAATCTGTATTTTGACAGAAAACTCTGTCAAATATCTGTTGAATTGAGATTACAGTCATTTTACAGAGTATTTAACAGAGTTATTATTTTGAGTGTAGCTTTTATTTTAGACTTCATCGTGTTAACTACATTCCATGTCAAATCGGACACTTTGAAATTTTTTTTTTTTTAATTTTTTCCAATTTGTTTACACTTTTTAGTACAATTTGAAAACTCCTTCGTGGTAAATTTTCAGATTTTTTTGATGACCCGTTCAAAAGATTTAGATTTTTAAAAATTGGTAGTTTGTTCCTTTACTCAAACTTCTTTTACTCATAACTTCTTCAATAATGGTCCAAATCTCAATTTTTTTTTTCAAAATTTTTGTTTTTTTACGTACTTTAAAAAAAAAATCCCAAATAATTCTAAAATAGGCTCTAGTATGCGATTTTTAAGTTTTAAAATTTAAATCTCATTTTTGAAAATGTTTGTACTCTTTGATTTTTTTGAAATTTTTTTGTGTAAAACTTTTATCGATTCTACAAATTTTTTGCCCAGGAGGGATAACGCTTATTACTATTTTTAAAATTTTTTTTTTGTAATTTTCCAATCTTAAAATCATTTCTACTGCTCCAATGGTGCATCATAGAGGGATCATTTATAAGAGCGACCCCCACTAATTTTTACGCCTTAACATTTCTTTGGATCAAACTAATACCATGTCTTCAATTTCTAAGAGGGCTCCCTCACAAAACAACATTTTTTAAAATTTGCTCCGCTCTAACTGCCCTAATAGTGCCCTTAGAGCAACAAAATGTATGACCGACCCACAATATTGTTTTAGTCCAAACATTTTCTCTGACCTCACCTAGTTATTTAACTGTTAAGGCGGTCCCCATACAATTTTTTTTATTTTTTGTAAATTTGTTTTATTTAATCAGCTTCTACCGGTCCAATGGTGCGTCAGAGAGGGGTCATTAGTAAGACCGACCCCCATTTATTTTTACCCTACAACATTTTTTAAAAACATACCTACGCCCTATATCCACTCCCTAAGTAGGCTCCCATACAAATAACAGTTGGAGCAAATTTTATAAAAATGTAATTTTGAATGGAAGCCTACTTAGAGAGTGTAGATAGGGCGTAGGTATGTTTTAAAAAAATGTTGTCGGTCTCACTAATGACCCCTCTCGGACGCACCATTGGACCGGTAGAAGCTGATTAAATAAAACAAATTTACAAAAAATAAAAAAAAAATGTATGGGGACCGCCTTAACAGTTAAAGATAGAGGGTAGGTGTGTTCAGAGAAAATGTTTGGATTAAAAAAATATTGTGGGTCGGGCATACACTTTGTTGCTCTAAGGGCACTATTAGGGCAGTTAGAGCGGTTGGAACAAATTTTAAAAAATTTCGTTTTGTGTGGGAGCCCCCTTAGAAATTGGAGATAGGGTATTAGTTTGATCCAAAAAAAATGTTAAGACGTAAAAATTAATGGGGGTCGGTCTTATAAATGACCCCTCTATGACGCACCATTGGAGCAGTAGAAATGATTTTAAGATTGGAAAATTACAAAAAAAAATTTCAAAAAATTTAAAAAAATTGTAATAATCGTTATCCCACGATTCTCCTGGGCAAAAAATTTGTAGAATCGATAAAAGTTTTGCACAAAAAATTTTCAAAAAAATCGAAGAGTACAAACATTTTTAAAAATGATATTTAAATTTTAAATCTTAAAAATTGCATAATAGAGCGCTTTTAAAAATTTTCTTTGATTTTTTTTAAAGTAGAGTTTTCGAAGGGTACTAAAAACTGTAAACAAATTGGGAAAATCTAAAAAAAAAAAAATTCAAAGTGTCCGATTTGGCAATTTGGAATGCCCCATATATACTTTGTGTGGTCCTAGACCGATATTTTTATGGAAGAAGGGCTTCAGTATGGCAACACTGTAATTGCGCGTGTTGTTATTTTTAGAACAGTTGTTGCATCGCCATCTATTATTGATCTGGCGAAATATTTTGAAGCTGTGTTTAATAGCCATTATTTTACTTCGTTGACGTTTTAGTGCTGTGTATCAACAAAGGGGGTGCTGCGGTAGATAAAGGCTATAAATATAAACTAATAAATATCTGAAAAAATGTTGTTCTGCCTGAGCTGAGAATCGAACCCAGGCTGGCTAGTAGTCCAACGCGCTAACCACTGTGTTATTTGACCTTTAAAATATTACATTTTGAGAAAGGCAATTCTTTTTTTAGAGCTGAAAGGGTTATCTTTTTTTGTTGTTAATAACAATTAACAATAAAAAACATAATATAATAAATTTGTTCTCTTTAAGGCCCCGTCGCTTAGTGAAGGCGTGGTCGTAGGGTCGTAAAATGACTCATGAGTTATTTTAAAGTCAAAAAGAAAAGAAAAATGAGCGGGTACCGTTTCAAAATTTTCAACATTTTGAAAGTAAGGGATACACTACCCTATATATAAAATTAACCAGTGGGTATTTATATGCACCTCTGTTTTAATAAAAAATTTTCACTCCTTGGTGAAAAAATTTTCACTCCTTGGGGTGCACTGTGGGCCAGCATCCCTGAATTTTGGCCATAAATAGACCGCTTAACCTATATGTCAAAAAAGTATTGCATATGGGTGTTAAAGAATCGCTGATCACGATTCTGGAAAAAAAATTTCAAAATTCAAAATGACGGATCCAAAATGGCGGACATGATTTTTTAATTCTTTGTTTATTGTGTTTAATATAATCATTGTCGATGTATTTGGGGTCGTTAATAACGAATATGAGCTCAGACTTTTAAAATTCAAAATGGGGGATCCAATATGGAGACATATTTAAATTTAAGATTTTTTATATGTTGTCTCTTTTGGCCAAAAACTTCGATTTTAATGGTTTTGCGGATGTTAAAACTGATTTTGGAATTAAAGATTTGAAATTCAAAATGGCGGATCCAATATGGCGAATATGCTTTTGTAATTCTTAGCTAATTGTACTTAAATTAGTAATTTTTAATGTATTTAGGGTCAGTAATTACGGATATGAGCACCGACTTTTTAAATTCAAAATGGCGGATCCAATATGGCGTCAAATAAAATATTAATTTTTTTTCTATGTTGTCTGATTTTGATGGTTTTTGGAATGCCAAATCTGATTTTAGAATCAAATATTCAAAATAGCGGATCCAATATGGCGGACAAGATATTTAAATTATTGATTAATGTTTCAAAATATCACTAGGAAATGATTGCACAACACGAATACGAGATTTTTTAAAAAAAAAATGGCGGATCCAAAATTTAGGACATAGCTTTTAAAAAAATGTACAATTTTAAAATTTTTAAGTTTTTATAAAACCCTCGTTTTGCTTTTATCAGAAGATTTTAATAAAATATTTGTCTTTTAAATGCGTCAAAAAGTTCATACATATATTCAGAGGCTCATTTAAGAGAGAACTTTATTATTTCCAATAAGCATTTGCCATCCTAAATGTACAAATAATGCTACAAGCTTACAATTTCGTAAAATATATTAAAAATGCTATTGCCAGAATATGCCCGCTTAAATGCGTTACCAGCTTTAATGTTTAGCACTACAGATGGACGCTGGTCACGTGAATTACTCGTGATCGAAAGTGAGCGTGATTAAAATTTTTTGTTCGTGAGTGATAAGTGAGTGAGACAATTTTTTGCGTGAGTGATTCGTAGTGAGTGCAATTTATTTGCGTGATTCAAAACTATTTAATTGTATTTACTCAGTTTTTACAATTTTTTTCGTGTTTTAAAGTTTAGGGTGAGTTACGAGTGAGCGTGAGTCACACGTGAGTGGTGTTTTGTTTACGTAAATAGTGAGTAAGTGTGAGAAAAAAACGATTGAGCAAATTATGTTTTTTTGCGTGAGCGTGAATCAACGTGAGTCAAAATTCACTCACGTGCCCATCACCAGTTATCACGCCAATGTTGTCAAAGTGAGACATTTTTTATTAGAAATCAATAGAAACAAAAATATCAAAAAATATTGAAGTTCCATTTTAGGGCATTTGTAAACGTCATATTTTGGTTTATTGCCTCTAAATCAAAAGTTTATGAACGGTCGCACAGGGTCGCAAAAATGTGAATAGAATACATTGTCAGAGACAGATCGTAGTTCGAGGTTTGTCAATATCGTTTGGACTTTTTTGGACTTTGGTGTTGAAAAAAGGCGGATTTCAACAAAAGTATGAATTTCCATTATTTATTTAAAAAAAAATATGCTTATAGCTTACTTTTTGGCAGTTTATACCCTGTGTTCAAAAAACAGGTATGTCTTTAGGAGAACTTCACCGAAAATTTGAAAAAACATTTTGTTGAAGTACAAAAAAAAATTATTTGTTTCATAAATAAAAAATATAAAAAAAATCTCAAACTTTGACTTTAACCTCATGCAAAAAAAAAACTTTAAGGTATAATAAAAAGATATTAAAGATGGACAAAATTCAAGATATCGACATTCCGAAAAAATATTTTTAAATATGTGTTGCCTTCCAGACCTTATTGGCCAAAAAATGGAAATCCTGGCCCACAGTGGGGTGGTTCAAAGCATTTGAAATCGCGGATTTTGAGCTGATTTTTCTGCATTGCAAATCCGATGTCACCAGTCGATTCTACAGCAAAAATTAATACAATAGCAGTTTTTTGAACTCTTAAAATAAGTTCCAATAACCCACAGCAGGGGGCGGAAAAATCGATTTTTTTTTTTATATTTAAATTATTTTTTTAATAATGCACGATGAAGAGGCAGTTTTTGCTAAGAAAATTTGTACAAAAAGCACATTTCTATCACAACCCATTAAAAAGTTATAAGGCTTCAAAGTTTTTTTTCTAATGGTAAAATTATAAAACACTGACCAAAATTTGTAAAATTTTTAGATGGGTTAGCGGTCTGGTCACTCGTTTTCGATTTTACTCTCAATGCTGATTCCAAATCTGGTTTCCAAAATGTTCCGTAACGTCAGGTTTTTGAAATAACTGAGGTCAAAGTTCACAAAAAACCCATTTTTGTGCATTATTGAGAGCATTTTTTTGGATGATATTCTGGGATCATAAAACTTGTTTTCGATTAACATTTCGATGCTGATTCTGAATCTAGTTTTTAAATTTTTCTATCACGTCATGTTTTCGAGAAAATTGAGGTTAAAGTTCTCAAAAAACGTGTTTTTGCCCATTTTTGAGAGCTTATAATTTTTTAACGGGTTGTGATAGAACGGAAAATTTGGAACCATTTTGTTAAGCTAAAAATGCCCTTTAATTGTGCATATTTAAAAAATTAATTTTAAAAGAAAATGGAAAAACCTTATATTTCCGCCATCTGTGGTGGGTTTGTGGAACTTTTTTTAAGAGTTTGAAAAAAGGCCATTGTATTATTTTTTGCTGTAGAATCTACTGGTGAAATCAGATTTGCAATATATTCAGCCGTTTTTTCTCTGCAGGAAAATCAGCTCAAAATCCGCGATTTCAAATGCTTTGAACCACCCCAAGGAGTGAAAATTTTTCCAAAAAAACACCGGCATTCTTTTGAGCTCCCCTAAATCCTTTAAAAAAATGATGATATCCGCAGATCAAATTTGAAAAATTAACTCTAATAAATATATTAACATTTTTGTTCAGAAAAAAGAATAAAAAAGAATAAATGAAATTTCAGAAAAAAAATTAAGAAAAAAGTAAGGAAAATACAGAAAAAGACCAAAAAAAATTAAAAAAAAAAAAAATTGGAAATTTTACTAAAAATATTTTTTTAAAACAATTGACACCCCAATTTATCAGTGTATACTTAACTTCATACGGACACGAATGATTTACATTCGAATATTTGCTAAGTACCTCATACACAATATTCCAAAGTATATGACGTTTCTTATTTTGTTGAAAATCACAAAAGTCTATTGTATCCTCGTATAAAAAGGGAGTAAATTTTGAATTTGTTTTACGAAATAATTTTGCATTAATCTAAGAAGATTATAAAAGTAGTTTTAAAGAAAAAACAAATTACATAAAAAAATTACAACCAAAATTGTTAATTACTGTAACACTATTGACTCTGCCCATTGTGATTTTTCCATAAATCTCCAAGGCAATTTTATTTTCATTGATTTTATTCAACTGACATAGTGTAAAGTTCATATGACTTTTACTCAAACTATTACAAGAAACGTTGGTCATCAGAAAATCATATGGTTTGCAAAATATAAAAATGATATTTTGATTTATTATCAATAAAATATAAAATACTTTTAACTGATTCATGTTTAATAATGCACTGAATGGAAAATTTTCTACATTTCTATGACCGAGCGTAATAGTTGCAATTAAAAATAGCGAAAATACTTTCAATTACACACAGTAATTTTCCTTGCAATTAAAATAAAAATAATAATTACTTTTAAAAAAACAATTTTTATTTACTCCATTAAATGGTAAAAATATTTAAATATCCCGAGTAAAATTTTGAAGGATCAGTAATAATCCGAAAAATGGATAGTCCGATTAAAACTCATCTAATCTAAGAGATCAATCTTTCGGATCACTTTCAAATCTCGCATCAGTACAATTTTTATATACTTCATTTAATGGTAAAAATATTAAAATACCCCGAGTAAAAATTTGAAGGATCAGTACTGATCCGAAAAACGGCGATCCATTTTTCGGATCACTACTGATATTTCAAATCTCGCATCAGCACTGATTTTACTCAGATAAGTACTGATCTATCAAAACCAGAATCAAATATTATATATAAGAATATATATAAACATTTTTACTCGGGATAGCAATATATTTTTAATAAAAAACTTATTTTAGTTCGAGGTCATTTATTCCCCTATTTCCCCCATTTCCTTATTACTTTTGTTTGCTATACTTTCTCGGTTAGGTTAATCTCCCAACACATAACATGCTCAGAGAGTTTCAATTGACTATCATTTTGGGGACAAATTATATTTCCCATTCCCATCATATTTTCAATTACACCACTCCACAAAAATTACATTTTTTTTCACATTCTTCTACACAGAAAATAATATTGAGAAAAACAATTTGAGTAATAACTTGTTTAAATTTTTAAAACAAATTTAAGTAATTTTTTAATTAACGCAATTAAAAATTTACTCAAAAATTGAAAATAATATTTGAGTAAATAATTTAATACAAATTTAATATTTTTTTTATTTTTCTTTTTGTCATTCTCTTGGTGTTTTGAATTCTCATTTAGTTTATAGTTTTTTGTATATGTATATGGGGCATTCCATGTCAAATCGTAAACTTTGAAATTTTTTTTTTAGATTTTCCCAATTTATTTACAGTTTTTAGTACCCTTCGAAAACTCCTTCGTGGTAAATTTTCAGATTTTTTTGATGACCCGTTCAAAAGATATCGAATTTTTAAAAATTGGTAGTTTGTTCCTTTACTCAATCTTCTTTTACTCATAACTTCTTCACTAATGGTCCAAATTTCAAATTTTTGTTTTTTCAAAATTTTTGTTTTTTTACGTACTTTTAAAAAAAAAAAATCCCAAAAAATTCTTAAAAGCGCTCTAGTATGCGATTTTTAAGTTTTAAAATTTAAATCTCATTTTTAAAAATGTTTGTACTCTTCGATTTTTTTGATTTTTTTTTTGTGTAAAACTTCTATCGATTCTACATATTTTTTGCCCAGGAGGATCATGGGATAACGATTACACTGTGCTACAGTGAAAAAATACTTCTGATGTGACATAGTATATGTTGTTGGTCTTGTCGAGTAGATCACAAAAATGCCCATTAAACTTGCCAGACACCCTCAAATTTTAGATTTATTGTCAAAAAACGTTTTTTTGGGACTTTTCTCACTAAACCTTGTGTAATTCAGAAAATTTTCAACCGATTTTAAATTTTTTAACTGTTTTTAATAGAAGAATGATGGGGCTTTCCATGTATTTGAATTGGTCAATACATATAAAAAAGATATTTATTTATTTTGTCAATAAAATCTAATTTTTTTGTTATTTTTTGAAAATTTTTCGAGTTTATCAATTATTTTCTGCTATAGTTCGTTTAACAACCTTTATATTTATAAACGTATTTTTAAAGAAAATTTAATTCTGAATTCGATAAGCTTTATCCTGAAGAAATCGGATAACAATTGGCAGAGTTGTGATAATTTTTCTAAAAAAGAAAATTAAGATTTTGCAGGAAATCGCCGTTCAGATATCCCAGGCAAAAAAAATAATTTATCATAAGAGGACATGTACAATATTTTTAAAGGTTTTTGGCTCGCTGAATCCGAATCTGGCCTTTAAATTGCTTTATCTCGTCAGGTTTTTGATATATATAACATAAATTGATATATCAAAAACTTAATAAGATAGCGCAATTTCAAGGTCAAATTCGAATTCAGGAGGCCAAAAACCTTTAAAATAATGATACGCGACCTCTTAGTATATTCGTTAATTTTTTTATTTTTTTTGCATGGGTTATCCGAACGGCAATTTCAAGCAAAATCTTAATTTTCTTTTTTAGAAAAATTATGACAACTCTGTCAATTGTTATCCGATTTTTTCGGCATAAATCTCATCGTATTCACAATTAAATTTTCTTTAAGAATACGTTTATAAATATAAATGTTGTTGAACAAACTATAGCAGAAAAAATCGATAAACTCAAAAAATTTTCAAAAAATAAAAAAAAAATTAGATATTGTTGAAAAAATCAATACATATATTTTTTATATGTATAGACCAATTCACGCATATAAAAAGCCCTATCCTTCTTTTATCCAAAGCAGTTGAAAAATTGAAAATCGGTTGAAAAATGTTTAAGTTACACGTGGTTTAGTGAGAAAAGTCCCAAAAAATCGTTTTTTGACAATAACTTTAAAATTTGGGGGTGTCTGGCAAGTTTGATGGGCATTTTTGTGATCTTTTCGATTAGACCTACAACCTTAACTACCTCATTTTAAAAGTATATTCGATTTTGTGTTGTTTGTAGCACAGTGTTATTACTATTTTTTAAAATTTTGTGAAAAAAAAATTATTGTAATTTTCCAATCTTAAAATCATTTTTACTGCTCCAATGGTGCGTCATAGAGGGGTCATTTATACGACCGACTCCCATTAATTTTTACTTCTTAACATTTCTTTGGAACAAACTAATACCCTATCTCCAATTTCTAAGGGGGCTCCCACACAAAACGACTTTTTTTTTTATATTTGCTCTAACCGCTCTAACTGCCCTAATAGTGCCCTTAGAGCAACAAAATGTATGATTGACTAACAAATTTTTTTAGTCCAAACATTTTCTCTAAACACACCTACCCTCTATCTTTAACTGTTAAGGCGGTCCCCATACAATTTTTTTTATTTTCTGTAAATTTGTTTTATTTAATCAGCTTCTACCGGTCCAATGGTGCGTCCGAGAGGGGTCATTAGTGAGACCGACCCCCATTTATTTTTACCTTCCAACATTTTTGTAAAACATACCTACGCCCTATCTCCACTCCCTAAGTTGGCTCCCATACAAATTACAGTTGGAAATTGCAAATTTTATAAAAATGTAATTTTGAATGGAAGCCTACTTAGGGAGTGGAGATAGGGCGTAGGTATATTTTAAAAAAATGTTGTAGGGTAAAAATAAATGGGGGTCGGTCACACTAATGACCCCTCTCGGACGCTCCAATTTATTTTAAATTAAATTATAAAAATTGTGGATTTTTACTTTTTTGAAAAAAAATAAAAAAAAAAATAATTTTTTACTTTGTTAGCCTATTAATGAAAAAAAAAATCATTTCGGTCAGACAAATATTTGATCTCGAAAAAAATTGTGAGGCTTGCCCAACAAATAAAATAATGATGTGATTAATTAATTTATAAAAAATTTAAACAAATAAGCTTATACTAAAATATTATACAAAATATGACCTAAAAATATACATTTATAGCAGAATATGCAAAAATATGCATTTTCAGCAAAATATGCATTTTCAGAACAATATGCAAAAATATGCTCTAACATATTGATGTTATTTTCAAGCAAATTATTTGATTTGCAAAGATATTTGATTTATGCTGTTCTAAGACTATCGAGAAAAAATGCATTTGCATGAAAGTCCTCTCCTTACTTATAAGTAGAGATGTGATTTCCATGAAAATGCATGTTTTTTGTCTGTAGTCTGAAAACGATATCGAACAATTATCTTTCTGAATCAAGAAATTTGCGTTAAAATGGCATCGATCTCTATACCCTTTTAAATGTAAAACAAGTAAAAAAGTTAAATTCGGCCTTGCCGAATGTAGTGATACCCTCCACAATTTCAAAAAGATTATTGCAAAAAACTTTATTTAAAAGGAAATTACTTTTGAAAAAAAAAATTTTTTTGAAAAAAAAATTTTCGCGAAAAAAAATTTTGGTAAAAAAAAATCCGCGATTTTTTTTTTGTGTTCGTACTTGTTTAAATACCATTTGGTGTTCAATTATGCTCACATATGCCAACCAGAAGCCGAATTATAGCATTTTGTATTTTTAGGTTATGTTGAATGTACTGAAATTTTTGAGGTGTGCTTACATTTTCGTTCATAACTTTTGAACCGCTGAACCGATATCGCTCAAATGCAATACCAAACTTCTCGGGAGAACTTCCAATAAATATGTTAAGTTTCAGTCATCTCTGTGCAATATTTTGTCCGCGACAGCATTTTCCACAGACAGACAGACAGACAGACGGACAGACGGACAGACGGACATCGCTAGAATGTCTTAAAATCGATCGGGCATCATGAATATATATACTTTATGGGGTCCCAGATCGATATTTCGATGAGTTACAAACAGAATGACAAACTTATATATACCCTCTATCACTAGAGTGGAGGGTATACAAATAAGGTAATTTTACAAATTTGTATACAGCATTTGGATAATCGAAACTTCAAAGTCAGCTTTGGGCTCTTCTGTAATGAAATTACCCATATAAATTCCAAATGTAATCTATACTTCTATACTAATCTATACTAATATTATATAGAGGTAATGTTTGTATGTTTTTTTGTTTGTTTGTAGAAAGTAATCTCCGGAACTACTCATCCGATTTCAAAAAAGTTTTCAGCAATATTTAGAGTGTTCCTCCCGGACGGACATAGGCTAGGTTTCATCGACCACGCCCACTTCTACGCCCACTTTTTGACAAAAAACGTAAAATTTAAAAATCTTCAAAACTACTAAACCGATTTCAATTTTTTTTTTACCAATACATACTTGGAATGGTCCTTCATGATGGACATAGGCTGGGTTTCATCGACCACGCACAAAATTTGAATATCTTTGAAACTACTAATCCGATTTAAAAAATGATAAAAGCAATATTTAGAGTGCTCCTCCAGAGTGGACATAGTGTAGGATTTTTCGGCCACGCCCAGTTCAACGCCCACTTTTGGCAAACAACTTAAAATTTAAATATCTATGAGACTACTCATCCGATTTCAAACATTTTTTCACCAATTTTTAGAGTGTTCCTCCAGGGTGGACATAGGCTATGAATCATCGACCACGCCCACTTCTTCGCCTACTTTTTGTCCAAAAAACCTAAAATTTAAAAATCTCCTAAATTACTCATACGATTTCCAAAATTTTTCCACCAATGCTTAGTATGGTTCTTTAGTATGAAAATATGCTGAGTTTCATTGAGAACGCCCATTTATACGCCCACTTTTATCACGAAAAACGTAAAATTTAAATATTATGAATCTACTCATCCGATTTCAAAAATTTTATTACCAATATACATTTTGAATGGTCCTTCAGGGTGGACATGGGCTAGCTTTCATCAACCACACCCTTTCTACTCCCAGTTTTGGTTAAAAAAACGTAAAATTTCAAAATCTCCGAAACTACTAATTTGGTTTAAACAAATTTTTTCTCCTATATTAAGAATGGTCCTAGGGTTCATCGACGTAAAACTTTAAAATAGACGAAACCTTTTATGATGTTTCAAAAATGATTTCACTAATATTTATAAATCTCCTTCAGGGTGAGTTATGGTAGGTTTCATTGACCGCACCCATTTAAAGATCACTTTGGGTCAAAAGACTTCAAATTTATAAACCTTTAATACTACTCATCCGATTTCAAAACATTCTGAAAACGTCCTTTTTGGAAATTCCGATTTTAATGGAGCGAATAGTTGTAAAGAAGTGAACTTTGTAACCTTTTCTATCTCCTGAAATATTGGTCATAGAAACTTGAAATGGGGGATCCTCCTGCCCAAAAAATCATTATTTCTTCAACGCATGTTATGGAACGCAATGAATTGGAATTCAATGAGTTGAAACGAATAGAACAGGGAACGAAATGGAATGATACGGGGAATGAAGGGATATGAATAATAACGATATAAGAGCTCGAAAATGTTCAAGAAATTGTTTTACCGGAACGAACATGATTCCGGGCTAAACGGGGCTGTTTGAATTTTATTGTTTGTTTTAAATAGTTTTTATTTAAGACTTCTACGATAAAAATTTAATAAAATAAAGATTCTGCAGGGGACAACTTTAGAAATGGGGACTCTAAGCCTGATGCTTCTTTAATTCCGTATTTATTATTACGGGTGACAAAGTTCCGGGCGGGCCTGCTAGTTGGTTTATAAAAACTACATATCTTACTCTACAAAATAATGGATACCGACTATTTGAGTCTCCGTCCAAATTTTAACGAGGGTCGTTTTAAATGAAGTCTTCACATAAATTTTTATTTTAACCGCCAAAAACACCACGATGTCTTAGACTTAGGCTAAAAATTTTTATGAAGGAAATGAAGTATTTTTTGGAAAAACGCATATTTTAAGAGTTATGGCTCTTAAAAGCTTTGTAGTGCTTTTAGGTCACTTTTGGGGTCAAAAGTTCAAATCGACTGGCCTGTATGCAACCGAGAGATCCAGTTCTTGCACAGATATTATTTTTTATATCCAATCTATCAGAAACAGCCGGTGGAGCGAACAAAAATATACTTTTGCAAATTTGGGTGCTCTAGTAATATAGTTTAAAATTTTTTATAAAAACGCCCTCAAAAGGCACAAACTGAAAAACTAAAATTTTTAAAATTTTCAGAGGTTGGTTTAATTTTTCAAGGGGAATCTTTTTTCGCCCTGATCCGTTTTCGTCCATTTATGAACATTATCAGCCTATGAACACAAGATACATTCGTGCCAAAGTTCGGGAGTCTGGCTCTTTTTGAGTGTATGGATGGTAATAAAACTATTCGTCTGTACATCAAGAAATACTTTTTATTTTATTTAATCTGGTTTAAAAATAATATTTTATTACAGTAATTGAATATTAAACAGCTGATGGAATTATGAAAACATATTGCTTTCACTGCTTTTATATTGAACACCACTGTGACTTTGTTATAGCAAAACAACTAGTGTAGAATGCCTTACATAGTCATACACCAAACATTATTGTCGAGTAAGAATTGCTAGAATTTTTGCAATTTTGACCTTTGAAGAGGCAATTATTAATTGTACCATATATTGACCTCTTGGAAGTGGAGCTATTCGAAATGATTCACCCTCAAACGATAAGTTTTTAACAATAAAATCATGCTGCAAATAAATTAAAGATAATAAGAAAAATATATAAATAAGGATTTTCACGATCTCTGGGTTTTTTTAACTATTAAACAGGAAATTTTGGAAAATCACTTTTTTGGGTTTCAGAAATAAACACGTTACAAAATCAAAAACTTTAGGAGAAACCAAAAAGAGTGTGAAATGTTTATCTGTTTGTCGATAATAAAAAAGTTTTTGATGCAAAAAAATTTTAATGAAAAGAAATTATTGAAAAAAAATTTTTGATAAAAAAAAAATTATGAAAAAAAAAATATTGACGAAAAAAAATATTGATGAAAAAAAAAATTATGAAACAAAAATATTGATGAAAAAAATATATCGATGAAAAAAAATATTGATAAAAAATGTTGATGAAAAAAAATTATTGAAAAATAATTATGTTACGTTTTATTCATCAGCTGGTGAATTAATGTTTTATTCACCACGAGGTGAATTATTATCCAAGTTAAAAACCCAAGTTACTAAAATTTTTGGTTTTAAGAAAATAAAAACAGTAATTCTTAATTTCTTTTTGTTAAAAGTACAAAATTCGCTGGCATATTTCACTGTGCAACAAATTTGGGGTCTTCGAGTGTATCCTGGACGGGACCGAAAAACAATGAAAGTCTCCCAACAGTAGAGCAACACTCCTGAATGGTTTTAAAAACTTAGTTCAAGTTCTTTTTTTATGATCCACTGAAGTTTTTAAATTTTTTTCAAAGCGTTTTAAATAACTCAAAAAAATATTAAATCTAATTCTGAGATAAATAATGTTAAGACATATCTTCAGTAAAATTTACTAGTGGTTCTTTTCTTAGAATATATTAACCCTCTATCTCTCATTTTTAGGGGTCATTTTGGATCTTTTTCAAATATCCTCATAGAACAAAAATAAAACGTGAGGGTTATAATATTCTACAAAAATGTTCTGCATCAAATTTCACTTGGGGTTGTCGAAGATCAAAAGTTCGTTCGAAAAGTAAAAAATGCCTAAAAAAGAAAAAATGTGAATGATCTCCCATCCAAGATACAAAATCGTGTTGCACAGTGTTTTCAGTGTAGAATAAATCTAATTATTTTTTTTTTTAATTTTTTTTTAAAACAAAGAAAAGGTCTAATTACTTAGGGTTCATGCGCGGGTACAAGGTGGGGGGGGGGTGGGGGAAGGGAAATTCCCCCCCCCCCCAGACCAAATTTTAAAAATAAAAAAAGGAAAAGAAAGAAAAAAGAAAAAGAAAGAAAAAGAAAGAAAAAGAAGGAAACAGAATAAAACTCTGGGACATTTTCTATAGAAAAAATGTCTCAGAGTCTGAGACTTACTCCATAGAAAAAATTTCTCTGAATCTGAGACTTTTTCTATAGGAAAAGTGTCTCAGAATCTGAAGCTTTTTTTATAGGAAAAATATCTTAGAATCTGAGACTTTTTCTATAGGAAAAATGTCTCAGAATCTAATACTATTTCTATAGGAAAAATGTCTCAGAATCTGAGACTTTCTAAAGGAAAAATGTCCCAGAATCTGAGACTTCTTCTATAGGAAAAATTTCTTTTTTTGGAAAAATTTCTCGGAGTCTGAGACTTTTTCTATAGGAAAAATGTCTCAAAATCTGAATCTAAAACTATTTCTATAGGAAAAATATCTCAGAGTCCAAGTTTTTCTATAGGAAAAATGTCAAAATATTTTTTCAATGGAAAAATGTCTCTGAGACTTTTCTACAGGATAAATGTCTCAGAATCTGAGACTTTTTGTAAAGGAAAAATGTTCCAGAATCTAAGACTTTTTTAAAGAAAAAATGGGAAACACGTCTCAGATTTTGGGGCTTATTTACAGGAAAAGGTCGCAATATCTGAGACAATTTCGATAGAAAAATGGCCTAAGAATCTGAGATTTTTTTTCAATAGGAAAAAGGTCGCAGAATCTTTGAATTTGAGACTAATTTAATTGGAAAAGATCTCATAATATGATGGAGTCAGTGGGGGACGTTGGGAGCACCTTCCCATCGCGATAAATATACAAAATGTTTCATTTATTTAACAAAAACACAAAAAAACATGTAAAAAAAGTGTACTTTTTCAGAGGTTGGTTCAGTTCTTCAAGGGGGAACTTTTTTCCCCCGGCCCGATTTTGCCTATTCACGAACTTAACCTGCCTATGAACATGAGACATATTTTTGCAAACTTCAGAAGTCTAGCTGTTTTATTTTGGACTGCATCGTGTTATCTACAGACAGACGGACGGACGGACAGACGGACATTCATAGAATGTCTTAGAATCGATCATGGATCAATAATAGTTATACTTTATGGGGTCCCCGACCGATATTTCGATGCGTTACAAAAGGAATGACAAAGAGAGTATACCCCCATACTGTGGTTGGAGGGTATAAAAATATGATAAAAAAAATTTATAAAAAAAATTTTTGATGAAAAAAAAAATTTGATGAAAAAAAAATTAATGAAAAAGAAAGTTGATGAAAAAAAAATATATTAAAAAAAATTGAAAAAAAAAAAATATTATATAAAAAAAAAAATTTGATGAAAAAAGTTTGATAAAAAAAAATGTTTGATGAAAAAAAAAATTGATGAAAAAAAAATTTGATGGAAAAAAAATTTATGAAAAGAAAAAAAAATTTGATGAAAAAAAAAATTGATAAAAAAAAAATTGATAAAAAAAAAATTGATGAAAAAAAAAATTCGATGAAAAAAAAAATTTATAAAAAAAAATGATGAAAAAAAAAGTTTGATAAAAAAAAAAAAAATTAAGAAAAAAAAAAATTTATGAAAAAAAAAAATTGGTAGAAAAAAAGTTGATGAAAAAAAAAATTGATAAAAACAAAATTTAATGAAAAAAAAAATTTGATGAAAAAAAAAAATTTATGAAAATTTTATTTTTTTTTTTGTTGAAAAATAATTATGTGGTGAAAAATGGTTTTATTCACCATGAGGTGAATTATTTTCCAAGTTACAAACCCAAGTTATTAAAATTTTTGGTTTTTAGAACATGAAAATAGTAATTCTTGTTTTCAAACTAGTGTTTATAAAAAACCGACATTTTGGAAAACCGGTTTCTCGGTTAACCGAAAATCAGCTTTTTCGGTTAACCGGTTTTCTCGGTTAAACCGGAATAAAAAATCCGGTTAACCGGTTTTTTTCTTTAACTGAAAAAACCAAAAAATATTGGAAAATAGCTTATTTTTATTAAATAATAAAGCGAATATAGCTTAAGTTAATATATTTGTTTCTTTCAGCAAGGTTTGAAACTAATACGCTATAAAAAAGCGATAGTTAAATAATGTACTTTAATTGACCATATTCACTAGAACTTCAATTTAATTTGTACTGGTTTTATTTAGAAAAATTTATTCGTTATAAGTAAATTGCAGTTCCGAATTTTATTTTTATTTTCTTTTATTGACAATTTCGCCATTAACAGGGATTTTAGTATCTGGTTAACAGCCACTTATTAAGTTGTTCATGAAATGTTCAAAAAAACGCTTACAACGGTGAGTATTTAAAATTTTTATCAGTTTCAGAATAAAATTCCTATTTAGAAAATTGTTTCTTGAAGACAAAAAATATTTTAGATGTTCTTTCTTGCGAATTTTTAATGTGTTTTCAACGGAAGTTTGAAAATATCATAAAAAAATAAGTGTAAGCCCTAATATTTGCGAAAATATTCCGTTTTGAATGTATTTAAAAAAACCGGTTAACCGACAGAAAAAAACCGGTTTTCGGTGTACCGGAAATCTTCAATTCCGGTTAACCGGTTTGCAAAAAAACCGAAATTTTAGGAAAAAACCGGTTTTTCGGTTAACCGGTGAACCGGTTTATAAACACTATTTCAAACTGAGGTGGCGTCCTGCAAAATAGTAATTCTTGTTTTCAAACTGAGGTGGCGTCAAAAACTTTTTTAAAATTAGACACCAGCCTAAAAACATTATCATGTTAAAATTACTTTTGTCGAGTTTCGTCGTTTGCTCGGCAAATAAAGGTTTGTTTTGGTCTAAAAACTTTAGATCCGAAAATTTCCGATTTGGCTAAAAACTTAAAATAGAGAGTTTTTAGAGCAAGACAAACCACAATTAGCCTGGCACTCGACGAAATTCGACAAAAGTAATTTTTTGTGATAACACCGTCCGACAAAAATTAAAAAATAAAATTGTTGAACATAAACTGCAAAATATATGTTTGGAACTAGAAACTAAATGTAGTAAAACTGCATTTAAAGTATTTCTTTACGTGATCCTGTTTTCTTTTAAAAGGACTTCAAAGTTTTAAAGGACTAACTTTTATAAACTATTTTTTTTAATATTTGTGCTTATCCTCGCATGCCACTAGTGATATGAAAGACGAGGATCTCCCCTAATTTTTCTATTTTATTATTTTTACATATCAGGAAAAAGAAGGTAAGTTACGTCCTTTCAAAAGTTTATCCTTCAATTTAATTTAAAATTTTCAACAAAATATTTTGATAACGTTTTCAAACAACTTTTTTCACATCCTTTTATCCTGATATGGTAAAGTAAAAAATGGAAATATTAGGGGAAACCGTCCTCTTTCACTTGTCATCACCAAAGTCATTCTAGAATAAGGACAAATATTTCAAAAATATTTTACAAAATGTATCCTTTAAAACTTTAAAGTTCTTTTAAAAGAAAACAGCATCACGAAATAAAAAACTCTAAATGCAGTTTTACTCCATTTGATCTCTACTTTCAGACGTATATCATCCGGTTCATGATAAATATTGGCTGTCGGACGGTGTAATCAGCCCTAAAATATACAAAAATAAAAAAAGCTCAAAAATACTCAACTTCATAAGGGCACGTATGATTAATATTCGATTGCCTGGCCAATATTTGATACAAAAGATTCCAAAATATATGACGTTTTACATTCTTTTGAAAATCACAAAAATCTATTTGATCATCATATAAAAATGGTGTAAATTTATTATTAACTTTACGAAATAACTTTGCGTTGACCTGCAACAATAAATCAAAAAAATAATTATTCTTTTCAATATTTTTCCCAACCACATTTTACCGTTATATTGTCGATTTTTTCTGCCTTTATTTCTCCAAAAATTTCTAAGCCCATAATATTTTTCTTGAGTTTGTTTAGGCGACATATTGTCATATCAACGAAGTTTTTATTCAGATTTTCGCATAAAACATCAGAAAATACAATTTTACCGGGTTTTAAAGAAATTATTAATATAAAATTTTGATAAATTACTAGCACAAAAATGTAATATCTTAATTCGTACATATTTAACAAAATACTATGATTATTTAAAAAATAATAATAATAATAATTTATGATACTTAAGTTTTTGTGGGTACACACAATGTTAAAATGTTGAAATTATCTCAATAATTGCTCAGTTTATTGTTTTTGTAGCACTTTATTGGATTCAAAAAAGAGATAATAGAAAAAAATTACACTATGCAGCAGCAGCAGTAGCATTTTATTTTCCTAGGCAAAAAACTTAAGCGGTACTAATTTGAGGACAATCGGATTAAATTAATTAATATGCTATTTACATATACCCCGAAATCCACATAAATTTGGATTTCAAATCCAATTAAAATCTATACCGTTTACATATGCTTTTTTGACATTTAGCGGGATTTTGTTTGTACTAACTCTGTATTTTCTTTTTGTGTACAGGGTTGCTAGTTGGAAAATTACCCAATTTTATAAATATTTCTAAAAACAATGATTTTTCTTTGCCGGAGCCAATATTTTCAATCCCACTAGTATATGTTGGGACCACAATATCAAAAAATGTGTTTTTATGTAGAGCTGCTTCTTTAAATGCAAGAAAATTAACACTTTTGCCAAGTTTGGGGCCGCCACCATTGAGTGTTTTTCTTTGTTAGGAAGACCAAATTGGTCAACTAAATTGTGCGTTTACCATTTGCAATGGTAAATTTTAAATGAAACATTGTTAAACATTGTTTTTATTAATCTCTTAATAGTTTTAAAAAAATACATTTTAATTGTTTTTTTACTTTATAAAAAACAACAACAGCTGATAAAAAAATCGTGTGCGGCGTTGTAAAAAAAGCATTAGGGATGATTATTTTGGGAAAACCCATAGTTGTACAATTAAGTAGTAGAAATTTTTTGGATTTTAAATTGCGATTTTACGATTTTCCCAAAATCCAAGTTTTTTTTTGTATAAGATTTGACATTTGAAATCCAAAAAAGTAATTGGATTTACTTGGATTTTCATTGAAATCCCATTTTTTTTTTGGATTTCGAGGCATATGTAAATAGCCTATAAAGCAAATTTAGCTTTTTCGAATTTCAAAAATGTAGGGATGGAAAAAGTTACCTTAAAGTCAATACTAGCATAAATAAATGTTGGCAATGTCTTTAAGTTCCTTTATTGACATGAAATTCGGAAAGTTCCGAACAAAGTGAAAAATATTTTTTATACCCTCCACTCTAGTGATAGAGGGTATATATAAGTTTGCAATTCCGTTTGTAACACCTCGAAATATTTGTCTAGGACCCTATAAAGTATATTCCATGTCAAATCGGACACTTTAAAAATTTTTTTTTACAGTTTTTAGTACCCTTCGAAAACTCCTTCGTGGTAAATTTTCAGATTTTTTTGATGACCCGTTCAAAAGATATCGAATTTTTAAAAATTGGTAGTATTTTCCGTTACTCAAACTTTTTTGCTCATAACTTCTTCAAAAATAGTCCAATTTTTTTTTTTTTTCAAAATTTTCGTTTTCTTACGTACTTTTTAAAAAAAATCCTAAAAAATTTTTCAAAGCGCGATTTTTAAGTTTTAAAATTTAAATCTCATTTTTGAAAATGTTGGTACTCTTCGATTTTTTTTGAATTTTTTTTGTGTAAAACTTCTATCGATTCTACAAATTTTTTGCCCAGGAGGATCGTGGGATTACGATTATTACTATTTTTTTTAAATTTTTTGAAAAATATTTATTTTAATTTTCCAATCTTAAAATCATTTCTACTGCTCCAATGGTGCGTCATTGAGGGATAATTTATAAGACCGACCCCGATTAATTTTTACGTCTTAACATTTCTATGGAACAAACTAATACCCTATCTCCTATTTCTAAGGGGGCTCCAACACAAAACGACATTTTTTAAAATTTGCTCCAACCGCTCTAACTGCCTTAATAGTGCCCTTAGAGCTACAAAATGTGTGACCGACCCACAAATTTTTTTAAGTCCAAACATTTTCTCTGAGCACAACTTCCCTCTATCTTTAACTGTTAAGGCGGTCCCCATACAATTTTGTTTATTTTTTAAAAATTTGTTTTATTTAATCAGCTTCAACCGGTCCAATGTTGCGTCCGAGAGGGGTCATTAGTGAGACCGACCCCCATTAATTTTTACCCACAACATTTTTTTCAAACATACCTACGCCCTATCTCCACTTCCTAAGTAGGCTCCCATTCAAATAACAGTTGGAGCAAATTTTATAAAAAGGTAATTTTGTATATGAGCCTACTTAGGGAGTGGAGATAGGGCGTAGGTATATTTTAGAAAAATGTTGTAGGGTAAAAATAAATGGGGGTCGGTCTCACTAATGACCCTTCTCGGACGCACCATTGGAACGGTAGAAGCTGATTAAATAAAACAAATTTACAAAAAATAAAAAAAAAAATATGTGCCCGAGTAAAAAAGTTCCTATATAGTTGTATATAATTTTATAAACATCATACATGATTAAATAGAATTATATAGAATTTGATGCGAAAAATGAGTCGATAAAACTATATAAAATTTGATCAATCCCGAGTAAAAAAGATCTGATATAATCATATATGCTATTATATAGTTATTTATATTTATATATGGTTATGCATGAACTTTGATATGGACATACAAGTTTATATATAGCATTGTATTTTTCCTTATTTTTTAATATGATAGCATACATATTCATATCTTTTTATATACTGATCTATATGAAATTTGATATGACATATAAGGTCGAGAATTTTTAGATATGTCAGATAAAAAGATATATGATTTTATTTATAATTATATCCCGAAAAATTTTTTCAAAATTTTCGAAGTCCCGGACAATAAAAAAAATTCAAGTCCTAAAAAATTTTATGAAAATTTTCCAAAGTCCCGGACACAATTTTTTTGGAGTAAAAAATCATTGAAAATGTTTTTATGAGAAATTTAATTTTTTTGAAAAGTTTTTGAGTTCCGAAAAAATGTTTTTAAATTTTCCTAGACACAAATTTAAATCCCTTATAAATGATTTTAGAAAAAAATTACAAATTTTTAATAAAAAAAATTCCGAAGAATGCAATAAAAACTCTTCTAATTGATAACACAGGGCAACACTTTTTTTGCCCGGGTTCTGATAGCTAATTTTGGGTATTAGGGGTACGCTGATTTCAAATCTGGCTACCGTTTTTTTTTGGGTCAGCTCTAGTTTTCGAGATATAGCCTAAGGAAACTTTGAAAATAGGCTGTTTTTGGCATGTATGTGAGTCCATATTTACCAACACTTGTCTTACATCCAAAAAGTGAATGACGATTTTAGGTATGTTGGATATTCTGATTCCAAAAATGCTCTTACTTTTGTTGTGTCATCTTAAGTTTTGGAGATATCGCTAAAATAAAATTTTTAAATTTATTCCCTCGTTAATTGTGTCTGAACGGGGTCTTTCACAGAGGTTGAAAGCTATCTGTCTGCTATCCACTTGGGGATAGCAAGAAGTGATTCCTCTGTCGAAATTCCCAAGCATCTCACAACTTCCGGTCTTAGACTAAGTGTTCCCTGGTAATGTCACTCAGGCACCCGTCTGATGACAGCTAAAGTGAGAAGGCGTACAGTACTGAGTATCCAGAGTGCATGCTAATACCGATGCGTCTCTGGAAATTAGGTGTCCATCGTCAACAATTAGTCACTGAAACTCAACTGTATTTAGCCGGCCTAGCGGTGTGTTGGCAGCCCCAACTCTAGGATCGGACGCTATGGCCTAATAAGTCATTCGTCTTAAAACAAACTTATTACTGAAACCAAAACAATTAAAAAAACTAATAAACCCGATTTAAAGATGACGACCTTTGGCATGAAATTAAGGACTAGAATTGGAACATGGAATGTACGAACGCTTTTAGAAACAACTCGTCTCGCTCAATTGTGTAAGGAATTTACTACCTATAAACTTGCATTACTCGGACTTTGTGAAACTCGTTGGAGTGATTCTGGCGAACTCACAACGAATGATGGTCTTACTCTTCTCTACTCTGGGAAGCCAAGTGGTGAAATACCCAGATCCAGTGGCGTTGGTATACTTCTATCAAAAGAAGCGAAAAAAGCCCTCATCGAGTGGAAGCCATTCTCTGATAGAATTATTACAGCAAGGCTACGTACTAGAGCACGAAATCTCACAATCGTACAGTGCTACGCTCCAACGGAAACATCCGAAATAGAAAAAAAGGAAGCATTTTACAATCTTCTTGATAGTGTTTTGGCATCTGTCCATCGAGGGGATATTATTGTGATGATGGGGGATTTTAATGCCCAAATGGGAGACAACAACACGAATGTCGAAAACACAATGGGTAGACATGGAGTGGGTCATCTGACAGAGAATGGGGAGATGTTGTTGGATACTTGTAGGACGAACAACCTTGTTATAGGTGGCACATTATTCCCGCACCCAAGGATACATAAGGTTACGTGGGTTTCCCCAGACAATAAAACCGAAAACCAGATTGATCACATCACTATCAGCAAAAAATGGCGTGGCTCACTTTTGGATGTACGCAACAAAAGAGGAGCTGACATCGCAAGTGATCATCATCTGGTTCTTGCAACGCTCCGTCTGAAAATTGCTGCTATTAAAAACAACAACTTAGCCCCGGGAAGGAAATTTGACATAAACAGACTCAAAAATGAAGAAGTCGCAAACTCTTTCAACAGTGCACTTAGATCATCACTACATTTGAGAAACAGAAATGAAAATCGTAGTTGGGAAGAAACCAAAAAAGTATTTATTGATGCAGCAGAACAACACGTCGGTTTTAAAAACAACGCCCGTAAAGAGTGGATTAGTGATGAAACCTGGAAACTCGTATCAGAAAGAAAAGAAGCAAAAGAGGCAATTAACTCCAGCAGAACACGCTCAGATAAAACAAGGTGTCAACAAATGCATAGCGACCTAAACCGGAAAGTAAAACGCAGCGCTCGTCGAGATAAACGGAATTGGGCCAATAACATAGCCAAAGAAGCGCAGGCTGCTGCTGAAACTAATCGCGCTAGAGATCTATACCGCGCTGCAAAGAAATTGACCAACAACACAACGTCCACCGGTAAACCATTGAAAGACGACTCTGGACAACTTGTTACATCTAAAGAACAACAACTAAATCTCTGGGAATCATTTTACTCCAGTATGCTTTCTACACCCCAACCCACGCAACTTACGCTATGCAGTTGCGCTACACATACTCCGAATCCAAACATTACCGTCGACAGCCCGGATATCACAGAAATATTCGAGGCCATAAGACTCTTAAAAAACAACAAATCTCCAGGCTCAGACAACATCCCACCGGAGCTGCTTTCATCTGACCCATTAAGCAGTGCCCAATTACTGGCGCCCGTTATAAAAGACTTCTGGCTAACTGAAACTCTTCCAGAGGATCTCGCTGAGGGTGTGATTATAAATCTCCCAAAAAAAGGGGATCTTACAGCACGTAAAAATTGGAGAGGTATAACACTATTGAACATGACCAACAAAGTGATTGCTAATATAATAAACAGAAGATTATCCACAACTGTTCTTCCTGAGCTCAGAAAAGAACAAGCCGGCTTCCGTGCGCACAAATCATGTATCGACCATGCACTCAAAAAAGTATGTCGGTAAAATCTACTACAAAAGACAGTTGTTTTGACTACATTTTGTCGTTGAAAAGGCGTCCACTACATAAACGGTAAAAACAACTGAACACGTTGTTGTTTTTAACTATTGATTTTCAACTACAAAATGTAGTAAAAACTACTACAAAACTGTTTAATACAGTTGTTTTTTCTACAATTGCCTGAAATTTTATTTAAAAAATTTCTTAAACGTTTAAATGATTGATATTTATTTATTTAAAAAGCAATACATTTCAGTTGGTTGTATAGAATTTCGACATGATGACAATTTTTTGATGTATTTATCTGGAATTATAGAAGAAAAAAATTATATTAATAAAATGTTAAACAAAATAAATTGATTGTATTTACCTTTGTTTTTTTAATAGTTCATTTCAAATTTTCACCGCTACTGATCAAAATTTGTCTGAAATAAAAAAAAACGAAATGCTTTGGCAAAATTGATTTATAAAAAAAAAGAATTAGGCCGCTGCACTATAGGAAATTTTACCCATTTTTTGGCCAAAAGTCAAAATTAAAATTTTTGCAAACATTATTTTTTTTCACATTAATATAAAAAAAACTTAACAAAGTAAACAATTCTTTCTCAATTTTTCGACAGAATTGATGTACTGTCACTTTATCAGTAGTTTTTCTTGCAATTTCTTACTTAGTTATAAAATAACGATTGAGAGCAGCGAATTTTGTGATAGCTTCTAACAAAAGTTTTTATATTAAGAATTTATAGTTTTTAAAAACTAAAAAATGGAAAATAATGTCAAAGGTGAGTACTTTAATGATAAATAGTGAAATGTTGGTGAACTCATCTATTAGATCGATTTTATTGGAAAAATTGAAGTGACCTTAAGATGAACTTATTGAAGTATGAATTGGAATTTTATTTTGACTTTAAAAAAAATGATAGCATATGTTAGCTATAAAACCATAAAAGTTCTCTAGGACAATCAATTACCTTCCGAATGTAAAAAATTTCAAGGTCGGATATGTGCAAACTTTTTTTTTATACCCATTTTTCCAGGTGACTACTGAGTGCCAAATTCAGAGTTATTTAATACATGGCGAGAGAAATAAAGCAGAGGTGGATAAGGAGCCGCTATTTCTGACCATTTCTTGTCATACATTGCTGAGAGTGAATGTTTCGAAAACTTTAAACAATATATAAAGGAGGAATTAAGAATATTTTGTTCAAATATAAATATGAAAAGGATTAAAAGTTGTAGGAGTTTGAAAATTTTTGAAAGACAGCATGCTGTTTGGCTTAAAGGCAATACTTGGCTAAAAAAAACTTGAAACGCAGCCTGCCTCCACTAAATCGAAACCTGGGCGACCGCAATTAACCATTTTGTCAAAATCTGCGAGAACAAAAATACGAGTTACAGCAGAAATCTCTAAAGATCTAAATAGGGAAGTTGAGCCCCTAGCTCTTGCATCATCTACGGCTGCCCGTAGTGGCATTTTGAAATGTAGTTGACGACTTGGAACTCAAAAATAAAATTTTTGAATAAAATCCTTATTAAAAAGTAGATTTGTTTGACACTTCTTAACATTGTTAAAATAAATTTCTACTGTTATCTTCGAAAGTTAGTGTACACTCAAAAAAAAAAAATATTGTAAAAACAGTTTAGAAAACCATATAATCTATCAAGGATCTAAAAAATCTTAGATGCGGCAACTTATAACCCGGGAACCCTGTTTGGAACTAATTATTAGGTAATTTTTTAGGTAACTTTACTAATTTTTTTTTTGAGTGTATGAAAACCTTTAAGAGTCACTCCCTCCCTCTAAAGAGTCTTCCAAAAGTCAAATAAAAAAAATCAGTCAAATCGGTCCAGCCGTTTGGCTGTAAATAATTTTGGCCAAAAAAAGGGTAAAATTTCCTATAGTGCGCTGTTCCAAAAAAAGTAATTCACATAAAAAATGTGTAAAATGTAAATTTCCGAATTTTTTTGGTGTTCTAGATTTCACATCCGAATTTCTTTTTCGTTTTGTTTCACAAAAATAAAATTTGGTGAAAGTAAAACGAATGAACTTTTTTTCTTATAATTATTTAAATTTTAATTATTCGATTTCAACTTTGAATGAAAACGTGATCAATAAAACACTAAACTTGATTTCATGTCATTCGGAAATTTTCATGTGAATTGAAAAGTTGTGAAAGACAGAACAGAGGCCTTAATTTGAAATGTTTCAAAAAAGTATGTACCTGCTCTGTTGTGTATACAAAGAAAAGAAAGATGGCGCGCTCATAAGAAAACAAAACACTATACACATTTTATTTTGTTTTTTCCGATTGGTTTTTACGCACGCTTATGTGAGCGCTATATTATACACACTTGTTATCTCATTTATCCACTTATTTTCTTTCGCTCAAGAATATTTTTCCAAAAACATATTTTTTGTTATAATTAAATTTAATAAATTGTAATTTAATTTATTTAGATATTATTTATTTGGTATAAAAATAATTCCTTCCGCATCCCGCACGACCAACTCGCTCGACACATTCGTTTGCAATAAAAATTTCTAGAAAAAAACGAGTTTTAGAAAAAAAACTAAAAACAACTACATAAATCAACTATTGCTACAGTGTAGTATATTTTTTGTAGTTATTTTTTGAAACTACTACAAAAAAAGTTGTTTGAGATTTTTTCATACAAAAACGACCGAAATTGTAGTTAAAAACAACAGCTACTACTTACTACACAAACGACCGTCATGTAGTAACTGCAATAATTTTCTGAGTGTGTAAATAGCTTAAGGATAATTGTGGAACAGTCAGTAGAATGGAAGTCTCCGTTATACCTTACGTTCATTGACTTTGAAAAGGCATTTGACACCATAAACCACCCAGCTATATGGGAAGCACTACTGTGTAAAGGAGTTCCCAGCAAATTAATAAATCTTATCAAGGGACTATACGCTAATGCCACATGCCGCATACTACATGAGAGACAACTCAGTAAGAAAATTTTTGTAGAAAATGGAGTACGTCAAGGTTGTGTTTTATCACCATTGCTTTTTAATTGTGTCCTTGACATCGTTATGAAAAAGGCCACACTCCATAGAAGGGGAATTACCTGGGGTTTGCAAGGTCGATTAGAGGATCTTGATTACGCAGATGACATCTGCTTGTTAACACACTCATTTTCCGACATGCAAGCGAAGCTAACACTAGTTTATGAAACCGCACTATCCGTTGGTCTAAAGATAAACATGGGTAAAACAAAGACAATGCGCTTAAACGTAAATAACGAGCATAGGTTCAACATAAAGAACCATCAACTTGAAGATGTAGAGTCTTTTTGCTACCTAGGAAGTATATTCGATAAAAGTGGTGGTTCTGCCGCAGATATCTCCAGCCGAATAAATAAAGCTCGACAATCGTTTGGGCAATTGTATCCCGTCTGGAATTCATCATATATATCACGTCGTACAAAACTAAGTCTATTCAACTCAAATGTGAAATCCACCTTGTTATACGGATGCGAGACGTGGAACGCTGCAACACGAGACATACAAGCCTTACAAGTTTTTATTAACAAATGTCTACGTAAAATTTTACGGGTGTTCTGGCCCTTAACAATTTCAAATATACGTCTGTGGTCAGAAACTAATCAACAACCGATCCATCAAGAAATCCGTAGGCGCAAATGGTCCTGGATTGGTCACATTTTACGTAAACCACCAGATGACATAGCAAAGCAAGCTATAGAGTGGAACCCACAAGGCAGTCGACGTACAGGTAGACCATCGCATACCTGGAAACGCCAAATAACGATCGAGACGTCCAAACTAAACTTGAATTGGAATGAAATCAAACATCGTGCAGTAGACCGAGATTATTGGAAGGAACTTGTTTTGGCCCTATGCTCCTTGTAGGAGTTTAAAGGAACAGATATATATATAATTGTGTCTGAATATTTATGCCCTTTTTAATAACTCGAAAACTAAAGCTGTCAGAAAAAAGCTAATACCAGTCTTGGAATCCTGGCATCCAATATAGTTAAGTTCGTGTTTAAAACTGAGGCACTAAAATTTTTTTTTGGAAACTATTGCCAAGCAAAATTGGTAAAAAAGCACTTTTTCGACTCTTTAACAGCGAATTGCTCGCGAACTCGAGCTGATGGAAACAATTGGATAACAGATTCGGAATCAGCACACTAAAATCCATATAAATCAGTTGTCAAAGGTCAGGCAAATTGAAAAAGCTCAAATTTTGTCAACCTGTGTAATGTATCTAATCTGATAAAATAATTTCTAATTTCACGTTTAAAATTCCAAAAAATTTTACCAGATTTCATCCAATTATATAAAAATTTATCTAATTTTAACAGATAAGATATGATTTAATACAATTAGATAGACCCATTTTTGGGATCAAACTTAATCAAATTTGATATTATTTTATCAAAAATAATAGAATTTGATATAATCGTATAATATTCGATCCGCCAATTTTCGGATCAAAATTAATATGGATTTACATAAAAGCATATCTGTTCATATATAATTAAATATTGCGTCATATAACTTTTTTTTATTCGGGATGTTTCTTATATTTTGATAAATTTTTTATATAATTTTATGCGAAATTTGGACCCCTATTTTTATATAATAATAGCAAAATTATATAATCAGATGTAATTATATAAAAATATATAAAATTGTATGAAACTGTATAAAACTATATAAAGCTACATAAAATTATATATAATTTTATATAATTAAAGCAAAATTTTACGATTTATATAAAACTTGATATAATTTTATATAACTTTATAAAATTATATATTGTTTTATATAATTTGATATAGTTGTATATAATTATATCTGATTTTATAAATTTACTGCTGTTATATAAAAATAGGGGTCCAAATTTCGCATAAAATTATATAAAAAATTTATCAAAACCCGACTAAAAAAAAATAATACGGTGCCATATAACATTTGATCCCAAAAATGGAGGATCCAAAAGTATACGATTATATCTTATTAGATCAAAATTTAGATAATAAGATATAATTAGATCCCAAAAATGGAACGGTAAATATTATCTTATTTGATATTATAAAAAATTAGATTTAAATAGATCTAATAATATATAATTATATCTTATTAAATCCAATATGATCTTTAATATCAAATCAGATGAAATTTACCGTTCCATTTTTGGTATCCAATTATATCTTATAATATCAAATTTGATCTAATAAGATATAATCATACATTTTTAGATCCTCCATTTTTGGGATCAAATGATGGATCTATTTATATACAATTATATAAAAAACTATATGATTATATCAAAACTTTTTTACTCGGGAACGTAAGTAACATTGATAAAATTTTATATGGTTTTATCGACTCATTTTTCGCATCAAATTCTATATAATTCTATATAATCATATATGATGTTTATAAAATTATATACAACTATATAAAAACTTTTTTACTCGGGTGGGGACCGCCTTAACAATTAAAGATAGAGCGTAGGTGTGTTCAAAGAAAATGTTTGGACTAAAAAAATATTGTGGGTCGATCATACATTTTGTTGCTCTAAGGGCACTATTAGGGCGGTTGGGGCAAATTTTAAAAAATTTCGTTTTGTGTGGGAGCCCCCTTAGAAATTGGAGATAGGGTATTAGTTTGTTTCAAAGAAATGTTAAGACGTAAAAATTAATGGGGGTCGGTCTTATAAAGGACCCCTCAATGATGCACAGTTGGAGCAGTAGAAATGATTTTAAGATTGGAAAATTACAATAAAATTTTTTCAAAAAATTTAAAAAAATAGTAATAATCGTTATCCCACGATCCTCCTGGGCAACAAATTTGTAGAATCAATAGAAGTTTTACACAAAAAAAAATTTCAAAAAAATCGAAGAGTACAAACATTTTCAAAAATGAGATTTAAATTTTAAAACTTAAAAATCGCATACTAGAGCGCTTTTAAGAATTTTTTGAGATTTTTTTTTAAAAGTACGGTCAAAAATTTTGAAAAAAAAATTAAAATTTGGACCATTATTGAAGAAGTTATGAGTAAAAGAAGTTTGAGTAAAGGAACAAACTACCAATTTTTAAAAATTCGATATCTTTTGAACGGGTCTTCAAAAAAAATCTTAAAAAATTTACCTCGAAGGAGCTTTCGAAGAGTACTAAAAACTGTAAACAAATTGGGAAAATCTAAAAAAAAAAATTTCAAAGTGTCCGATTTGACATGGAATGCCCCATATGTATATGCATGATCCTCGATCGATTTTAAGACGATCTAGCTGTCTGTTGTCTGTGTAAACACGCTAACTTTTGATAGACTTTACGGAGGCTTCTAAAGTTTGGCTTTTCAGGTTTGTATTGCAATCCAGCAAAATCGGTCTAGTGGTTCAAAAGTTATGAGCAAAAGACTGAATTTCGGCAAGGGTTTTTCGTGAATTTACGAAACGCTAACTTTTGAACGGCAATTCTGAGGATGCTGAAGCTTGGCATATATATTTGCCGTCTTCCAAGCCTGGTTCGTATTGAATTTCAAAATTTATTAGCAAAACCGTGAATTTCAGATTAGTTTCACCTTAAATTCAAGTGTTAAACATGTTTTAAAAACAGTGGTTAGTCACAAAAATATTTTAAAACGTATTTTTGTCACTCAAAAATATTGTTACACAAAAAAAAAAAAAAAATACACTCGGAAAAATTTTTCCACTCAAAAAAAATTTTGTAAATTATTTTTTTTTTCAAAAAATACTTTAAAAAAAAGTTTTTTACACAAAATAAAATATTACTAACCAAAAATGTTATTTTTCACGTTAAAAAATTTACTATCACTTAAAAAGGGAATTGTACAGGGTATTCATAGATTCGTCCAAGTCGAATTCAACTTTTCTACTTGTTTTTTGTAATTTTAAATTTTTTTTCCTAAATTTTCAAGGTAATTTTACAAAAAAAAAAAAATAGTAAAATCACAGGAATTGCTAGTAAGCTATATCACGTCAAAAAAGTTGTAAATTTACAGTTTTGTTGGTAAAAATCTTGTAAAATTACAAAAAACTCGTATTTTTTACTAGGAATTCTTGTAAGATAGGAGGTATCAAAAAATCTAGTAAAATCACTAGAACTCCTTGTAAGTTTCATCGCGTCAAAAAAGTTGTAAATTTAAAATTTTTTGTAAAAAGCTTGTAAAATTACAAAAGAGCTTGTAATTTTGACTAGAAATTCGCGTAAAATTGGAGGTAGCAAAAAATAAAAGTTACAGCTTTTCTTATAATTTTACAAGTTTTTTTCGTCGTATGGTTATTCTTTACATAAACTAAATTAACCCGTTTCCTCACAATTTTAAGGATCGTTTTTGTCCCTTTTTAAGATAAATATCTTAACCATTTAATCAAGATGTTATACGAGAATATTCATAGAATCGATTTAGGATCAATAATATTTCTACGTAAAAGGACCCATATTTTGATGCGTTACACAGGAAATGACGATGTGAGTATTCACACATGCTGTGGTGATGTGGTAAACGGCACTGTAAACCCTAGAAAATGTAGATATCAGTGTTGGCTACCGTTACCCTTTCAATACCGTTACCGATTAAAAACCCTTTAATATTGACTACCGTTACCGTTACCAATACCGAAATAAAAAATGTTTAATACCGTTACCGATAAAAAACCGTTACCTTTTTTCGGACATTTACCGGTATTATATCGGTTTTGTTTCGGTTGCATTAATATTATTTATTTTAATTTTGTTGTGGATTAAAAACATATTAAAATATTTTTAATATACTTTAAATAATTAAACAAATTTTTGTTCATTGCCAATCCAACCAATGATCACATTCGCAATTAACTAAATTCGAATATCGGTCTTGGACCTCGATTGTAAGCGATGTTCGTCTTTCCGTTTGTAAAAGACACGTACGGTCCGAAATAAACGTGCTACTCTGCTGGTACGAATACGTCTTTGGTCATAGGCTGGTTAAGTTCCGAAATGGGAAAATCGGACCAAATGAAAAAAAGGTCCCCCTGAAAAACTTACAAAACATCAGAAAAACATGTTTTATTTAATTTATTGTCTATTTGTTTAGAAAATTAAACATTTTTATGTCGTGTTAAGTTCATTGACCAAGATTAGAAAATTCAAATTTTTTTAACAACAGGACAAACAATTTTGATCATTTTAACAGAGAAATCTGCTGATTTCAAATAAACAGTTCAAGCTGTTTATTTGAATTCAGCGGATTTCTCTATTAAAATCAGCAGATTTTTCAACTGTCTTGACGGATTTTTCAGCAGATTCTACCTGAATTATCCAGACAGAAATTTAGCAAACCGCGTCAGCTATAATCAGAGATTTCTCAAATGGCTTAAAATTCAGATTTCTCATATGGCTCAAAATGCAGATTTGTTTGCTTATTGGACAAAGGTGTCTCTACGAGCATGAGTTCGTATTTGTAAAATTACAATATTGCGTGAATGTTTTTATTTAATTCTGAGTTATTTCATAGTATTAAATGCTAGTACACATATAATTATGTATAGAAAATATACAGAATTTAGCAGTTTTTTAATTTTTTTTTATTTTTTACGCGTTTTTAGCAAATTTGTGACTGGTTAACATTTCATTTATAATACCGGTACGTACCGGTATTGATAATTCGGTAACGGTTCACCGTTACCGAAATTATCGAAAATACCGTTACCTTTACCGTTACCTTTATAAAAAATATGTAATACCAATACCGTTACCGATACCGTTATTCGTTTCGGTTGCCAACCCTGGTAGATATAGTAAGACATGGCAGCTCTTATAGTTGCAATTCAATCAGCCTAAGTGTATGCTACACATTATTTGTCGTATTTTTTTAAGCTATTGAATTAACAAAACCTCTTTGCTCTTTTTCTTTATGCTTTTATTCTAAACAAAAAACAAAAGCCGGTTTATTAGGGCGCCATTTATTAAGCTGAAATTAAATTTTCTGCGAACATTTTTTTTTAATTAATAAAAAACATGTAGAAAAGTTAAATTCGATTAGAAATCAGTGATAAAAAATTTTCTAACGTAAACAAAATTAACAATTTAATTAGAAATATTTTATATATATTCCATCACACACCTGCCCAGTTGGAAAATGTGTCACTGAGGAAATTTCCACAGTGATTCCTTTAGGAAATGTCTTCAGGTTCTGACAAATCATAGGTAATCCTTGATGACATGTCCTTACATTGTCAGCACTGAATGTTTGCTTTAATAGTGTGGACAATTCCTCTAAGACTTCTAAAAGGAAATGTCATCAGAATAGCAGTATATTAAATTAAAATTTAAAATCTGGGAAATTCTTCAATTTCCAAGAAAAAGATGGCAATATTATCAATTTATTTAAAATAAATTCAAAATCTAACAAGTAGAATAAAAGTAATAAATAGACAAATAATTTTCAAAATAAAGTTTGGAACAAGTAGTAAGGTGTGGGACTAACAAACTGGAGGTTCCAGGTTCAAATCCAGTGGGGACTAAAAAAGGCGAAAAGTTTTTTCTAAATATGAGAAAGATAATTTATAAAGGAAAATGGATAAAAGTAAAAACTAAAGGAAATACGAACATTTTTTGTATTTTCGAATGACCTACGTCAGACATTTCCCCAAAGAAGTCTTAGGTGACATGTCCCCAGAAGGTCAGCCCTGACCACTGCTGACTTTGAGTGAGGACATTTTGAAAATTTGTATGAAACTGTCCTCAACCCAGTACATAGAGATGTCTTGTGTATGTCAGCAGTGACTCTGACATGTCACCGCTCCGTCACTGAGGATGGCTCGAGGACGTTGCCAACTGGGTGGAAACGGCAAATTGAAAACGAAATATCCCAATTAAACCTGTGTTGGAATGAAGTCAAGCACCATGCATCAGATCGAATTTATTGGAATAACCTTGTGGCGGCCTTATACTCCTTGCAAGAGTAAAAGGAACTAATATATGGGGGTTTTCGTGTCAACTGACACAACTTTTGAAACCGACATCTTCCGATCGGGATGAAATTTGCACCAAGGTTAGTCCTATAGTAGTTCAGACACAATTTTTCAACGAGATCGGTCAAGAACTCTCTGAGTTAGAGGGGTCGAAATTTGACATTTTGGCCAAAGAGGTGTATATTTTCACCAGTTTTCGATTTCGATCCGGGACACCCTGTAATTTTGATAGGTTCGCAAAAGAAAGCATAAGCCAAAAAATAAGGGCGGTGGGGTGGGGCCATATGGCCCCTCATCGGGATCAAGGTTGGGCGTAAAGAGATAAAAATCCTCAAAAAGCCCCAAAATCCCCTAGAAACGCCCCTGGAGGGGTGCAATGTGAGACCGACCTCCAATAATTTTCTGCCCCCAAACACTTTTCTTGAACATTCCTTACCCCTATTTCCACTTCCTAAGGGGGCTCCCATACAAAACATTTTTAAAAATTTTATCCTACCATTCTAACTTACCCTAAAGTGCCCCTAGTGGGGCCAAATGTATGACCGACCTCCATTATTTTATTAATTCCAACATTTTTTGCAAACATACCTACAATGTATCTTTAACCTTTAAGGTGGTCCCCAAACATTTCTTTTATTTTTTATAAATTTGTTTTATTAAGCCAGCTCCTACCGCCCCTACCGTGCCTCCTATTGAGGAAAAAATTACGACCAACCCCCATTACTTTTTAGTTACCAACATTTTGTTCGAACATTATAGCACCCTATCTCCAATCTCTAAGGGGCTCCCATACAATATAATAACATGTATTTTTAAAACTAATAAAAAAATAAAAAAAAATGTATGGGGACCCCCTTAAGAGTTGAAAATCAAGGGTAGGTATAATCTGAGAAAATGTTGGAGTTGAAAAAATATTGGGGGTCGGTCATACATTTTACTTTTCTAGGGGCACCCTATGGACAGTTAGAGCGGTAGGAACAAATTTGATAAAAATGTCATTTTGTATTAGGAAGTGGAAATAGAAGTTAGGTGTATTCAAGAAAAATATTGGGGGAAGAAAATTAATTGAGGTCGATCTCACATTGCACCCCTCCGTAGGCAGTTGTGGGGCTTTTTGAGGATTTTAACCCCTTTACGCCCAATTTTGACCCCGATGAAGAGACATATGGCCCCATCCCCACCGCCCTTATTTTTTGGCTTATGCTTTCTTTTGCGAACCTATCAAAATTACAGGGTGTCCCGGATTGAAATCGAAAACTGGTGAGCTATCCCACGCCTAATAGTGCAAATTAAAGAACCGTTTTTTGTGTTCCAAAGTTAAAAAAAAAAAAATTCATAGATATCCCACTCGCATCCCACTAAGCGACCCCATAGCTCTAAAAGGAAAAGACATAAGATTTCTTTTGAATCAAAAAAAAAAGGGCCCAATTTGAGGAAAAAGTCAAAAAAGTTTTAGATTTTTAAGAAAAAAAAAAACAAAATTTTTTTTTTTAATTTTTTATAATTTTTTTTTTAAAGACTGAAGAAATAGCTATCCATGCTATTTGGGACACAATATGTAAGAAGTTACATGGATGAGAATAAACACCTCTTTGGCCAAAATGTCGAATTTCGACCCCCCTAACTCAGAGAGTCCGTGACCGATCTCGTTGAAAAATTGTGTTTGAACTACTATCCAATAGGACTAACCTTGGTGCAAATTTCATCCCGATGGGAAGACATCGGTTTCAAAAGTTGTATCAGTTGACACGAAAACCCCCATATGTATTTTAAGTTTTATGCAAATCGGTTCATAAGAGTTGAGATACTTCCCTTGTAAAGTGATTAGAAGTCGTTGTTTAGTACCTTAAAATTCAGTATATCGCCTTCAAAAATGTTCTGTACTGCAGCACGTTGTTGAATGTAAAAATGATACCAAAAAAATTCCAGTAAATTATAAACAAATTACAAAAAAAAAAAAAAAACACAAAAATTGCAAAAATATTTTATTAATCAAAAAAAAAAAAAAAAAAAACGAAAAATAATAAAAACAAACAACTTTAACCTGGAGAATAAAAAAGAGAGAACCAGTATTTTTTAGATACTAAACTCTGAGCTGCAATACAAGATATTCACCACTAAACCAAGATTAAACAAAAGGTATACAACAGGTAACTAATTTACAGATACAATTCATAAAGGTAAACATTAGGTGAGAATATTTCGAAACGTTAAGACGTGTTAAGCGGGTATTTCGACGCGTATCGGTTATTCGAATAAAGAAAAAAATACAAAAAAAAAATTAAGAAGGTAACCTATGATGGTCAAACAAAATCCAGTTTTTTGAGTTTTTTTTTGTGCTGTGCAAATAAAAAAAAAGATGAAAATAAACAAAAAAAAAAAAAGGCGAAATAAAAAAGTTTTAATTAAAAAATGAGTCAAATATAAAATTATTTTAAAGAAATTTTATGCATTTACATAATTTAAAATAAATAAATTAATTCGAAATTATTTGAAAGTGAAAGAACGAATTTTAAAGTGAAATTTTGATTTGAATAAAAAAAATATAACAGTGTTTTATGGAAAAAATTTAATTATATGTTTAAATTACTCTAAAATCAAAAGATTTTAGTTTAAAATAAAAAAAATTAATTTCATAATGAAAACATGATCTTGATAGAGTTTTTTAATTTTGAAAGCTTTGGCGGACTTCCAAACTTCTAGTATACTCACTTAATAATGGATGAAGTTATTGATTTTTAAAACAAAATATCAACGCAAAATATAGCAACATTTTTCCCCAAAATCCGTGTTAAAGCTTTTGGATGTGATCAGAGTCCAACACATATATATTAGAGTGTCCCTTATTTTGGAAATAAGCGATGGGGTTTATCTGTATTAAAAATCATTTTTCCATACAAACTAATTTTTTTTATTATTATTTTACTTGATTAGCTTATTAACGATAAAAAATTTAATTTTGGAGGGATACGGTTTTCAGCCCTTAAATATTTTTGGAAAAAAAAATAGAGCACTATTACTGTCCTACTATAAAAAAAAAAATTTATACCCTCCAACCACAGTATGGGGGTATACACTCTTTGTCATTCCTTGTGTAACGCATTAAAATATCGTTCTAGGACCCTAAAAAGTATATATTTTATTGATCAGTGATCGATTCTAAAACATTCTAACGATGTCCGTCTGTAGAGGACACGATACAGTCCAAACTAAAAGGGCTAGACTTCTGAAGTTTGGCACGAATATGTCTTTTATTCCTAGGCAGGTTAAGTTTGGAAATGGGCAAAATTGGACTTACAAGGGAAGTCTCTCTGGTGTCACCCTCCGTTCTTTATGAAATTTGGATACGTTGTTAAGAACGAAAATAGGGGGTGGTCGACTTGTAGTGGGGGAAATTGACCTTTTTCATTTTTTTCAGTTTTACGCCTATTTAAACAAAATTAATTTAGACATGTGTGGTATTAGATTAAAGGTATTAAAAGTACCTATCTCATGGTGCTAACAACGGGCCAAAGAAGTTAATACTTTTCGACTTATTAATAAAAATGTCCTTAAATTTTGGTATTTTACTCAATACGACGAAAAGTTGTGCATGTTTGGGCACGTTCTTAGCACACGCGGATAGATTTTACAAAGACATTTCATTTGGTATGTAACATGACTAGGTTTCTTTGCATAATATAGGAGATATACGAAGAAAACTGAAAAATTGACTTGTCTTCCCCCCTCCATTTTACCCCTTAAATATGAATTTGGGCCGCTAAAAAAAATACGTGTCCCTTTATTTTTTCTACTCTACAAAATAAAAACAATTCCATAAGGATCCGCCGGTGACACTAGGGAGACTAACCTTGTTAGGAAAAAAAGAAAAAAACCAACCTAAGAAAAACCGCATTTTTTGCAGGGCTTTTTGTACTTTTCTTAGCAAAATTCAAGAAGAAGAAGGTGCCTCCAACGTCTCCCACCAACCCCCCCCCCCCACACCAAAAAACAAACGCCCCTGGAAATTTTTTCATAATGTTTTTTACATATTGGAGGGTATAAAAGATTCGGCACAGCCGAATGTAGCACTCTCCCATTTTATACCCTCCAAACTTTTGTCATTCCGTTTGTAACGCATCGAAGTATCGGTCGAAGACCCCATAAAGTATATATATTATTGATCCATGATCGATTCTAAGACATTCCGTGAATGTCCGTCCGTCCGTCTGTCTGTAGATGGCACGATACAGTCCAAAATAAAAGAGCTAGCCTCCTGCAATTTAGCATGAATATGCCTTATGGTCCTAGGCAGGTTAAGTTCGTAAATGGGCAAAATCGGCTCAGGGGGAAAAAAGTTCCCCTTGAAGAACTGAACCAACCTCTGAAAAAATAAACTTTTTTTACATGTTTTTTTGTATTTTTGTTAAATAAATGAAACATTTGTTATATTTATCAGGATGGGAAGGTGCTCTCAACGAAGAACTTAAATGCTCGTAAGACCCAATGTTGTACGCTGACACACAAACGCCATGAATGTTTATCTTTGCCTTTCTTAAACATTGGAAGTGTAGATATTGAAGAATCAGATGCTCTCGATGTTCTAAGTATGAAAATACAGTGTGATGTCCGTTGGAATAAACATGTTTTTGAAGTATCGAAAGAAGCATTGAAGTGTTTAGGCTTCCTAAAACGGTGCAGAAAATACTTCACTCCATCCGATCTTCTTCGAATCTACGCGACTTAATGCGACCTAAAATGGAATACAACTCCTACGTATGACTGGTGCGTCAAAATCTTCCCTGGATCTTCTTGATCGAGTTGAGAAAAGAGCAAAAATGCTCATAGGGGACGACAGCGTTTCTACATCCATTGATTCGCTTGAACATCGACGAAATGTGGGTTGTGTAGTTCTCTTCTACCGATACTTTCATGGGAAATGTTCCGCGGAGATAATCAACCTTATTCCGGTAGTACGTATATTTACCCGTAGTACTCGCTTATCGAATAGGGCACCCCCTTTCGTTATTGACTGGTCAGTTGATCGTACTACACATTACAAAGAAAATTCGTTTTTCGGCCGAACAATTCGTATGAGGAATAAACTACCAGCTAAAGTATTTCCCGCTATTTTCGATATTCATAAATTTAAGACAAACGTCCATAGACACTACTCCCTCTTTCCTCCCTCCTAACCTTATTTTACTTCCACCAACACAATGCATTGCATTTATAGGGGATCTGAATGTTGGTCAAACAAAAAAAAAAAAATAGGGCCCATTAAAAAAAAAAATCAAAAAAAAACTGTCAAGGACTCGCTGACAAGGATGGACTTTCAGAGGGCACCTTCGATTGTCCTGAAACTTTCATATGGGAATAAGGAGTAAAAAATATGAGTTACCTGTTTGTTTTAGCTGCCCAATTTCAAATTTAAAAAAGGGTTGCCACCTTATATAAAAATGAGGTCTTTCGGGAAAATCCGAACTAGCAGGAATTTCGCCAAACGCAAAAATACGGGTCAGCTTAATTTTAATAGAGATTATTTCATGTGATTTGACTGTCCTACGTATATAAACTACCTCTCACCATATAAACTACCTTTACAATTTAACATTTTTGAAAATAGGAGCTTAACGAAGCCGAATTTGGAAACGACCGATACGCCATTGGATAGGCCTTCAAAAAACCTTTCGATCTGTATATAGTTTCTTCTGAAGAAATATGAAGAAATGTGAAAAATCGTCAAAAAACAAAAAAAATCCCGTTCTTCCCCCTCCCCTTTGACCCGCTAAATGTGAGATTGGGCAGCTAAGAAAAAATATGTAACTCTTATTTTCCTCCCCTCTTTCCCATATGCAAGTTTCAGGACAATCAGTGGGTGCCCTATGAAAGACCTTTCTTGTGAGTTGAAGGGGGTCGATATTTCAAATTTTGACCAAACACGTGTTTTTCGCATCCATGTAACTTATTACCTATCGCTCTTAGTAACATTTAAATCGAGAGAAAAAAAAAAAATTTGTTTGATATTTTTTACAAAATCCAAACTTTTTTGTCAAAGTAGACCCTTTTTTAGGTTCAAAGAAAGCTTGGGTTTTTTCCTTTAAGATCATTGTGGTCGCTTAGTGGGACGCTAGTGGGATATCTATCAAAAAAATGTTTTGTAACTTTGTAACTTGGGATAGTGCACCAGTTTTCGATTTCGATCGGCTACACCAATGGTTCCCAACCTTTGATTCTCGCCCCACTGGGGGGCAATTTGAAGGTTCCAGGGGGGCAACGAGCAAATTTTCAAGATTTTTTTTAGTCAAATTAACTACAAAAACTATTTTTTTTAACAAAATTTACTACAAAAATTTTGTTAATTGCTTAAAATGTTTCCTAAAAACTTAGTTTAAATGCTTATTTTACAAAAACTTTGCTGAACCTGTAGTAATTTTTCATTAGAAACAAAAATTAGAAAAATTAACATATTGTTCTTGAGTGTAGGGGGGACAAAGCAATTTTTTTAACTTAAAAGTGGGGCGTGGCGTAAAAAAGGTTGGGAACCATTGGGCTACACCCTCTAGCTATGTTATTTACAAAAAAATGCATAAGCCAACAAAATATGGGAGATGGGGTTATATTACCCCTTACCGGGGTGAAAGTTGGGCGTAAAGGGGAAATATTCACAAAAGCCCCACGCTGGTCTGAAAACGGCCTTGGAGCGGTGCAATGTGAAACCGAATGCCATTAATTTTCCACCCCCAAAATTTTTTCTCACAATATCTAACCCCTATCTCCAATTCTTAAGGGGCTCCCAAGCAAAGTGAAATTTTTATAAAACTTGCTCCTACCGCTCTAACTGTCCATAGGCCTATGTCCTTAAGGAGTAAAAGGTGTGACCAACCCCCCAACATTTTGTCAACCCCTACATTTTCTCAAAATATATACACACCCATTATTTTTAACTCTTAAGGGGTTTATTTTATTAGTTTTTTAATATACATGGTTTTATAATGTATGGGAGACCCCCTTAGGGAGTGGATATAGGGCGTTATTATGTTCGGAAAAAAATGTTAGGAATAAAAAAAAAATGGGGCACAGTCTTTCTTTCTACCTTTCTAGAAGACACTTTGGGCGGTAGGAGCTGGTTTAATTAAACAAATTTATAAAAAAAAAATTATGGGAACAATTCTGAGAAAATGTTTAAATTTCTAAAATAATGGAGGTGGGTCATACATTTGTCTCGACTAGGGGTACTTTAGGGAGAGTTAAAGCGGTAGGACAAAATTTTTTTAAAAATAGTTTCTATGGAAGCCCCCATCGGAAGTGCAAATATTGATTAAGTATGTTCAGAAAAAATTTTAAGGGCAGAAATTAATGGCAGTCGGTCTGAAATTGCATCCCTTCAGGGGCGTTTCTAGGGTACTTGTGGGGATTTTCGTGGAGTTTAATCCCTTGCGTCCAATCTTGATCCCAATTAGGTGCCATATGGCCCGACCCTAACTCCTAGTTTTTTGGCTCATGCTTTTTTTTCGAACATGAAAAAATTAGAGGGTGTAGCTGATCGAGATCGAAAAACAACTTTTTTCAGTTACAAAGCTACAAACCAATTTTTTTTTATAGATTCTCGTATCCCACTCGCATCCCACTAAGCGACCAAAAAATAATTAAAGGAAACCCCTAAGCTTTCTTTTAAGCAAAAAAATGGTGCTTTTTGACAAAAAACTCAAACAAGTTTTGGATTTTGAAAAAAACTACCAAATTTTTTTTTTCTAAAGACTGATTAAATAGGTATTTTAAACCCCTTCACTCAAAAAATTATTTCATTAAGTGTTTGTAGTTTATTTAAAAAGTTTTACGTTTTGTCGTTTTTAAAATAAAAATCATTTGTTCAATGTTCAGTCTTTTTAAATGACTATTTCTGTTCTTTGTTTCAAAAATAACAACATAAAAAATAAAGACTTTCGTTAACATTCAATTTTTAAAGTCATTTATTTCTGTTCTGTAAGTAAAAATAAGTGATTCTTCTTTAATTTTTAATGATTTGTTTACGTTATTTTTTTTAATTGTTGGCTTTTAGTCATTAGTTTTTACCTACATGTGTGGGTTATTTTTTAGACAAAAAATTCAAAAAATTATTTATAGAAATTTAAAAACATGTTTGTATCAAGTGACTTTGGCACGATGGGTAGAGTGTCTGACCAGAATGTAGTTGATTGCGAGATCGATTCCCCAAAAAATTTATTAAAAATTAAAAAAAAATCAATAGAAAAATTTTAAAAATAACCATTAATATTTAATGTTTTCGAAGGTAATTTTTTTTTGGAATTTGTTGGTAAAAATAACACAAAAATCGTTATATTTTTCGAATTTGAAAAAAAATTAAAGTGACGTTATTTTTAATGTTCAATGTTATTAGTTTTAGAAAATTTTATTAACAGAAAAAAATAAATGTTGATGTTTGTTAAATCAAATGAATAATTACTGGGATGGTTTTAAATTTTTTTATCACTTGTATTGTAGTAAGTAATTGTTGTTTTTAACTACAATTTCAGTTGTTTTTGTATGAAAAATATCAAATTATTTTTTTTGTCGGTGTTTAAAAAATGAATACAAGAAATTACTACTAGTAACATTTGTTTTATGTATTTGTTTTTAGTCTGTAAAAAAAAATTGTATTATTTTGGAAATGTTTAGAAAATGGATTTGTTGAACAAGTTAGAAGTATGGGGGCAGCAGGAACTTTGACCAAATAAATAATACCTAATTTAATTGAATTACAACTTATAAAATGTAATAAACATTTTTTTTTGTTTATTAAACAATTTTACCGTTTTTAAGATTTTTTTTTGGTAATATAAAAAGTTCAGACAATTTGTGTTACAGTAAAAACAACTGTAATTTGAAGTTGTTTTAACCGTTTCCTGTAGTTGTTAATCAATAGGTAAAAACATAAAAAAATTTTGGTTGATTTTTCCGTAAAATGTAGTAGTTACCTAAACAACAACAAATGCAGTTGTTTTAACTGTCTTTTATAGTGGAATCTACTGAAATAATTTTTGAAGTGTACCTTCCACATAACTTTAAAATACAAAATGCTTTAATTCGGCTGCTGGTTGACAAATTTGAACAAAATTTGATGCCGAAAAGTATTTTTACAAGTGCGAATATATATTTTTTTACAATAACATTTTTTCATGGATTTTTTTTGCAAAAATTATTTTTGACATTGTGGAGGGTATCAATTCTTTCGACAAGGCCGAATTTAACTTATTATTTTTGTAAATTATTTTAGAAAAGACTGCAACATTTTTTGTTATTATTATGACCGCAATTTACGGTAGTTTAAATACAAAACAGAAGAATCATCAAGAAAACAGTTTTCTCCATTAAAACAAAAACAAAAAGAACTGCATCTTATGCACATTAAGCAAAGAAGATCATCATCATCATACAAAAAATTATCCACGAAGTATTCATGGATGCTGATGTTTGTGGAAATTTTTATTTTTTTCTACTTAATGTTTGTTTTCTTTCTACATCATCGAAAAGAACGGACCATAGTGTACCAGCAGGGCTGCCAGACTTGGGGATTTATCCAATAAGTCAGGATTATCAAAAAGTTTTCTTTGGATATTTTTTGCGATTTCAAATGATATTTTGGGAATTTTTTTGGAAACATTTAAAATTAAATATTTCCTCCAGCAAAATGTATATAAACAAAAATTTTTTAGGTTAATTCTAGCTCGAGGTCATTATTTTCTTAACTAATTAAAACTATGATATTCTCATAGAATAATTTTCACGAAAATTATTTTTCTAAATAGGAATTTCAAAAAGATTTCTTTGGGTATTTTTTGCGATTTCAAATGATATTTCGAGAATTTTTTTGGAAACATTAAAAATTTAATATCTATTTAAAATGTATATACACAAGTAGGTTAATTCTAGCTCGAGGTAATTAATTTCTTTACTAATTAAAACTATGATATTCTCATTTAATAATTTTTAAGAAAATTATTTTTCTATTTTAAATTTATTTACATTGGTCATTTTTGAAAGACTTAATCGACACGTGTTTCAGAATTTGTCAGATTCCATTGTCAAGTTTATTTAGCAAATATAAAAATCCTATACTACAAGTAGCAAAGATGTTTTAATGACACATAGTTAATGCTCAAACCAAAATATTTATACATATTCGACTCTACTCCCATTGGGAATTAGAAGAAGAAAATTGTACCATCGTAGTAAGATCACGATCATGCACTCAAAAAATTATGACTTTAGATTCCACTACAAAAGACAGTTAAAACAACTACATTTGTTGTTGTTTAGGCGTCCACTACATTTTACGGTAAAATCAACCAACAATTGTTGTTGTTTTTAACTATTGTTTAACAACTACAAAAAACTGTAAAAACAACTTCAAATTACAGTTGTTTTTACTGTAACGCAAATTGTCGTATTTTTTCTATTAACAAAAAACTTCTAGACGTAAAAATGTTTAGAATTGTTTGGTAGTAATTTCTGCTGCATCTGACACTTTCAACTCGTTTAACACATCCGTTTTTTATAGACTAAAAACAACAACATAAAACAACTGTTACTACAATGTAGTAATTTTTTGTATTTATTTTTAAAAACGACTACAAAAAATAGTTGTTTGAGATTTTTCATACAAAAACAACTGAAGTTGTAGTTAAAAACAACAACTACTACTTACTACACAAATGGCCGTCATGTAGTAACTGCAATAATTTTCTAAGTGTGTTTGCTAAATAATCTTGACAATGGAATCTGACAAATTCCGAAACACTTGTCGATTAAGTCTTGCAGAAATTACCAACATAAATAAATTTAAAACAGAAAAATAATTTTCTTGAAAATTATTCTGTAAGAATATCATAGCTTTGATTAGTAAAGGAAATAATGACCTCGAGCTAGAATAAAACTACTCAAAATATAATATTTTAAAGTTCGAATAAAACAAATTTTTATTTTTTAATCAAAATTAATTTTAGGAAAGTTTATTTTAGTGGCAACAACGGTTAAAAATAACTGGCAACGCTGCGTACCAGATTTAAAAAGTCACACATTTAAAGTGTATGTTTATGTACATGAGTTTGTTTGATAAACTCAATTATTCTGTCGGCAGTAAATAATTTTTTGTACACTTATCCCAAAATTACTTTACATATGAGGCATTCCACACCAAATGTCCCGCTACAGAAAAGCATGTGTCCCACACTCAAAAGTAGATTTACTAATTTTTTTTTTTGCTAATGCTAGTAAGCTAACTTTTAGCAAATTTTTAGTTGAGATTAGCATGTTAGCAAAAATATCTTGTAAACTTCATTTAGCGCATAAGCAATTTTAAACAAAATTTTAACTAATTGTTTTTGCTAGATTTAAAATTGAGTTGACCAAATTTTTACAAGCTTTTTTGCTAATATTAGCAAAATAAATGTTTTTTTTTTTGTTTTTCAGAAAACTTAAAATGGCGCTATCTCGGAAACTAAGCCAGATAGAGCAAAATCCAAATCCATAGTATCGCCGGTCCTCTTCACATGTGTGGACCCTAATGGGCCCTAACTTTGGATCCAAAAAAGTTAGCATTCCCGAAAATTTTAAAATGCTCATATCTCGGTAAATATTGCCGACACAACAAAAAGTCCAAAAGCATTTTTGTGGCTCTCAACACGTAGAACAAGACCGAAAAATAGTCAAAAGCTCTCCGAGAATTATTTTTGAAGTTATCGAGTTTTTTAATTCTCAAGACCCCAGTGGTCCCTTATAATCACGTATCTCAAAAACTAAGCAAGGTAGAGCGAAACGGACACAAATTTTGGATCAAAAACTATGACGATTTTTAAGGAACCCAACTAGGTCTAGGCCCATCGGGGTCTGGACCTATCGGGTCCGAACCCAATGGGGTCCTCAGATGTGTATGAACTAAGTTCAAAAAAAAAAAATTAGTTAACTAATTATTGGCAAAACATTTTTGCTAACTATAGCAAAAAAAAATTGTGGGTCCAGACTCAAAAAAATAAAACTTTAAAGTTAACAAATTTCTTTTTGTTAACTCGAGTTTACTGGCTTTTTAGCTAATTTTAAGTTAAAATCAGCGTTTTAACTACTTTTTTTAGTTAAGTTCAATTTACGAAAATACTAGTTTTGAACAAATTTTGAATTAGTTTTTTTTGTTGACTTTAAAACTGTGTTTACAAATTTTTATTAATTAATTTGCTGATTTTTCGTAACATATTTGTCGAGTGAAAAAATGTTAGAAATTTCTTGTGTAGCCTCCTATGCAAATCTCATAAGTTCTACTTAAGCTGAACTTAATGCTGTGAAATAAAAGAAAAAATAAGTGAAGTGTTAGTGTATAAAATCAATATTTAACAAACTTACAATTTTTTTACAAAAAGTTTAGCTGAATTAAACTATTTTTTTGTTAATACATACATAAAAGTATTACGAAATTTTAAGCTGAATTTTTAGTTAAAGTTACGTTTTTTTTTTGCTACATTCATTCTACGAAAATTTAACTATATATTTTTAGTTGAATTAACTAGAAATTTAGTAGGTTCAAAATCAGGTGTTTTTTTAATTAAATTTAACTAAATTTTTTGATAACTTTACAGTTTTATTTTTTTGAGTGCAAAATCAGCAAATTTTCTTGTAGGTTTACAAGCGTTTTTTGCTAACATTACAGTTTTTTTTTTTGAGTGTAGTTAATTTTCTAACGTGAAAAAAATAACATTTTTGATTAGAAATATTCTATTTTGTGTAAAAAAAACTTCTTCCTTAAAGTAATTTTTGAAAAAAAAAGAACAATTTACTAAAAATTTTTTTGAGTGAAAAATTTTTTTTGACTGCAATTTTTTTTTCGAGTGTATTTTTTTTAGTGTAAAAATATTTTTGAGTGACAAAAATACGTTGTAAAATATTTTTGTGACTTACCAATGTTTTTAAAACATATTTAACGGGTTATCAACACATGAATTTAAAATGAAACTAATCTAAAATTCAGGGTTTTACTAATATCTTTTGAACGACTGGACCGATTTGGCTGAAATTCACTACGAACCAGGATACGAACTTCAGGATCCTCCGTAAAGTCTTTCAAAAGTTAGCGTGTTTTCTACAGACGGACAGACAGACAGACGGACGGACATCGTTAGATCGACTTAGAATCATGAATATATTTATGAGCAATTGTCATTAACTTTTAATATTTAAGAAAAAAAAATTGCGATTTTTTTTTCGTGGCACATTGATAAGACTTTGTAGGTAAATAACATTATAAATAAGTAATTCAAATCCGTCCGCGTGCATTAATTTGAGCGATCGCACCCAAAACTATGGCGGTTTAAAGTTAAAATTTTTAAAAAAATTGTCAAAATTACATTTTTTATCCGAAGTTAACCAAACGTACCATTTTGTATTATGCTTACTAGGGCTGTCAAACGGGATCGGTTTTTTAAAATCCCGGGATTCGGGATTTGAAAATTGAAATCCCGGGATCCCGGGATTTTTCGGGATTACGGGATTTTTCGGGATCCCGGTATTTTTCGGGATCTCGGGATTTTTCGAGATTCCGGGATTTTTCAGGATTAAATTTCTTTGATTAAAAAAGTAAAAAAGAAGTAAGAAAATTATAGTCGGTCAAGACCGACCATATAATACCCTACACCAGAGTTTCCCGGACCATGGGTCCCAAGTTCAAACATAGACTGATAAGATCTATACTTTGTCAAATCTTTAATAAGTGTAAAAAGCAATCACTAATCAAATTTGAGTGGAATAGGCTTCTTTTTGTTGACAATAAATCGCTTCAACTGAATATCGGGCGAAATTTCCACATGGGACCTAAGTCCAAAATGGTCCGATGATAATTAGATTTGATAAGGTTATTAAAGTACGCGTTTAACATACACAAACAGAATTTTAATTAAATATTTTCTATTTTCATGAAAATTGAGAGATTTATGTGAAAATCGGGAAGGTGGTTTGTATGGGGGCTACTAGAAGAACTGGTTCGATTTCTTTAAAATTCGGAATGGTGATTTGTGTGTATAAAACATTAATTCCTGCCAAATTTTAAAAAAGATACCTATTAAAATGCGACTATTAGAGTCATTTGAGCCAAAACTAAAGAGGACCTTTGTATGGGAGCTAGGTCTAAATATGGACCGATTTTTTCCAATTTCAATAGGCTTCGTCCTTGGGCCAAAAGAGGCTTAAGTTTTAAATTTCAAGTCAATTGATCGAGAATTGCGACCTGTATCGTGTTTACACCGTTTACATGGACAGACAGACGGACGGACGGACGGACGGACAGACATCGCTAAATCGACTCAAAAAGTGATTCTAAGTCGATCGGTATACTTAAAAGTGGGTCTAGGACCAATATTTCGGGTAGTTACAAACATCAGCACAAACTCATTATACCCTGTACCACAGTGTGGTGTAGGGTATAAATAGTGGACTCTTTATGTTTCAATTTTATTGTGCATATTTTGGGGCTACTGTGGGTTAGTTGGTAGCGTGCTAGCCTATTGAGGCCTATTGGGTTTTATTCCCACGAAAACCCTTGGGTCGATTTCGCTACAACGAAATTATTAAAAATATTATTTCTAATTATTCTGATTGTTATTTAAAGGCAATTAAAAAATTAAGTATACGCCACTTATGCAGTTTTCAAGTAATTATTATTATTTAATGTTTAGCAATGCATTAAAAAACCTTGAGGGGTTTGTTTTCCATAACTACTTTTATTTGCTTTTGGTTTCATCCCATTCCGATTTTGGTTGTTGCAATGTATAATTTTAAAACTAATTTAAAGAAAATTTAAAATAATAAAAACATTTAAAGGAGAAAAGTAATAATATAATATATTTGACTTGCATTTTTTTCTATAAAAAAAAGATTTTCTTGCAATTTTGAACGTCCGGGAACATTTTTATTCTCCTACGCCTAAAACTTATGTGGTACAAAGTTGAGGTCAATCGGATTAAATTTACCCGTGGCGCCCTTCGATTAAAGTTTCGGTTTTTTAGAAAATGTTCGCCAACACCTGCAAACTTTGGTCAAAGGGCTCCGTGACTGTGGCTTAATGTTTAGTGCGTTGGACTATTATTCAGCAAGCCTGGGTAGAATTCTCAGCTCAGCCAAATTCGTGGCCAGCTTCGTTGAAAATTAAAAAAAGTTTTAGTTTTAATTTGTTAATGTTAATGTAACAATAATTGAACAAAGTTGTATTTTGAAAAATAAATTCTCAAACATTTTTAATATATCAAAAATCCCGGGATTTGAGCTTAAAAATCCCGGGATTCGGGATTCATTTTATAACAAAAATCCCGGGATTTCGGGATTCGGGATTTCGGGATTGACAGCCCTAATGCTTACCCAGAGCTAAAATACATATTCAAACATGCATAAAATCGTTGCTAAATATCGAGATATTTGCATTTAACCAATTTTTTTTTCTTCACATTTTCCAATATTTTGGAAATAAAAATGTTTCCAGCGGTTTTATTTTTTTTAGAAAAATATTACCAAATGCATTAACAAAATCTCAACAAATTCTTAGTGAACACCATTATTCTATCTCTAATAGGTAAGAAACAGCAGTGCACTCAAAAAAATAACTTAGTCAAAATATTAGTAAAAGGTGTTGTAATTTACTTCAACGAAACTTTAGCAAAAAAAATTGTAAAAATTTAACTTTTACAGTTTTTTTGGCAATTTACTATTGGTAAAATACAATAATTTTTTGGTATTTTTACTATATTTTCTTGCTAGTTTTTTTTTTTATTTTACTATAATTTTAGCAAAAATATTAGTATTTTCCTTAAAGAAATGGTAATACTTTTTATTTTTTTTTTCTTAGTTTAAAAAAAAAAATTGTTTCAAGTGTTCTAGTGTGAAAAAAAATCATTGCAGATTGATGATGCTGCCAACACCATAGCAAAGTAGCCATCCATCAACTGCATGTGCGCTGAAAAGTAGGCTACACAATTTTTAGTATTTTTTACCATATTTTTTGCTAATTTTACCATATTTTTTGCTAATTTTATATGAAAATTTTTTAAAATTTGCCACCTAAATTGTTAATAAAAAGTTAATAATTTTGAAAAATTATTTTTTTAAAATTTTAACACATAGTTAGATATCTAATCTTCAATATCCAAAAGTTTTTTTTTTATTTTTTTTTTAAATACATGTGAAAAAAATTAAAAATTCGAAAAAAAATTGTTAATTTTTTACAAATTTTACCTGAAAATGTAAGAAATTTCTTGTGTAGACTACTACGCAAATCTCATTTGTTCTACTTAAGCTAAAAAAATGACGCAAAAAAAATAAAAAAGTGAAGTGTTGTTCTTTAAATTTTTTGTTTAAAGTGTTTAAGTGGAAAAAAATCATTTTGGATTTTGATGTTGTTGGAAGTCCAGTTACTGCAACTACAGCTGTTGAGAAGAAGGCAAAAGAAGATGCTGCCACCATCAAGCCGAAGAAACCATCCAACAACTGAAGTAATATGCTGCTATTATTACATTTAAAGAATGTGGTGCTCAGGCAAAAAATTTTTTAGTATATTCACCAAATTTTAAATCAACTACTAATCAGAGAAAAAAATTACTAAATAAAACAGTTTTTTTACCAAATTACAAATTTTTTTATCTATTTCAATTTTACCATTTTTTTTTGGTAATTTTACCATATTTTTTGATAATTTTACAAGGTTGATTTTTTACAAAAATAAAATGGTATTCTTGTAATTTTACCATTTTTTTTCCTAATTTTTTGATTAGCAAAATGGTTTTGCTAATATTACCAAAATTTTTGCAACGTCCAAAACTACAGTTTTTTTTGCTAATTTTAACCATTTTTTTGCTAGTTTTACAATATTTTTTTTTTGAGTGTGGTTTAAAGGGAACATTTTTGAAAAAAAAATTTAATAATTTTGAATTTATTTTTTTTTTAATATTAAATGTCTGATTTTACAGTGTTGTCCTTCACTGAATATTGAAACTATTCAAAGTATGATTAATAATGCTAATATTAAGATTATTACGAAATATTTTAACGTTATTACTAATTTTATCAAGGTTATAAAAAATTTTAGCGATTTTTCGCGATTTTCGCGACTGCAAAAATCAATGGACTAATTTTGAAATATTATTTGAATAAGACATGTCAAAATCTATCAAAATACATTTCTTTTCTACTTTATTTTAAGTTATGTAAGATTTTATATAACCATTAAATTTAAAAGTATCAAAAATTCAAAACCACCAAAAAAACACTAAAACGTCAATTGTTTTTGGGTGCGAATGGATTGAAGATAAAGCATTAAAAAGACTACCAAACGCGCCTTTCACAGACCAATTTCTATAAGCGGCCTGGATGTGCCGTACAAAAAAGTGAAAACTGAAAAACACCGCGGAATTCGCCAATATTAACTTTTGATCAATGTTGCTTTCCATGATTTATTATATTTGCACATACCATTGTTTCTACATGTTCAACTTTCAGCCATGCACATTTGGCTGTCAAATAATGCAAACCTAAAACATCAAAATTTTGCAAAAAATTTAAAAAGTTCATAAAATTTTTGCAATTGAATATTTTTTGGGTGCGTTTGTAAATCAAGTGGGAAATGGTAAATTATAAAGTTCACAAATCATTCGGAACCTTTCGGAATAAAACTGGGAGTGTCCCAGCAAAACTTTGGTAATGGGTAGTGATTATATAACACATTACCAGGTAATGTATATACCTTATTTGTAGAATTATTTTAGGATGTCTTACCAAACATTTGTTCCACAACGTATTATTTTAAAGTGAAAAATAATGCATTACTAATAATTTGCTACGTAATGCATGATTATTGGAAAAAATTTATTTCATTTTTATTATTTCTAAACATTAAATCATGGATGACTTATATTTGATTACATTATGTATTATTTGAAAGTTTGAAATAATGCATTATTTATAATTGGATGCATAATGCATTACAATAACATAAAAAATAATTATTTTATAAAAAAATGCATAAGTTTAAACTAGAGATGGGCTTACCACAGGAAATTTCTAACGACACACACTCACGAGCATATTTTATCTACTTACACTAGACCACCCAAATTTGCAAAAGTATATTTTTGTTCGCTCCACCGGCAGTTTCTGATAGATTGGCCATAAAAAATAATATCTGTGTAAGAACTGGATCTCTCGGTTGCATACAGGCCAGTCGATTTGAACTTTTGACCCCAAAAGTGACCCAAAAGCACTACAAAGCTTTTAAGAGCCATAACTCTTAAAATATGCGTTTTTCCAAAAAATACTATATAAGTTTTATTTTGCAGAATAAGAAAGCAAACATTTCCTTCATACAAATTTTTAGCCTAAGTCTACGACATCGTGGTGTTTTTGGCGGTTAAAATAAAAATTTATGTGAAGACTTCATTTAAAACGACCCTCGTTAAAATTTGGACGGAGGCTCAAATAGTCGGTATCCATTATTTTGTAGAGTAAGATATGTAGTTTTCATAAACCAATTACATTTGGAATTTATATGGGTAATTTCATTACAGAAGAGCCCAAAGCTGACTTTGAAGTTTTGATTATCCAAATGCTGTATACAAATTTGTAAAATTACTTTATTTTAAACGACCCTCATTAAAATTTTAATGGATTACAATCGGTTTCCATGATTTTGAAGAGTTAAAAATGCAGATTTCAAACAAGTGTTGAAAAGTACAGGCATTTTTACCATTAATTGAAAACATGTTAGCAAAATACTATATGAAAAATACTTGGCATCTTATTACTTTTGAACTTGAAGAATAAAAAAATGTTATTACAGTAGAAAATTTCAATGAATTTCATGATTCGGATTGTATTCAAGTGGTCTGCCACACGTTAGATGCCTGGGGAAGTTTTAATAACTTGGCTGATTTTCAACAGATTTTAGTTTTTAGTACCTTATTAGAGAGGCATTTTACTCCAAATAAAAATTCTTTAACCACCTGAATTCAAATTTAACTTAAAATACAAAAAAAATGAGAAAACAGAAAAAAATCATATTTTTCCTTGTAATCCGTTTTTTAAAATTCAAGGCCGATGCGGGACGCCTTACCCATGTCCAAAAAACCTAAATTTTTATGAGACATATTTTTACCAATAAATGAATGTATCTAGGGTAAGTTATGGTTAATGTCTTCCAATTTCATTATTTTGGAGCACCATATAAAATATACCAGAGTCTAAAAAAAACTGCAATTTTCAAAATTTGAAAAAAAATCGAACTAATTGTGCTCACATCTCGAATTATGGATTAAAAATTGTGTAATTTAGAGTAGAATTTTAAGACTTAAAAAAAAATCTAAGGTTTCGGACTTTTTCAAAAATTCGATTTTAATTTTATACATTAAAAAATAACTGATAATTAATTCGAATAATTTTTAAATATTTTTTTTCTAAAACTACATTTAAATACCAACAAAAAGTCGTCCAACTTATTGTAAGATATCTATATTTTTTACTGGTCAAAATTAATGGAAAATTTCAATTTTTTATTTTTTTTTGAAAAAAACGCCATTTTAAAAAATTGATTACTCAACACCAACTTGGTATAAAAGTCTGAAAATTTGCATTTAATACGTACTAAAATATATCCAAAAAAATTAATCGAAGGGGGTAGGGTCTAAAAGTGAGTGATTTGGCCTGGAATTTCCCAAATATTTTCCAAAAAGTACACATCTAACTCTTCAAAATCATGGAAACCGATTGTATCCACTAAAATTTTAACGAGGGTCGTTTAAAATAAAGTAATTTCACAAATTTGTATACAGCATTTGAAAAATCTGAACTTCAAAGTCAGCTTTGGCCTCTTCTGTAATGAAATTACCCATATAAATTCCAAATGAAATTGGTTTATGAAAACTACATATCTTACTCTACAAAATAATGGATACCGACTATTTGAGTCTCCGTCCAAATTTTAACGAGGGTCGTTTTAAATGAAGTCTTCACATAAATTTTTATTTTAACCGCCAAAAACACCACGATGTCTTAGACTTAGGCTAAAAATTTGTATGAAGGAAATGTTTGCTTTCTTATTCTGCAAAATAAAACTTATAGGGTATTTTTTGGAAAAACGCATATTTTAAGAGTTATGGCACTTAAAAGCTTTGTAGTGCTTTTAGGTCACTTTTGGGGTCAAAAGTTCAAATCGACTGGCCTGTATGCAACCGAGAGAACCAGTTCTTGCACAGATATTATTTTTTATGGCCAATCTATCAGAAACTGCCGGTGGAGCGAACAAAAAAATACTTTTGCAAATCCCATACATTTTTTGGGTGGTCTAACTTACACTCACTTACAATCACGTGAGTAAATTTAATACAAAATTACTTTTTCGCTACTCGTAACACCTTATATATTATCTTCTGGTATGCTATATTATTTCATTTCTGGTAACCTATAAAATATCATATATTTTACTCCTTACTCGTATTCTTCGTTATAAATTTATAACTTATTTTATACCTTACTGGTATTCTTTGTGATAATGTGGATGCATTACTTTGAGTCTCATCGCCTGTTAAAATCATCAATGCTGCAATGTATAAAATAAGAGATCCTATACCTTATTTTATACCTTCTTTGGTAATCTAAGTTTTGCTGGGGTGCATCGCAAAAAACAGACTTTTTAAAAAATTCACGTTTTTTCTTCCCATCTTTGGAGACCTGCAGCTTCGTAACCATTGCGAGCACATCACTCGAATCAGTCTCAGATTGTGCATATATGCAAGGGCTTTTATCATGTGTATTTGAATTTTAAAATTACAGTTTGCACCAAAAGCTACAATCAAAAAACCTCGAAAAATTTAAAATTTAAAAAAATTGGTATCAAAGATTTAGGTCCATGTAACTTTTTTCTTATTGATGGCACATCCACTGAACCTACACCAAATAATTGCCCAAGTCTACTGATTAAACGGTATTAAATTTGGAGCAATAGCTTTAACGCACCCAACAATATGGAACTTTGAACGAAAAATTTCGTGAGAGTATCAAGCGATTTTTTTACATTTTTCAACTTTGCTCGTTCCTTACCATGAGATAATGAGACTATTTGCGCTTTTCCTTTGCAGAATTACTCATTATGGTTCCCTTAACATATCTACATTCACAGGTACCACCTAGTTTACAAATAAAAATGTTATTGCGAAATTAAAAGTTAATGACAAAAGTCCTTATATACTTTATGGGGTCCTAGACCAATATTTGGAGGTGTTACACACGGAAAAACAAACTTATATATACCCTCTATAACTAGAGTGGAGGGTATAAAAATCTTAAAATTTCTTTCAATCTTTTATTTAAGCTTAATTCCGAATAATAAATCCGTACGCCCTTCGATAAAAATTTGGCATATTTATAAAATTTCTACCAAAATTTTGGATTTTTGAAAAATTAACAAGTGAGAGTGTCATAGTATTTAAAGAATGGTCGAATTATAAAAATATGCGTTGCCTATGCTTATTAAAGGCGATTACAAAATTAAGTATACGTCTCTTAAAAGTTTTCAACAAGCAAAAATAAAACTTTGTCTGCAATTCCAGATCATGTTGGTAACCATTGCGAAATAATGTAAGAGACAAAAAAGTTGAAAGAAAGTATGAAGTGAGGTTAAGATTGCTAGAAATAGAATTGTAGTGTTGGAAACTGTCAAAATTTATTCTGTAGAAACTATGAATATTCACATATATAAAAAACAGTTTTCATTAACAAGACAAACCGACATTTAAAATCCTACTGATGATGACACTAACTGGGGTGTTTGAAACCGGTATAGGAAATACCAGAAATGTCTATAATTTTTAGAAATTCAATTTTTCTTCTGCATTTTTTCAACTTGAACCCTTATAACAAATATAATTAGAGCCCGTGCTCGATCTGTACTTACAGAAAAAATCAAATAACTTTGTCAAATTACTAGGAAAAGTCTCGTAATCCCATTTTACCAATATTTGACAGTTTTCCTTGTTTTTTAACAAATCGAAATTTACATTTTTTTGTAATTTTAATTTTTTTTTTTGTAATTTTACAAATTTCCAAGATAATTTTTAAAAAAAATCTAGTAAATTCACGAAAATTCCTTGTACACTCAAAATAATAATTCTGTTAAATTACAGGAAAATTCTGCTAATTTAACAGAGTACACCATACTTTTCCAGCTAACAACATTTCTTGGTAATTTTACTAAAAAACTCTGTAAAATGATTTTGACAAAAAAAAAACTGTTAATTTACAGAGTTTATAGTAAAATGTTCTTTAAATATGAAAGCTATGTAATTTTACTTTTAAACTCTGTAAAATGATTTGGACAAAAAAAACTGTTAATTTACAGAGTTTCTAGTAAAATATTGTTTAAATAAACCATCATTTAGCTAAGAAAACTATATAAATTTACATATATTTGTTAAATGCATTTGATACAAAAAAAAAATTAACAGAAAAAACTCTGTAAATTTACAAAGTTTAGTTAAATGCATGTTATTTTCTAAAATTTTTATAAGATTTCTGGAAAAAAATTTTATAACTTTTTTTGCTACTTTTTCAACTTTTTCTCAAAAAAAAAAAAAAAATATACAAATAAAATTTTGATGTTTGGTAACAAAAACAAAAACTGCTCAAAACAGAATTTTTTGGTTATTAAAAAAAAATACGAAGTATTTTGCTTAAATCTGTATTTTAGCAGAAAACTCTATTAATTATTTGTAAAATTAAGATTACAAAGTAAAAAGTAATATAACAGAGGAAACTTTGTTTTTTTGTCAGAACAAAATACAAAGCATTTTCTTTAAATCTGTATTTTGACAGAAAACTCTGTCAAATATCTGTCGAATTGAAATTACAGTCATTTTACAGAGTATTTTACAGTTATTATTTTGAGTGTAATTTTAATTGCGCCAAAAAACTGTAAATAAACAATTTTATTGGTAAAAAGCTTGTAAAATTACTAGGAGTTTTCGTAAAATAGGAGTTAGCAAAAAATCTAGTAAAATTACGAAACCTCTTTGTAATTTTATCGTGTCAAAAAATTTGTATATTTACAATTTTATTGGTAAAAGCCTTGTAAAATTACAAAATTATTAGAAAAAATCTTGTAAAATTACTAGAAATTTTTTGTCAAATAGGAGGTAGCGAACAAAAAAAGTTACAAGCTTTTCTTGTAATTTTACAAGGTTTTTGAGTCAAGTAATTATAACACCGTCCGAAAAAAATGAAAAAAGTCGTTGAACACGAACTGGATAATATACGTTTGAGCCTAGAGACTACATGTAGTAAAACTGCATTTATAGTTTTTCATTTCGTGATCCTGGTTCCTTTTAAAAGGACTTTAAAGTTTAGAGGATTAAATTTTATAAAATATTTTTTTAATATTTGTACTTGTCCTATGGTGTCACTATTGATAGCAAATAAAAGAGAAGGATCTCTTGTAATTTTCTTATTTTATTATTTTTACATATCAGCAAAAAGAGGCAAGTTACGCCCATTCAAAAATGTATCCTTTAAAATCTATATAAATAAAAATCAATTGTCGTTCGTTGGTAACCGCATCAGTTGAGAACGGCTGGACCGATTTGCACAATTCTTTTTTTGAAATGTTCGTCATAGTCCAACTTAGGTTTTTACGTAAAGAAAAATTGACCACGCCCACTTTTACGCCCACATTTTTCAATTTATCTAAAATCGAAAAACGGCTGCACCGATTTGGGTATTTTTGTATTAAAATGTTCGTAGCAATCCAATATAAGTTTTTAGTGAAAGAAAAATCAACCACGCCCACTTTTACGCCCACTTTTTCAATTTATCTAAAATCTGAAAACAGCTGGACTTGAATTTTTAATCATATTCCAACTTTGGTTTTTGCGTAAAAAAGAACTTGACCTCACCCACTTTGGCTAATTTTTGTTGAAAATTTTCATCATAATTCAACTAGGGTTTTAACGGATAGTAAAATTTCCCACGCCCACTTTTTTTATGTATGGAAAAAACTATAACGGTTATAGTCCGCCAAAGATTCTTAAGGAAAGAAAAATTGTCCACGCCTACTTTTACGCTCACTTTTCCCAATATTTATATTTTAAATCATGGAATGGCTGAATCAATTTGTCTATTTTTGTTTTTAATGTGCGTCATATTCCAACTAAGGTTTTTTGGAAATAACAATTTTCCATTTCTACGCCTACTTTTGAATGGAGGGACCGAGTTGGTTTAATTCAAATAAGGTTTTTACTTTAAGGAATGATGTTTTCGATGTATATAAAAACTGCTCTATAGAAAAATAAAATATAGAATAATAAAATATAAATAAAAATCAAATGTAGTTCGTTGGTAATCGGATCACTTGAGAACTGACCGATTTGGATAATATTTTTTTTTTTTTAAATGTTCATCTTATTTTTTTAATGTTCGTCTTAGATTTTTTCGGAAAACAAATTAATCACTCCCACTTTTACATCTCCTTTTTTCGATATATCTAAAATCGGGTCGCCATAGTCCAACTAAGGTTTAAACGGAAATAAAAATTGTTCACGCCCATTTTTATTTCGATACATCTAAAACGGAAGAACGACAGGGCCGATTTGGCTATTTTTTGACATTCGTGATAGCACAACAAACGTTTTTGTTGTGCTATACTTCCACTTTTTTCAATAAATCTAAGATCGGAGAGCGAATGATCTGATTTGATAATTTTTTTCTTTAATGATCATTATAGACCAAGTAAGGATTTTACGGAAATAATTATTGTACTACCCCACTTCAAAGCCCACATTTTTCAATAACCTTAAAATTTGCAACACTTGAGAACGCCTGGACCGATTTGGCTATTTTTTTGTTTTAAATGTTCTTTATAGTTCATATAATTAGTCGGAAAGAAAAATTCTCCTCGCCAACTTTTTTTTGATATATCTAAAATTAATTTTTACTCCAACTCGATCTATTAAAAAAAAATATTTCTTAATAGATTCCGCATAAACTTGGTCCAAATCAAGTTTAACTTACCACACAAATTTTAACGCCAACTTTTGTCTAAATAAGTCGACTACTAATGACCGGACCGATTTTTTTATGTTAATAATAGTTCTAATTAGGTTTTTAAGGAAATATAAATGAGAAAAGTGTCCCGAAAAAATGGAAAATTCGGGAAAACTGTAAAGGGTTGTTTGAACTCAAGACGATAGCTCACAGTAAGAACGAAGGATATGCGTAATTCATTGTTGTGTTGTTCATAATGATACTAAAGAAGTTTTAAATTTGTACAGGTCGCAAAGTCGAAGACATGGTTATTTTTTTTTGTTCTTAAAATATAATTTGAAGATGATTATCTGCCTAATCGGGTCCTTAAAAACTACTCCCACAAATCTTTGTAAGCCAAGAAATTCATTACATTTTTTGCAGGGCTATATATTGGAAGCGAGATGAAATATAACACTGATCTTATATTTGGGCCAGCAACGCGGACCGGGCCAGCTAGTCATTAATAATTTTCAACAAAATATTTCGATAAAGTTTTCAAATGACTTTATTTACATCTTTTTATCCTGATATGGCAAAATATAAAAATGGAAAAATAAGGGGAGATCCTCCTCTTTCATCTGCCGTCACCAGTGTCATCCTAGGACAATTTAAAAAATTTTACAAAAGGTATTCTTAAAAGCTTTAGAGTCCTTTTAAAAGGAAGCAGGATCACCAAATAAAAAACTGTAAATGCAGTTTTACTCCATTTGATCTATACTTTCAGACGTATATCACCCGGGTCATGTTTAATATTGGCTGTCGGTGCAATAGTTCACTAACTTCAAATGCGTGTAAAAACTCTAGCACTAAACAAAAAAAGGGGGGTGTTATGGAAAATGTCAACATTCATTTGCTTTTGGTTTCATACCAATACGATTTTTATTGTTGCACTGTGTAATCATAAACACTAATTGCTCTTTCCTCCCTACCATAATATTGCAACATGTTGTAATTATTTTTTTTTTTTTTATTATTTTTATTTATTTTTAACGACAAAAATCAAACTAAATGTTAAACTTAAGTTACCGGTAGTAGGGTAATAAAATTTCTTATTCTATGACGATGGTCATGATCATCATTATTAGTGAAATTTTAAAATTGTTTTTTTTTGCGCCAGCCACAAACAACTGAAAGACTCTTCTTTTATATTGGTTTAGGTGTTTCTGTTGTTGTTGTTGCCACTTCAGAAACAGTCAATATCATCATCATCATCTATTGGATTTTGGTTTAGAATTCACGTTCGTTACCAATATATACAAAACACATTAAAAATTTTCGCTGTAAAATACTTGTTTTCTTGACTTGAAACTAGTTTTTGCACATATACAACATGTATTTTTTATTTTACTTTTTTTTTTAGTTTTTGTTAAAAACAAAATGTGGTTCTCTTTCTTTCTTTTTATTTATTTTTGTGTTTTCTGCAGCATCCGTATTTATTTTTTGTAAAAATTATGTTTGAAGACAAATGAATATTATGACGATTTCTTTTTTTGTTTCTTGATTTTTTTTGTAGGAGGTTTAAGGTGGACCCTCAACGTGTGGGAAAATTTTAAACTCCCATGTTTTTAAAATCGGAGGTCAATTTTGGGTAAGGTTGGGATTAAATAAAATTTTTTAAAAATATAAGCTCGATCGGTTAAAAATTACGCATTGAGAAGAAAATTGGGTCAAAAAAAAAAAAAAACAAGTAGAAAAGTTAAATTCGACTTGGCCGAATCTATGAATACCCTCCACAATGACCTTTTTAAGTGATAGTAAATATTCTAACGTGAAAAAAATAACATTTTTGATTCGAAATATTTTATTTTGTAAAAAAAAACTTTTTTTTGAATTTTTGACAAAAAAAAATAATTTACTGACGTTTGAATTTAAGGTGAATTTAAGGTGAAACTAATCTGAAATTCACGGTTTCGCTAATAACTTTTGAACCACTGGACTGATTTGGCTGAAATTCAACACGGCCTGGGGAACGACAAATATATATGCCATGCTTCAGCATACTCAGAGTTGCCTTTCAAAAGTTAGCGTTTTTTTATATCGTAAATTCACGAAAAACCCTTGCCGAAATTCAGTCTTTTGCTCATATCTTTTGAACCACTGGACCGATTTTGCTGGATTGCATTACCAACCTGACCAGGTAAATGACCAACATATTTGCCAAACTTCAGGAGCCTCTGTATAGTCTTTCAAAAGTTAGCGTGTTTTCAACAGACAGACGGACGGACGGGCATCGCTAGATCGTCTTAAAATCGATCGAGGATCATGAATATATATTCATTATGGGGTCCTACACCAATATTTCGAGGTGTTACAAACGGAATGACAAACTTATATATACCCTCCATCACTAGAGTGGAAGGTATAAAAATATATGTCTTGCGATACATCATTTTTGTATACCCTCCACTCTAGTGATAGAGGGTATATATAAGTTTGTCATTCCGTTTAAAGCTCATCAAAATATCGGTATGGGACCACATAAAGTATATGTATTCATGGTCCCCGATCGATTTTAAGACATTCCGTCTGTCTGTGGAAATGGTGATCACGGCCAAACTATTACACGGAGATAACTGAAACTTAACCTATTTATTGGAAGTTCTCCCGAGAAGTTTGGTATTGCATTTGAGCGATATTGATTCAGCGGTTCAAAATTTATGATTGAAAATGTAAGGACACCTCAAAAATTTTAGTACATTCAACATAACCTAAAAATACCAAATGCTTTAATTCGGCTGCTGGTTGACATATGTGAACATAATTGAACACCAAATGGTATTTAAACAAGTACGAACATATTTTTTTGACAAAAAAAGAAAGAAATCGCGGATTTTTTTTTTATAAAATTTTTTTTTTTCGCGGAATTTTTTTTTTAAAAGCAATTTCCTTTTAAATACAGATTTTTCCAATAATCTTTTAGGAATTGTGGAGGATATCACTACATTCGGCAAGGCCGAATTTAACTATTGTACTTGTTTTAAATTAATTTTTATGAGCCGAACACGCCTACCGACGCCTATTCCACTTTACAGAATCCATAATTCTCTCCACAATGCCCAAAACCTTTTGAATAAAAACGATTTTATGAAATTCAAATTTCAGCCAAAAATCCTCCAGCAATAGCATGGGGGTAAACTCACTTTTTCATTCCGAGTGTCACGTATACACTCAAAATAATTCTACAGTAAAAGTTTTAGTAAGTGATTTTGTACCCAAATCTACTAATAAGTTACTAATTTTGGTATCTTGAAAGTACTAAAATTAGTAATTTTTACCGGATCTACATTTTGTCAAATCTTTAATAAGTGTAAAAAGCACTCACAAATCAAATTTGAGTGGAATAGGCTTCATTTTGTTGACAATAAACCGCTTCAACTGAATATCGGGCGAAATTTTCACATGGGACCTAAGTCCAAAAATGGTCCGATGATAATCAGATTTGATAAGGTTATTAAAGTACGCGTTTAAAATACACAAACAAAATTTTAATTAAATATTTTCTATTTTTATGAAATTTGAGAGATTTATGTGAAAATCGGGAAGGTGGTTTGTATGGGGGCTACAAGAAGAACTGGTTCGATATCTTTAAAATTCGGAATGGTGATTTTTGTGGATGAAACATGATTACCTGCCAATTTTCGAAAAGATACCTATTAAAATGCGGTTATTAGTCATTGAGCCAAAACTAAAGAGGACCTTTGTATGGGGGCTAGGTCTAAATATGGACCGATTTATTCCAATTTCAAGAGGCTTCGTCCTTGGGCCAAAAGAGGCTTAAGTTTCAAATTTCAAGTCAATTGATTAAAAATTGCGACCTGTATCGTGTTTACACCGTTTACATGGACAGACGGACGGACAGACAGACAGACGGACGGACGGACATCGCTAAATCGACTCAAAAAGTGATTCTAAGTCGATCGGTATACTTAAAATTGGGTCTAGGACCAATATTTCGGGTAGTTACAAACATCAGCACAAACTCACCCTGTACCACAGTGTGGTGTAGGGTATAATTAGTTATTAAAAATTATAACAAAATAAAGTACAAATTGGTGACCGTGGACATAAAAAGGGATACAATTTTTTGTTAAACAAATAGAACATTTTTATGTCAGCAGAAGTTCAGACCTGGTGAAAAGGTAATTTTGGCGAACAAAATTGAGAAAAAAATTTTTGATCAAAAAATTTTTTTTTTTTTTGATGAAAAAAAATATTTTTTTGTAAAACCTCTTTAAAAAAAGTAAAACCACTTTAAAAAAAATCAAAAAAATGGAAAATTAGTAATATCTCGAAAACCGTTACAATTTTGGACTTAATTTTCGGCTTTATTAATAAGTTCCCAATATTACTTGCTTGTCAGTTCTTCTTATTAAAAATAAACAAGAATTCTAAATTTGCCCCCGCAGAGGTTAAAGTGTTAAGATGAAACTTACAATTTCATTTCATTAACTATGTAAAATCTAAACTTGCATATAGAACGTGTGAATTTCATTGAAACAATAGTATTTTTTTTTAAAAAGTTACAAAGTGAAAAATGAAGAGCAACTCACGCATAAAAAATTTTAATGAAAGTGGTACGTACGCACATCTTCATAAATTATTTCAATACAAAAAAAAATAATTTTAATGATAGATAGCGAAGAAGAAAAAAAAACATATTTAGGAAGTGCATAAAACTTATCCCAGCAAAATTTTCGGTTGCAAAGAAGCGATTGTGGAACAACTTATACTTCCCTAGAACCTGTTCTAATTCTTGTGCAACACCGATTCTTTTTACAAAGGGATTGTCCCAAAAGCAACAGGTGTTTGTAAGCAAAATTAGAACATATTTTTGTTCCTCAGAATCGGTTCTAGAAGTGAAATTTGGAACAGAAATAAGAATTAAAGAAATATTTTGAATTGCATTAATTTATTTAACAAAGATAAAGAAAATCATATATAAATGGAATATTTACATTTTTTTAATACACATTTATCCTTTTTCGCCTCCAAAGTTGCATTTTGGGCCTAGGAATAATGACATACCAGAACATGGATTTTCTGCAAACAAAAATAAAATCATAATATTATTAGTATTTAACCCGACAATGAAAATTTAATTTACTCACCAATTTCAACAAAGTTCAACAATTTTCACCATTATATCCTGCTATTTTAAGAGAATTTCGTGTTTAGTCTTGGTTAACAAAAATAAATTTATATTTGTTTTTAATTTTTTTGACACATAATTTATTTTTAATTCCTGAGAACCAAAATGTTATGAAACTTCGATTGCAGAGAACAAGCTTCACAATAATTTCCACTTAACTTGTTCTGAATAATTAAAGTGTAATAGTGTATGGTTACCGAAGAACCTGTTCTAGAACAAGTGTTGGCAGAATCGGTTCTGAAAAATTTTCCTGGGATGATTAAAAAAATCCCAAAAAAAAAATTTCCAAAAATTAAAAAAAATTGAAACCGGAAATTAAGCAACTCTTTTTTAAGAGATTTGCCAAAATGATTGCCAAGAACTTACAATTAGTTAGAACCAAGATTTTATAAACCTATACAATGTTCAACAAAGATTCAATTTACTAAAAATTCAAACTAATTTTAAATTTAAATTGCATACAATAGAAATCGTGACTAAATGATCGATTTAAAATGAAACGTCTATTTCATTTTTATAAAAAAATAAAATAAATAAAACACATACAATTAAAAAAAAAAAAAAAATTAAATATTTTTTTGCATACCAAAATGCATACATAATTTATTAAACAAAGAATTGTAGTAGCGAATAATTTATAATTAGTGCTGTAAAAGATTGATTTCATTTTTATAGTCGGTACTAAAAAAATAAATTCGAGTTCATAAGTGGGAACTAATTCTAATTGGAGGGATTCAAAAATAAACCAAATGTAATCAAATGCAATTAAAATAACAAAAACAAACAAAAAGATTAAATTCGGCTTGGCCGAATCCATGAGTACCCTCCACAATGCCCAAAACATTTTAAAAACAAATGAATTTGAGTGCAAATTTTTTTTAAGTAGCCGAGTAAAAATAATTTAATATGATCTTATATACTTTTATATAGTCATATTATTTCATATATGATCATGTGTGACACTATGTCTTGCGAGATAAATTTATATAATAAATTTTGATGTGCGATTTTTTTAAGATATCGCCATACATAATTATATGTTGTAACATCTGGTCCCATGCATCATTCCAAATTTCTAAGTGTTTTATATAAAATTTTATATGCCTCCATTATTTTTTAATTTTTCTAAGTTTTTTCCAAGAACATATTTTTATCGCAAATATTTGCAACATGTTTTTTATAAAATTTCATATGACTTCATATTTTTTTATTTTTCTTAGATTTTTGCAAGCACCACTTTTTTATCACGAATATTTTCTAAGTGTTTTATATAAAATTTTATATGACTCCATCTTTTAATTTTTTTTTTTTAAACCCGAGTAAAAAAAAAAACTTTTAAGATCTAATTTGATCTCAAAATTGGCGGTATCAAGTTGTATCAAATAATTATCTTATTGTTTTATTTTAGATACACAAATATAAAAAATGATACAATTAGATCCGAATTTTGGTCACATCCAAATAAATCCAGTTGATCTTATTTTATATAAATAAATGTAGATTTATATAATTATATAAAGTCATATATATTTATGTATTACCTCAAATAAGAAAATGGAGCCATATAAAATCTTTCATATAATTAGATCTGAACATATAAAAACTCATATATATTTTAATATGATTGTATCAAATTATATATCATTATATCAAAACTTTTTTACTAGGGAATTTAAGTTTTTTTCAAGGAAAATTTTTTTATCGCAAATATTTTCTAAGTGTTTTATATAAAATTATATATGACTCCATTTTTTAAAATTTTTCTAAGTTTTTATAAGGACAAAGTTTTTATGAGAACATTTTTTGGATCTGTTTTAGTACGTATTAAATGAAACTTTCACTCAAATTTTCAGCCTTTAATACCAAGTTTGTGTTGAGTAATCAATTTTTCAAAATGTCGATTTTTTCAAAAATATTAAAGATATAAATTTTCAATTAATTTTGACCAGCGAAAAATTAGATATCTTAAAAAAAGTTGGACAACGTTTTGATGGTATTTTATTGTAGTTTTAGAAAAAAAAATATGAACAAATTATTCGAAGTTATTGTCACTTATTTTTTAACGTTTAAAAATTAAGATCGACTTTTTGAAAAAGTTCGAAATCTTAAATTTTTTTAAAGAAGTCTAAAAATTCTACTCTAAATTATGCAACTTTTAAGCCATAATTTGAAATGTGATCACAATTCGTTCTATTTTTTTTTTCAAATTTTGAAAATTGGACTTTTTTTGACTCTGCTTTATTTTATATGGTGCTCCAAAAAAATTAAGTTGTTAGATATTGATCGCAACTATACTTAGAATAATGATTTAGAGTAAAATTCCTCACTAATAAGGTGCAAAAAACTTAATTCGATTGAAAATCAGCCAAGTTATTACAACATCCCCAGGCATCTAACGTGTGTCATGCCACTTGATTAAGTAATACGAGTCCCATTTTTGAAATTAATTGAAATTTTCTACTGTAATTGGGGCATTCCATGTCAAATCAGACACTTTGAAAAATGTTTATTCCAATTTGTTTACAGTTTTTAGTACCCTTCGAAAACTCCTCGTGGTAAATTTTCAGATTTTTTTGATGACCCGTTCAAAAGATATCAAATTTTTAAAAATTGGAAGTTCGTTCCTTTACTAAAACTTCTTTTACTCATAACTTCTTCAAAAATGGTCCAAATTTCAATTTTTTTTTCCTCAAAATTTTTATTTTTTTACGTACTTTTAAAAAAAAAAATCCCAAAAAAATTTTTAAAAGCGCTCTAGTATGCGATTTTTGAGTTTTAAAATTTTAATCTCATTTTTGAAAATGTTTGTGCTCTTCGATTTTTTTGAAATTTTTTTGTGTAAAACTTCTATCGATTCTACAAATTTTTTGCACAGGAGGATCGTGGGATAACGATTATTACTATTTTTTAAAATTTTTTGAAAATTTTATTGTAATTGTCCAATCTTTACATCATTTGTACTGCTCCAATGGTGCGTCATATAGGGGTCCTTTATAAGACCGACCCCCATTAATTTTTCAGTCTTAACATTTCTTTGGAACAAACTAATACCCTATCTCCAATTTCTATGGGGGCTCCCACACAAAACGCCCTTTTTAAAATTTGCTCCAACCGCTCTAACTGCCCTAAGAAAGCCCTTAGAGCAATCAAATGTATGACCGACCCACAATATTTTTTTAGCCCAAACATTTTCTCTGAACACACCTACCCCCTTTCTTTAACTGTTAAGGCGGTCCCCATAAAATTTTTTTATTTTTTGTAAATTTGTTTTATTTAATCAGCTTCTACCGGTCCAATGGTGCGTCCGAGAGGGGTCATTAGTGAAACCGATCCCCATTTATTTTTACCCTACAACATTTTCTTAAAACATACTTACGCCCTATCTCCACTCCCTAAGTAGGCTCCCATACAAAATTACATTTTTATAAAATTTGCTCCAACTGTTATTTGTATGGGAGCCTACTGAGTGGAGATAGTGCGTAGGTATGTTTTAAGAAAATGTTAAAGGGTAAAAATAAATGGGGGTCGGTCTCACTAATGACCCCTCTCGGACGCTCCATTGGACCGGTAGAAGCTGATTAAATAAAACAAGTTTACAAAAAAATAAAAAAAATTGTATGGAACCGCCTCAACAGTTAAAGATAGAGGGACGGTGTGTTCAGAGAAAATGTTTGGACTAAACAAATATTGTGGGTCGGTCATACATTTTGTTACTCTAAGGGCAATATTAGGGCAGTTAGAGCGGTTGGAACAAATTTTAAAAAAATATAGTTTTGTGTGGGAGCCCCCTTAGAAATTGGTGATAGGGTATTAGTTTGTTCCAAAGAAATGTTAAGATGTAAAAATTAATGGGGTTCGGTCCTATAAAGGACCCCTCTATGACGCACCATTGGAGCAGTAGAAATGATTTTAAGATTGAAAAATTACAATAAAACTTTTTCAAAAAATTTTAAAAAATTGTAATAATCGTTATCCCACGATCCTCCTGGGCAAAAAATTTGTAGAAGCGATAGAAGTTTTACACAAAAGAATTTCAAAAAAATCGAAGAGTACAAACATTTTCAGAAATGAGATTTAAATTTTAAAACTTAAAAATCGCATACTAGAGCGCTTTTAAGAATTTTTGGGGATCTTTTTTAAAAAAGTACTTCAAAAAACAAAAATTTTGAAAAAAAAAACTTGAAATTTGGACCATTATTGAAGAAGTTATGAGTAAAAGAAGTTTGAGTAAAGGATCAAACTACCAATTTTTAAAAATTCGATATCTTTTGAACGGGCCATCAAAAAATTCTGAAAATTTACCACGAAGAAGTTTTCGAAGGGTACTAAAAACTGCAAACAAATTTGGAAAATCTTAAAAAAAAAAATTTAAAAGTGTCCTATTTGACATGGAATGCCCCAATTACATTTTTTTTATCCTTCATGTCCCATTGAAATTTTTTTTGAATTTTCCAAATTAAAAAAAAAAAAATAAAATTGGAGATTTCAAACCAGTGTTGAAAAATGCAGGCGTATGGATGGCAGGTGGATTGTTTTTGTGACCCCAAAAAATTTTTTCGCGGAGTTTTTTTTTTTCAAAAAAAAAAAGGAAATTTTCTCATAGTTAAAAAAACTTTAACCAAAATACTGATTAGGGATCAAAAAGACTACTGCGGTACGTTTCGTGGTACAAAATTTAATTTAAAATATCAACTCCTAATATAGAAAAATTCAAAAATGCAACTCGAAAATAATGAAAAATTATTTTTTTGTAGCTTTTAAATCATTCACTAGAATATCAAATAACAATTTAACCAACTACTGCATATTTTTTTAACAACAATAGTATTTTGAAAATTTAACAATAAGCATTCTTTTTCTTAAAAAAAAAAATAGTAAAATACTAGAATGTATTGTAAACAAAACATAAATTTTAACCGAACACGGTATTAATGGTAACAAGTTTTCAAACTCAAGGTTGAATGAGAGCATGCATAAAAATTTAATTCAATTCACAAACAAAACAACAAACCAAAAATACAAAAATTTCAATACAAACATTTACAAATCTTTATGGAAAAATAAAAAAAATGTATATTTTTTTCCATATACGAATTCGAATTCATTAACATTTAACTTCTCACACCACCAACCAGTTACCAGTTCTGTACCACCAATCAACTAGCAAAAAGCAACCAGCAGCATTTAAATCATTAAACTTCAATTCTAATTTGTTATTAACTTAAAACTCGACATAATTTATAAATGACACAAATTCCAATATAATATTTATAACGGAGTTTTAGAATAGAAAATTTCTTAAGTATATATCAAGAAATCTTTTTTAAATTTCAACTCAGTGAAACTGAAATAAATGTTATAAAAAACCGGCAGTTTTTGGAATTAAGAAAAACTGTAAATGCAGTTGTGTAAACAAGACCTTGAACCATCACTGAGCAATGTTTAAGGATTACCCCACTTTATCCGTAAAAGTTACAGAGGGTTAAAGTTGAAAAATCGATAAAAATGGCTTGAAATAATCCATAGTTTTTTCATTATTTCGCTTTTTTCTTAAGTTCTCCTTATATTTCAATCTTTTCCGGCATAACACAAAGTCAGTACATATAAGAGATTATTTTTATGTTGGTTTGATAGATGCTTCATCGCTTGGTAAGAAGTTATAAGACGGTTAAATTTTGAAACCAAAAATTAAGAGTTTTTAAATTTTCGAGGTTTCTTGATCAGGGATTTCGGCCCCCTCTATAAAATGAAAAAAGTTGAACTGGAGTTGGTAGCTGTTGTAATTCTTAACATTTTGGAATTAATCCCGTTAATGTGCCACGAATAGTTAAGGAGTTTCAGCAGATCAAAGTTCGCAAGAAAAAACGTAATTTTTTTAAAATACCAGTTTTTCGCGAGGCACATTCGCGGTTTCATTCGAAATTTGGTGGACTCTTGCGTAAACCGAGTTTTTTGTGAGTTTACATAAAAAAATCACTGGCGGGTTTATAAAAAATAAATTGCAAAAATTTTATGGCATTTTTGAAAATTGTGCGAAATTTGCAAATCTGTTTCCTATTTTTTTTAGTAGCAATTAATGCATCATGTTCATTTTAATACACCAAAAGACGTGCCTTAACGAGTAGAACTGATTTGCTTTTTGACTTTTTACTTTAAGCCATTCTGAGCGGAAAGCGCGATGATTTTATCTAAACCTGTTTTGATCTGGCACATCCAAGGCTTTACACGAAATCGTATGAAATTTTTTTTAAATGAAAGCCCACTTGATGTGTCATCATAAAATCACAGGCGGGTTAAAAAATTTTGATGATTATAGATTTTTTGGACCATATTAAATTTTCTTGTTATAAAAAAGCATCACCGATTTTTTTTTAACTACTGGTACAATGATACGATTTTCCGTGATTTTCTTCAGTAATACCAACGCGTATTGCCTAAATATGTTATAAAAAATTGTGAAACTTTTCTTTTACCGCGAATTAATCGCGATTTTAGGTACTTAGATATTTTTTTTTAAATCGTTTGGTCATTAAAGGGTTAAATTTATATCATATATTTTAGAAGAAATGATATATCCTGGCATGTTTTAATAACGCATGCAACAAATGTGTAGAAAATAAAATCTTTAAAATATTTTTAAGATTTTTAAAACCGCTAAATCTTAAAACCGCTATAACTTTTGACCCCCTTGCGCGATTTAATTGACGCGAACGAATTTCTTATTCTTAAATAGCATCTAATATTTATGCCAACTTTCATCGATGTGCCATCAAAACAAAAATCACATCTTTTTTAACTCAAAATTTAAGTCTAAAACGGAACTCCTCATATAAAATTTGAAAAAAAAAATTTTAATATTTTTTTGTAAAAAATAAAAAATAAGTTTAAGATCCCAAGTAAAAACGAGAACGATCAGTATACTGATCCGAAAAATGGATCTCGAAGATTAGTTTTAATCAGACGGATACAGTTTCATCCGAAAAATAGGTTTATCTTATTATATAAACATATTTTTTGGAAGAACTTGTATCCGTTTAAAACTGATCGAATCTTAGCGCTCCATTTTTCGGATCAGTACTGATCTTTCAAATCTCGGATTAGTATAATATATATATAATATAATAATATTTTTGATCACATGATCAATTATTTTTATTTATTCTTTCTATTTATTTACAACTCATTTTTAATAAATTCCACCTAACCGAGAACTGGTAACAATGACCGTCGTCTCGTTGTAGCGAAAAAAACCAAGGGTTCTGGTGGGAATCGAACCCACGACCCCCACGTTGAAAGGCTAGCACGCTACCAACTAGCCTACGGGGCCCCCCGGATTAGTACTGATCTTTTAAATCTAGGATCAGTACTGATCTCTTAAATCTCGGATAAGATGTGATATATATGAATATATCTAAACATTTTTACTCGGGATCTAAAAATCATTAACTATTTACGAGATATGTGCTAAAAAAAAAGACCCGTTTTTTTTGTTAACTTCAGCAAATGATCGAAATCTAGAAAAAAAAAAAAAAATTAATAATAATTATTAAAAGTAAACAACAAAACTAAACGAATTTAGCTATTTTGAAATATTTCAAACGGTTCAAAAATTAGAGTACGTTTAAATACCATTTCCAATTTCAATTGAAAATTTTCTCAATAGTAATTTAAAATTTTTCAATTCCCTGTGTAAAATGTTCATAGGGTGGGTCGATGATACACAGAAAAAAATAAAAAAAAAATATTTGAGTAAATTTTTAATACTATTGAGTAAAAAATTACTCAAAAATTAGAGTACGTTTAAATACCATTTGCAATTTCAATTGAAAATTTTCTTAATAGTAATTTAAAACTGTTCAATTCCCAGTGTAAAATGTTCATAGGGTGGGTCGATGATACACAGAAAAAAATAAAAAAAATATTTGAGTAAATTTTTAATACTATTGAGTAAAAAATTACTCAATTTTGCACCAGTAAACGATTTAATAGTATTGAGTAAATATTTAATAAAAATTTATCAAATGTTTGAAATTTGTGTAAATTTTTAATTGACACAATTAAAAATTTACTCAAAATGTATCTATTTTATTTTTTTTAAGTTTAAAAAAAATTTACATTTTTTTACAAAAAAAAAAAAAAACAAAAACCTTGTTTTTTCAAACTTTACCAAACATATTTATGTCCCAAAAACATAGGAAAATTTTATAAAGACGATTACAAACTTTCATATACATACACAAAAACTATAAACTAAACGAGAATTCAAAAAACTATGAGAGTTTAAAAAACAAATTAAAAAAACTATTAAATTTTTATTAAATTATTTACTTAAATTGTTTTAAAAATTTTTAAGTAAATTTTTAATTGCGTCAATTCAAAAATTACTCAACTTTTGTTTTTGAATTTAAACAAGTGATTACTCAAATTTGTTTCCTCCATATATTTTTCTGTGTATGCATATTTGCAAAGCTCGTTAACTACTCAGTAGCAAAAAATTATAAAAAAATTTTAGGAGCGTACTTTTAGTTCGCGGTTTTTGGAAAAAAATATTTTTCTTTTTAAATATTTTCAAAATTTTGTAAAATAAAGCTTGTTATGAAAAAAATTTTAGCTGATCATTTTTGGCCCATGGAAGCACTTCAAAAACCAGAAAAAGTAGTTTTTTTTATATAAAAAAATATATTTTATAAACAAAAAAAAAAAAAATATTTCAAAATGGCACTCAAAAGGTGCATAAGGCCGATTTAAGTACAAGAAAAATAAATTGGCGGTTATTTAATGCTATCCGCGAAGTGCAAAAAATTAACAATTTGCAAAAAAAAAATAATCAAAATGGGTATAAAAAATTTGGTAAAATAAGTCGTATTAAGAAAATAAAGAAAATAAAAAAGCGGATCGGTATGGATGCATTTCAAAAATCTGTAAAGTATAAAATGCATATTTGAGGCATTCCAGACCAAATGTCCCGCTACAGAAAAACATGTGTCCTGTGAATTTCAAAATAGGTTGTATGAATAGCCCTGTATGTAACTAAGAAAATTGCGTTTTTGGTTTTACAATTTTTCAAAAACTGGGCTTAGTAGGCGTGGTCAAATATTGGAAAAATGGTAAAATTTGTGTCGAGTTACCTTGTTTAAATATTAATCAAATTAAAACGGAATGCACCACAATCTCAAAAGTTTACATTTTGTATAGTTTTGTATGTGCTATCGATTATATATTTTTTTTTTTTTTTGAAAATTTTCAGAACCCGTTCTGATATTTCCCATTTTTTAAAAATGTCAATTTATCAAATATTTGGCCACTTTTTTTTTAATTTTTTTTTTTAAAGTTTAGATGTTTGTCCATCCACACAAAAAAAATCAGACACGCGTTTTTCGTTTTTTTCGAGAAAATCGCATTTGAATTTTAAATTTCATAACAATTTTGTAATTTGCTTGTATTTTCTTGTTTTAACGATGCGAATGAGTATTATTAATTGCATAAATATTACTCATACGCTCCACATTGGGTTGAATGAGAGGCAAAGTGGCGCTTTATTCAGGGCAGCAGTAATTTTAACGTATAATATTTTTTGATTGATGAATAATACATTAAAGAGCACCCTTTTAAAGAGAAAAAACACGTATTTTTTTTTAACCTGTCAGAATTTTTTTAGTGTTTCTTGAATATTGAACTTGATTCACAATTTAAGCTGTAACTTTTAAACCAAAAGTGATAATTTAATGAAAACAGTTGCAAATTAAAGTATTTTTAATGCGACAATAAAAATTTAAAAAATAAATATGTGTTAATACTTCCATAAAATTTGATTAAAGTCGGATTTTTGTGTTTCACCAAATTTAAAATTTTTTTAAATTTTCCATAAAAAAGTCAGGAAAGTTGTAATTTTGAACTTTCAATTTTTTTATTGGGGTCTAATCATTAAAAAGTAAAATACCACCATTTTTGAAAAAAATTAACATATTTGGCGCGTGGTTATGCTTTATTTCGGAAAAAAACTAAATTCACAATTTTTACTGTATCTGTGAAATTAAAAAAACACAATATTTTGAAACAAATAGCAAATTAAAGTATACGTAAAGTGCTATTATAAACGTCAAAACAAAAATAATATGTTCTCACATAAATACTAAATTTATTAAGAACCCTAATTTTTTCATAAAAATTCTTGAATATTTAAATTTACCTTTTTTAACTTAAGCCTTGGAAATTAAAAAAAAAAAATATATCAGTTGCGTTATTCATAAAAAATAAAGTTAACATCATGCAGGTTTTTTGTCAGATATTATATAACACCACCCAGAGACATCTGCTTACGCTCCCCACCCCTTCCCAATCCCCACAAAAACCGTCCCTGTCATTTTTATTTTTTTGCTTGTTGGAGGGTATCAAAGATTTGGCACAGCCGAATTTTAAACTCATACTTGTTTATATATAGATTACAAAGACCCACAAAAAAAGGTCTAGACCCACTTATACTTATGTATTTTTACCTTCTTAATTCAATTCCGAGATCAGAATGAAATTCTATCGTTGGGTTTTTCTCTAATTTACAAGGAAAGTCCGCAAAAGTGAACCGACCTGATTTCCTTGTAAATTTGACTAATTGTAAGCTAACATTTTTTAAATTTTATTTCGGTATGTAATGTTCAAGTCTGGTTTATTACGAAGAAAATAAGAGGTTTTTTCATAAAATCCATCAAAAATTGCAGAAGTTACTTGCATTTGAACAAAAATGCTTTAATTCACAACATAAATACAACTGTTTTTGTATAAAACTGAAATAATGCGTTTTTGTTCAAATGCATGTAACTTCTGCAATTTTTTACGGATTTTATTAAAAATACTCTTATTTTCTACGTAATAAATCAGACTTGAACCTTACATACAGAAATAAAATTAAACAATTTTGTGACTTTGTCAAATTCACAAGGAAATTAGGTTAGGGTTCACTTTGCGGACTTTCCTTGTAAATCACAGGAAACCCCAACTATAGAATTCAATTCTGATGGCAGAATCGATTTCAGTAGGTCAAAATACATAAGGATTAGTGGGTCTAGTTTCTGGGTCAGAAGTTTTTTTGTTTTTTGTGATGCAGTGTTATTGAAGCCACCATATTTCTTTCATAAAATCTTAAATAAAAAAATAACGGCATTAAACGCGGACGTTTTTTTTCTTTTAAATTAAAGCTTATACTATATGCTGTATTATCACAATGTATAAGCAATAACAACTTCTTACATTTTTTTTATATTCCATCAAGTATTAAAAATACTCCAATTTTGGAACATTTTACAAAAAAATAAGAAAAATATTTTTACAACAATTTTCAAAAAACAAAAAACAGAAATGTATTAAAAAATGCCTGAAGTTGATGGTTCCATAATAAAAAAATTACCTTTGTATGAATAAATACCAAAAAAAATTCTAGAAATAAGTTGATTTTCAATTTTTAGCACCATATTCAAAAACACAAAAATTTATTTGATTTTGACGGCGGATTGCAAGAAAAGTAAACAACTCAGAATAATAGTTGTGTAATTTTATATACTTTAACCCTATATTAATAATTTTTGTAAAAAAAATTTTTTCAGTTTTGAATAAAGCGCCACTATTGATCCATTTCAACCCAATGTGCGCTCTGTTGAAACAAGAAAATACAAGCAAATTACTAAATTGTTATGAAATTAAAAATTCAAATGCGATTTTCTCGAAAAAAAAAACGAAAAACGCGTGCCTGCTTTTTTTTTGTCTGGATAGACAAACATCTAAACTTAAAAAAAAATTAAAACAAAAAACAAAAGAGGCCGGATTTTTCATAAATTGACTTTTTTAAAAAAATAGAAAATTTCAGAACGGGTTCTGAAAATTTTCCAAAAAAAAGTTTTGAATCGATAGCCCATAAAAAAATATACAAGAATGTAAATTTTTGAGATTGTGGTGCATTCCTTTTTAATTTGATAAATATTTAAACAAGGCAACTCGACACAAATTTTACCATTTTCCCAATATTTGGCCACGCCTCCTAAGCCCAGTTTTAGAAAAATTTAAAAACCAAAAACACTGTTTTCTTAGTTCCATATAGAGCTATCCATACAACATATGCCAAAATTTAAGGTACACATGTTTTTTTTTCGCTGGACATTTGTTGTGGTCGGTCTTGTTGGAAGAATTAGTTGATTACTGAATAAATACGATTGGACCACTTTTTAAATTTTTAATGCTTGAAAAATCGAAAAATATTTAAAAAAAAAAATTTCTGAAAAATTTCTATAAATAATTTCGTTTTCCAGATCGACCCTCGTAGCACATTTATTATTTACTCAATCTGGACGCTTTTAAGCTTAAATTAAAGCTTTATAAATTGCCTACATAATTTTTTTTTTTAAATATACTCGTTTAAGCACCGCTCGTCAAAAATGAAAAAAATCGTTGAACACGAACTGGATAAGATACGTTTGAAACTAGAGACTAAATGTTGTAAAGCTGCATTTACAGTTTTTCATTTCCTGATCCTGTTTCCTGTTAAAAGGACTTCAAAGTTTTAGAGGATTAAATTGGATAAAATATTTTTTTAATATTTGTACTTGTCCTAGGATGCCATTAGTGATAGCAAATTAAAGAGGAGGATCTCCCCTAATTTTCCTATTTAATTATTTTTACATATCAGGAAAAGGGAGGTAAGTTGCGTCCTTTCAAAACTTTATCCTTTAATATCATTCAAATGTTCAACAAAATATTTTGATAAGGTTTTCAAATGACTTTATTCACATCCCTTTATCCTGATATGGCAAAATAAAAAAGATGGAAAAATTAGGGGATATCCTCCTTTTTCATTTGTCATCACCAGTGTCATCCTAGGACAAGTAGAAATATTTTAAAAATATTAAACAAAATGTATCCTTTAAAACTTTAAAGTCCTTTTAAAATAAAACAGGATCACGAAATGAAAAACTGTAAATGCAGTTATACTCCATTTGATCTCTACTTTCAGACGTATATCATTCGGTTCATGTTTAATATTGGCTGTAGGACGGTGTAATAATATTGTTGAGTATTGTTAACTTTTTCTATAACAAAGTGCATATAGTATATGCACCCTCCATACTGTGGTTGGAGGGTATACAAATTTTCCAAAAAATACATTTTCTCAAATTTTTTATACAATTGTAAATGGTGTTTTTAGAATGACTTGTATTTAATATTTTTGTTTATTTTGTACGTCAAGTTGTCCACAGAATCCAATAACAAAATCAAATCAAAAACCAAAAAATAACATTACCAAGCAAAAAAAAAAATTATGTTTAAAACAAACTGGTGGTGGTCGTCAGACCACTTTTTGGTAAATTCATCATCATCATTATCGTCATCATTGTCGTTTATGAAGTCATTGATATGTGTGTTAATCGTATTATATGTGCCATGTATAAAATGTCAACATTTAAATCAACCGCCACATTTTGTACCCGGTTCTGGTGATATGGCCAGATTTAGTCTATCGGAAAATACACCTGTTGGTAGTCCTGTATATCAATTGAAAGGTAAGTGATTTAAAAATTTGTTTAACTTTATTTTTTTTTTTAAATTATAGAATCTAATACATGTATGTGACGTTTAGAAATTTGAAAATTTTTAAATTTTTAAAAATACCTCAATTACAACAAAAACGTTATAAATCAAGAAAAACGATTTTTATTGATGAAAAATAATTTACGCTTCATGTTTTGTAAAAACTTTATATTTACTTCTTATAATTTCCTACGCATAACCGTATATACAGTGACTCGCAGCTTATTTCGTGTGTGAGATATCAGTTATCAATCTATTTAAGACTAAGTTTCCAATAATGCACCTAATTATTATCAAACGAGTATCTTTGTGAAAAGTGCTGTGTAGGTAATTTATCGAGCTTTAATTTAAGCTTAATGGCGTCCAGATTGAGTAAATATTAATCGTGCTACGAGGGTCGAAATGAAAATTGAAATTATTGAAAGACGTTGTTTAGAAAATTTCTTAAAAATACTTTTAGGTCGATTTTTCCCACGCTCAAACATTAAAAATTTAAAAAATTATCCAATAGTATATAGTCATTTATCAAATAATTTTTCCAATGACCCAAACAAAAACCAAAATTTTTAAAATGCAGTCCAAGAAATCCGAATTTTTTGACCTCCAATTCTTTTGACCACCAATTTTTTGTAAACAAAGGAAAGGTTCAATTATTTTTATATCTCATTACTATACACTTAGGTGCACTAAAATTATTAAACAATTAAATCTTTTCTTTGTTTACAAAAAATTGGTGGTCAAAAGAATTGGAGGTCAAAAAATTCGAATTTCTTCTACTGTGTTTTAAAAATTTTGATTTTTGTTTGGGTCTTTGGAAAAATTATTAAATAAATGAATATTAACTATTGGACTATTTTTAAATTTTTTAATGTTTGAGCTTGGATTAAATCGACCTAGAAATATTTTTAAGAAATTTTCCAGTTCGTAGCACATTGAATATTTAGACAATCTGAACGTCACTGAGCTTTAAATAAAGCTTGATTAATTACATACACAGGACTTTTTACAAAAATACTTATCTGATAATAATTAGGTCTATTTTGGTTAACTTTGTCTTGAATGAATTGCTAACTAATATCTTTCACACGAAATAAGCTGCGAGCCACCGTATGTTAACATTTGCCGTTTAACCGAAAACACATCCACATTTAACAAAATGCGTTTGGCATCACTGTTGGTGTGTGTCTAATGGTCCTCTTCACATGTGTGGAGTCTAGTGGGTCCTAACTATGGATCCAAAAAAGTTAGCATTCACGAAAATTTTAAAATGCTCATATCTCGGTAAATATTGCCGACACAACAAAATGTCGCTCTCAACACGTAGAACAAGACCTCAAACGAGTTGGAGGTCAAAAAATGCGGATTTCTTCCACTGTACTTAAAAAATTTAATTTTTTTTGGGTTGCTGGAAAAACTAGCTTATAACTAAATAAAAATTCTTGGATAATTTTTTAAGTTCTTAATGTTTGAACTTTGAAAAAATCGACTTAAAAATATTTTTAAAAAAATTTCAAAAAAATATCTACAAATAATTTCATTTTCCAGTGCGACCCTCGTATCCCTTTTTATATTTGCTCCATCTGGACGATATCAAGCTTAAATTAAAGCTTGGAAAATAGTCGTATGCTTTTGGGATAGTTTTTAAATAAAAATTTAGAAAATGCATTGTTTTTATCTCGAAAAAAATTTTCGGCGAAAAAAAAATTGTTTTCGAAAAATTTTGTGTCTGTAATGTATCGTATTTTACTCATTTTCATAAATTAATAGCAAAAAAAAAAATTTGGAAAAAAAATTTCGCGAAAAAAACTCAAAAAAAAAATTTCCGCGAATATTTTTATACCCTCCACTTAGTGATAGAGGGTATATATAAGTTTGTCATTCCGTATGTAACACATTGAAATATTGGTTTAGGACCCCATAAAGTATATATATTCATGATCCTTGATCGATTTTAAGTCGATCTAGCGATGTCCGTCTGTCTGTCTGTCTGTCTGTCCGTCCGTCTGTCTGTCTGTCTGTTGAAATCACGTTTTTGGCAATAATACGGAACCGATTTAAACGCTTGGGGTACCAAAAGTTGCGGAATTTATCCAGGCAGACTCTACTGTATTTTTTTTTAAATCGGTTAAGTATTTTAAAAGTTATGAGTGAATTCGTAAAAAAAGTCATTATTTTTTTTAACATAACCCTAAATTAGCTCATATTTTGTGTAAATACAAACGGAAATGAAAAAAAAAAAACTGAGAAAAAGGAAAAAAATCTTTACAAAAAAGCTTAAAAATATGTAAAACAATATTTAAATTTAATTTAAAAATGTTTTTTAAGAAAAAAGTTCTTTAAGAAATAATAAAAAAAATATTTTAAAAAGTTTTCATTGATAATCATTTGTATGTACAAAGCATGTGTGTGTGTGTCCCTTTTTTTTGCTTCGTCATATTGACGGGGTTGCCAGACTTTTTTTTGGCTTTGTCGAAAACTCGGATGTAAAATATCGCCAAAATTCAATTTTGTTTAGATTTCTTAAAAAAAAAATATTTTAATTTAAAAAAAATAAATTTTGTTAAATAATAAAAAACAGAAATAAACTTTTTGGCAAAAATCGCCCAAATCCGGAAAATCTATGTATATAAAAGAGCAATGTGACTGACTGACTGGCATACTTATTCATCATCGCCCAGCCCAAACCGCTGAAGCTAGAGACTTGAAATTTGGACTGTAGGTCCAAATATAGATCCATTATGGCTGGAGTTTTGCCAAGGTTAATTCTAAGGCGATAAAGGGGACAAAAACTGTACTTTTGGTACTTTTTAAATATCGTGATTAATGATCATAGAGACTTGAAATTTGGACTGTATGTTCACCTCCCGGAATATAGATCCATTAAGGCTGGATTTTTGCCAGTGTTGATTCTAATGGGTTAAAAAGGGTAAAAAATCTGTACTTTTGGTGCTTTTTATATCTCCTGAAATAATGGTCATAGAAACTTAAAACTTGGACAGTATGTTCACATCCTGGAATATAGATCCAGTACGGCTGGATTGTTGCCAATGTTGATTCCAAGGGGGTAAAAATCTGTACTTTTGGTACTTTTTATATTTCCTTAAAAAATTGTCACATATACTTGAAATTTGGACTGTATGTTCACCTCCCGAATTTAGATCCCACAAGGCTGGGTTTTTGCCAATGATGATTCTTATAGGGTAAAAAGGGTAAAAATATGTACTTTTATTACATTTTATATTTCTTAAATAATGGTACTAGAAAATTGAAATTTGCAATGTCGGTTCACCTCCCGGAAAAAAGATTCACTAAGGCGCGTTTTTAGCCAATGTTGATTCTACGGGGGTAAAAAAAGTACCTTTGGTACTTTTTTTTTATTTACTGAAATAATGGTTATTCAAACTTGAAATTTAAATGTAGGATCCTTTAGTGAAATAAAACATTCTGGAACAAGTACGTTCCGAAAATTCTGTACCGTTTTCAAAAAGTACCTTTTATAAAAAGTACCTTTTATAAAAAGTACCTTTTATAAAATGTACCTTTTATAAAAAGTACCTTTTATAAAAAGTTTCTTTTATAAAAAGTTCCTTTTATAAAAAGTACCTTTCATAAAAAGTTCCTTTTATAAAAGTACCTTTTATAAAAGGTACCTTTATAAAAAGCACCTTTTATAAAAAGTACCTTTTATAAAAAGTACCTTTTATAAAAAGTACCTTTTATAAAAAGTACCTTTTATAAAAAGTACCTTTTATAAAAAGTACCTTTTATAAAAAGTACCATTTATAAAAGCACCTTTTATAAAAAGTACCCTTTATAAAAAGTACCTTTCATAAAAAGTACCTTTTATAAAAAGTGCCTTTTATAAATAGTACCTTTTATAAAAAGTACTTTTTATAAAAAGTACCTTTTATAAAAAGTACCTTTTATAAAAATTACCTTTTATATAAAAGTATCCTTTATAAAAAGTACCTATTATAAAAAGTACCTTTCATTAAAAGTACCTTTTATAAAAAGTACCTTTTATTGAAAGTACCTTTTATAAAAAGTTCCGGAAGTACACTTTTTGGTACTTTATTTCCTGAGGTATAAATAAAACAAACTTTTTTGTTTTTTAAATCATTACATTGGTGGAGGGTATTTAAAGATTCGGCACAGCCGAATATAGCTTTCTTACTTGTTTTTTTTGTATATTCAATAGAGTTTTGAAGATAAAAATTCAGTAATTGTCTAAATAATATAAAAAAATATTTTTTTTTACTTAAAAATAAAAAAAATATAATCGCGAATATCGCTAATACACACGCTAACTTTAAAAAAACTGATATTGCAATGGGATTGGGTTGGTGTTTCCAATTCGGTTAATCGATTAACCGATTCCTCGATTAATCGCCTCTATTTCGGTTAATGTCGAAACAAATAATTTAAAATGCAAATAATTATTCGACCCGATTAATCGGTTAAAATGGTTCGATTAACCGGTTAATATTATTATCTCTATATTCTACCATAATATGTTTGAAACACTTCCTCTTTTTTACAAACACTTCCGAAAAATTGCAAAACTACAGAAGAAAAAATATTCAGAAACCAGCAATTAACAGTTTAGAAAAGCAAAGTTGAAATTTAGAAGACATCATTTAAAACTCAGAAATCGTAATTTTCAAACGCCATATTGAAAATCCCAATTAAAATTCAGAAAATCCCAATTGAAATTCAGAAATGCTAATTCAAATTCAGAAATCCCAATTGAAATTCCGAAATCTAAATCGAAATTCAGAAACGCCCAATTAAAATTTACGAAAGCTCAATCCAAATTCAGAAAAGTTTATTGAAATTTAGAAATCCTAATTGATATTCAGAAACTCCCAATTTCAGAAAATTTAAATTTACAGAAGCCTACTAAAATTAAGGAATCTGTAACGTACGGTTTGGTAAGTCGGTATATACCTGCCAAAACGTAGTTAAGTATCTTTTGAAGAGAACGATTTATTACCTATCCACATGTTCTCTTATAAGTTTGCCAGGCGAATACTCAGTGGTATCGTGAGTTGTGTGGATAGACAAAAAGGGGGGATGTGCTTACACACACAAATGGAAAAAAGAGTTTCGAGTAAACATATTATCTCTTAAAATCGAGATAATTGTCTTTGCTTTTACTTACGTACATTGTGACCAATATGTCCACCTCAGCCCAAATGAAGTTAATTTAGTTAAACATTATTAATTTTTCAATTCACAAAATATAGTTTTATTAACAATTCAAAATTTATACAATCATAAATTTGTATAAGTGTAGTAATAAACATAGGTTTAGAAAATACTGATAATCATTATTAACTAAATTTTAAATAATGAATGTAATTATGTCAAGACTTCTTTTATAATTCAATTTAGCCAGAGGGGCATTTTAATTAATAAAGATTTTAATATAATATGTTAGTACATTTTTAAATCTGCATTTTAATTAACTTTATATTATTCTTTTGGTAATTTACTCACGAATTTCTAATATTTTTCACCCAGTAAATTTGTTGTTGATAACCCTTACTAAAAACGTCTATCCACGTCTCGTATGTACGGTAATAATCATTAGAGTTGGTTAATTATAATTTGCACTAAATTCGAGGTTACGTAATTACAAACTTCATTTACCACAGATCACTCAATGATGTATCACACGTTGAATTTACGTTTTACGAAAATATCTGACCAGCAGAAGATCAATTAAATTGATATTTGAATTATGACGAAATCATGGTATATAATTAAGCAATTATAAATCTGCAATTAAAACCGAGTTTCCTAACCAGAAACACTTTTATTAACACATGTCACATTTTAGTGGAATATCACATTCTTACCTCGGTTATAGGTATCAACGAAATTTGATATGTTGTAAAAATTTTATATTGATTTTATCAATATCAATACGTAATGAAACCTTTTTTTTATATAATGGTTTGATTTAATTCCATGCAAAACCTTTTTAATATGTAGTCACATAAAATTTATTTATTCTGGTTTAATTAACTTTTAATGTATACAATGGGAAGATCAATATGACATTCCTCTACTAAACACAACTTAGGAATCAGCATGTGCAATTAAATCATCATATTATCTACCTGACCTTTTTTTTGTTTTCTCCTATGTCAATTTAATTTTACATAACGGGACATCAAATGAGAATTTGCATATCAAATATGAATTATTAATTTAATGACCATATTAGGTAATAACGAAATTATTTCTTAATAAAGCAAGTCAGGGTTTGAGATGCAAAACGTTACCGTAATATAATAAATATGTTTAAGTACAGAAAATTTACGCTACAAATCTCAATTGAAATTTAGAAAAATAAAATTGAAATTTAAAATTTCTAAATGAAATTCAGAAAAGATAATTCTGTTACTGAAGAGCTTATAAAATTCAGAAATCTCAATTGAAACCCCAATTGAAATTTAGAAAAGTGAAATCAAATTTTATGAATCAAAATTAATATTTATAAGACATCAATTAAAATTCTGAAAAGCACAATTAAAATTCAAAAATCCCAATTGTAATTAAGAAATACCAATTGAAATTTAGAAAAGCCAACTTAAATTCATAAATCTGAATTGATATTCATAGTTTAGAAAATCAAAATTTAAATTAAACAAGTAGAAAAGTTAAATTCGACTTTGCCGAATCTATGAATACCCTCCACAATGCCTTCTTTTAAAGGATAGTAAATTTTAAAGTGAAAAAAATTAACTATTTTATATAGAAATATTTTATTTTGAGTAAAAAACTCTTTTTTGTCATTTAAAAGAAAAATTACTAATTTTATTTTTTGAGTGTAAAACTTTTTTTCGAGTGTAATGTTTTTTTTACTGTAAAAATATTTCTGATTGAACGCACGTACGTATGTATGCAAAATATTGACACTTTTAAAAAAAAAACTAAGTTTATTTTTGAGTGTAAAATTTTTTTGAGTGTAAAATTTTTTTTGAGTGTAAAATTTTTTTCGAGTGTAATTTTCAAGTTACCATTGCTTTTAAAACTAAACAAGTTTAAAAAGCATTGCTTTAAAACTAAACAAGTTTTAAAAACATTGCTTAGTTACCACCAATGCTTTTAAAACTTGTTTACCACGTGGCATTTAAGATGAACAAAATCTGAAATTCGGGATTTTGGTTATAACTTTTGAACCACTTGACCGATTGAGCTGAAATTCAATTCAATGCCACGTTTCAGCAGTCTCATTATTGTTTTTCGAAAGTTATCGTGTTTTTTATCTCGTAAATTTGCGAAAACCCCTTGCCGAAATTTACTCTTTTGCTCATAACTTTTGAACCACTGAAACGATTTGGCTGGATTGCAATACCAACCTGACCAGGTAAATGACCAAAATATATGCCAAACTTCAGTAGCCTCTGTGAAGTCTTTCAAAAGTTAGCGTGCTTTCTACGGACGGACAGACAGACGGACGGAAGGACGGACGGACATAGCTAGATCGACTTAAAATCGATCGAGGATCATGAATATATATACTTTATGGGGTCCTAGACCAATATTTCGATGTGTTACAAACGGAATGACAAACTTATATATACCCTCTATCACTAGAGTGGAGGGTATAAAAATTACAATTATAAGTAAATTGAAATTTTGAAAACCCAATTGAAAAACGAAAACAGCCACTTGAAACTCAGAAATCCCGATTAAAATTTAGAAAATTCCAAATAAAATTTAGGAATTTTTATTATTTCTAAATTTCAATTAGCTGCGTTTTGGTTTCCCCCTTTGAAAACTGCACACAAAAAATTTTAAAGAAAAAAATTTTAAAGAAAAAAATTTTAATTAAAAATTTTAAAAAGTTCGATTTTGTTTTTAATAATTTTTTGATATGATATGATAAAATTTTTTTTAACATATTTCGAAAATTTCCGTGAATTCAGAATAAATGCACTTTTGCGATATTAAGCTTTTACAAATTTTAGTTATCAACACTATTACTTTCGTGATAGGTGCAAAATCAATTAAAATAGTAATTGAAACTCATTCTAATTTTTTTTGTGTGTATAAAGACTGAAAATGAAATTTTACTTAAAATACTTTTATTTTTTGTTACATTACTTTTAAAAAATAGTTTTAAATTAATTTTTCATTGTTTTTGACGATTAATCGATTAATCGCCACTTTTTCCGATTAATCGACCCGAATAACCAATTAACCAATTTTCGTCAATTTTCGAATAATGCCCTAACCGGTTAACCGGCAGGGTCGATTAATTGGAAACACTAGATTGGGTACACGAACTAGCTTTACCAGATGGCTGTCGTAAATTCAAATCAAACTAAAAATACTTGTATTAAACCAATTTTTTTCACGACAATAAATACTTTTCGCGAACAAAAAATTTTCTTCGCGAAAAAAAATTCACGGTATTATGGTTTTTTGTGTTAGTTTAACAGACTTGTTTAAAAATATCGTTTTATATATACTTAAGCATCAAAATTTTAAATCGCGAATATCGCGAATACGAGCGCTAACTTCGAAAAACGGCTAGCACTTTACCATTAGGGTGCCCAGCTTGTTAAAAAAAAAGTTTAAAATTCAAGCACAGTGTAACAAATGTGATAGAATTTTAAACAAAACAAAAGGGTTAACATTTTTTTCTTACGTGACGTTATTGACTTTTGCACCTGTTGTTTTTTGCATTTTTAAGCATATGGTTGAAAATAGTTTTTGCCATAAAAAACTTGCTTAACTGTACATGAAATTTGGTTAATGAAATAGTGGTTAATGAAAATATTTTGGTTGTTTTAACTTGTTTCATGATTTGTAAGCCAGTTCGCAATTTTGAATGTTTGTTTTTGAAAATCAAAATTATTTGTAATTAAGTTAAGGAAATTGAAATCTTTAAAATTAATACTAATAATTAGGTCAACCAAATATAAGCAAATGTTTCTTTTTTATTTCAAAAGATAAATTAATTTAGGTTAAATTCAAATTCTGATCATGAAAAACTAATGAAAATAAGCTACATTTGTTAGAATTTTTTTTTTTTTGCTTATTTTGGCAATACCTGCTTATTTTTGCTTATTTTTCGTTTATTGGCTTTTTTTCTATTTTTTTTGGCTTAATTTTGCTCTTTTTTCTCTTTTTTTACAGCTTTTTTCTGATTATTTTTGAATTATTAGATTGTTTTAGATTTTTTTTTGAAAAATAATTGAAAGGTTAACCAAAAATATTTTTTTAATTTAAAAAAAAAAAAAATTCAAAAAAATTTCGAGGATTATAAAAAAAAATATGACTGGGAATTCAATTTAAATTACTTTTTATACCCTACACCACTCTGTGGTACAGGGTATAATGAGTTTGTGCTGATGTTTGCAACTACCCGAAATATTGGTCCTAGACCTACATTCAAGTACACCGATCGACTCAGAATTACTTTTTGAGTCGATTTAGCGATGTCCGTCAGGTCGGTACAGGTCGCAACTTTCAATCAATTGACTTGAAATTTTAAACTTAAGCATCTTTTGGCCCAAGGACGAAGCCTATTGAAATTAGGGAAAATCGGTCCATGTTAAGACCTAACCCCCATACAAACGCCCCCTTTGGATTCGGCTAAAATGACTTTAATAACCTTATTTTAACAGATATCGCTTTGAAATTTAGCAGGTAATCAAATTTTGTATGCAATAATCACCATTCCAAATTTCAAAGGATTCGGGTCAGTCCCCATACAAACCACCCTCCCGATATTCACATAATTCCCTCAAAATTCATAAAAATGGAAATATTTGATAAAAATTTTATTTTTAGGTGTTAAACGTGTACTTCAGTAACCAAATCAAATCGGAATATAATTGTACCTTTTTTAAAATTAGTCCCCCATACATAAATTTGGACCGATATTCAGTTAAATCGATCAATTAACAGAAAAATGAACCAATTCTACTAAAATTGGACTTGTGTGTGTTTTCTACACTAAATAAAGATCTAACAACGACAGATCCAATCGGTCCATATTTGGACTTGGGACCCATTTTCCGGGAAATACTGGTGTAGGGTATCATATGGTCGGTCTTGACCGACTATAACTTTCTTACTTGTTTCTTATAAAAAAACCCGACGATATTATTTTTTTTTTATGAAACACCAAAAATTTTATAGACAATCATATAATATTGGAGGTTTTTTATTAAAATCCACTAAAGGAAAGAATTTTTTTTTTTTAATTTTAACTGCTTATTTTGGTTTTTTTCTGCTTTTTTAAGAGCTTAAAACGTTGTTTTAATTGCTTATTTTTGGTTGCCCTACTAATAATCAATGAAAAAAAGTCTAAAAAAAAAAATATAAAAATGTGTTTGCTTGGTCCAATGAAATTGTCTAAAAAAAAAATTTTAGCTCATTTTGGTGTCTAGAATTTTTCAAAAAAAAAAAAAAACGTTTTTTGTACGTCACCATCATTGTATTTCATTTAATTTGCATAAGTAATTAAAGAAAGACCACGCCTACAAAGCACTTTTTTGACAAAACTTGTGTTTTATTTTTGTAATTTACAAGTGACTTAAGTGCGAATACTCTGCAATTGTTTTCGTATTAATACCAAGGTTGGTTACCGAAACGAATAACGGTAAGGGTAACGGTAACGGTATCTAATTTTTATTTATTTCGGTAAAGGTAACGGTAAGTGTTTTCAAATCGTTTCGGTAACGGTATGTACCGGTACCGAACCAACCAAACCGGCACGTACCGGTATTATTAATTTAGTTAAAAATTTGAAAAAAGATAGAACTGAAAGCTAAAAATATTTTATAGACCCAAAAACCAGTATAGATTTGATATGTTTATTATTTTTGTCATTTATTTTATGATAATTTGCAAATTATAAATTTAAAATTATGTTAGCAATTTGATTTTATTTTTTGTTCGTTAAAATCCCTTAAAACAGGTAAAATTTTGAATACCGGTACAATACCGGTATCTTCTAATAATTATAACGGTAACGGTAAGGGTAACGGAATATTAAAAATATTTTTAGCGGTATCGGTAACGGTATTCGATTTGAAAGGGTTTTGAATCGGTAACGGTATAATAAGGGTAACGGTAACCAACCATGATTAATACGACATAAATTTTTTTGCTAAGCATTTAGTGTAAAATGCCTCATATGTGAATTTATATGTGCTAAGTATGTTTCGTGATATTGAATAAGTACTAAATTTTAAGGAAATTTTGTTTTGTGAAATTTTGGTACACACACAAAAAACCCTGTCAAATTACTAGAAAAAAGTGTCGAAATCCTAATTTACCAATATTTGATGGTTTTTATTGTTTTTTAACAAAAAATTTACAGTTTTTTTTTATTTTACAATTTTTTTTTGTAATTTTACAAATTTCCAACTTATTTTTACAAAAAAAATGTGGTTAATTTACGAGAATTCTTTGTAAGATTAATTGCACCAAAAAAGTTGTAAATTTACAATTTTATTGGTAAGAAGCTTGTAAAATTACCAAAAATCTCGTAATTTTTACCAGGAATTCTTTTAAAATAGGATGTAGCAAAAAATCTAGCAAAATCACGAGACCTCCTTGCAAGTTTTATGGCGTAAAAAAAATTGCAAATTTACAATTTTATTGGTAAAAAGCTTGTAAAATTACAAAATTATTGGTAAAAAGCTGTAATTTTACAAGAAATTCTTGTCAAATAAGAGGTAGCAAAAAATAAAAGTTACAAGTTTTTCTTGTCATTTTACAAGGTTGTTTTTTAGTGTACGTTTTGTACTTTTGGTTAACAAATGAAACATATTTATTTCAGAAGAACTTCAAAGTTCTGCACTTGGACCCAGGGAACTAGAAAATGTAATTTTTTCGCACACTTCAAGACTAGCAAAAGTTGTTTTCAAAAAATATGGGCGATAAAATTAGTTTTTGTTTTCTCCAAAATTAATTAAATTATTTGTTTTATGAAATTAGAGTTTTCTCTGATTTGTTCATGACAAAATCTTCAAATTCTTTACAAAAAAACGTGCTATTGTAAACTAAAAGTATTTACATTATTCTGAATTAAATATAAATTTCTTTAACCGCTGACAGAAGCACGTTTTAATAAATTTTTTTTGTACGATTTCAACACTTTACAACATCACATATTTGCAGATAACTTTTACACTTTTTAAGAGTGAAACATTGAAGTTTAATTGATAAATTTCAATTTAATTAAATAAATAATGAATAAATTGTTCGAGATAAAAATATAAATTGATGAACTAGTGAGATTAGTTTTGAAATTGTTAATTGACTATTTTAAACGTTGATTGATGATGGTGTTACAACTATTACAATGTAGTGTAGAAGGGAAGACATTTGCAGTTAGTCCACCGTTACAGATTCATCAAAAAAAATAACTTGATTTCATATAAAATGGTGCTCCTGATTCCAAAGCTACAATAAGAATTTTTCTATCCTGTTCTGTTTTCATGATATTCGCAATTGAAATTTTTTCCACGCGAATATCTTGAAGTGGAACTTGCTAGAAAAGTTTGAATTGCAGTTTTGGAATCAGGTGCTCCATTTTATATGAAATCAATTCCTATTTGTTGGAAGTTACATAACAGTAGATCCCCAAAAATGCGAAATTATTGGTTTTTAAACTATTAACAGTGAATATCTCAAAAACGGTACGTGCCAAAAAATTTGGATATCAGATTTGGATTCAGGAGAGCAAAATCTCTATGAATTAGTTGGATATTTCACTGGAAGATTTTTGTTGTCGAACAGTGTAATTATATAGCAATAATTCAAAAACAGGATCAGCTAGGATTTTCGTGTTAACGATTTTTAAAGTCCAAAATAAGACGAGTTCGGCCTTGCCGATTTTATAAATCCGCTTTTTGAAAAAAAACGAATGTCAGCCAGTTTATTTTACAGTTCACAGTTACATTTTTGGTAAAAACTACGCGGGATTACATCAAATAAGGCAAGAAATCCTCTCTGATTGTGAGTGAGATATATGTCAACCTCTATACTATAATGACATTGAAGATATCACAACAATTCTGAATACTTTTCTCTGTACTTAGAACTATAAACAGATTAAGGTTTCTTAAGAATATTGTTCTATATTTTAAAAATAGATACATATTATAATGAAGCCTTAATATTATTAAGTGTGTTAAGAATATATTTATATACGAGTACAATAAATATTATAATAAAAACCACATTATGTAATAATACATACAAACAAATGTACGATTTAAACCAAACCGGTAGCGCATGCGTGTCTCACATATTAATTACCACTTCTTTTGTGATTGCATTTTAAATTTTCATTTGAATATTTTTAATACATACTTATATTTAGTATGTAGATCATATTTAAATATAAATAGCATATATGTACTTATGTTTATGTAAATATGTTGTAATATAAACCAGGTCAAAATTTAGAGCAATGCATGGTAAAAAAATACCCGGTTGGAAAATTTCAAACAAATACGTTTGAAGGGAAAGAAACACGACGGTAATAGGGTGTGGTGTCCCCTTACCCTCGCTTTAAGAAACAAATGAAGAAGTTTAAAATGGACTCGGTCGAATCCATGAATACCCTCCAAAATGCCCAAAACATTGTGCTCGATTCTGGAATACGACTTCACCATTCACCTAATTTTTAAAAATTTGATATTCTTTTGAATTTTAAGACTTTAAATTTTTTTCTTGTAAGAATTAAAGATCTAGTTAATATCTTTAATAATTGCAAGAACAAATTTAAAAATCGGAAAATTCGATAGAATATCAAATTTTGAAAAACTAGGTGAATGGTGAAGTCGTATTCCAGAATCGAGCACATTATAAAATGATATTGGGAGCGTGAGTGAATTTTGACTCCCGCACGCTCACGAAATAAAAATATTGCACACGCACGAGATCACGCTTGAAAGTTTATTTTTCTGCTCACGTTCACGCACGCTCACGAGAGTAACAAAAATTTTTCTCACGCTCACGAAATAATCACGCTCACAAAGACTCACGAAATTACCAAATTTTAGTTCTAGTTCGGTCGATTTTTTGTACAAAAAGTATATAATTTACTAAAAACAATCGTAAAAGTTTATTTAAATTACAATTTTGTATTAGTTGCCCTCTAAATTCAATATAATGACAATTTTCTTACTTGTTTTCTGTTCAAGACAGCACTAAACAATCACGCAAATTCACGAAACAAAAATTACTCACTCACGATCACGTGTGTATAAATAAATTTCACTCACGATCACGCGTGATTCACGCGTGAATAACGTGAATCACAAAAAAACGTGTCACGCGCGCATCTCTAATCTTGACAGAAAAAAAATAATTTTTATACCCTCCAACCACAATGTGGGATTTATTTTGCACTTACAAGCAGTTTTTTTCAGAGGGCACCCGTCTATTGTCCCGAAACTTGCATATCGGAAAAAGGGCAGGAAAATTAGAGTTTCCTGTTTTTTTCTTAGCTGGCGAATCTCACATTTAGCGGGAATTTTCTACATTTTTTTTATAAGAAACTATATGAGCTCGAAAATTTTTTGAAGGTCTATCCAATGGTGTATCAATCGTGTCCAACTTCGTTAAGTTCACATTAGACTGCCCAGAAAAAAACAAAGTTGTTATTTTCTTGGGGGATACCTGCGAATTTTGTTCCTTTTTGTGCAAAAAAATTTCGGGTTTTTTTTGGGATTTTTAAAATAATATCTACAGGTCGCGATCTCGCGTTTTATAACGATTTATTTTTTTTGAGTTTTTTATTATTTTAAATTGTTAAATATGATTAATATGATAAAATATTAATAATTTCAGACAAAAAAAAAAATATATTAAAAATTAAATATCGCTCATTCCATGAGATGTCTCCCAGCATCTAATCAAATGTTCTTTAATTTATTTGAAATTTCGCACACAGGTACACTATGGAGCAATTAAAATAAATTCGTTTTTAGTTTCGCGAAAATCCACGAATTCGCGAACGCGAATATATTCGCGAATTCACGGATTTTCTCGGAACTAACAACTGATTTATTTTAATAGCTTCATAGTGTTCATGTGTGCAAAATTTCAAATAAATTAAGGAACATTTGATTAGATGCTGGGAGACATCTCATGGAATGAGCGATATTTAATTTTGAATTTAATTTTTTTTTTGTCTGAAATTATTAATATTTTATCATATTAATCATATTTAACAATTTAAAATAATAAAAAACTCAAAAAAAATAAATCGTTATAAAACGCGAGATCGCGACCTCTAGATATTATTTTAAAAATCCCAAAAAAAAACCGAAATTTTTTTGCACAAAAAGGAACAAAATTTGCAGGTATCCCCCAAGAAAATAAAAACTTCGCTTTTTTTCTAGGCAGTCTAGTTCACATTTTCAAAAATGTAAAAACTTTGGGGTAGTTTATATGGAGAGGTTCAAACGTACGGCCGCTAAAGTCATATATACTAATCTATATTAAAACATGTGAGAGTGTTACATTCGGCTGTGCCGAATCTTTTATACCCCCCAAAATGTAAAAAAACAATATAAAAGAATTACAGGGGCGTCGTTTTTGGGGGGGGGGGGTTGGTGGGAGACGTTAGGGGGCACCTTTCCCTTGCGATTTTGAACTTCTTCTGAGATAAAAATGTTGCTTTTGCTTAGCAAAAGTACAAAAAACTCTGCAAAAAATGCGGTTTTTTAGGTTGGTTAAGTTCTCCAAGGAGGAACTTTTTTCCCCTTGGTCCGATTTTGCCCATTTCCGAACATAACCTGGCTAGGAATATAAGATATATTTGTGGCAAACGTCAGAAGTCTAGCTCATTTATTTTGGACTGTATCGTGTCCTCTACAGACGGACAGACGGACGGACGGACATCGCTAGAATGTCTTAGAATCGATCACTATAGGTCTAGGACCCCAAAAAGTATAAAATATATACCTTACGGGGTCCTAGACCGATATTTCGAGGGTATAATTAAGCTGACCCGTATTTTTGCGTTTGGCAAAATTCCTGCTATTCCGGATTTTATTCAGATTTTCCCGAAGGACCACCTTTTTACATAAGGTGGCAACACCTTTTTTTTCTCACACTCACGCCCAGACAGGAATTTTTGAATCACGCACACTAACTCACGAGCATATTTTTTTCTACTCACAATCACGTGAGTAAATTTAATACAACTCACACTCACGAAACTCTTTTTTATTTAAAATTTCAAAAATCTTTCAAAATTTTAACAAAATTTAAAGTTTAGCGAAGTTCTAATTTTTTTTTTCCTTTTTTTTTGGGACGAAATCTTAAGTTAAGCCAAATTTTACAATTTTTTTGTTGTTTTTTTGGTACGAAAGGAAATATGAAGAAAAAATAAATCACACAAACTCACGCAAAAAAAATCGACTCACGCACACTCACTCACGCAAAACTCTTACTCACTCACTCAATTTTAACATGATAATGTTTTTAGGCTGGTGTCTAATTTTAAAAAAGATGCAGGACGCCACCTCAGTTTGACTATATAAGCTAACGACTAACAAAAAAGAAAATTGGAATTACTGTTTTCATTTTCTTAAAACCAAAAATTTTACTAACTTGGGTTTGTAACTTGGATAATAATTCACCTCGTGGTGAATAACAAAAATATTCACCAGCTGGTGAATAAAACGTAATATAATTATTTTTCATCAATTTTTTTTTTTTCATCAATATTTTTTTTCATCAATATTTTTTTTTCATCAATATTTTTTTTTCATCAATATTTTTTTTTTCATCAATATTTTTTTTTCATCAAAAATTTTTTTTTTCTTCAATATTTTTTTTTTTCATAATTTTTTTTTTTCATCAATATTTTTTTTTTTCATTAATATTTTTTTTTTTTTCATCAATATTTTTTTTTTCATCAATATTTTTTTTTTTCATCAATATTTTTTTTTGTCATCAATATTTTTTTTTCATCAATATTTTTTTTTTCATCAATTTTTTTTTTTTTTTTCATCAATATTTTTTTTTTTTTTATCAATATTTTTGGTTCCATCAACATTTTTTTTCCCTAAATTTTTTTTTCATCAATATTTTTTCTTAATCAATATTTTTTTTCATAAATTTTTTTTCATTAAATATTTATTTTTATCAATAAAATTTTTTCATTAAAAGCCTTTTTTTATCAAAAACTTTTTGCTATCGACAAACAGAGACAAACAGATAGATGGATATCACTAGAATGTCTTAGAAAGCTTTACGGATCAATAATATATAAACATAATGGGGTCCTCGACCGATATTTTAATGCATTTTGCATATAATGACAAATTAATATAGCGTTATTTTTCTTAGAAAAATTTTGCTTTGGAAAGAACACCTACTTATACAGCAAAACATTATCATGATTCAATGGTTTGGGCACGAGTACGAACTTCGCAGACATTTTTTTCTCCACTCACACTCACAATAAGGTGAGTAAAATTTAATTCAGTCACACTCACGCGGAAATCACGTGAATCACGCTCTTATCTGCCCAAATAAACGGTATATAAAAGTTTGTCATTTCGTTTATTACACCTTGAAATATTGGTGTATTACCCCATAAAGTAAATATCGGACACTTTGAAAAAAAAAATTTTTGATGACCAGTTCAAAAGATATCGAATTTTTAAAAATTGGTAGTTTGTTCCTTTACTCAAACTTCTTTTACTCATAACTTCTTCAATAATGGTCCAAATTTCAATTTTTTTTTCAAAATTTTTGTTTTTTTAAGTACTTTAAAAAAAAATCCCTAAAAATTCTTAAAAGCGCTCTAGTATGCGATTTTTAAGTTTTTAAATTTAAATCTCATTTTTGAAAATGTTTGTACTCTGCGATTTTTTTTTTTAATTTTTTTGTGTAAAACTTCTATCGATTCTACAACTTTTTTGCCAGGAGGATAACGTGCACAGAAAGAAATAAAAAAAAAATTTAAGTAAATTTTTAATACTATTGAGTAAAAAATTACTCAATTTTCCACCAGTAAACGATTTAATAGTATTGAGTAAATTTTTAATAAAAATTTATTAAATGTTTGCCAAAAAAATTTGAGTAAATTTTTAATTGACACTATTAAGTGCAGGAACAGAACAAGAAGCACCACCTTTTAAAAACAGGACAAGTTTTATTTCACATCGGCGCCGGCCACCGGTTTAATCTGCCAAACCGTATGGAAAAAGTCGTGCCGGGCTTATTCTGTTTCTACTCTAAAAAAAAACAAAGTTTAAAAGAATTTCATATTTTTTTACAAAGAAAAAAAACATGTTTTTTCAGACTTTACCAAATATATTTTTGTCTTAAAGACATAAAAAAATTTTATAAATATGATTACAAACTTTCATGTATATATACAAAAAACTATAAACTAAACGAGAATTGAAAAAAATAAGAAAATTCCAAAAAAAAATTAAAAAAGCTATTAAATTCTTATTAAATTATTTACTCAATTTGTTTTTAAATTTTTGAGTAAATTTTTAATTGCGTCAATTAAAAAATTACTCAAAACTTTTTTTAAATTTAAACAAGTGATTACTCAAATTGTTTTTCCCCATATTTTTTTCTGTGTGGGATAACGATTATTACTATTTTTTAAAATTTTTTTAAAAAAAATTATTGTAATTTTCCAATCTTAAAATCATTTCTACTGATCCAATGGTGCGTCATAGAGGGGTCATTAATAAGACCAACCCCCAATAATTTTTACGTCTTAACATTCCTTTGGAACAAACTAATACCCAATCTCCAATTTATAAGGGGGCTCCCACACAAACACTCAAAAAAATACGTTAGTAAAAAAATTTGTAAAGTGGTTTGTATCTCAACTTTACTACTTTTTTACTAAATTCTACTAAAAAATCAATTTTTAGTAATTCTTTTTAGTAAACTCGCTTTACAAACTATTAATTTTATACTGATTTTTTAATAATTTTTTCAGTTGATTTTTTAAAAATTATCGTACTAACTTTTGATAATTATTTTGTAAATTTTACAATATTAGTTAGTAAATTTCGTTTTTTTTCTCTAGAAAACCTATACACTATAATTAAAAAAAAAAATATTTTATTAAAATATTTGGAAATTAAAAAAAAATAAATAAAAAAATTTATTATTAGTTATTTTTTAACGATAAAACTGCGCTTTGATGAGTATGAATATGTTTATTATTTTTAATATTCATTTACGCTTCATTGGTTTTTTTTTTCAATTTAAAAAAAATATATATAAAAAAGGAAACAAAATAGAGACAAGAGAAGACATGCAAAATTTAAAAAACAATGCCGACCTTTTTTTCTTCAGTTTTTTTTCTTTCTTCTCTACTTGCGGAATTTTTTTGTTTATGCTATCCACGCATATTTTTTTCTCACGCACATAAAGGGTTGATTTTTGTGTAGTTTACTTTATGCCTTTCTTTGAATATTTTAGTCACAAAATAACATTCGATCTGTGAACATCGCGCGACGGGTAAAATGAATAAAAAATGTGCAAAAAAAATATTACAACAAAAAAAGAATAGCAGGTAACCAAATCTTAAAGTATTTTTTGTTTAAAATTATGTAACTCGTTTTTTATTTTTAGCATAATAAATCGAAATAGGAAATGATGACAACAGGTAACAATTGTATATTTATGTGATCTATTTAAAACATTATGTTGATGTTTTTTTTTATTTTAGTTCACCGTACACCAATTTATTCAACATCAATCTTCAAAGAATGAATTTTATATGGAAGTATGTATGTATATTTTGTATTAAAAAAATGTGTTCAATATTTTCTCTTTTTTAGATCGAAAATTCTAACAAAAACTGACTTGCATGGAAATAGTTACTGGCGACAACAAGCGCAATACGCAATTTACATGATGTATACAAATACCAAAAATTAAAAATACACAATTTACATTTTTTTTACAAAAAAAGTTAATATTATTTACAAACGCGTTTTAAAATCCATTTTACAAAAATTGTACAGAAAAATTTAGTAATACTAATTTTTTTAGTATTTTTAAGATTACTAATTTTTGAAAACCAAAGTTTGTAATGGTAACTGAAAAAGTTATCGGGCACAAATTGAAAACTTTATTAGTAATGGTAACAGACTTTTTTGTAAGGAATACTAACAAATTTTTATGAGTGAAACGACATTTTTAAAATTTGTTCCAACCGCTCTAACTGCCCTAATAGTGCCCTTAGAGCAACAAAATGTATGACCGACCCACAATATTTTTTTAGTCCAAACATTTTCTCTGAACACACCTACCCTCTATCTCTAAATGGTAAGGCGGTCCCCATACAATTTTTTTTTTATTTTTTGTAAATTTGTTTTATTTAATCAGCGTCTACCGGTCCAATTTTGCGTCCAAGAGGGGTCATTAGTGAGACCGAACCCCATTTATTTATATCCTACAACATTTAATTAAAACATACCTACGACCTATCTCCACCCCCTAAGTAGGCTCCCATACAAATAACAGTTGGAGCAAATATTATAAAAATGTAATTTTGAATGGAAGCCTACTTAGGGAGTGGAGATAGGTATGTTTTACAAAAATGTTGGAGGGTAAAAATAAATAAGGATCGGTCTCACTAATGACCCCTCTCGGGCGCACCATTAGACCGGTAGGATTAAATAAAACAAATTAACAAAAAATTAAAAAAAATTGTACGGGGACCGCATTAACAATTAGAGATAGAGGGTAGGTGTGTTCAGAGAAAATGTTTGGACAAAAAAAATATTGTGGGTCGGTCATACATTTTGTTGCTCTAAGGGCACTATTAGGGCAGTTAGAGCGGTTGAAGCAAATTTTACAAAATGTCGTTTTGTGTGGGAGCCCCCTTAGAAATTGGAGATACGGTATTAGTTTGTTCCACAGAAATGTGAAGACGTAAAAATGAATGGGGGTAGGTCTTATAAATGACCTTTCTATGACGCACCATTGGAGCAGTAGAAATGATTTTAAGATTGGAAAATTACAATAAAATTTTTTAAAAAAATTTAAAAAAATAGTAATAATCGTTATCCCACGATCCTCGTGGGCAAAAAATTTGTAGAATCAATAGAAGTCTTACATAAAAAAAAATTCAAAAAAATCGAAGAGTACAAACATTTTCAAAAATGAGATTTAAATTTTAAAACTTAAAAATCTCATACTAGAGCGCTTTTAAAAATTTTTTGGGATTTTTTTTTAAAGTACGTAAAAAAACAAAAATTAAAAAAAAAAAATTTTGAAATTTGGATCATTATTGAAGAAGTTATGAGTAAAAGAAGTTTAAGTAAAAGAACAAACTACTAATTTTTAAAAATTCAATATCTTTTGAACGGGTCATCAAAAAATCTGAAAATTTACCACGAAAGAGTTTTCGAAGAGTACTAAAAACTGTAAACAAATTGGGAGTCTAAAAAAAAATTTCAAAGTGTCCGATTTGACATGGAATGCCCTATAATATTCATGATCCACGATCGATTTTAAGAGGATCTACCGATGTCCGTCCTCTTTATTATAAGCATGTATACCCCAACGAGAATCGAACCAAGGATTTGGCAGACACGTTAACCCGCACAACCACCACATTATTAGAATATGTTTTGTGATCAACTTGTATGAATTGATCTACATATTAATAGTTTCTACAGAGAGAAGTTTTACGTTTAAGGAAAATCAAATTCTATTTTAAGCAATTTCAATTTTATATCATACCTCTATCAACTTTTTTGTCCCTTTATATATTATGCGCAATTAGTAAAATTGCAGAAAAATTTATTTTATTTTCTTAAACTAAATGAAAAAAAAATAACTTAAAATATCTAATTCAGCAGAAAAATCTGCTAAAAGTTTGCTAATTCAAATCAAGGACCCAAAATAACTATTATGGACATTTTTGATTTCCAAAAAATTGCTTATTTTTAATAGTTATTTATAAAAATTGAAAATAATAATTATCAACAAAATAACTATTAAATAACTATTATTTTATAATAGTTATTTTGTATCCTTTGTAAGTGCAAATGAAGTGATATCCTTTTTTGGAAGGATATTTCCTGAAACTAAATAATTCGTTAAAAAACTTACTTTTTTGCAAATAATAAAGTGACCATGGCCCGATTTATAAAAATTACTTAGGTCCATAACTATTATTTTACAATAAAAAAAATATTAATTAGGAATTAATAGTTATCCATAAGAAATAAAATAAAAATTGACCTATAATAGTTATGACATAAGTAATTCACCATAAAACTTATAATAGTTATGTCCTTGATTCAAATTGAAAGTCATTTTACAGATTTTTTGACAGAGCTTTTCTTCTGGGTGTAGACTAGAGTGCCCATATGTGCATAATTGTTTTTTTTTATCGCTCCCCGCTCATTTTCGGTTGAGTTGGGAGTAAAAATAATATCTATCCAGAAATTGGACTTCTAGGTTGCAAACAGGCCAAGCAGTTTGAACTTTTGACCTCAAAAATGGGCTAAAAAACCTTTATAGATTAATTTGGCTGTAACTCTTAAAATAAAAGTTTTTCGCAATTAACTTTCATAACAATTTTTTTGTAGAATCAAAATGCAAAGATTTTTCTCCCATACTGTTTTGACCTAAATATGCCCGATCGCGGTGTTTTAAGCGGTTAAAGTCGAAATTTGGGTCAGAACTTTTTTAAAAAAATTCTCGTAAATTTTTAAATTGGGGAAAATTTGAGCTCTTTGCATCATTTAATAGGGTATTGAATGCAGTTTTCCAAAAAATTTCTTTTTGCAAAAATATATCGACCCTTCCATGAAAAATTGCGAAAATCATACCCTGAACCACAACTTTTTGACCTCCAACTACGTTATGAGGGTGTACTCACTTTGTCATTGCATGTTTTACGCATCGAAAGATGAGTCTAGGATTTCACATAGTATATATGGGGTATTCCATGCCAAATCGGACGCTTGGAAAATTTTTAATTTTATGTTTTTTCAATTTTTTAGTACCCTTTAAAAACCCATTCCAAGTAAATTTTGACATCTTTTTTGACAATCCGTTCAAAAAATATCGAATTAAAAAAAAAACACTATTTTTTCTGTCTTCACTTCTTTAAAAATGGTCCAAATTCGAAATAATTTGTTGAAATTTTAGTATTTTCTTTAAAGTGTTTTAATAAAGATTGGAAAACAAAAAAAAAAATTCAAAAACCGCTGAATATATTAATTACCAAAATCCCACGATCTACTTAAGCTTAAAATTTTAAGAAAGTATTAAGTTTACCACGAAAAATTAAAAAAAAAAAAAAATAAAAAAATCTAATAAAAAATTTTAAGAAAAGATTGAAAACAACAAAACAAAGAGAGCAATCATTTAAAAATTGCATATTAGAACACTTTAAGAAATATTTAATAAAAAAACAAAAATTAAAAAAAAAAAAAAAAAAATGTTGACCATTTTTGAATTTGTTATGATAAAAATACGGAAAACGATAGTTTATTTTTGAAAATTTCATATCTTTGAAACGGGTAATTTAAAAAAATTTGAAAACAAACTTGGATGGGGGTTTTAATGGGTTTTAAAAAAATTTAAAAATAATTAAAAAATGTAAAAAAAAAATTTCAAAGTGTCCAATTTGGCACTGAATACCCCATATATATTTAGGGAAATCATATATATTTAGGAAAAATTACAAAGTGAGTATTCGCCTATATTGAGGATGAATTGTAAAAAAATGAGATTCAGAGTAGAACTTTGGGATTTTTTCATGGAACAGTCGATATATTTTTGCAAAAAAAAATTTTTTGGAAAACTACATTCAATACACTGAAAAAAAAGACATAACTAAAATTAAGGAAAAAATGTCTTTGAAAATTTATCATGAATTTTCCTAAAATTTAGTTAAATTTAACTTAAAAATGAGAAATTTTCTTAACTATGAGGAAAAAATTTTAGTTCATTTACTTATAATTAGTTCATAGTTTTCTTTAAATGGATTTTTTTAATAATAGGAAAAAAATTCTTACTGCCAAAGAAATTTTCCACAAATCTAAGAATCGTATCTTTATTTTTAGGACATATTTCTTAAAAAACAATTTAGTTCAAGTTTAGTTAAAATTTACTAAAAAAAACATCATCGTATTTCTCTTCTTTGAATTGAGGAAGTGTACTTCTTAGAATTTAGTTAATGACTTCTGAGAATTTAGTAAATACCTTCTTAGAATTTAGTTAAAAATTCAAAATGGCGATATCTCGAAAACTAAGCGAGATAGAGCGAAACGGATGAAATTTTCAAAAGAAAGACTACAAAGAAAAATATGGAATAGCCTAGATCTGCATATCTGTCGGGGTCTCAAGACCCTAATTTTAGATCTAAAATTTGAAATTCCCGAGATTTTATATATGCACATATCTCGGTAAATACTGCCAACATGAGAAAAGGTCCAACGGCATTTTTGTAGCTCTTGACTCGTAGAACACTTCCGCAAAATATCCGAAAGCCCTCCGATTAATAGTTTTTGAGTTATCCGGTTTTTAAGATTCTCAAGACCCTATCAGGCCCCTTATTACCGTATCTCTAAAACTAAGCAAGTTAGAGCGAAACGGACACAAGTTTTGGTTCAAAATCTATGGGGACCCTTAAAGATGCCAACGGGGTCTCGAGTTAAATGAGGTCCGAACCCATGGGTCCAGGGTCTAGACCCAATCTATTTCTAAAATGTGAAGTATAATTTTTCCCATTTTCTAGTTAAAATTGGCTTAAAATTAAATAACTTTGTTTTACTTATTTTTGGGAAAATTATGAACTAAAACCAAGAAAAAAAATCTTTGGAGCCAAATCATTCCCTCTTTTTCTCCAAATTGAGTTAATTTTCCCAGATTTTAGTTCACTTTTTTTTTGAGTGTACCCTAGTGAATTGTGCAAGGAGCTCAAATTTTCCCCAATTTAAAAATTTACGAGAATTTTTTTAAAAAAAGTTCAGCCCCAAATTTCGACTTTAACCGCTTAAAACACCGCGATCGGACATATTTAGGTCAAAACAGTATGAGAGAAAAATCTTTGCATTTTGATTCTACAAAAAAATTGTTATGAAAGTTAATTGCGAAAAACTTTTATTTTAAGAGTTACAGCCAAATTAATCTATAAAGGTTTTTTAGCCCATTTTTGAGGTCAAAAGTTCAAACTGCTTGGCCTGTTTGCAACCTAGAAGTCCAATTTCTGGATAAATATTATTTTTTAATCCCAACTCAACCGAAAATGAGCGGGGAGCGATAAAAAATACAATTTTGCACATCCCATACATTTTGTGGGTGCTCTAGTGTAGACCCAACAGTCAAAAACTCCATTCTTAACTCGCTGTTTTGGTAAGAAAGCCTTTAAAAAGATCTTAAAAAAATTTACAATATAAGACATTTTTTGAGACTAAATCCAAGACGTTTCCAACTGGGTGTGCTAACATTACAAGAAAAACATTTGAAAACAAACAAAAACCGCATTGTTTGACACTTATTGTATTTTGATTATTCCTTCATACTAACAGACGTACGAACATACTTTCAAGTATGTATGACTATGTAATTTAATAATGACTTTATTTATTTATAAACTAAAAAGCGAAGTGAAGGTATCCCAAAATTCATAGATCGCCTAAAGCAGCGGTTACCAACCTATGGTACGCGTACCACTAGGGGGTACGCGAAACTGTCCGCGGGGGTACGCAAAATTTAAGTAATTTGGACATCCGTTTTCGATTAACCTTTCAATGCTGGTTCCGCATCTGGCTTTAACATTTTTCCATAACGTCAGGTTTTTAAGAAAGTTGAATTCAAAGTTCACAAAAAACTTATTTTTATGCAATTTAGAGAGACATTTTTACGATATTTTTGGATGATATTTTGATATCTGACCACTTGTTTTCGATTAACCTTTCGATGCTTATTCCGAATATTATTATTATTTTATTATTAGTTCCTGTTGTTCCTAAGAGGAACATAGGGCCGTAACAAGATTCTTCCATTCGGATCTATTAGGAGCTATTGATTTGACTTCTCTACAGCTAACAATAAGTCGAACTTTTTTAATTTCTTCTTGGATTTGTCGCTTCCATGTGTGAGCAGGACGACCTCTACGTCTACTTCCCTGCGGATTCCATTCAAGTGCCTGCTTGGCAACATCGTTATTGTTTTTACGGAGAGTATGCCCTATCCATTTCCATTTACGCTTGCATATCTCGCTTTGAATAGAAATCTGCTGTGTTTTTTCCCATAGACGATCATTAGAAATTGTATTGGGCCAGAATATCTTTAGTAGCCTACGGAGACAGTTGTTAACGAACACTTGTACCACATTAACATCAGAATTGGCAGCATTCCACGTTTCACATCACAACTGACTTAACGTTTGAGTTGAAAATATTCAACTTTGTTCTTATCGACCAAACTTTGTTTAACCTTCCGAACGCCTGCCGTCCTTTCTTTACCCGGTCTAAAATAGCAGTACTAGATCCACCCTGTTTATCAATGATACTACCAAGGTAACAAAAGGATTCTACCTCTTCAAGTTGAATTCCATTGATGTGGAGAGGTGTGTTGTGGAGAGGTGTGTTCCGAATATGGTTACCAAATTTTTCTATGATGTCAGGTTTTTAAGAAAATTTATTTCAAAGTTCTCAAAAAACGTGCTTTTGGGCATTTTTGAGACGGGTTGTGATAGAGTGGAAATTTTGGTATTACTTTATTAAGCTCAAAATGCCCTTTTATAGTATACACGAGGGCGTTTAATTCAAAAAGTCACGGAATTATTGATCTGCCCTAGTATTAAAAAAAAAAAAAAATTAAAAGAAAAATTAAAAAAAACATTATATTTCCGCCCCCTGTGATGCGTTTTTTGAACTTTTTTTTTAAGAGTTCAAACAACGTCCGTCGTTTTAATTTTTGGTGTAGAATCGACTGGTGAAGAAAAATCAGCTCAAAATCCGTGTTTTCAGATGCATTAAACCACCCCAAGGAGCAAAAATTTTTCCAAAAAATAACACCATTGTTTTGATAAAAGTGAATTATGTATTGAAATGAAAATTACTAGATGAGTTTTTTAAATTATATGTATTTACTCAGTTGTAATAAATAAAGCTTATTGAAAAAAAAAAAATTATTTTGATCTCCCCTAAATCCATAAAAAAATATGATAATACCCGGAGATCCAAAATTTCAATATTTACTGTAATATTTGTGAATTTTATTTAAACGAAAACGAAAAACTCATTAGGGGGTACGCGGCTGATAAAATTTAAAATTAGGGGTACGCGAGCCAAAAAGGTTGGTAACCGCTGGCCTAAAGGTTAGGTTAAGGCTGGCTAAGTATTATCACTTTATAATGAAACATATTGAGAAGGATTTTAAAATCTTATAGAAATATCTAAAGCTTTGATTTTTTTCAAATTTTGGCCTCTTTCCCAAGGGACCTTATGAGCCTGAATTAATAAATCTTATTATGATCAGAAAAGAAACAAGTAAGAGTGTTTAATTTGGTTGATTGGGAGCCGAATCTTAAATACTCTCCAACTTAAAAAAAATAAATTTAGATTTTTTTTTGTAAATAAATGTATTTGGGTTTTAATACTATTTAAATTACTTTTTTATCCTCCACCTCCCCCCAAGAAGAGGCGAGCCGAAAAAATAGATTTTCCTGATTTCCCTTGGTCCAACTGCAGTTCGATGAACTACATAAGGCAATTTCAATGAACCACTTTCATAGCATTTATGAACAAATTCATAAAATTTATTAACTTTTTCATAACATTTATGAATAAATCACAATATGTGAAATTTAAGAACTGTTTAACATTTTTTCATAAATACTATGAAAAGTTTAAAAACTTAAAAATTGTTTAACATTTTTTCATAAATACTATGAAAAGTTCAAAAACTTAATGAAAAAGTTCATAATTTTTATATGTTTGTTCATAAATACTATGAATTTCGTTCATTGGCAAATAATTTTTGAAGTTTGGTTGTTGTGAAACCATACAACACTAATAAAAGATCTAACAAAAGATAAATAAAAACGGTCCACTTTTGGACTTGGGACCCATTTTGCGGAAAACATTGGTGTAATGTATCATATGGCCGGTCTTGACCGACTATGATTTTCTCATTTATTTTTTAATGGTATACCTTCCCTTTGATATGTGTGATGTTTATAGTTTTTTTTTTCGGTTTGTCGTCTTAAACATTTTGTAATAAATATTTTAGTAAGTTAGTTAGTTACTAAAATTAAGAGACAGGTAGTTTATGTGAACAATAATAGCTAACTATCTATCTAACTAACTACAACCAAACAAATCATGTTTGTCTAGTTACTGTATTCAAGTAATTCATCAAGATTTCCTCTATAACAAGTTAAGTTTCACACATTATTTAAGAGATTTTTTATGAAATAATTTTTAAATGTTGTACAAAAAAAACTTTAGGCGGAAAACATAATTTGTTGTTTCTTTGAAATTATTTAATTTTAAATATTTGTACCAGTTTTAAATATATCCTGCACGGCGGGCAGGAAGCAACTTATTATTCCATAAAAATGGCGACAAAAACCAAAAGCGGGGATTTGTTTGTGATGAAAAATGTATTCAAAAGCCGTTTGAATTGAAATCCTAGCTGCTCCTTTTCTTGAGATATTCACTTTTTTCGATTTTTGCGCAGGAAGAATTTTTTAAATATTCAAAAAACCAAAACCAAGGAATGAAATCTGTTCCAAAAGGAAGGAAATCTGTTCCTTCGAATTATAACCACCCTATGCAAGAAAAACAAAAGTTAATGGAAACTATTTACCAAAAAACAGGCCTGATACACACCCAAAAAAATTGTATGTGCTAAAAATTTTCAAGTAAATCTATTGATCACCAAAATATTTATGAGTCATTGTTTTGCTCTAAATTTTAACTTTCCAACATTTTTATTTTGGCTTATTCTAGCTCGAGGTAATTTATCTTTACTAATTCAATTACAAAATGATATTCTCATAGAATAGTTTTCAAGAAAATTATTTTTCTGTTTTCTGTCTTGATAAGATCTCGACGAGATCGAAACAACACAGAAAAAAAATTTTAGTAAATTTGAAATACTATTGAGTAAAAATTTACTCAATTTGGCACCAGTAAACGATTTAATAGTATTGAGTAAATTTTTAATGAAAAAAAATTAAATGTTTACTAACAAATTTATGTAAATTTTTAATTGACACAATTAAAAAAAAATATTAAAAATTCGATTTTCGATTTTTTAAGTAACCTCTTAATTGTGTCAAGCAAAAATTTACTCAAAATGTATCAATTTATTTTTTTTTAAGTTTAAAAAAAGTTTCACATTTTTGTTTTTTTATACCCTCCACTCTAGTGATAGAGGGCATATATAAGTTTGTCATTCCGTGTGTAACACCTCGAAATATTGATCTAGGATCCCATAAACTATATGGGACATTCCATGTCAAATCGGACACTTTTTTTCAGATTTTCCCAATTTGTTTACAGTTTTTAGTACCCTTCGAAAACTCCTTCGTGATTTTTTTGATGACCCGTTCCTTTTCAGATTTTTCTGATGACCCGATCAAAATATATCGAATTTTTAAAAATTGGTAGTTTGTTCCTTTACTCAAACTTCTTTTACTCATAACTTCTTCAATAATGGTCCAAATAAAAATTTTTTTGTTTTTAATTTTTGTTTTTTACGTACTTTTAAAAAAATTCCCAAAAACTCTTAAAAGCGCTCTAGTATGCGATTTTTAAGTTTTAAAATTTAAATCTCATTTTTGAAAATGTTTGCAGTCTTCGATTTTTTTGAAATTTTTTGTGTAAAACTTCTATCAATTCTACAAATTTTTTGCCCAGGACGATCGTGGAATAACGATTATTACTATTTTTTAAAATTTTTTGAAAAAATTTTATTGTAATTTTCCAATCTTAAAATCATTTGTACTGCTCCATTGGTGCGTCATAGAGGGGTCATTTATAAGACCGACCCCTACTAATTTTTACGTCTTAACATTTCGTTGGAACAAACTAATACCCTATCTCCAATTTCTAAGGGGACTCCCACACAAAACGACATTTTTTTAAATTTGCTCCAACCAACTTTACAGAAGCTACTGAAGTTTGGCATGTATGTTGATCATTTACCTGGTCAGGTTGGTATTGCAATCCAGCCAAATCGGTCGAGTGATTCAAAAGTTATTAGCAAAAGAGTAAATTTCGGCAAGGGTGTTTCGCGAACTTAACACGATAACTTTCGAAAGACAATAATGAGACTACTGAAGCTTAACATGTATCTTTGCCGTTCCCCAGGTCTGTTTGGTACTAAATTTCAGCTCAATCGGTCCAGTGGTTCAAAAGTTATAAGCGAAAACCTGAATTTCAGATTAGTTTCATCTTAAATGCCACGTGTTTAACAAGTTTTAAAAGCATTGGTGGTAACTTAACAATGCTTTTCAAACTTGTTTAGTTTTAAGGCAAAGTTTTTTATACTTGTTTAGTTTGAAAAGCATTGTTAACTTAAAAATTACACTCGAAAAAAATTTTAAACTCAAAAAAATTTTACACTCAAAAAAAGTTTTACACTCAAAAACACTAAAAAAAAATTTATATTTTTTTACAAAAATTACAATATTTTGTGTACATACATACGTGCATTCACCCAAAAATATTTTTACAGTACACTAAAAAAATTTACGGTACAATGCACTATTTTAAGTCTGAGCGCCATGGACTTGCCTAGAAAATTTACTTATTTTTTAGGCTTGTACAACCCACCCTCAACTCAACTACAACCCACCCTCAACACTAAAAAAAAAGTTATTAAGTTTTTAAATGACACAAAAAGAGTTTTTACTCAAAATAAAATATTTCTAATCAAAATTGTTAATTTTTTCACGTTAAAAAATTTACTTTCCTTGAAAAAATGCATTGTGGGGGTATTTATAGATTCGGCAAAGTCGAATTTAACTTTTCTACTTGTTTCTGTATAAATAAGTATTTCTATGAATATGTTTAGTAGTTGATAAGAAATTTACTTGTATTAAAATCATAATTATGTTACCACTAATGGTCAATTTACATTGTGTGATTGCACAGCATGCATTTATATAATATGCCTAAAACATTTTTTTTTTTAAATTTATCTTTTAACAAAAGTAGACAATTTTTAGTTCAATTAAGCGGTGCGCATGCGTTTTTAGTTTCACTCTCACTGCTTTTGTTTGTTAGACAAAAAAAAAACATGAAGTACAAAGACGCACAAGCTCCATTCTTCCAAAGTTTCTTGTTTATATCGTACACCAAAACCATGTTATACGGCGCTTTATTACATGGTGGTACAAAATTTGTCTATTTTTTTATAGATTAACGTCCAAATTCATAAAAAATAAAAGCGTTTAACAACAGGTTTATTAATCGAATTTCCATTCAAAATTTGTTTTATAAACTTCTTATAAACCTCTTTTAACTTTTATGAATTTGAAGGTAAGGCTTTTATTCATACACTCAAAATATTTTGTAGGCAAAAACAAAAGAAAAACACACTTAAAACCAGTGAATAAACAATTGAAAACCATCCCAGTAATTATTCATTTGTTTTAAAAACATCAACATTTATTTTTTACTGTTGGCAAAATTTTCTAAAATAAATAACACTAAACATTAAAAAATTACGGTTTTTTCATTCTTTTTTACCAACAAATTCGAAAAAAATAACCTACGAAAACATTAAAAATTAATGATAGTTCTGTTATTTTTACCAACAAATTTGAAAAAAATAACCTACCAAAACACTAAAAATTAATGATTTCGTAGGTTATTTTATACAATTTTCTATTGAAATATTTTTTTAAAATTTTTTAATAAAATTTTGGGGAATCGATCCCGCAATCAACTACTTTCTGGCCAGACACTCTACCCATCGTGCCAAAGCCACTTGATACAAATATGTTTTTATATTTCTATAAATAATTTTTTGAATTTTTTTTCTACAAACAAATAACTGACTTGTGTAGGTAAAAACTAATGATATATCATTAAAAAATACCAACAATTTAAAAAAAAATTACTTACACAAATCATTAAAAATTTAAAGTATAATCAGTAGTTTTTACTTACAGAACAAAAATAAATGACTTTATAAATTAAATGTTAGTGAAACTCTTTATTTTTTAGTGTGTTATTTTTGAAACAAAGGACTGATGTAGTCATTAATAAAAACTGAACATCAAACAAATGTTTTTTCTTTTAAAAACGACTAAACGGAAAACTTTTGAAATAAACTACAAACAGTTAATGACATAATTTTTTGAGTGTAATACTTATAGTAGACATATTGTAGGTTTATTTGACAAATATGTCTGCAATACCTGTCAAATAAACCTACTTTAGTTATAATTCAGTTTTTATGAATAACCACCTAAAAAACAACTGTTACTACAATGTAGTAATTTTTTGCATTTATTTTTTAAAACGACTACAAAAAATAGTAAATTTTTCATACAAAAACTGAAATTGTAGTTGAAAACAACAACTACTACTTACTGCACAAATTACCGCAATGAACTGCAATAATTTTCTAAGTGTACAGTGAGGTCGTGGTGTTGTTATATTTGGGCAAATAGGAAGTGTAGTGTAATGTTTTTGTTAATGCCGCAACATTTGCTATATTGACTTATTTTAGATGTAAGTACGTGGATACAATTCATCTATTGTACAGTACAATTAGAGTTTTTATGAACTTACCCAGGCAGAAAAATACGAACGGGAGAGTGCTGGCAAAGTACCTTTTATGGTCGCTTGTGTGCTGGCAAAGCATCACAATTAAGTAGTCTCCCAGCGTCCAAAATGATAACCACGGTAAACGGTATGCCGTTGCTATTTTAAAGCGCTTTGAAAGCGCTTTAAAAACAAAAAATATGGTACTATTATAGCACTTTTAGAATAAAAACAAGTGAGAGTGTTAAATTCGGCTGTGCCGAACCTTTTATACCCTCCAAAATGTAAAAAAAAAAAAAATTTGTCAGGGGCGTTTGTGTTTTTTTTGGGGGGGGGGGGTGATAGGGGTCAGTGGGGGATGTTGACTGCACCTTCCCATCCCGATAAATATAACAAATGTTTCATTTATGTAACAAAAATACAAAAAAACATGTAAAACAAGTAAGAGTGTTAAATTCGGCTGTGCCGAATCTATAATACCCTCCAACTTGCGCAAAAAAAATGCAGGGGCGTTTTATTTTTTTTTGGGGGAGGGGTCGGTAGGGGTAATTGGGGGGGCAAATTTCCTCTCGAATATGTGTTATAAAATTCATTCTTATGCTTTTTTCACTAAAGAAATGCAAGTTTATCATAATTAAAAAAAAAAAAATATTCCACGCCCATAGAAGGGGGCGGACCAAAAAAAACGACATTTTCTAATTCTCAGGGTCCAAATGCAGGACTTTGATGTTCTTGTAGCATTAAAATGTTGCATTTGTTAAACAAAAACACAAAAAATCATGTAAAAATGTGATATTTTCCAGAGGTTGGTTTAGTTCTTCAAGGGGGAACTTTTTTCCCCCTGGTCCGATTTTGCTCATTTATGAACTTAACCTGCCTAGGAACATAAGACATATTCGTGCCAAATGTCGGGAGTCTAGCTCTTTTATTTTGGACTCCATCGTGTTAACTACAGACGGACAGACGGACGGACGGACGGACAGACGGACGGACGGACGGACGGACAGACGGACGGACGGACATCGCTAGAATGTCTTAGAATCGATCACTGATCATAAATATATATACTTTATAGAGTCCTAGACCGATATTTTGATGCGTTACACACGGAATGACAAAGTGAGTATACCCCCATACTGTAGTTGGAGGGTATAAAAAGTGTATTTTTTCAGAGGTTGGTTTAGTTCTTCAAGGGGGAACTTTTTTCCCCCTGGTCCGATTTTGCTCATTTACGAACTTAACCTGCCTATTAACATAAGACATATTTGTGCCAAATGTCGGGAGTCTAGCTCTTTTATTTTGGACTGCATCGTGTTAACTACAGACGGACGGACAGACGGACAGACGGACAGACGGACGGACGGACGTCGCTAGAATGTCTTAGAATTGATCACTGATCATAAATATGTATGCTTTATGGGGTCCTAGACCGATATTTTGATGCGTTACACACGGAATGACAAAGTGAGTATACCCCCATACTGTAGTTGGAGGGTATAAAAATGGGACGTATATAAATTATATACATAAGTCCATAAGACACAACTTTTTTGGTGTTTATTTGAATAAAGAAATTTATTAAATTAATTTAATAAATTTCCTAATTAGGATTAGAGTTTGCAAAACGATTAAAATCGTAATCGTAATCGCGATTAATCGCACCAATTAATCGTAATCGTAATCGACAAAAAAATCATGCGATTACGAATAAAAAATTTTCTTGAAATACACTGTTTTTATAACGAATTTAAATCAGTTCCAAAATTTTTTGAAACCAATTTAAAGTTTCTATTAAAATTATTTGTCAAAAAAACAAAATTAGCTGTTAAAAACGATTAATTTCGGGACAATTTCGAACAAAAATCATTGATTCTGGTATGTTAAGTAGACCGGAAAGTTTTGATGGGTTGACCCATGGTTCATTTAACTTGTTTGCAATTTTTCTTTCCTTTTTTCGTAAAAGTCATTCAAATTTAAGGTAAAATTTAAATTCTGATCTCAGTAAATTTTAAAGAGTTTTGTTTTTTAAATATACTCAAAAGCCTTTGGTCAACAAATTTGGACATGAAATTTTGTCAAAAACTTAATTTTTCATACTTTGACCGCTGGTTGACTAATGATGCCTTGTTAATTTTTTAAATAAATTTTCTCACAAGAGCTAACTGGCCATCGGCAGGTATTTTGACACGACCCCGCAGAAATTTTGGTAAACTGGAAGCAGCTTTGGAAAGAAATCATGATCCAAAGAGCGAATTCAAATCAGTCACAGTTAAGAGTACTCTTTAGTAGCAAAGATAAAAAGCTATTAAGACCCAGTAAAATCATGTCACTTTTCAGCGCTGATTGAAGAACTCTTTGTAGAGTTTATTTAACCGCAATAAAGATGTAAGAAAATCTAGTATTTTTCTCCAAAAATCTTTTTGATCATTTAAAAAGAGTTAAAGATGTCAAAAATTAAAGTATGTATGAAATTTTATCAACAAAGAATTTTATTTATTAGTTTTAAAAAAATCTTAACTTAAAATTCTCAAGGGCGCTCGAGCGCAATGATATACTAAAAAAAGAGACCGTGGTGCTAAAATCTCGAAAAATTTTTACTGGGAAAGTTCGAAAGCTTTTCATTTTATATCTTAAAAATAACAGTTTTTGTTCCTAAAAATACGTTCTAAAATGTAAATTTCAAAAGATTTTTTTTTAAGATATTGCAACTCAAATTATTTAAAAAATTTGATTAATCGTAATCGCGATTAACGGCAATTTTTTTAATCGTAATCGCGATTATGAAATATCTCGATTATTTGCAAACTCTAATTAGGATAAAAAATTTATTGACTCATTTATTAGGATAAAAAAATTCTGAACAAACTTCGAACAATTTTCTAAGTCCCGGAAAAAATTTGTTTGCAGTTTTCTTTGCGCTTTGGAATATAAAAAATTTATTAAAAATGCTTTTAGGAAAAAATTTGGAAAAGTCCCGAAAAAAGTAGTGTATTGAACCGAAACGGGTATGTATCCGGAGTTCCTCACGAAAGAAACAGGTGTTTTTATATAAAAGGCGTCAAGTTGGTAATATGTAGGTCCAGAGACTCTATGTAGGTCATTGTGTATAAGTGACATATCATGAGAACTATCAAGGACCGGCCACTTATCCTGCAGGGAAATAAAAAATATTCCAATTGTTATGAAAATTAATAAATTTTAATAAAAAATTTATACTTTGAACGGATTTAAATAGAAAAACATTGGCAAAGCGCTTGGAAAGCACTTTTTCGAATTCATACTACCTTCTACACAAAAAATAAAGTGCTTTGCCGAGACTTTTTCTTTGGAACGGTTGGCAGTTTCTGCCTGGGTATTTTTCATTTCTTTGGTATTTTTTCTATCAAAATGTAAACCAAAATAAACACTTAACCAAAGAAACTTTCTAATTTTTGATGTTGCTAGTGTTCCCTGGGTGTAGTGGTTAGAGTACCTTGTGTACAACATTTACCATTGGTAAATATCAAAGTGTATAAAAGGTGATAAATCTTGATTATGATTGTAATTTCGTAAATATGTACTTGTACGAGAGATTAATATCTTTACGTTTTAAATACCTTGTTAATTAATTTAAATAAAATAACCATTATACACTTTAAATTTTATGAAATTTTAATAAATATTTTTTAATTGTTTTATAAATTTAAGATGTACACTCAGAAAAAAAATATATAGAAATTAATTAAGAAATCTGTCTGTTGACACACCCCTTTTCAAGCAAGTTTAGGTTGTTTTAAAATGCCCGAGTAAAAATAAACATATATAACAATATATGACTTGATACAAACCTAACGAATCATATATGATCATATATCCCGTGAGCTATTTTCTAATTTTTTTAAGTGCAGCCATAAGTAGTTATAAATAATTTTATCATGATTCGGATTAAAAGGCGTACGGTTGATATAATTATATTTAATTATATGAGGCTCAATACAAAATTAGTTTTTCTGTATAATTTAATATAAAATTATATATATCCTATTCTGTTCCATATAAAACTATATATGTTTCAAATTAACCAACAATTTTCTAAGTTTTTTAGACTAAGTATAAGAAACTTTTTAAAATGTTCCTAAACATTTCCTTGTTTGGGTTATGTATATCACCTATCTGGTTCGAAGCGTACCCAAACATTTTTTTTTGTTTTTGAAAATTATATGTTTGGTGAATGTATCGTTGACCTGTGGTGTATCTCAAGCCAAAAAACACCAGGATTTTATATGTTTTTATGCAATTAGATCTAATTAGATCCACCAATATATGGCAATGTCTGGTCAAAACTCGGATGAAATCAAATCATATTTTATACAAGTTGATATTTTTAATGCAAAAACATCCACCATTATTCGGATCAAATTGCGTATAAATATATATTGTGTTACATATCATTATATATTGCATCATACAAAAATTTTTACTCTGGTGGTGACAAAATCGGGTAATGGCATCTCACTCCTCTTTATTTTGAACTTTAAAAATCGTTGACACGAAAATCGTAGCCGATTCTGTTTTCTAGTTATTGCTAAATAATTACACTGCTCGACAACAAAAACCTCCCAGTTAAATATTTAACTTATTCTTATAGATATTGCTCTCCTAAACCTAAATCTGCCATCAGATGTTTTCTAAGTAGCACATACCGTTTTTGCGATACTCGCTTTTAATAAGTCAAAAACCCAATAATTTCGCACTTTTGGTGGTCCACTGTTACAGATTCTTCCAAAAATAGAATTTGATTTAATATAAAATTTCATATAAAAATTTTGCTAGCATGTTCCGTTTTCGAAATATTCGCGTTTGGAAATTTTTCCAAAACTTGCTTGAAGAGGGGTAAGATTTGTTTTAAATTAAAATTTTAATATTTTTTTTTACTTTAAAAACTTAAAATCACTAAAAAAGTGTTTTTATACTCAAATTCATTTGTACATACAATTTTTGGGCATTGTGTAGAGTATTTAAGTATTTGACAAAGTCGAATTTGCTTCCATGTTTTTTTTTCTCAGTGTTAATAAAGTCATATTTTAATGATGTCTGTATGTTAGACATTTATATCTTCTCAACCTTTAAACCATTTTTTTTTTAAGTTTTAAACTAAAAATAGTGTGATTTCATGCTCTACGAAGCATATTTGTTAATTTTAAATTTTATTTAAAGTAGAGTTCCACCACATAAATACTAAATATTACAGAAAAAAAAAAGTATTAAAACAAACAATGTATATGATAAATACATATGATATGTTCTTGACAAACAATTTTCACCTACATATCTCTAAATATATTTATTTAAATACCTAATTACAAGTTTTATTGACAAGTAAAAGTAGAAATTTCATTTTAAGAACTGTTTGAGTAAAATCAAATTTGGTCGAAATATAAAGTTAGTATTATTAACAAAACATGTAAAAAGGTTAAATTCGACTTTTCCGAATCCATGAATCAGCGAATACAAATTTTTTTTAAGCATAACTCTCTCTCTCTTAACTTACACCAAAAATATCTCAGAATCCAAGAATTTCCAATACAAAAAAATATTTCTAAATCTTAAAATTTTTCAAAAGTGCCTAAGAATCTCAGATTATTTTTATAAATAAAAAATATATTTTAGAAATTTTTTAGATATTTTTTTCTTTAAAAAACTGAGATCCTTAGACATTTAAGAACTTCCAATACAAAAAAATATTTCTTATTCTAAAAATTTGTCTATCCCGAGTAAAAAAGAGTTATATATAGCCGTGACAAATTAGATCCCAAATATGGTGGACACAATTGCTTCAAATATTATCTTTGGTTATCCTACAAGATCTGAACAGATAGTGTTATATATAATATGATACGTAAAATGGGTCTATCTGGTTTTATCAGTTTGATCCGGACTGATACAATATAAAATAAATTGAGACTATAAGACATAAATATATATGGTTAGATATTGCTCTACATAAAGAACATATTTTTGTATATAACGCTACATAAAGTGCATATGATTATATATAATGTTATCCAACTTATATGACATTATAAGGAGCAATATATGCTTAGTTGTAATGGTTTTAAATTGTATTTAATCGTATCAGTTTTCTCCATCTGATATTATTATATAGACCCAATTCACGTATCACATTATATATAAGGTAATCCCGCTAGATCATAAAATATACCCGTAGATACTTATTAAAGTAATTGTATCCGCCATATTTGGGATATAATTAGTCATGAACTTTTTTTCTTTTTTTACTAGGGATAGCAAAAGTGCCCGAGTAAAAATAAACATATATTACAATATATAACTTGATACAAACATAATAAATTATATATGATTATACATCCGTGAGATATTTTCTAAATTTTTTTAATGCAGTCATATGTAGTAATGTATAATTTAATCATGATTCGGATTAAAAGGTGTACGGTTGATATAATTATATAAAATTATAAGCGGGTCAATACAAAATTTGTTTTTCTCTATAATTTAACATACAATTATATATAGCTTATTCTCTTCCATATAAAACTATATATGTTTCCAATTAACCAAACATTTTCTAAGTTTTTTAGGCAAAGTATACGAAACTTTTTAAAATGTTCCTAAACATTTCCTTGTAAGGGTTATGTATATCACCTATCTGGTTCGAAGCGTAACCAAACATTTTTTTGTTTTTGAAAATTATATGTTTGGTGAATGTATCGTTGACCTGTGGTGTATCTCAACCCAAACCAAAACATACAAGGATTTTATATGTTTTTATGCAATTAGATCTAATTAGATCCACCAATATATGGCAATGTCTGGTCAAAACTCGGATGAAATCAAATCCTATTTTATACAAGTTGATCTTCTTTAATGCAAAAACATCCACCATTATTGGGATCAAATTGCGTATAAATATATATTGTGTTACATATCATTATATATTGCATCATATAAAAATTTTTACTCGGGTGTCTAAAAATTTCAGAATTTTTTTACAGAAAATATTTTTTACAAATTCTTTAGATATCACCGCTCAACACTCATTTTCCAGTTTGAATTCTGATGATAAATTATAGTAGTCTTTGATCTCCCGATTCCAAATTTGTTCACCAAATTTTCGCATCACATCTAGATTTTTAGTTATTCAGCCATTCAGTGGAATACAAATCTGGTATAAAGCGGAATAGTAGAATTTGTCCATGTTCTCCAACATAGGAAATAATTTTTTTTCAAATTATTGCGTTTGGTTGGGTTTCACTTGCGTTTTAAAATAATGCTGGTAAAATTACCATTTTAGAAATTTACCTTAGTTTTTTTATATTTTTTAAAGAAAAACTAAAAAAAAATATTTTACAAATTTAAGTTTTTCATATAAACCGGAAGATTTATTTAATGGTTTTAAAAGTCTATAAGAAGATTCCTTCTTTTTCCTAAATTTTGAGCTCATCATCATTTTAAAAATGGTGCCTTTTCAAATTTTTTACAGTGTTTTTTTAAAATATATGTTTGGCCAATAATAGCCCAGTTGGCAACGTCCTCGAGCAATCCCCAGTGACGGAGCGGTGACATGTCAGAGTCACTGCTGACATACACAAGACATATCTATGTACTGGGTTGAGGACAGTTTCATACAAATTTTAAAAATGTCCTCACTCAAAGTCAGCAGTGGTCAGGGCTGACCTTCTGGGGACATGTCACCTAGACTTCTTTGGGGAAATGTCTGACGTAGATCATGCGAAAATACAAAAAATTTTCGTATTTCCTTTAGTGTTTACTTTTATCCATTTTCCTTTATAAATTATCTTTCTCATATTTAGAAAAAACTTTTCGCTTTTTACGTCCCAACTGGATTTGAACCTGGAACCTCCAGTTTATTAGTCCCACACCTTACTACTTGTTCCAAACTTTATTTTGAAAATTGTTTGTCTATTTATTACTTTTATTTCACTTGTTAGATTTTGATTTTATTTTGAACAAATCGATGATATTGCCATCTTTTTCTTGGAAGTTGAAGAGTTGCCCAGATTTAAAATTCTAATTTAATATACTGCTATTCTGAACACTTTTCCTTTTAGACGTCTTAGAGGAATTGTCCACACTCTTAAAGCAAACATTCAGTGCTGACAATGTTAGGACATATCATCAAGGATTACCTATGATTTGTCAGAACCTGATGACATTTCCTCGAGGAATCACTGTGGAAATTTCCTCAGTGACAAATTTTCCAACTGGGAGTGCAACAACTTCAAATTTTTGTTATCATATTTTTGAGATCATAGTTCAGTTCTACTCTAACGCTTTTTACCAAATTTTTATTTTACCTAACGGCTGCTGTGCAGGCTTTCAAAAAAGGCAAAAAACGCGTTTTTTTATATTTTCAACCGCGAATAATTAAAGTTCTAGACGTAATGCAAAAATTTGGAGCACAGATTTTTAATCAGCGAGTCAAAATCTTTAAAAATTTTCTATCAAACTTTAAACCGGAGCCAAAAACCTTCGATTTGTTCAGCGGTGTATTTTTTTCTTAAAAAATTTTCGAATTCTTGGACATTTTTCTATAGCAAAAAGGCATGAAAAATCAGAATTTTTGATAGAAAAATGTTGCAAAATCTGGTTAATCGTCTCTAAAAAATATCACACAAAATGTAATACTTACGAGAATCTAAGAATATACGAGAATCTGAAAATTTTTCAAGGAGATTTTCTAACGTTAAAACAATACCACGCTACATTTCCAGACCAGACAATGTCACAATTATCGATTCTGGGATGACATTATTAATAGACTGGCCATCATAGTGTACTCCTTTATCGAAAGCGATCTCTCAATGTTACCAACGAGCTCATGAATAGTTGTTCCGGTTGATCTACCCTTGCTGTATACATGTTGCATTGTCGAAAGCAACCCCGGGTCAATCACTTCCAGACCATGGTTTCTTGCCCATTTGGACAGATTTTTCAGAAAACCCTGAAGAAACACCTACCGTTTGTGTGCCCCTATTGACAAATCGGTGAATAGCCAATCCCAATTCAGACGTTTTACGTCTATTGGCAAGTATTCCACCATTGAACTGATCCCATGCTTCACTTCCAGACCAGGCAATGCCACAGTTGTCGAGTCTGGGATGACATTATTAAAATCCCCCTCTATATTAAGAAAAGCAACAATAGTGTACTCCTTTACCGAAAGCGATCTCTCAATGTTACCAACGAGCTCGTGTTGCGTGTTACCTTATCGAAAACAACCTCGGGTCAATCAATTTTTGCAAATTTAAGTCTATCATTCGTTCCATTGTGTGAGATGTGAAATCCTTCGAAGTTTTCAAAACCCTTCGGAAGGTTTGGTCTTCTAATGTTGTTCTATCCTTTTTCTGTTCCTATTTAAGATACACTCGGTGACCCCAAATTGTAATACTCAATTATGTAAAATTCAGTTATTTTCTCGATTTTACTTAATTTAGTTTTAAAAAAATTTCGCAGAAATAAACATAAAATTTCAAATTAAAATCATAATTATCTGTAATTATTAAGAACAACGACACGACACTGCGGAATAAAATAAAAATAACAAAAAAACAAAAAAAAACTATCTTAATGACAACAAGTTTAATGTCATTGCCTCCTAAAACATGCATAAATTACACAACACTACGACATTACGATGAACCAAAGAAACAAACACTGGAAGCAACTTATTAAACCCACAAACATAGTAGATTTTATAGAAAACTAAGAAACGTGGTAACAATAAGTCTGTCTGTCTGACTTGTCTATCTAAATATCTGGTTATGGATTGTTTTATATTGTTATGAATGTTGTTAGTAAGTAAATGACAACAAACAACGGAACTTAAATAGAAAACCCACTTTTGAAATAACACAATTTCCACAATAACAGAGATGATGTTTAAGAGAAGATCAGTGGCTCACAAACTTTTATATATTATGGACTGCATTGTGTTAATTACAGATGGATGGACAGACGGACATACATCGCCAGAATGTTTTAGAATCTATAATGGATCAATAATATATATGGGGTCCCCGATCGATATTTCGATGGGTTACACACGGAATGACAAAGTGAGTATTCCCCCACACGGTAGTTTGAGGGTATAAAAATTTTGAAAAAAATTTGATGAAGTACCCTTATCTAAACCGTTTAGTTGTGCGGAAATTGACTGTCTAGTTAACCATTTAACAAATGTTTGTAATTGGTTCCTGGATGCCTCTTGTCCTTCTGCAAAGCCTAGGGGCAAAAAAGTCACCTTGGTGGTCAAATGAGTTGCAGACGAGGAGAGATTCCTGCAGAAAGCTCTTTAGTAAGGCTAAATCTTCAAGAGCGGACAAGGACAGGTCCTTTTATAGGCTGCAACTTAAGAGTTAGAAGAGAATGATCAGAATTGCCAAATGTTATTCTTGGAACAACTTCTGTGGAAATATAGAAGACGTTTCTGAGGCATCCAGGCTGCGTAAAGTTCTGTCTTCTTCTCGTTACACACTGGGATACTTAAAGGATACTAATGGGGTGTGGGCTACCTCCAGTAATTTTCTATGTGGTCTACCTCCAGTAATGAGTCGCTGGATCTCCTTCTAAACACGCACTTTCCGGGCAATTCCATGATGCCGTTTAAGCATCTGAAATTGCTTCGGAAATAATAAATATGCCAACATTAGTCTGGACGATTAAAAGCTTCAGGCCCTATAAATAATCTGGACCTGATTGTATAATACCGTCTGAGTAGCAGCATGAATCGGACTATATAGCCCCTTGGCTGAATAACTTTACACAGCATGCATAAACTGGTCGTATATTCCTTTGAAAGGGATTAACACCAGGGTCGTTTTTGTCCCGAAGACTGGGAAAAATTCCCACACAGTTCCGAAGGATTTCAGACCGACCAGTCTGTCTTCTCTTCTGTTAAAAACAATGGAACGATTGTTAGACTCATATTTGAGTAGAGTGATTGAACCGAGGTTGGTTTCATACAGCAAGGTTAGATCAACAAAAAACCGCTCTTCAAGAGCTCGTTGGTATCATCAAGAGATCACTTTCGGTAAAGGAGTACACTATGGTAGCCTTTCTTGATATAGAGGGGGCTTTAAATAATATCATCCCAGACTCGGTAATTGTGGCATTGTGTAGTCTGGGAGTGAAGGGTGGGATCGTTTTAATGATGGGAAATCGACTTGCCAATAGACGTATAACGTATAAATTGGGAGCGTTTATCATATCTCGATTTGTCAATAGGAGCACACCACATGGAGGTTTTCTTTCGCCGCTTCCTTGGAACTTGGCACTGCTTTCAATGCTGCTATCTCTAGAAGCATGTGGTTGTCATGTTGTCGCATATGCTGACGATTTTGCGATAGCGGTAAAGGGAAAGCACTTGCCAACATTGAGGAACATTCTTCAAGGTTCTCTGAAAAATCTGTTTAAATGTCCAAGAGACTGTGGTCTGAAAGTAAATCCAAGTAAAACAGAGCTTGTATTAATTAAGGGGAAACTGACTTCTCAGATTGAGCCAAGTATCTTGGAGTATTTCTAGATAGGAAGTTGAACTTCAGGCGTAATGAGGAACGAATGGAAAAAACAACGATTGCTTTATATTCCTGTAAAACAGACATTGGAAAACGATAGCGCTTTAGCCCTAAAGTCGTTCATTATATTTATACAGCATTGCTGCGTCCAATTCTGCTGTATGTAACTATTGTCTGGTGGCCTGCTTTAGAGACAAAAGGGAACTGTATCTTTGTCACGAAGGTACAGAGAATGGCGTCGATGTACATCACTGGTGTTCTTCGTACTAGACCAACAGATGCATTAGAAATCCTCCTACACCTGACACCATTGAACATTTTGGGTAGGCAGTATGCGACTGCGTCGGCAATTCGACTTGTATACTGCAAAGTAGTAGAATCGGTTGTGGCCATGGCGCCATCTTTAAGAAGATAAAAATACCTCAAAATTTTGACTGTGCTCCCTCTCTGAGCCATTTTGAGCGCCACTTTACCACTATGATACCATCCAAGGAGTCTTGGAAAAGGGGCATTCCGGGTAGTGGAGCCACAGAAAATTTTTACATGGATTGATCGAGGCTTAACGAACAAGTCGCTTTTGGAGTCTATCCGGAAGAGCTTGGGTTACCATGCAGAGATGATTGCAATAAAGGAAGTACCTGACTGGTTGAGTTCCAATGTATTGCATACAACTGCAGTCAACATCTATTCTGACAGTCAAGCCGCGGTTAAGTCCCTGGAGTCAATGTTTCTGAAACAATATCTGCCCATAACTCCCGCACGTTTTTAACTGAGATGGCCATGCAGTTTGACACACGACTCATATAGATCCCAGGCAACGGCGTATGCAGGACTGTTTTTTCAGGACCCAACAACAACAACAACAAAAATTGTGTTGTTTTTCGTGAGATTTGTGTTTTTCAATACATATAAAAAAAATATTTTTTGTTGTTGTTATTGGCCCCCCCCCCCCCCCTCTGTATACGCCGATGATCCCAGGGCACAGAGACATTCCAGCGAATTTAAAAGCCGATGAGCTTGCAGGAATTGGAACTACCTTACAGGTTCCAAAAGAATTGGAATGTGTTGGTATGCCTCTAGAATTTTGCAAGCAAAATCTACGGCTTTGTTTCGCGACGGAAACTAATCAGAGATTGCCGAATGGATGGACGTGTGAGACAACACGACATATTTGGTCTTCTCTTAATCAGAGGCACACAAGTGTGCTGATATCGCTTCCAAGAGAAGAGATTTCAACAGTGGTGCTGTAATAACCGAACACTGTATTATAGGGAAGCACGCAGAGCGATTAAATATGCCGTCAAATGACTTTTGTCGCAGTTGTATGGATGAAGAGGAGTTGGAAACTATCGAACACTTCATCTGCCATTGCGAGGCACTTTCTGGTCAGAGACTTGCTTGACTGGGACCTAGGGAGCTGCACGACTTTCTGATTTGTCAAATTTCAAAATACAATATCTTAGGAGTTTCATAAAAAGCTCAAATTGGTTTAACGGCAGGGACCAGTTGGGAAACATATAATGGTCCCGTGGTATCACAATGGACCTAAGAGTCTACGTAAAACGTCAGCAGCCACTTACAACCTAACCTAACATCTTGATGAAACATTAAACTTGCAACATTAAAAAAAACTTTTACCAACCAACGTTTGAGAACCACTTCTATAGACAATGTTAAAAAAACTCTGGCATATAAACATTTTATTTTTAAAACAAAAAAGAAATTATAAAATAAAAACAGATAAAAACAAAATATACGTACAAGGTTGTGGGAAATAAATTAACATTTTTCACACGATTAGGAAATAAAAACACCAAAAATGTATCATGAAATCAGGTTGCGCGCGGCATGTGTTTATTACCCAACAGCAGACTGTATAGTCAGCAAATTAAAAAATTCTAAAAATACCAACTAAAAGAATTTAAAACAACTTTTTCCAAAACAATTCTATTGTCTTTATTTGCACTTTACTTTACTAACATACATTCTCACGTATCACATTACTCTCATTCACAGGTATTGACCCAGAGGGTAGCCGTCTCAAATACAGCATATCGGGACCAGTTTTTTCTGTTGATCGTGAAACGGGTGTGGTGCGATTACGTCAGGAACTTGATCGTGAAACACAAGATACAGTTGAAGTTATCATAAGCATAACAGATGAAGGTATCTATGGTACAGAACCTAATACGATATCATTGCGGCGTGTTATACCAGTGCGGGATTACAATGATAATCAACCAACTTTCTTGGCACGTCCTTATTTGGCTAGTGTTAGTGAATCGCTAACAGTTGGTTCAGTTTTAGAGATAAAACCACCAATTATAGTTATAGATCGTGATGATGGCATCAATGCTGAAGTGCAGATTAAATGTGTTGAGGTAAGTTAAAATTTGGTTATTTTATCCTTGTGGTGATGTTTACAACTACACGAAATATTGATCCTTGAGCCACTTTAAAGTATACTCATCGATTCAGAATTACTTCTAAGTCGATTTAGGGATGCCCATCTGTCCATGTAAGCAATGTGAACACGGTAAGGTCACAACTATCAAAAGAGACTCCCACCTATCGGCTGACTGTCCGCTTTCCAAATGTAAGTGGACTTTTCGCCTTCTTAGGATTTAGCATCAGCCATAGGATCAGTTAAATTCGGCTTGTTTTCCGCTATGTCATCAATTCTGTTCATTAACTTTACTAGATGAATTATGGTTTCAGGTTCTACCTGTTCTACCGCCGACTCAGAGCCATCCCTTGCATAATAATCAGCAAACTCGTTTCCCTCAACCTTACTATTTCCAGGAACCAAGATTTGCCTGACTATATGCTGTCGGGTTTAGCGGTTTGCACAATTCCTAAGGCATCCCAAGTTCAGCGTGTTAGATTCCAAGGCCTACAGACCTGCACGACCATCCACGAAAGTATATAAGGCATTATTTACGCAGCTTTGTCAATTATAAGTCTCTGCCTGCAAAACATTCCCGGACTTAGACCCATCTTAAATCCGCCCGTATTAAAAAAGATTTCATTCTCCATTATAATAGAGTTTGCTCCAAAGTTTTCCATAGTCGGTACTTACATTTCGAAAGATCTGTCAAATTTCCGTCGCGCCCAGGGGTGTTGATCTATTGAACCAGTGATACCATTATCGCGAGATATGATTTCTTATTCACTCCTTTCAACCACATCCTGTTGACAATACACGATTTTAGACCCCACCTTCTCCTAAAAGTCCTTTTGCAGACGTTTCTCATTATTTGCTCGGTATTCCTTTCCAAGAAAGATTCGAGTCCAGGATGATAACTAGGTATTTCGCCTCACCAGATATTTCCAGGGTGGTTTTGGAAAGACCAAGCCTACCTTTCCGGGTTGCAAGAACGAGGTGAAGAGAGATACCCTCTAAAATGAATGAGGTAAGGATGGTCTTTATTCTCAAAGCCGAAATGATGAACCACAATACCGCAAAGGATTACTGACCTATTAGTCTGTCATCATTGTTATTGAAAACACTAGAAATACTTTTAGATTTTTATGTTAGAAGTACCCCCAAATCTGACGATTCCAGCTTGGCCCAACACGCCTATCTTAAGGGTTGAGATGGCTTTAAGTGATGTTTTCGGGTTGATTGAGGATATTCTTCACAAACAAGATTATGTTTTGGCATTATTACTGGATGTGTAAGGTTCACTCCACGATATCAAAATATCATCAATTCTTAATTCCTTTCAAAATACAGGAATGGACACACACTAATTACTCTATGGACGGACAACATGTTGAAAAGCAGGGCAATTAACTCGAAGATAGGATATGGTGAAGCATGTGATCTCTTCCCTTCTGTGGAATCTTGTATTAAATGAGATCATTGAGTCACTCAACGGAATGGGTACCAAGGAACCATATTAAATAAGGCGAAATACCTGGGTGTAATCCTAGACTCAAAACTTTTTTGAAAGAGAAATACAAAGGAAAGGATAAAAAAAAGTCCGTATGTGCTTTTTATACCTGCAGAAGAACTTTTGGAAAAGGTCGGGTCTAAAACCGTATATTATCCACTAGATGTATGGTACGATAATTAGACCAATACTTACCTATGGTGCCCTTGTGTGGTGGAGAGCAGTGGATAATAATTCATATCTCTGCAACCTACATAAGTTACAACGACTGGTGTGTGTGGGTATCACTGGTGCTATTAGATCAGCAACCCTGGCTGGCCTGGAAGTGCCACTAAACATTCAGCCCGTGGATATCAGCGTCAAGAGCACAGCAGCAAAATCGGCTCTTAGGTTCAGAGAGTCCCAAATGCTTAAGCAACGCTAATGGGGACACTCGAACATATTAAGTACGGTGGACGGGACGGAACAAGAACAGAGAACCGACTATATCTCACCACAGACGAACTTTGATAGAACCTTCAAAGTCCAAATACCAACTAGGGAAGTAACTCTGTTGAATGCGATCTCAATTTTCATGGACAAATCAAAGATGGATATGGGTACGGGTACAGGAGTATTCTGTAATTGCCTCAAAATCGGGGCCCCATTGAGACTTCCGGATAAGTGTAGTGTTTTCCAAGGCTGAGGTACTTGCAATTGATAAAGCCGCGCAGATAATTATGACAAGGGACCTTCGTCCTTGCGTCATTAACATTTTTGCTGATATTCTTACAGCTCTGAAGGCCTTCAAATCAAACACTGTTAAATCGCGAATCGTTAGGAATTGTATACAATCCCTTCGTCGAATCAGTCAGCACACAGTCAAGCTAATTTGGGTCCCTGTACATGGTGGGATCGCTGGAAACGAACTGATTGATGATTGTGCGAGAAATGGCTCTGAATCGGTAGGGGAACGTGTAGAACCTGACATCTCGATTCCTATAGTGGAATTGATGTATGACATTGACTGGATATCTGAGAATAAAATGAAGAATGTGGATTTTACTGACTACGTGAAGGATATCGCGAACCCTGTGTCCACTGCCTAAGAGGACAAAAAGTCTTCTTACTTTTGGTAAATGGATGGTTACTTCCAGGAGACTGTATAATTGGGCAAATGGCCGTGCGTATGGGAATTTTTGATAGGGTTTATTGTAGAAGTTGTGGGTAAGTGTAGGAGGAAGTCAGTGAAGCACTTGTTATGTGAATGTCCAGGTCTGATGAAAAGCCGCCTTAAGCATTTGGGGCAAAGATCCAGGTGATTGCCTAAACGGTGTCTCATTGACGTCTCTAGCAGAATACCTTAGGCAATCGAGGAGGTTTAAGAGGTAGAACTTTGTATCAGAAAGGGAGTAGGAAAATGACAATTAAGTGAATCACAATGGACCTTATGACCACCGATTAAATTCGCCAAATCGCTATCTCAAACTACGAATGTCGTATGTAGCAAAACAGAAATTTCAGGAAACTGTTTTAAATATGAAATATCTTCAAAAAGGCCCTATGGAATCTCTCCAGCTTTGGTCTGAGTGACCTTTTCTCATCAGCCCAAGTCAAATTAACTGTAATTATAATTAAAAAGACGTTATTAGCATTTTTGACTCCGAATATTTTTGTCAAAAAAAAAATTATATACGACATTCGTATTTTGAGGTAGCGAAATGGTGAACGCCCATCCAACCTGACCTAGCTATCTGAGTCTTCCTGGTGAACATAACTTGTGCGGTTGCGGCAGTTTAACTCATAAACCATTTTTTTTCATTCTTATCGTTAAACAAAGTTTCCCTTTGATTAGTAGTGTTTCGAGGATTTCATTTATCAAAAGATTCCACAGAAGAGGAGATATTCCATTTATTTGTATTGTTCCCCTTGTTAAGACTTTCCTCGCTTCACCATCCCCTATCTTCGAGTTAATTTCTCTGCTTCAGCATGTTGTCCGTCCACAGGGTAATCTGTGAGTCTGTTCCCGAATTTTTTTAATATTTTTAAGAAAAGCGTGTTGAGCATTGCTGAAATTGTTTGATGTGAGGGTACTTTTCACATGGACATCTACCAATTAAAAAAAAAAAATAATTTGGACCATTATTGAAGAAGTTATGAGTAAAACAAGTTTGAGTGAGTAAAGGAACAAACTACCAACTTTTAAAAATTCGATATTTTTGAAGAAGTTTTCCACGAAGAAGTTTTCGAAGGGTACTAAAAACTGTAAACAAATTGGGAAAATCTAAAAAGAAAATTATTCAAAGTGTCCGATTTGACATGGAATGCCCAATATACTAAAACAATAAAAATATGAAATCAGTGGCAAATTTATCGGTGGCATGTTTATTAGTGCGTCCCGAATTCGGCTTTTTCGAATTCGAAAACGATGCGCAATTGGAGCACCTTAACGGGAAAATAACCAAACATTTTTTTGACAAAAACCCAACTTCCAAAGCAATCCAACTTTCAAAGCAATCTTATTGTGTTTCGATGCAAAAAAAATTCGATACAAAAACAAATTGTTTTTAAAAAAAATTAATCTATTATTTTTGTCCGTCCAAAATTTTTTAAATCCCGCCATTTTAAAATTTGTTTGCTTTTGCCCTGCTTTTTGGAAATAAATTTCTGGCAACAAACTTTTACCTCCGTGTGCAAAATTAGACTTTAAATTTTTAGTTTAAAAAAAAACCCCATTCGACGCGAACGCCTCTAGCTAGACTCAAGCAATTGGACATTTAAGTTGAAACTGGAATTTGGATTAGACCTTTATAAATTATGAAATAATAAAAATAGATTTGGAAAAATAAAAAAAAAAAAACACATTTTCCATATAACAGTTTCAGGAAAATAGAAGGTTCTGCTTCGGTATACGTTGTTAGGTAGATTAGGAAGATCACACCTTCTAAAATTGATTATAAGGCTAGTTGGTAGCATGCTAGTCTATGAACCAGCGGGTCGTGGGTTCGATTCCCACCAGAACTCTTGGTAGATTTCACTACAACGAGACGATGGTCATTGATATCGGTTATGTTACATGGTTACAAATAGATTTTTAAAAATTTTCCAATTTATTTGATTTTATCTTATGTGTAAAAATTTAGAATTACGAAAATTTTTAAAATCTTAAAAGCACCTATAAATCCTTAATCTAATATATAAATATCTATCTTCAATATTCCAGGAAAATGATATATGTGATACATTTGATGTGGAGGCAGAACGTATATCAAACGGCAACTACACTGCACGAGTAACACTAAAAAAACCTTTGGATTTTGAAAGTCGTCCAACATATATTATGACAATCTCAGCAACAGATGGTGCTTTAGATAATCGTTTAACTTCATTAGCTACAGTTTCGATAACGGTCATTGATGTACAAGATCAATTACCAGTATTTACAAATGCACCATATTCGGCGACAGTAGATGAAAATACGGCAGCTGGTGTCAGTATTTTAACCATTAAAGCTATCGACGGTGATGTGGGAATACCACGAGATATACTTCTCACATTAGAAGATGAAGATTTTGGTCATTTTGAGTTAGTGCCATTTGGTGAACCTAAAGAAGGTACTGCCGTCTTGATAACCTCCGAGATGCCTTTGGATCGTGAAAATCCAGAAATTTTACAAAATGGGGGTGTTTATGTATTTACTGTAAGAGCCACTGAATTAATAGATGGTGTAATACCATCAGATTCTTCCACTACACAAATTACTATAGTAGTAAATGATGTGGATGATCATATACCGGAATTTAATGGGGAAGTCTTTAATATATCAATTCCGGAGAATTTAGATAATGGTATGCCTTTACCAGGTTTGGCCGTTTTTGTAAATGATCGTGATATGGGAAATAACAGTCGTTATTCTTTAAAACTAAAAGATATTAAAAATTCCATGAATACTTTTGAGGTAAGCCCTACCGAGGCACAAGGACGTACTCCTATTGTTGTAAAAGTGGTAAATTCTTCTCACTTAGATTATGATGTAGAAGATATAGATAAAAGAGAATTCTCTTTCGATATAATAGCTCTGGTTAATGGTGTGGAAAAATCTCAAGTTCGTATTAATGTACAACTAACCGATGTCAATGATAATTCACCAATATTTGAACATAACAGTTATCGTTTCTTAGCTGCTGAAAATCTCACCATCGATTCCCAGATAGGTATGGTAAAGGCATTCGATAAAGATTCCGGAAAATATGGTTTTATTACGTATCGCCTTAAGGGATTTGGTGCAGAATTTTTCTATACTGATCTCATATCGGGCGGATTCTTTATTAAGAAACCTTTGGATTATGAAAAACAAAGTAGTTACAGTTTATCAATTGTAGCCGAAGATGGTGGCGGTCGTGAAGCTAATGCTCAAGTATATGTAGAAGTTGTCGATGTAAATGACAACTACCCCATCTTTGAAAGTTCAGAATATTCACGTACCATACGCGAGGGTACTAATCATTTTGAGCCACAATTTAATGTAAGAGCTTCGGATGTTGATGGCCCCACTCAGGGTGGTGGTAAGGTACGTTATGCTATTGTCTCTGAAAATAGCATATCGGGTAATGTTTTTAGCATCAATGAAGTAAGTGGTGAAATATCATTGCAAAAAGTGGCACGTTCTATGGATACCGAAAGAGGAGAATATGAATTGATAATATCGGCTACAGATTTTGGTATACCACCCTTGGTGAATACTACAAAAGTTTATATACGCGTTGGTATCTCCGGCAATCAAAGACCCATTTTTAAGGGTCATTTCCAAAATATAGAAAATGTTCCTGTTTTGGGCCCTCCCAGTTATCGTGTATCGATACCGGAAAATGCCCCAGCTGGTTATAATGTTACAATTGTAAGGGCTCATGATCCGGATGGTTTGGATAGTTTATTGCGTTATCGTATTGTGGGAGCTAATGATAATTTTGAAATTAATGAAATGTAAGTTGAAACTTAAATATAAGGAAGTTAGATATAGATTCTTAAGATTATAAAAGCAAGGGAAATATATTAATATAAGAGTCAAAACCTGAACATTTTTACAAAGACCTTCTTTAAAACCTATTTATTCCTTGATACTTAATAGCACCCTAGAATTTATTTGCTCTGTATCATGGCAGAAATACCAAAGCGCAAAATAATCGTTGGATCAAAACGGACCTCGTATGTGTGTGCTGACGTTTAGCATCAGCATCCACTTAAAACATAACGATTCTTTATTTTACTTCGGTCCTCGTGGAGACCAGTATTAAAATATGAAGAATCTTTTTACAAACTTTGAGTAGAATCAATGAATAATGTCAATTTCAATTTTGACAGGTTTAAAACCACAACTTCCAATTTCGTTAACATAATTTTCTTTCCCGATACATTAGTAGGGGAAATCGCTGAGTAAGGGTTCGGCTTTCTTGCGCACTGAGACCCATATGAGACGAGATGCTGATAAGGACATTTGGGATTTTTAAAAACATTCGATTAAAGGTATCTGACTGTGTTTTTGTCTGAGACTGAATAAACTATTTAAGGTTCTTATTACCGGTTATAAAAGTTACCAGTTTATAAAGATAACACAAGTTTACAAATTTCGGTCAACTTGTTGATCAGAGCCGATGAGAACAATTCTTTAAATTATTTGAGGTGCTGAAAACGAATCCAGGTTTCGTTTTTCAAGACTGGTTCTAGTGTTCGAGCTCTCGCAGCACTGCACTGTCATAAAGAAAATCAGCTGCAGAAACACCATTTCAGTTATTTTTTGTTAAAAAACCTGTGGAAATGCAAAGAGAAAAATGCAAAGTCGACTCTAAGTGTTTATGTAATTAAACTTGGCACATTAAACTTGGCCTTGTCAAAAACTTCGTCAAAACGATCAACTCTTAAGGACCGCTTTACACTCAAAAAAAAAAGACTGTAATGTTAGCACGAAAAGCTTGTAAAACTACAAGAAAATTTGCAGATTTTGAACCCACAATTTTTTTGCTAAAGAAAGCAAAAATGTTTTGCAAATAATTAGTTAACACAATTTTTTTTTATTTTTGAACTTAGTTCATACACATCTGAGTACCCCATTGGGTTCGGCCCCGATAGGTCCAGACTCCGATGGGCCTAGACCTAGTTGGGTTCCTTAAAAGTCGTCATAATTTTTGACCCAAAATTTGTGTCCGTTTCGCTCTACGTTGCTTAGTTTTTGAGATACGTGATTATAGGAGACCACTGGGGTCTTGAGAATTAAAAAACTAACTCGATAACTTAAAAAATATTACTCGGAGATCTTTTGACTGTTTTTCGGTCTTGTTCTACATGTTGAGAGCTACAAAAATGCTTTTGGACTTTTTGTTGTATCGGCAATATTTACCGAGATATGAGCATTTTAAAATTTTCGGGAATGCAAACTTTTTTGAATCCAAAGTTAGGACCCATTAGGGTCCACACATGTGAAGAGGACCGGCGATACTATGTAAGCCCGAGAACCAAAAATGGTCTCCATTTTGCTCTATCTGACTTACTTAGTTTCTGATATAGCGCCATTTTAAGTTTTCTGTAAAAATTTGGTCAACTCAATTTTAAATCTAGCAAAAAAAATTTGTTTAAAATTGCTAATGCGCTAAATGAAGTTTACAAGATATTTTTGCTAACATGCTAATCTCAACTAAAAATTTGCTAAAAGCGAGAAACTCTTTCTTGCCTGAAAGCAATCAACCACTGCTCAATATTAAGAGGGTATCCCACACTATGCACAAGATATTTTTCAAGCTCGTGCAGTCAAAAGAATTCTTGGGGATCTTAACGTAAAAAAGTCACCGGGGTCGGATGGAGCTCTTCGACATTAGCACGTTTACTGTGAAATCTTTTCATTTCGTCGTACCGTGCTGGAGTCTTTCTCTCATGTTGGAAGAGACTTTTCCTCATTGGCATGAGGAACATGCCAATGTGCAGCCAATCCTTAAAACACTGATAATTACCGCCTTATCGCAACATGCTCTGCCATATTGAAAGTAATATTGAAAGTAATGGAAAGCTTGGTAAATTTCCGTCTTGTTAGGTATCTGGGCGACAACTTACTTTAAATGATCTGAGAACTCGTTCTACTGGCGATCTGTTGGCGTTCCTTTCGGAACATTGGACTCGTTCGATCCACAATTTTGGTGAGAGTAAGGTGATTGCTTTGGATATTTCCACGGCATTTGGTGTTGTGTGGCACGGTGCGCTCATAAAAAAGCTTTTCTCATTTGGTGTCAGTAATGACTTCTCTCGATTTACATCGAGTTTCCTCATAGATCGTTCTATACGTGTTTTTATAGATGGGTTCTCTTCAAATGGGTGTAAGCTTCAATCAGGGGTACCGCAAGGTTCTGTAGTTTCTCCTACCTTTTTTTCTTATTTCTCTTTACGACATTCTAAGTCAAACTTTAAATCCTGTATGACAAACTTAATCCGGACCTTTTACAATCTCCGAGCGGGGTCGTGCGAATAGGGTAAAGTTTAATGCACGCAAGACTCAATGTTGTATGTTGACCCACAGGAATGTGAAACCAACAGCCTCATCTCTTGATATGAGTGGTATAAGTATCGATGAATCCGACACTCTTGATGTTCTGGGCATGAAAATTCAGTGTGATATCCGTTGGAATAAGCACGTTTTTTAAGTACCGAAAGAAGCATTCAAGTGGGTTGGTTTTTACACGGTGTAAGAAGTACTTTATCTGATCCCCTTATTATTTATACCACCTACATCCGACCGAAGATGGAATACAACTCCCATGTATTGGCAGGGGCTTCAAAATCTATTTAAAAAAAATTAACACATTGGGGCATCGTCAGAATGTGATTCTCTTCTGCCGATATTACTATGGAAAGTGTTCTGCTCCGATAAGTTAACCTATCCCTAGCGCCTGAGGTTTGATTCGCAGCTCTCGGCTATCTAGTGTGTCACATCCGTTTGTTGTTGATTGTCCAGTTGATCGTACAGCGAATGACAGCGAAGGTGCGTTAATCAGTCGAACTAGCCGTATGTGGAATAATCTCTTCGCAGATGTCTTGCTAGTTTCTTTCAAAGTATATAAACTCAATTTAAATAGCCGCAAACACTACTCCTTTTTTCCTCCTCCTCATAACCTATTTTTCTGGGTCAACGTAAAAAAAATAAGTGAAAAAGTTAAATTCGGCCTTGCCGAATGTGTTGATACCCTCCTAAATTTCAAAAAGATTATTGCAAAAAACTTTTTTTAAAAGGAAATTACCGAAATAACCGCTGAACCGATATCGCTCAAATGAACTACCCAACTGCTCGGAGAGAACCAATAAATATAGTATTAAGTTTCAGTCATCTCCGTGTAATAGAGATCACCATTTCCACAGACAGACGGACATCGCTAGAATGTCTTAAGATTGATCAATAATCAATTATATGATTTATGTGCTCTCTATCACTAATTATAAGTATGTTGCGTGTTTCGAAAACCGTCGGGTTAGGATTTAAAAAAAAAAACAAGCTCGATTACGAACTACCCATAAGCAACCCACTCTCGCTTATCAGACGCTTGGACCGATTGGTATGATAGACATTAGGTATATGTTCAATACCCTTTTCTTATCCTTGAACCACTCGGTACTTGTTACTTACAATTAGCTACCACAAAACGTGGTGGGATAAGCGAAAACATGCCGACCCTTTTTTAGACTGTATTAGGTAACACATTTTATTTCAAAACTGCCTGGTATATACTGCAGTGGTGCGGTACTCCTCTAACTACACTGATAGAAAAACGCTTCATGTCACTAATGAATGGAATTCATTAACGTTGTTTCATTACAGCAATGAAATATTTCATATGCTGAATGAAATTTCATACATATTGTGCAATATTTTCATTAATTTTGATTCATTAGATTTCGTAATTTCATTAAAAAATTTCATTAAGTTTTGTTTACAAAATTTGCTGTCTTTTGACACCTTTCGTGTAGCGTCTGTTTAGTCTGTTAGTTTACGCGCGCTAAAACCAGCTGATCAGAGCGTGATTTTTTTTTTTTTTAGAATTTTTATACGCATGAAATGTTGTTGATTAATTATAAGTATTTAATAAACTCGCGTTGTTTTATATTATTTCGTGGTTTTACTTTTGTATTAAAAGTAAATGTTATAGTAAAATTTTGTATGAGAAAACTGAGTGAAATCTATAGATAAAATAAAAAATATGTGAAAGTGTTTTTTTAACTTGGTTGTTTCGTGATTTTTTAAGACTTTTTTATGAAATTTGAAATAAAAAGTAAATTATTAATTTTATATTTACTAAATTTGTGCTGTTTTATATTAGTTAGTGGTTTTAATTACGTATTACAATTTAAGGTTGGAGTAAAATTTTGCGCGAGAAAACTAAGTGAAACCTATATTTTTATTATTTTTTATCTTTACAATTTCATAAATATATTTAATTTTAAAAATAAAAGTTGCATTTATTCAATGAAAGTATTTCATTTCAAAAATAAAAAGTAGGGTTTATTCAATGAAAGTATTTCATAAGAATTAAATACTTTTTCATTAAAGTAATGAAAAATTTTCATAAAATACAATTTATATTTTGTATGAACAATTTTCATTAATTTAATGAAACTTGTTTTTGCAATTACATTTTATGATACCTATTTCATTAATTCAATGAAACCCTACATAGGTTCCTTTTTAACGTCATTTTTCATAACATTAATGTAGATTTTCATTATTGGCATGTACAAATTTCTATCAGTGTAGTTGGTTATACGACCTATGTTTAAGAACACATAGAATTTCATTAAGTCCACAACTTCCCTACGAACCACTTCTCTGCATCCAGTGGTAGTAAATGAAATAGGTTATCCAATGTAGCCTAAGGTGTAGGGCAAAGGGTTCCATCGCTATTTTGGAGAGCAGATCAAGTAGATAAGTCAACAAGTTTACTTGAAAGATGTCTCTTGCCCAACACACCCCTTAATTTACCGAAACTTTCAGGGCCGCTAAATTAGATTACATTTTGGTTCGACTGGATGATCCCCAAACTAATTTGTTTTATTCGAAAACTTCAGTTCCTATTCCTTTTTAAGATTATTTTTCAGACTTATCATAAAAATTATAGTAAATTACTGTAAATTCTAATTAAAATTTTATTTTTTCAGATCTGGTCTCATAACGGTTTCTCCTCAAGCCCGCATTGATCGTGATTCCAATATGGATAGTTTTGAAATTACAGTTAATGCCGTAGACTCTGGTCTACCAATACCTGAAACTGCCACCACCACTGTCTATGTAAATGTTAAAGATATCAATGATGAAAAACCTAAATTTGAACAGCATAGTTATGCGGCCTATGTTTCGGAACGTACAGAAATTGGAGAAAGTGTTCTTAAAATACGAGCCATAGATAAAGACTTACATTCTAAGCTAAACTATACCATAAAAGGAATACCTAAAGCTACTTCCAAAGCTGGTGTAAGCATAACCAACCGTAGTAAATATCGGGTACAAGATGCATTCCGTATTGATCCGGAGACGGGAGAGATCTTTGTTAATGGCAAATTAAATCATGATGAGGCTGCAGTAATAGTTTTATTGGTCGAAGTAAAAGATCTAAATGCGGAAGTAGATCCTGAGGAACAAATTGATATAACCGAAGTTACCATGTATATACAATCCTTTAAGGATACAAATCCAATATTTACCAATAAAGGTTGGACTAGTTCAAAGCCGGTAGTGAATATTCGTATAATGGAAGAAATGCCTATTGAAAGTACACTTTTCATCTTACAAGCTGAAGATCCGGTTTCGAAATTACCTATACAAAGTTTTGAATTAGTTGAACCTTTAGAACTGGAATATTTTCATGTACATGAAAGATCAGGAGAAGTTAGTTTACGTAAACGCTTAGATTATGAAGCTTTGGAAGAAGGTAAAACACAATTTGAGTTTCAAGTTAAGGCAAATGCTCCAGACCAACAACGTAGTACCATCACCAAAGTAAATGTCACCGTAGAAAATGTTAATGATAATAGTCCTATGTTTGAAGAGCTATCATATCATGCTAATATAGTAGAGAATAAACAATATCCTGAAAAATTAATAACAGTAAAGGCAAATGATAAAGATGCTGTCTTAACAAAACGTGATGAACGTTTAGGTTATCATAAGATATCGTATTCTCTATATGGTGAAAATTCCCATTTATTTGAGATTAATAATATAACTGGAGAAATTATTATAGCTCCTAATGCCACCATTGACCGTGAACGTACACCACGCATTAATTTACAAATTAAAGCAGAAGATTCTCCAGGTCGTCCTACTGACTCTAAACAAAGTGTTGTAGAACTTACCATTGATGTTTTGGATGTTAATGATAATGCTCCGGTATTTAGTCAAAAAGAATATACCGCAGTTATACCAGAAAATGTACTTGCCGAAGCATTTGTTATTAAAATATTAGCCCACGATTTAGATGATGGTCCCGGCGGTGAAGTTATATATGAAATAATTGATGAAGGAGAAGTTAATGGCCTGTTTAAGATTAATAAAATGACTGGTGAAATTAAGACGAAACGAGAGTTAACCGGTAAGGGACGTTCAGAACCTTATGAGATACGCGTTAAGGCCCAAGATAATGGTGATCAATTGCAGAAACAAAAGTCTTTGAGTTCTGATGTTAAAGTTATCATATTTATTGGAGATGTTAGTGCCAATGACGGTATACCGTATTTTGTGGAACCAGAAGTTGGACAAATGGCTAATGTAACAGAGGTGAGTAGAATTTAGAGTATTGTCGACAGATGTTATAGTCAGCACCAATGACGTATTAAAAAAAAAATTTCATTCGTTCTCGTTCCGTGTTCTATTCCATTTCGTTCCCTGTTATATTAAATTTTATCCATTCTTCCACTTTGTTTCTTCTCTGTTCTATTCCATTTCGACCTTTGTTGGATTCCTTTTTACTCCATGTAGTTTTTTTCTTACGTTGTACCAACACTCAGGGGATGTTCCTATTAATGCAGTACATTGTGTTGATATCAGGAAAATTAGTTATGAGGAGGAGGAAAGAGTGAGTAGTGTTTGTGGATATTTGACTTGAATTTATCTACATTAAAATAGACTGTGAAGACCTCTTGCGGGAAGATTATTCCACATACGGCTTGTTCGGCTGATGAACGAACCTTCTCTGTAATGCGCTGGGCGATCAACTGGACAATCGACAACAAAAGGATGTGATCTACTAGACAATCGAGTATTGCGAACTATGCTCGGGCTCTAGGGATAAGTTCACTTATCTTAGCAGAACACTTCCACATTCCGACGATGCTCCAATGAGTCAATAGAGTTGGTCAACTTATTGTCATTGATAAGCATTAACGCCCTCCTTTGCACACGGTCCAAGAGCTCCAAAATAGACTTTGAAGCCACTGCCCATATATGGGAGTTGTATCGGATGTAGGTGGTATAAATAGTAAGGAGATCTGATGAGGTGAAGTACTTCTTACACCGGTTTAAAAAACCGAGACTTTTGAGTGCTTCTTTCGACACTTGAAAAACGTGCTTATTCCAACGGACATCACACTGAATTTTCATGCCTAGAACATCAAGAGTGTCTGATTTCTCGATACTTATACCACCCATATGTACAGATGACGCTGTTGATTCCACATCCCTGTGGGTCAACATACAACATTGAGTCTTGCGTGCATTAAACTTGACCCTACTCGCAAGACCGCACTCAGAGATTGTCAACAGGTCTTGATCAAGTGTGTCATTCATAACACAGTGCAACACCCAAAATCGGAATGGGATGAAACCAAAAGCAAATGAAAGTTGACATATTCCATAACAAACCCCTCGAGGCTTTTTTCTAGTTCAGAGCTAGATTTTTTTTACACGCATTTGAAGTTAGTGAACTTTTATTATAATTATAATAATAAATGCTTGAAAACTGTATTAGGGCGAATGATTAATATTGTAATTGCCTTTAAATAACAATCATACGCAACGGTGTCCAGTGGTTTATATTAATAATTGCCTTTAAATAACAATCATACGCAACGGTGTACAGTGGTTTATTTTAATAATTTGGCTATTCAGTAAATAGGTACTGGACCGATTGGAGCAAAATTCATACCAGTCATAGCTGAAGTAATTTTGAGCTTAAGTTTGGAAACTGGACCCTACATGTCCAATAAGGGCACCACCGGGGGCCTTTAAAGTAGGACATGTTTAGTACACAAAAACATTAAATGCTTTAAAATCACCAACTTTAAAAGCGTGTAAAATAAAATGTAGCTCTGACCTAAAAAAAAAGGCATTGAGGGTTTTGTTATGGAAAACGTCAGCTTTCATTTGCTTTTGGTTTCATCCCATTCCGATTCCGAAAGTTCGATTTTGTATCACTGTGCAATCTGCCTTTTGCCCTCAACCTCAACAAGGCTTGGCCTACGATCAAAGTAATATGAATGACAAATGTTGCTGTCAACTTCAAAAGAGTTGATAGGATTTGATGTTTGACTTAGATGGTCGTTAAGAAAAATAAGAAAAAGGGTAGGAGAAAGAAGAAAACCTTGCGGTACCACTGATAGAAGCTGAAACTCATTAGATGAGAAACCATCTACAACAACACGTATAGAAAGATCTCTGAGGAAACTCAAAATAAATCGAGAGAAGATATTACCGACACCAAAGGCATTAAGCTTGGATATGAGCGCACCGTGCCACACACAATCAAATACCTTGAAAATATCCAGAGCAACCACCTTACACTCACCAAAATTGTGGATCGAACGACTCCAACGTTCCAAAAGGAACGCCAATAGATCCCCAGTAGAACGAGTTCTCCGAAAACCATACCGTCGATCGTTTAAAAGTAAATTATTCTCCAGATACCTAACAAGATGGCAATTTACCATGCTCTCCATTACTTTCGAGAGCGGTGAGCATATTGCAGATTGCGGTAATTATCAGGATTATTAGCCGCACCCTTTTTAGGGATTGGCTGCACATTGGCAACCTTCCAACATGATGGAAAGTTTTCCGCACGGAAGGATAAGATAAAAAGGTTAGCCAGTGGACCTGCTAACGTCGACTCACACTGCTTCCACACCAGTGCTGGTATACCATCCGGTCCCGGTGACTTATTTACGTTAAGATCCGCAAGAACCCTTTTAACCGGGCATAGATTGCTTTCCGGCAAGACATAATTTCTTTAAAAAAAGGCCAGCCAACAGGTTAGCTTTATCAACCGGTTCTGTGAGCCCTTGGTCGTCTTTTAAAAGAATCGGGATTGAAGAACTGGCATTTTCCTTGACTCTTTTAACAAACGACCAAAAGCTCTTACTGCCCCGAGGAGCCGAAAGAATTTAAGCACGAAGTCGTTGTTCGTAAAGAAGCATTTCACGACTAAGTTCTCTAGCACACTCAGATCACTCCTGTTTGCGTAGCATATCAGTATTAGCGTTTTTATTATCACGCCAATTTCTGAATGCTTCCTCCCTGGATCTGACTGCATTCCTGCAAGTCTGGTTAAACCAACATTTGTCTCTTGGTTAAGCTGAAATGTGCTTCGATGGAATACATTTTTATATCCTCCACTTACAATTAGTGGTTGAGGGTATATACAAGTTTTTCATTCTGGGACCCCATAAAATCTTGACTGACAATATTTTTTCGTACTGCTTATAATTCATTCAACTTTTGATTTTAAATTTAATATCAAAATTTTACACTTTTAGAATTCTCCTATTGGCACTCCCGTTTTTCAAGTAAAAGCTAAAGATCCGGACAATCCAAATACACCCTCGGGTACGCTCTTCTATAAAATATTAGAGGATACAACAGATGCTGAAGTTTTTGAAATCGATGAGACGACAGGTTTAATAAAAACCTCACAATTGCTGGATCGGGAAACTAAGGATATGTACAATATAATACTCGAAGTACAAGATAATGGACAGCCCCGGCAATCGGTAACTAGAATTTTACAAATTAAAGTATTGGATGTAGATGATCATAAGCCCAGATTTGGAAGGGAGCAGGTAAGAAAAAAATTAAAACATACTTGAAATCGAAAAAAAAGCGATAGATTCGTGCCAAAGTTTGAATGTAAAACTTGAAAAAGTTGAATGGTGTAATCTGTTCAGATGGTATATAATTATAACTGATCAGATCTTTAAACCGATCTCAATTTCGAGATCTTATCAAACTAGATTTTGAAATTGAAACTGAAATTATATTAAATTAATGAGGTCCTAAGCACTGCGACCAGCATGGGGCTTCTCTAATGTAACTTTGGCCCCGATATCAAGATCTTATTAGATTGGATTAGATCCCAAATCGGGGCTACAGTGGAGATAATATAGATCTGAGCAGATACATTTTACACAATAAATATAATTAAATCTTATCAAATCAGATCTTATAAATTTTTACAACTGTTGCAATCCTCATAATTTAAAAATACAACTAAAACTTTCTTTATTTAGGATCAGGTCCCCTTAGAATTTATGCTACTAGAAGAAGAACCCGAAGGTACCATTGTTGGAAATTTCTCAGCTATTGACGAAGATATCGATGAAAATGCTGCCATTGAATATATTATTACTGAAGGCAATGAAGAGAATGTATTTGTCATCGAGAGAACCGATGATAATGTGGCCATCTTAAAAACTACAAGACCCATAGATCGAGAAATAACAGAAAGTTATTCTCTAACCATAAAATGTTTAAAATTGGGAGAACCCAGCTTTTCATATATCGGTGATATGTATGATCGTTTCGATTTCTCTCAACTACGAATAACGGTGAAAATAATAGATATTGATGATAATTTACCACAATTTGAGTACAATGATATATCGGTGGGTATACGTATCAATGTACCCATTGATAGTAAAATAACTACAGTACATGCTATAGATCGAGATGCTGAAGCTTTACCCATAGTTTTGAGCATAGAAAATATAACATTTGTACCACAATTCTATAAACGTACAACGGCAGTTAAAACTACTTCACTACAAAATCTATTCACTTTAAATAATCGCACTGGTGAATTACGTACTGGTGGTTCATTTGCCAATTATGTCGATGGTTATTTCAATATGAGAATAAGAGCAAATAACTCCATGAAACCGAAACGTCATACTTTTAATAATCTAAAAATATTTGTGATACGTGATAAATCACTGCTGAAATTTGTCTTCTCTCGCCCGGCTAGCGAAATACAAAATAATGTACGACCTTTCCAGGAAAAAGTTAAGGAAAAACTAAAACCTTTGGGTCTGGATTTACACATTTTGGACACACAAGTCTTGACAAGACCAGATTTTAGTTTGGATTTCTCCGCCACCAGTTCTTGTTTCCAAATGTTTAAGAATGGCTCTGCAATATCAATGAATGAAATGCAAAAACTTATGAATTCGGAATTATTAAAAAAGGAATTGTTTGATATTTATGTGGAATATGGTGTTAGTGAAGTGGAATCATGTTCTGTACGAAAAGCTGTAGCAGCGGCTAGTTATATGAGTTCACCTGGTACTTGGTTGGTGATAATTGCTGGATTTATTGGTTTTGCAGCGATTATAACTGCCTGTACGGCATGTTGTTTAAAGAGAAAGTAAGTTTTGAAACTGAAAATTAAAAAAAAAAATACTTTTAATTTATATGACAGGACTAGGCAATCCGGTAAAATAACCCGGTACACTGAAAAAAAATACATAACTAAATTTAAGGAAAAAATTTCTTTAAAAATTTATCATGAATTTTCCTAAAATTTAGTTAAATTTAACTTAAAAATGAGAAATTTTTTTAACTATGAGGAAAAAATTTTAGTTCATTTACTTATAATTAGTTCATAGTTTTCTTTAAATGGATTTTTTAAATATTAGGAAAAAAATTCTTACTGCCAAAGAAATTTTCCACAAATCTAAGAATCGTATCTTTATTTTTAAGACATATTTCTTAAAAAACAATTTAGATCAAGTTTAGTTAAAATTTACTAAAAAAAACATCATCGTATTTCTCTTCTTTGAATTAAGGAAGTGTACTTCTTAGAATTTAGTTAATGACTTCTGAGAATTTAGTAAATAACTTCTTAGAATTTAGTTAAAAATTCAAAATGGCGATATCTCGAAAACTAAGCGAGATAAAGCGAAACGGATGAAATTTTCAAAAGAAAGACTATAAAGAAAAATATGGAATAGCCTAGCTCTGCATATCTGTCGGGGTCTCAAGACCCTCACTTTAGATCTAAAATTTGAAATTCCCGAGATTTTATATATACACATATCTCGGAAAATACTGCCAACACGAGAAAACATCCAACGGCATTTTGTAGCTCTTGACTCGTAGAACACTTCCGCAAAAGCCCTCCGATTAATAGTTTTTGAGTTATCCGGTTTTTAAGATTCTCAAGACCCTATCAGGCCCCTTATTACCGTATCTCAAAAACTAAGCCAGTTAGAGCGAAACGGACACAAGTTTTGGTTCAAACTCTATGGGGACCCTTAAAGGACCCAACGGGGTCTCGAGTTAAATGGGGTCCGAACCCACGGGTCCAGGGTCTAGACCCAATCTATTTCTAAATTGTGAATTATAATTTTTCCCATTTTCTAGTTAAAATTGGCTTAAAATTAAATAACTTTGTTTTCCTTATTTTTGGGAAAATTATGAACTAAAACCAAGAAAAAAAATCTTTGGAGCCAAGTCATTCCCTCTTTTTCTCAAAATTGAGTTAATTTTCTCAGATTTTAGTTCACTTTTTTTTTGAGTGTATATGTTGCATCAATACACAGAGAAAACAGTTTAATTGTGCCAGCCGAATTTAGACCCAACTACATAGTTTAATTACAACAATCGAAATTTTCGGTTGCGATTACCGAAATTTATTTGAACCAGTTAAATTTTCAAAACAAATTTTGGTTATCGCAACCGAAATTTTCGGTTGTTGTAATTAAACTATGCAGTTGGCTCTCAATTCGGCTGGCACAACTAAACTGTTCTATCTGCGTACACACCAAAACTAATAGCAAAATGTGTATACCCTACACCAGCGATGTATCCAGGAATTTGAAAAGAGGGGGGCACAACTCTCAAAATTGTTTGCCATCGCCTATTTATATTAGTTTTAACTAGAAGTACTTTAAAAAGTAATTGAGGGGGCACGTGCCCCCTGTGCCCACCCCTGTATATTTCCATGCCCGAAATATTGGTCCTAGACCTACCTTCAAGTATACCGATCGACTCTGAATTACTTTTTTAGTCAATTTAGCGATGATTGCCTGTCCGTATGTCCATCTATCGGTTAAAGCAGGATACGGGTAGCAATTTTGAAAAGCATCTTTTGGCCCAATGACGAATTCTATTGAAATTGGAAAAAATCGGTCCATGTTAAGACCTAGACCCCATACAAGCGCACCCTTTAGATTAGGCTTTAATGGCTCTAATAACCGTATTATAATTAATACCACTTTGAAATTTAACAGGTAACTAAATTTTGTATGCAAGAATTATCATTTCAAATTTCAAGGGAATTGGGTGAGTCCTTGTGGTAGTCCCCATACAAACCACCCTCCCGATATTCACGTAATTCCCTCAAAATTCATAAAAATGGAAAAATTTGAAGAAAATTTTATTTACAGGTGTTAAACATCTACTTTAGCAACCTTATCAAATCGGAATATAATTGGGCCTTTTTTGGACTTAGCCCCCATATAAAAATTTCGACCGATATTCAGTTAAATCGGTCTAATGGCAAAAAAATAAACCAATTCCACTAAAATTTGATCTGTGTGTGTTTTCTACACTAAATAAAGATCTAACCAAAAGATAGATCCAATCGGTCCATGTTTGGACTTGGGACCCATTTTCCGAAAAACACTGGTGTAAGGTATCATATGGCCGGTCTTGAGCGACTATAACTTTCTTACTTGTTTTTTTTTTTCATAAATTTTTTTTTTTTCATAAATTTTTTTTTTTTCATAAATTTTTTTTTTCATCAAATTTTTTTTTCCGTAAATTTTTTTTTTGTTCATCATTTTTTTTTTTTTCATCAAACTTTTTTTTCAACATTTTTTTTATGAAATTTTTTTTCATGAAATTTTTTTTTTCATAAATTTTTTTTTTTTTTTAATAAATTTTTTTTTTTTCATAAATTTTTTTTTTGATCAAATTTTTTTTTCCGTAAATTTTTTTTTTGTTCATCATTTTTTTTTTTCATCAAACTTTTTTTTCACAAAATTTTTTTTCACCAAACTTTTTTTTTCAACATTTTTTTTATGAAATTTTTTTTTTATCAATTTTTTTTCATGAAATTTTTTTTTTCATAAATTTTTTTTTCATAAAATTTTTTTTAAATATTTTTTTTTTTCATTTATTTTTTTTATCAATTTTTTTTTTCATAAAAATTTTTTTATCATATTTTTTTTAATCAAATTTTTTTATCAAATTTTTTCATCAATTTTTTTACGTCAAAAATTTTTTCTTTTCATCAAAAAAATTTATCAAAAAAATTTATCAAAAACTTTTTTTCATCAAATTTTTTTTTCACCAAAAATTTTGGGTTCATTAAATTTTTTTTAACACAATTTTGTTTTTAGTGAAAAAAAAAAACATTTTTTACCAAAACGACTTTTTCACCAAATCTTATCTTTTCTCATAAAAATTTTCCATTTGTTTATCAAATGTACATAAAACAAGTAAGAGTGTTATATTCTTTGGTGCCGAATCTTTTATACTCTCCAAAATGTAAAAACACTTTTTTATACCCTCCAACCACAGTATGGGGGTATACTCACTTTGTCATTCCGTGTGTAACGCATCGAAATATCGGTCTAGGACCCCATAAAGTATTTATGTTATTGATCAGTGATTGATTTTAAGACATTCTAGCGATGTCCGTCTGTCCGTCTGTGAAAGACACGATACAGTCCAAACTAAAATAGCTAGACTCCTGAAGTTTGGTACGAATATATCTTATGGTATTGGACTGGTTAAGTTCGAACATGGGCAAAATCGGATCAGGAGGAAAAAAGTTCCCCCTTTAAGAACTAAACCAACCTCAGAATAAAACGTAATTTTTTATATGTTTTTTGAACTTTTGATTAGCAAACGAAACATTTTTATGTCAGGTTGTCTCCCATCGCTGAAACCACCCCCCCCCCAAAAAAAAGTACGCCCCTGTTTTTTTTTTTTTTTGTTTTTTTAACGTGGAGGGTATAAAAGATTCGGCACAGCCGAATTTAACACTCTCACTTGTTGCACTTATTTTTGCACTCACTTACGAAATGTACAGCTCTTTTGGTTTTTTAATGGGGTCCTCGACTGATATTTCAATTCGTTTTGCATGAAATAGCAAAGTAATATAACATTATTTTTTCTAAAAAAAAACTTTGCTTTGGCAAGTACACCCAAATCTTCCGCAAAACATCATGATTTAATGTTTTCGTAGGCATTTTTTCTGTTCTTTTGATAAATTTCAAAGAAAGGAATAATATTTTTTTGTGGCTATGTATCATTAAAAGCAATATCTCAGCTAAAATCCTTATAAAAGGTAACTTTGATTAAGTATGATTATTATGAAAATGAAATAATATTTCAGACACTTTTTACGCTTTTTCTAAAAAAAAATGTTGGCAACCCTAATGAAGAAACTTTTTTAAGGCAATAAAGAAAAAAACTATGATTTTTTGGGCCTCGAACTAGAATAATAATCTGATTGATTTATTTTTATACTCTAAAACACAAGTCATTCGGTTGGCGCCCAGCTTGGGGCCCTGGCAAAACAATACCGCTAATTTATAATTGTTTGATGATTTGAAATTCCCATTACAACACTATATACTTCTCAAAATATTTGAAAGTTTTATTAAGCGCTTTTTTTAATTTTGTAACTAAAAATGCAATTTTTGCTATAATTTTAAATCTTTAAAACATATATCACTCGATTGCCGTTTAACTTAGGCCACCATTCTGAGGATGCTAGTATTTTAAGTTTAAAAATTATTCTGATTTTTTTTGTTTTCAAGTTTTTAGCTCACAATAAAAAAAATTAAGATGAGACCTCTATAAAAAAATTTCTTTATTTTTCTCGCCGAGATACAAACTATTTCATTAGAAGAACGTGTCAAAAACATGTCGAATTTTCAAATAATGTTATTTTAAAAAATTTCGTAAATATACACAGAGATGATTAAATGTGACAACCGATTTATCATAAAACACATGTTTTTTTTATAATTTTGCTAATCATATGAAACATTTTTATGTTAGAACAAGTGTTAAGTCCAATTTTTGGGGGACGTTTTGTAAACAAAAATTTCTTAGAATCTAAGAATTTTGTTTGTTTGTTTGTTAAGGTATTTAAGACCTTATTTTTACGAGTTACAAACTCATATTGTAAAAATTTTTTTAATAAAATTTTTGTTTTCTTTCATTTTCAGGTACAAAAAACACTCCAAACGTAGTTTACAAGCATCACGAGCTACTACAGAATCCTATGGTGTAGTTGGTGTTCCAACTGTATATATGCCTTATTCAGAACCGATATATGGACCATTGTAGCAACCAGTCATGTGGCATAGAGTTAGTTAAAAAAAAATTATCTTAGCTAGAAATAAGTTCCATGAACACAATTCCTGTATAATTAAGAACTTTCTTTGAAATTTTCAATACACTTGTACTATATAAATGCAACAAAAGAAAAAAAAAACTAGCCATAAAGACTGCGCATATTATTTAAACAACAAACAAAAATTTAATTCTTTTAGATTAATATAATATGCCTGTGATGTTTCTTTTTGTTTTTAACTTAATAATAAATAATTAAGTAGTTCTTAAATATTAAAATACTACCACTAAAACTATTTTAAAGTTCTATCCAGAGTTTTTTTATATTTTCAAATGTGATTTATTTTTAAAGTTTTTGAAATAATCTGTTCTTTAAATATTTTAAAGTAATTTTTAACAAAACAACGAAATGATCATGTCTAAACATGTAAAATAGTCTTTAATTGTAAAAAAAAAATAATTAAATTTAAATTAAATATTAAGTTAAGTTAATTTTAAATAAAAAGAAATTAAATTAAATGAAATGAAATAATAAAAAAAATCTTTTTTATCGCTTTCCAAAACCATAGGTACAGTAGAGGATTTATGAAATTTTGACATGGCAACACTGTTTCTTTTTAAGCACTGAGAAAAATCATAATTTTTAAACACCTGATTGATTTCAATACTTTTCAATATCCAAAAGCTTTTGGCATTGAGAAAATCAGTCTTTTGAATGGGGTGGTGATCGCCATTTGAAAATACTGAGGATCTTCGATAGATTAATTTAAAATCTATCGAATATATAAAATATATTCTTTTCGATAACAAATAAAATATATTTCCTCCCCACCGATATTTTACTGAGTTACAAACAAATTTACAATTTTATACCATCCATCAAAGAGTGAAGGTTAAAAACTATTTTTGTTTTCAAAATTCCCATCTCTGGTATTGATTCTCTTTGCAATCAATTTTGCAAATATTTATCAATATTTAATTTAATATTTTATCTTATCTTTATGAAGTGGGATTTCATTTATGATTACTAATAAATTTATATCGCTCAGCGAGCGCCATGGTTGTCATTAATATGTAAATTATTTTATAGACTCCCAAAGTGGTTAAATAAATGTTAATAAAACTTTATTTGATTATGCTTTTTATACCCTCCAACTACAGTATGGGGGTATACTCACTTTGTCATTCCGTATGTAACGCATCGAAATATCGGTCGGGGACCCCATAAAGTATATATATTATTGATCAGTGATCGATTCTAAGACATTCTAGCGATGTCCGTCCGTCCGTCCGTCCGTCCGTCTGTCTGTCCGTCCGTCCGTCCGTCTGTAGTTAACACGATGCAGTCCAAAATAAAAGAGCTAGATCCTTCAAGTTTGGCATAAATATGTCCTATGATCCTAGGCAGGTTGAGTTCGGAAATGGGCCAAATCGGACTAGGGGGAAAAAAGTTCCCCCTTGAAGAACAAAACCAACCTCTTAAAAATGCTATTTTTTTTGCGTTTTTTTTGTATTTTTGTGAACCAAATGAGACATTTTTATGTTCGTAGAAGTTTAAGGTCCTGCGCTTGGACCCAGGAGACTAAAAAATATCGCTTTTTTTTGCCCCGCCCCTCTTTTAAGAGCGTGGATAAAAAAATAATTTAAATAATTATAAAACTATAGTACTTAAGTGCACAAAGCAGACAAAAATGAACTTGTAAACATATACCGTGAGGGCCAAGGAGTCACCCCAGCTAACCGACCCCTCCCCCTAACCTTGCCCCCCCCTTAAAACAACGCCCCTGTCAAAAATTTTTTTTTTATTTTTTTACATGTTGGAGGGTATAATAGATTCGGCACAGCCGAATTTAACACTCTCACTTGTTTTAGGTTCATTTATCAAAAAACACTTGTAAAACAAATATTTGCAGTGGTCTTTAGAGTATGTTCGTTTTGTTAAAAATATAAAAAAAACATATGTTTAAAATTAATAATAATAGAAATAAAAAAGTTTTATTTAAATACTTATAAACAGGAACAGGACCTTCATGCATTAAAAAAAAATTGAGTTGAGCGCCTAAAATATGCACTAAAAATCCTGAAATATGCACTAAAACCTACAAAAATATACACCTAAAATTATAAAAAAATTTGAACAAATATTTTAAAAAAATTCATTTTTATTTTTTTAAAACTAAAATTTTATACAAAATATGTCCTAAAACTATGCATTAATAGCAGAATACCAGAAAAATATGCATTATTAGAAAAATATGCAAAAATATGCACTAACGAGTCGATGTCAAAAAAAAATAATCAAAATCGATCCAGTACTTTTAGCTGTACAACTGCAGCCGATTTGGTCTTTTAAAACAACATTCTACAATTAAGTGGCAATTTCAGTTCACCAAATTTATAGTAGTAAAATTTAAAAAATATTACAATAAATTATCTTTCAAATAAAAACAGCAGAATAAAAAAAATATTGCGTATTTACATTTTTATATCTGTTTTTACATTTTGGAGAGTATAAAAGATTCGGCACCAAAGAATATACTACTCTCACTTGTTTTATGTACATTTGATAAACAAATGGGAAATTTTTATGTGAAAAGCTTAGACTTGGTAAATAAGTAGTTTTGGTAAAAATTTTATTTTTTTTTCACGAAAAACTAAATTATGATAAAACAAGTAAAAGTGTTAAATTCGGCTGTGCCGAATTTTTTATACCCTCCAACATGCATAAAAAATAAAAAAAATCTTTTCTTTTTTTTGGGGGGGGGCAAATTTCCTCTCGAATATGTGTTTAAAATCTAAGATGCTTTTTGCACAAAAGAAATACAAGTTTCTCATGATTAAAAAAAATGTTTTATTCCACGCCCATTGGGGGGGGGGGGGGGTAGGACCGAAAAAAACGACATTTTTTAATTGTGTGGGTCCAAGTGCAGGACTTTGAACTTCTTGTAGCATAAAAATTTTGGATTTGTTAAACAAAACCCCAAAAAGTCACGTAAAAACACTGCTATTTTTCAGAGGTTGGTTTAGTTTTTCAAGGGGGAACTTTGTGCCCCCTGGTCCGATTTTGCTCATTTACGAAGTTAACCTGCCTATTAACATAAGACATATTTGTGCCAAATGTCGGGAGTCTAGCTCTTTTATTTTGGACTGCATCGTTTTAACTACAGACAGACAGACGGACGGACAGACGGACGGACAGACGGACGGACGGACATCGCTAGAATGTCTTAGAATCGATCACTGATCATAAATATATATACTTTATGGGTTCCTAGACCGATATTTTGATGCGTTACACACGGAATGACAAAGTGAGTATGCCCCCATACCAGTGACGGTCCGTGAAGTTGTCACTGGGTGTTCTCTACTTCTTTAAAATATCAAAATTATGTATATAATATATGTTGTTCTGGACGTAACACGTTCCCCTGATAGACAAAGTCTACATTTTATTATTTTTAATTCACATGCAGCCAAAATTTAATTTTATACTCCATTTATTTGCGAAATAATGCTTTTTGTTAATTGTCGATATGGTGAGACAGCAAAATGACCATAAAATAGAATTTTGGCCACATCTTACTCAAAAATATACAAAACTAATAAGATCGGATCTTTATATATCTCGGCAACGCTTTAGGTCAAGGAAAACAGGAATTTTATACGTAAATTTACTGTTTTTAAAAATTAGAGAACACCCTTGACAACTTCACGGACCGTCACTGCCCCATACTGTAGTTGGAGGGTATAAAAACTAAATTTATTTGATTTTTTCGGACATCAGCTTACTTATAGCGCTTACATGATTTCCCTAGAGGGGTAAAATGTATGACCGACTCCCATAACATTTTTCCCTCCTTTCTCCAATTCCTAAGGGAGCTTGCAAACAAAATTATATTTTTTTTCAAAATTTTGGGCGAAAATCAATATCAAAAAAAAAAATCTTTTCTAATTAAATTTAAAATTTATATAGGTCTTACGATAGCAAATGTTAACACAAAATAAAATATAAAGATTTAATAAAAGGAATCCCCCAATTCCCAATTTGTTTGTCAACAATTTCCAAAAAAAAATAGTTTTTACAATTCATGTTGTAAACTACTAACAAACTTTGCTTACTTAGAATCTATATTTTCTTTGGTAGGAACAACAGAACCCAGGGGGGTAAATTTGAAATTTGTGTTGGGTTAAGTTTCGACGAGGCTGGGGAGCACAAAATAAAAAAAAAAAACTATCTAGTTAATAAAAACTTAAGACTTGAAAAAAATCAGACGTTATGTGACTAAGCTATTCCCGAAAAACTGTACTAGGATCGGGCAAAAATTAAAATTTCCCCCATTCAAATGGGTTTAAATCAAAGAGTTAAAGAGATAAATACTACTTCAAGCATGTTTTTTTAGGTATTTACTAGCGCTTTATGGCTAGATAGGGGTCCCTGGAGGTGTCCCTATTTGACATGCACTCAAAAAAAAGTGAACTAAAATCTGGGAAAATTAACTAAATTTTGAGAAAAAGAGGGAATGATTTGGCTCCAAAGATTTGTCTTCTTATTTTCCCAATAATAAGGAAAACAAAGTCATTTAATTTTAAGACAATTTTAACTAGAAAATGGGAAAAATTATACTTACCATTTTAGAAATAGATTGGGTCTAGACCCTGGACCCATGGGTTCGGACCCCATTTAACTCGAGACCCCGTTGGGTCCTTTAAGGGTCCCCATAGAGTTTGAACCAAAACTTGTGTCCGTTTCGCTCTAACTTGCTTAGTTTTTGAGATACGATAATAAGGGGCCTGATAGGGTCTTGAGAATCTTAAAAACCGGATAACTCAAAAACTATTAATCGGAGGGCTTTCGGGTATTTTGCGAAAGTGTTCTACGAGTCAAGAGCTACAAAAATGCCGTTTGACGTTTTCTCGTGTTGGCAGTATTTACCGAGATATGTGTATATATTAAATCTCGGGAATTTCAAATTTTAGATATAAAATTAGGGTCTTGAGATCCCGACAGATATGCAGAGGTAGGCTATTCCATATTTTTCTTTATAGTCTTTCTTTTGAAAATTTCATCCGTTTCGCTCTATCTCGCTTAGTTTTCGAGATATCGCCATTTTGAATTTTTAACTAAATTCTTAGAAGTTTGTACTAAATTCTCAGAAGTCATTAACTAAATTCTAAGAAGTACACTTCCTCAATTCAAAGAAGAGAAATACGATGATGTTTTTTTTAGTAAATTTTAACTAAACTTGAACTAAATTGTTGTTTAAGAAATATGGCTTAAAAATAAAGATACGATTCTTAGATTTGTGGAAAATTTCTTTGGCAGTAAGAATTTTTTTCCTAATATTTAAAAAATCCATTTAAAGAAAACCATGAACTAATTATAATTCAATGAACTAAAATTTTTTCCTCATAGTTAAAAAAATTTCTCATTTTTAAGTTAAATTTAACTAAATTTTAGGAAAATTCTTGATAAATTTTCAAAGACATTTTTTCCTTAAATTTAGTTATGTCTTTTTTCAGTGTGTGGGGTCTATCTTAAGCTGGAAGTTAAGTTAGCTATAACCGGTACAAATTTCCCTGCAATCGGTCCAGTACTTGCTAAATGGCCAAATTATTTCCAAAAAAATCGATAATAAACCACTGTGCACTGGTGTACAGCCTAATTGCTAAATAATATTTTTCAATCAAAATATAAATTTGAAGAGTTCATTGTTTTTCACTCTTTCATTGTTTTCCACTTGAAATTGATTTATGATACTACCATTGCATAATGATCATCAATCAAGCAAAAATTAAAGCAAAAAATCTTAACAATCCTGTGTTCGAAGCAAAGACTATCATACTGGAGAGTTATCATTACAAAAAATGATGGACGAGTATGGCAGTATTTTAGAAACAAACAAAAAATAATTATAAATCGTTATAATAACAAGAAATTCGCATTTATTTCAAGTGTATTTGAATAAAAACTTCCCAAAATTTGTTAAAATTAGTACAGTCAAATACGGATAGAGGTAAATGATAGGTTATGTTGTAAGTCGTAGCTGACTCTTTACGTCAGCAGACTATGAGGTCCGTTGTGATAACACGGGATGGTAATGGGGTTCCCCTACTAGAACCTGCCGTTGAATAAATTTGAGTTCCTTATGAAACTATTAAGGTACTAAATTTTGACCATCAACAAAAAAATACTAAGAAAAAGAAATATTGATAAAAAAAATATTGATGAAAAAAATATTGACGAAAAAAAAATTTTGATGACAAAAAACTGAGGAAAAAATATTGATAAAAAATATGATGAAAAAAAGATATTGATGAAAAAAAAATATATTGATGAAATAATATATTGATAAAAAAAGTTGATGAAAAAATATTGACGAAAATTTTTTGTAATGAAAACCAAATTTTTTGAAAAATATGTATGAAAAAAAAAAAATTTTTTGACGAAAAAAAAATTGATATAAAAAAATATTGGTGAAAAAAATATTGATGAAAAAAAAAATTTATCAAAAAAAATATTGATGAAAAAAACTATTGACGAAAAAAAAACTATTGATTCTCGTCGGCTTTGTTGCCCAAATATTTTGAGAATCATCATAAACAAGTAAGAAAATTATAGTCGGTCAAGACCGACCATATAATACCCTACACCATAGTTGCCCGGAAAATGGATCCCATGGACCGATTAGATCTATATTTTGTCAAACCTTTAATAATTGTAAAAAACACTCACAAATCAAATTTGAGTGAAAAAGGCTTCTATTTGTTGGCAATAAACCGCTTTAACTGAATATCGGGCCAAATTTTCACAAGGGGCCTAAGTCCAAAACTGGACCGATAATTATCAGATTTGATAAGGTTATTAAAGTACGCGTTTATCATACCCAAACAAAATTTTAATTAAATATTTTCTATTTTCATGAAATTTGAGAAATTTATGTGAAAATCGGGACGGTGGGGGCTACAAGAGGAACTGGTCCGATTACTTTAAAACTCGGAATGGTGATTTGTGAAGACAAAACACGTTTACATGCCAAATTTCGAAAAGATACCTATTATAATACGGTTATTAGTGTCATTTGAGCCAAAACTAAAAAGGACCTTTGTATGGGTGCTAGGTCTAAATATGGACCATTTTTTTCCAATTTCTACCTTGGGCCAAGGGAGGCTTAAGTTTCATATTTAAAGTCAATTGATTAAAAATTGCGACCTGTATCGTGTTTACACCGTTTACATGGACAGATAGATGGATGGACATCGCTAAATCGACTCAAAAAGTGATTCTAAGTCGATCGGTGTACTTAAAGGTGGGTCTAGGACCAATTTTTCGGGTAGTTACAAACATCAGCACAAACTCATTATACCCTTACCACAGTGTGGTGTAGGGTATAAAAATGTCAAAGTTAATTTTCAGGGGGGCTACAACTTTAAACTTTTTTCCCCATATAAGGTGAGTTGGTCTAATACACGTCCATCCAACAAGTTTTACAACGATACTGTATGTGTATGGCCACTTTTAGAAAATAAAAATATGAAAGAAAGTATGAGGTGAGGTTGAGATTGCTAGAAATAGAATTGTAGTGTTGGAAACTGTCAAAATTTATTCTGTAGAAACTATAAATATTCACATATATAAAAAACAGTTTTCATTAACAAGACAAACCGACATTTAAAATCCTACTGAAGATGACACTAACTGGGGTGTTTGAAACCGGTATAGGAAATACCAGAAATGTCTATAATTTTTAGAAATTCAATTTTTCTTCTGCATTTTTTCAACTTGAACCCTTATAACAAATATAATTTGAGCCCGTGCTCGATCTGTACTTACAGAAAAAATCAAATAAAAATGCTTTAATTCAATTCCGCCATCAGAATTGAATTCTATCATTGGGTTTTCTTGTAATCTTACAAGGAAAGTCCACAGACTCTGATAAGTTCGCAAAGTGAACTTACCTGATTTCTTTAAAATTTACACACAAGATAGAGAAAAAATATAAGACCAACCTGTCTGAGCTAATTGGCTTTAATGCAGTTATTAAGGGTTAAGGAGGGGTCAAAAATGACCCTTAGTTATTTTGGCGTTTAGGTACTTTACATTGATGCCACATATACCAAAATGGGTTTATTCCAAAGGGAATTTTTGGGCACATACTCTGTGCAGTTTTTATGTTCCAAACGTCCCCTTTGCGGACTTTCCTTGTACGATTACAGGAAAACACAACGATAGAATACAATTATGACGGCGAAATTAAATTCAGGAAATCAAAATAAAACGAGAAAAGTGGGTTTGTTTCTGGGTCAGAACCTTTTTTGTGGGGCTGTGTAATCTATTTTGAGAATAGCATAAATAGACTTTTTTGGCCTCGAGCTAGAATAATACTCCAATCGAATATCTATATGATACATATCAAAATCTGATTAATAATTTTTCAAGAAAAAATTTTTCAGAATCCTTAAAGTTATAACTAAAAAATAACAACACATGTTTTGAAATCAAAATATTTGCTGAATAGCATCCTTAACAATATCCTTATTTTGAGTACAGTTCCACTCCACCGTACACTTGTAAAACGATAATTGCCAAGCGGGTTTAAATAATATACGGGTAAGTGTACGTTGGAAAAGTATGTGTACGGTTTGTCGTCAAAAGCAAAAATAACAAGTTGTTATTTTAATGTTTTAAAAAGTTACAATAATATCCTTGTACTTACCACACTTTTACTTGTTCATTGCTCGTATTATTATTATTTTCATTATAATTTTGATTATTGTTTCATTTCTTCATTGTTTATTTTACTCTATAGAGGTACGTACGAATTAGGGATGCCAAACGGGATTGACATTTCCAAATCCCGGGATTCGGGATTTTAAAATCCTAATCCCGGGATCCCGGGATTTTTCGGGATTTCGGGATTTTTCGGGATCCCGGGATTTTTCGGGATTTCGGGATTTTTCGGGATTTCGGGATTTATTAAAATTAAGCTTTTTTACGTTATATTTTTAATATTTTTTTTATAATTCAATATTAAATTGATTCTTAACCATCGAAAAGTTTTACATATTTAGCACAGAAAAGCCGAAAATTTAGGAACAACTATGACCGATTTAAATAGATTTGAGCGATGTCCGTCTGTGAAAGACGCGATGCAGTCGAATTCAAAAGATCAGAAAATTATTTCTTTTCGGTCGGTCTCTTTTTTAGAAGTGGATATAAGGTATTTGTTTAAATAATGATACAATTGTATTAATAAATTTGTTAATATTTCTCGCGAGGGGAAGGTGTCCCTCAATGTCCTCCGCCGATACAACATTTGGCGGGACGAGAAAAATTGCATTTTCTGGCTAGGTTCTTCAAGGGGGAAATTTCCCCTCATCCGCTTTTACTCATTTACGAACTAAATCTGTTAAAAATAAACTTTACAGATGGATTACTTAATGCTCCCTTAAAAATTTAACTCTCGGCAAATATTTAACTGCTTCTTAAAAATGTTGGCATATGCATATCTCTACAGCTAACTGCATATTAGGGTGAAGAAAATTTTCCTTTGTTCGAATTTCAAAATCGTCGGGGTTGCCCTTTAGGGCAATATTTATACAAAAAATATTAGGCCTGTAGGGTTCTATTTAATCATGAAAATCGGAAAGTTTCAAACAAAGTAAAAAATTGTTTAAATTTGTTCGGATTTTTCCGATTTTCAAGTCAAAAAAGGAACCCTGACCCCGACGATTTTTAAATTCTAAAAAACAAAAATTTGCTTCACCCTTCTGTGTATTAAGTAATACGTCCTAAAAATTAAATTGTACTCCAAAAGAGTAATAGAAATTAAGCCCAATTTGCCTCATTTGAAAGATATTTCAAACAGCTTTCAAACGATATCCACATTGTCACCACCGGAAAACAAACACTGAAGACATAAGCTGTGTTTTGCAATCATTTGGATTAGGATTTACCATACAATATGTGTACTTAATAAATATTATTATTATTAAAGATTAGCACACATTTGAGTCTCCCTGTTGTGGAATGTATTTTATACAGAGCTTTTGCAATATTCTTATAGCATACTTTAAGGGCGCACAATAAATATCCCCATCAAATCATGCAGGAAGTAAAAGCTCTTTTGTTTAAAACTTTCATTATTTGAACTTTTTAGCATTTTTAAAGCACACTTTTGGGGTAATATTAGAAAATGTACTTAATAAGTACATATAATTGAAAAACACAACATATGTGTACTTAATAAATATTATTATTATTAAAGATTAGCACACATTTGACTCTCCCTGTTGTGGAATGTATTTTATGCAGAGCTTTTGTAATATTCTTATAGCATACTTTAAGGGCGCACAATAAATATCCCCATCAAATCATGCAGGAAGGAAAAGCTCTTTTGTTTAAAACTTTCATTATTTGAACTTTTTAGCATTTTTAAAGCACACTTTTGGGGTAATATTAGAAAATGTACTTAATAAGTACATATAATTGAAAAACACAACAATAGTCAATTTTGTTTACAAAACTTGACAAAAAATCCCGAAATCCCGGGATTTTTCGGGATTTGTAAATCCCGGAAAATCCCGAAAAATCCCGGGATTGAAAAAAATAAATCCCGGGATTCGGGATTTGTCAATCCCGAAAAATCCCGGGATTTCGTGATTCGGGATTTCCCGTTTGGCATCCCTAGTACGAATACACTCTGTTGCACCCTTTCAATGAAAATTGTGCGTATTTTGTTGTAATTTATACCGTACACTCTGTGGTCAAAGGAATAGTGAGTTTATGCAGAGGTATGTAACTACTAGATATATTAACCCTTACACACTTCGTAAAAAGGGAGGTCATTCAATGGATATCCACCGGTTGTCCTTAAATTTGTCCTAAGGGAAAGAGGGGAGAAATACAGGAGTTAACTGTTTTTTTTAGCTGCCTAATTTCACATTTTGCTGGTCAAAGGGAAACGGGAATTTTTAATTTCTTCAAAAGAAACTATATGAACATTTCATACAATTTAGTTAATTTTCCCATTTTTTTAGATTACTATTTTTTGAGTGCTGAGACTTTAAGTGAAAGAATTGTTTTTCAACAGATTTTGCTGTTAATTGATGTAGAGTATTATATGGTCGGTCTTGACCGACCATAATTTTCTTACTTGTTTTTTTTTTTTATTTTTGCCCATTTGCATGAATAACCCTGATTTTGTCTGATTGCTACACAGACATTTATACTTACTGTTAGAGTATTTAGTACAGGAAATTTTTGTTCTGTAACATCCATCCCTTATTTTTTTGTGACACATTCTAGACACTGGAGTTTCGTGGTGCAGGGTTAATGAGCACCACTACACATTATAAATCTAATTTTAACATTTATTATTTATGAGTTTTCAGTTTTTGGTCCTTTTTCTTTCATTTTATGATCTTAATTCATTCATATAAAAACGTCTATTCTCATTAATTTTTGGAAAAAAATCTAAATTTTCTTTATGACAGTTTTTAAATTGTAACGTTTATCGTGCCTAGTTAGAGGTGTGTCTTTACCAAAACTGTTATAAATTTAGTTTGCAGAATGTTTTGATGGATGTGGTGATTTAGGAGCAATTGTAAAGATATTTTCATTTATATTTCCTACATACAAAAAAAAAAATCTTGTAAAATTACAAAAAAAGCTTGTAATTTTTTTTTATGCTACCTCTTATTTGACAAAAATTCCTAGTAATTTTACAAGCTTTTTATAAATAATTCTGTAATTTTAAAAGGTTTTTACAAATAAAATTGTTAATGTACAAATTTTTTGACACGAAAAAATTTACAAGGAGATTTCGTAACTTTACTAGATTTTTGCTACCTCATATTTTACGAGAATTCCTAGTAATTTTAAAGGCTGTTTACCAAAAATTTTGTTATTTTACAAGCTTTTTACCAATAAAATTGCAAATTTACAGTTTTTCGCGCAATTAAAATTACAAGGAAGATAAAACAAGCAGAAAAGTTAAATTCGACTTGGCCGTATTTTAGAATACCTTCTACAATGCCCTTTTTAACCCTTTCACTACCGACTTTTTTTGGTTAGTAATTTTTTGACCAAAATTTGTGAAAATGTAGATCTATGCAAAGTAAAAACTTTTTGTTGATTTCGTTGGTCTACTACGCCCTCTAGCGGAGATATATCCAACCAAACTTGAAGCTTTTACATGCAATATCTCCCGAACGAGTAAACATTTTTCCAAAATTCGAATTTTGTATTTTTCGTATCGAAAAGTTCTACAAGAAAGCTTGTACTATTATTATTCGATTTTTGAGAACTTTTTAACGTTTATTTTGTTTTGCAATTTTTTTACGTTATTTGAAAAATTTCCAGTTTGCCACCAAATATTACGTGTAGAGTCCACCTGAATGCAAATTTATTTTTCCGAGCACATCTATCGTAAAGATAACCCTTCAATGAACAATCTTGTCAAAACAAAACACAAAAATGTTGTATGGTTAATTTTTAATGAATTTTTAAAGATGTGTACACTGTAGTGTACAAGGAGAGTGAAAGGGTTAAGTGATAGTAAATTTTCTAACGTGAACCATTTTTGATTAGAAATATTTTATTTTGTGTAAACGAACTTTTTTTTAAAGTAATTTTGGAAAAAAAAATAATTTACAAAAATTTTTTTTTAATTGTAAAATTTTTTATGAGTTTAAAATTTTTTTCGAGTGTATTTTTTTTTAGTGTAAAAATATGTTTGAGCGACTACGTTGTAAAGTATTTTTGTGCCTAACCAATGTTTTAAAAACATGTTTAATGGGTTATCAACACGTGAATTTAAGGTGAACTAATCTGATATTCACGATTTTGCTAATAACTTTTGAACCACTACACCGATTTGGCTGAAATGCAATACGAACCAGGCCAGGGGAACGGCAAATATATATGCCTAGCATCAGTGTTCTCAGAATTGCCTTTCGAAAGTTAGCGTGTTTTTATACCCTCCACTCTAGTGATAGAGGGTATATATAAGTTTGTCATTCCGTTTGTAACACCTCGAAATATTGGTCTAGGACCCCATAAAGTATATATATTCATGATCCTCGATCGATTTTAAGACGATCTAGCGATGTCCGTCCGTCCGTCTGTCCGTCTGTCTGTATGTCTGTTGAAAACACGCTAACTTTTGAAAGACTTTACGGATGCTCCTGAAGTTTGGTATATATGTTGGACATTTACCTAGTCAGGTTGGTATTGCAATCCAGCGAAATCGGTCCAGTGATTCAAAAGTTATAAGCAAATGAGTGAATTTCGGCAAGGGTTTTTCTGGAATTTACGAGATAAAACACACGGTAACTTTCGAACGGCAATTCTGAGGGTGCTGAAGTGTGGCATATATATTTGATACTCCTCTGGTCCGGTTCATTTTAAATTTCAGCCAAATCGGTCCAGTGGTTCAAAAGTTATTAGCAAAACCGTAAATTTCAGATTCGCCTCACCTTAAATTCACGTGTTGAAACCCCGTTAAACAGGTTTTAAAAACATTGGTAAGTCACAAAAATATTTGACAACTCATTTTTGTCACTCGAAAATATTTTTACACTAAAAGAAAAAAAAAATACACTCGAAAAAATTTTACACTCAAAAAAAATTTTACACTCAAAAAAAAATTTAGTAAATTATTTTTTTTTTTAATTAGTTAAAAAAAGTTTTTTTAAACAAAATAAAATATTTCTAATCAAAAATGTTATTTTTTCATTCTAGAAAATTTACTATAACTTAAAAAGGGCATTGTGGAGGGTATTCATAGATTCGGCCAAGTCGAATTTAGCTTTTCTACTTGTTTTATCTCGTAAATTCACGAAAACCTTTGCCGAAATTCAGTCTTTTGCTCATAACTTTCGAACAACTGGACCGATTTCACTGGATTGCAATACCAACCTGACCAGCTAAATACCCATCATAAGGAGTGAGATCATAAAAATGTTAACACACATAAAGTTAAATAAAAAACAGACTACTGAATTTTAAGACTTCAAACCAAATTTTTATTAAATAAAATTTAATACAAAATCATAACAAAAAAACCGCATGGAACTCAAACCACTACGAACAAAGTTATCCACTTTTTCCGGAAACCCTCCCATTAAGGCTTTTATGGTAGTTTCTGTCACCTTTTTAGAGCAGGTGGTCCATCTACGTTTGAAATCTTGCATGTCCTGGGAGACCTTTTTTGTGCCCTTTAATTCTTTTTTAACAAGAGCCCAATATCTCTCCACTGGCCTGAGCTCCGGGCAGTTTGGTGGATTTGCCTCTCTTGGTACAAAAACCACATTATTATCATTATACCACTCCAGCGCTTTCTTGCTGTAGTGACAAGATGCTAAATCGGGCCAAAAGTAAGTGGATACATTGTGCTGACTCAAGAACGGAAGAAGTCTCTTCTGCAAACACTCCTTGATATAAATTTCGCTGTTTATAGAGCCAGATGTCACAAATGACTGGCTTCTTTGGCCGCAGCTACATATGGCTTGCCATACTAGGAATTTTTTGGGGAATTTCGTTTGCTTTTTTGACCGAAATTTTTCCGCAACATTTCCTCGAACATCGGAAACATAAAATTCTTGACCAGGGAGCTGCGCAAAATCAGCCAGGACATAAGTTTCGTCGTCCATTACACAACAGTTGTATTTTTTTATAAAATTTGATTTCAATTTTCTAGCTCTGGTTTTGGCCTCCAAATTTTTAAAAGCGTTTCTATCGGGAACTTTTGAACTTTGTAGGACTTTAGTCCCGCCTTACGTTTCACTTTACGTACAAAAAAGTCTGAGCATTGGGCTAACCGAGCTGTTTTTCTGCCAGATGTGTTAGGAGCTCTCTTAAGGATGCTTTTAACTTTATATGCCTTACCAATGTTACGATAACCAGTCGTTGTTCCTGTTCCCGGCTTCCTTTCAATTGTTAGGTGTTCCAGATACCTTTTTACCACTTTTGAAACTGTTTGGCGGCATACATTAGTTTCTTTGGCAATTTTTTTGTATGTCCATGTTTGGTTTTGTTGAAAATATTTAATTATTTTTGAACGCACTTTTCTTTCATCGTCCATTGTGTAAAAAATTGCAAATTAAAACTCATGATGTAAATTAATTTATTAACTGACATATTTTTAAAATGTAAACTGCCGAAAAAAAAAAAATTGGAAGCTTTACACCAAAGTTGTAGGCAAAAATGTGTGTTAACATTTTTATGATCTCACTCCTTATATGCCAAACTTCAGGAGCCTCCGTTAAGTCTTTCAAAAGTAAGCGTGTTTTCAATAGACAGACAGACGGACGGACATCGCTAGATCGTCTTAAAGTTGATCAAGGATCATGAATATATATACTTTATGGTCCTAAACCAATATTTCGAGTTGTTGCAAACGGAATGACAAACCACCTCTATCACTAGAGTGGAGGGTATAATAAAAATACAATTTTTTTTCATTGGGTGAACTTTTTTTTTTTAAACCCAATGTTTAGGGCCCGGTAACGACCCCTAAGCCTAAATGAAAAATTCAAAAAAAAAATCCCGTGTTATTTATATATATGCACGGTGCTTAATATATATTTCGGGTGGCCCATACAAAAATCAAAAAAAAAAATGTGCCATGTATGGGGTGACCATTTTTTTCTGAGCCTAAATCAGTACGCCCAAGTTATTATGTTTTTTTTTCTAGAAATTACTCTCTAAAAAAATTTTCTATGAAAAACACTGATGTTTTTTCAACACTCAAAAAATGTCGGTTAAACTAACTTGATCCCAAGTATTTTGAGTAAAAATAACTGTTAAATACAACTGTTAAAAACATCTGTTAAAAATAACTGCAAAAAACAACTGCAAAAAACAACTGCAAGTGTAGAAAATATAACATATTTCCACAGGTTTTGAGAATAAGAAAATCCCGAAGATTTTTAAGACTTATTCCGTAAGTTTTGAGAACTTTTCCTGTAAGAAAACTTCACAGCTAACGCTTTTTGGAATAAGCTCTGATGACATTACCTTATCTTAGATCTCAGAATCATTTGGATTCATGCAATTTACATCATCTTTCTAAAAATATAAAAAATCCATCGGCCCATTGAACTTTTTGTTATAGAAAACCTCAAAGATTCTGTGACCATTTTCATATAAATTTAGGAAGATCAAAAGAACCTCATGCTCAGATTCATTTTTGCGTTAAGGAACCTCTTGATTCACCAACTCTAATCTCCTTAGAATAAATTCATTATAAATTATCTCATTTTCATACTTAAGTTATAAAAAATAACTCTGACGGCTTTTATTATGGAAATTCAAGTTTTTGTACAGAATTTTCGAAAAAAATTATTTTTTTATATTGAAATGTTCAAAAATCAGTACAATCAGTACATATTTTAAAAAATCAGTACAAATCAGCACAACGTTTTTTGATCAGTACATGTACTGATCAAATCAGTACGAATGGTGAGCCTAGCCATATATGAACCAGCCTATTGTCCATTTATATTTTAAAATTATCCAAATGTATTTTAAAATTATCCAATTGTATTTTAAAATTTTCCAAATATATTTTAAAATGAATATTTTGGACCAACACCATTACTAATGCCCAATTACTCGTCAAAGCAAACATGTGTGACATAAATACCGAGATACAAAGAAGAAAATTTGGATGGATTGGACACACTCTAAAAGAGAAGAAGAATTCCATATGCTTAAGAGCCCTTAATTATAATCCACAAGGTGCAAGAAGACGCGGAAGACCAACAAATTCATGGCGTCGTTCTTCTTTGGATGATGTCAACAGAATGCCCTATTATACTGACAGGAAGATAACAAATTTATTGGAATTAAGAAGTATTGCCAGTGAACGTTCCAGATGGAAAATTTTTATTGAGAGCATATGCCCACCATGAGGTAGCTCAAAAACAAATTTTGAGCAAGGCTTATTATTATTATTTTAAAATGCTCTACATAGAATATGTTCTACATAGAATATTTTAAAATACATGTAGAATATTTTATAATTTTAAATTTTTTAAAATAAATTTGGATAATTTTGAAATACATATGGACAATTTTAAAATACATTTGAACAATTTTAAAATGCATTTGCACAATTTTAAAATACATTTGGATAATTTTAAAGTTCATTTGGAAAATTTTAAAATACATTTGAAAAATTTTAATATACAATTGAAATGGTGTAGTAGTGCAGAATTCTATCTTCTTTTACCCCCTACCAAATTTTATAACAAAAACGTTATTTCTAAATTTCATTTAATCGCCATTTTGATACCATTTGAACCCAATGTGCAATGACTCAAAATTTATTGCACAGTGTTACTGACAAGAACAAATTTTACTCTTAATATTGGCTGGAAAAATAAATCGTTAAATTCTGGTGTTCTTTTTCTAACAATAAGTATATTTTTAAATCCTTATTTCAAACACATGACACAATTTATGTTTTTCCAGAAACATCAATCAATGATTAACTACAATGCATGGCAATGTGCCAATAAACCGGAATTAACGAAGGATTAACACACTGTTTAATTGTAACTAACTTCCGGTTTACAAAAAATTATAAAAAAAAATTCTTTTTTAAGGATAAAAATTGCAAAATTTACCCTAAAATGCAGAAATACAAAAAACTCAATACGAGAATGCTGCTAAAAAAAAGTAAAAGTATTGTTTGCTCCTTCATATCCTAGCTGTTTAATACATATGAAATCACATTTCTTTTATATATTTTCTATTATCATGTCCTTTTTACATGTTTAACAACCATAAATTTGCTGTTTGTTATATTGTAACGTATTTTCAAACGATACAATTAATTTTTTTTTTTTTTGCTCCGATTCAATATAAAAACTCATTTGAGGATAAAAAAAGAATAACAAAAAAAACCAAAATTTGTAAGAAGGAAATCACGCAACCGTTAATTTGTTGCTTAAAAAACAAAGGAAGTTGCAAAAGGTTTTTTTTTATCACATATTGAAGTTTTATTATTGTTGCATTGTATGTACTTTATTTTTATTTTTTTGTAGGTTGATACGTTAATTGTTTATATTGTTTATTCTATGGACTTGGCCATCTGTCCAAGTTCAATGGCTATAACAAGTAAAATTTATTTTATGTACTTGTATCTAGATGTTTATTATGTAGCATGTCCCGAAATCAGAAAATTTTATAATTTTCTTAGGCCATACCATTAGCACGATGCGTAGTGAAGAGCTGATTACTGGGAAAAAAAAAAATGGAGGTCATCTTCAGGACGGTACCAGCACTTAAAGTTTGCATCACTAGTGCATTTTGTCAAAAAAAATAATTTTTTTTATTTTTAAAATCAGTGCCAAAGTTTTGTTATGTAGAGTACATTGAGGAAAAAATATTTATAAAGTTTTGAAATTTGGAAGATATTTAATTTTTTATATTTATTTCAAGTTTTTGTATAAAGATCCGTTTTGTACAAAAGTTCAAACTTAAACTCCGCACAGAAAAAAATATGGGGAAAAACAATTTGAGTAATCACTTGTTTAAATTTAAAAAAAGTTTTGAGTAATTTTTTAATTGACGCAATTAAAAATTTACTCAAAAATTTAAAAACAAATTGAGTAAATAATTTAATAAGAATTTAATAGCTTTTTTAATTTTTTTTTGGAATTTTCTTAGTTTTTTTAATTCTCGTTTAGTTTATAGTTTTTTGTATATATACATGAAAGTTTGTAATCATATTTATAAATTTTTTTTTATGTCTTTAAGACAAAAATATATTTGGTAAAGTTTGAAAAAATATGTTTTTTTTCTTTGTAAAAAAATATGAAATTTTTTTAAACTTTGTTTTTTTTAGAGTAGAAACCGAATAAGCCCGGCACGACTTTTTCCATACGGTTTGGCAGATTAAACCGGTGGCCGGCGCCGATGTGAAATAAAACTTGTTCTGTTTTTAAAAGGTGGTGATTCTTGTTCTGTTCCTGCACTTAATAGTGTCAATTAAAAATTTACTCAAATTTTTTTGGCAAACATTTAATAAATTTTTATTAAAAATTTACTCAATACTATTAAATCGTTTACTGGTGGAAAATTGAGTAATTTTTTACTCAATAGTATTAAAAATTTACTCAAATTTTTTTTTTATTTCTTTCTGTGCGTTTAATACAAAAACTCAAAAGAGCTTCGTTTTGTACAAAAACTATATATAACGAAACTTTTGGCACTAATTTAAAAAATAAAAAATAATTATTTTTTTACAAAATGCACTGAGAATGCAATCTTTAAGTAATGGTTGCGACCTGAAAATGATTTTTTTCCCCCGTAACCAGCTCATAAGCCTCGTTTTTTGGGTATAGCCTTAATCTTTTCATTTTCGGGACACGCTAATGTGTAAAAAGTTATTAACTCAAATTCAAATGATTTGTTGATGTCAAAAATGAAAAAAAGGACACGAAAATAAATAGTTGTAACTATTTTAACATTGAAATGTGTGAAAGAGTCAAAAGGATTGTTGAGTGAATGAGTGACACGCATTTATTGTTTATTTAACACACCTGCTGCAAAAAGATTTCTTTATTAACATGTTTGTAATTGTAGTTTAACTATTACAAAATGACTAATATTTTTCTGTTATTTTAAATATCTAAGGACACTCTAAAAAATAAATTTGTGAAATTGCATTTTGTAGTTAACACAAGTTAGACAGAAACAAAACGAATTGTTATATTGACCCGCATATTAGCGAAAACAATTAATTTTTTCACTGAAAGTGCTCCTATACGGAAATTTGTAATATCAACACACGTTTGTAAATTTTGATTATTAAAAAAGAATTTTTTATTTCAACAAAGAAATTCAGCAAACACAATTTGTTAATCTGACAAATAAAATTTTTTTTCAACAAAGAAATTTAACAAACATAAACACTATTTATTGACATGATAAAAGAATTTTGAAATAAAATTATTTGACTGAGTTTGTTGAAAACAAAATCGAAGTTTTATATTATGGACTAACAGGCTGCCGTTTTTACTAAATGTTTGGTTGTTATCAGTGGCGTATACAGGGGGGCCGGGGGCCCGGGCCCCCCCCCCGAAATGATTTCATAAATTTCAGAATTTGGTATCAAATAACAAGTACAATATTAAAAAACTTCTTAAAAAAATCGAAAAACATTAAGAATCTTAAATTTTTTAAGAAAAATGATTTGAAACGCAAAATTTTTCTGTTAAAAAAATCTGAAAATTTTTTCTTAGAATTTGAAACTTTTCAACTTAAGATTCTAATGAAAAAATATCTTAGAACCTGAAGTTCTATGTACACAAAAAATCTAACTAATTGTAAGTAAAATATAGTCAAATCTAAAAATGCGACTTTGTCTTTTAGATAAATGTCTCAGAACGACACTATTTCTTAAACAAAAAATGTATAAGAATCTTACACTTTTCTAAAAAAATATCTCAGAATCTTAAACTTTCTATAAGAAAAATGTCTGAGAATCTAAGACTTTTTTTAAAGGAATAATGTCTTAAAATATTGGCCTTTTTCTTAGAAAAAATGCCTCACAATCTGAGACTTTTTCTATAAAAAATTTTCAGAATCTGAGGCTTTTCTATATTAAAAACAGAATCTGAGACTTGTTCTATAGGAAAATTTCTAAGAATTTAAGACTTTTTCTTTAGGAAAAGTGTTTCAGCATCTGAAACTTTTTCAATAGGAAAAATGTATCAGAATCTAAGTAATTTTCTGTAGAAAAAATGTCTGAGAATCTGAGACATTTTCTATAGGAAAAATCCAGAATCTGAAACTTTTTCTATAGAATTTGAAACTTTTTCTATAGGAAAATGTCTAAGAATCTGAGACTTTCTATTGGAAAAATGTCTAAGAATTTTAGACTTTTTCTATAGGAAAATATTCTCAGAGTCCGAGAATTTTTCTTTAGGAAAAAGGTTTTAGACTTTTTTATACTGTTTTCTTTTTAAAAAGGTCGCAGAATCAGAATTATGTTTCTTATAGAAAAAACGAAGATTTGCTCAGAATCTAAAACTTTTTGTGTAGAATGTTTCAGAATCTAAGAAAATGTGCTAGACTAGAAATATGTCAGATTCTTGGAAAATGTCTTGCAATCGGAGTCTTTTCTGTTGGAAATGTATTTTATGAATATGTTTATAGAATCACATTTTTTAAGGTGACTTTTTCCCGAGAAACGTTTTCCATTGATAATATGATTTAGAGTCTTTGACTTTTTCTATAACAAAAACTGTCTTAACTGGAAATTGTCATAGAATCTCAGACAATTCTTTGAAAAAAAAATCAAATCATTCACACTTTAAAAAAAGGCTTAAGTCTCTCAAAAAATTTTAAAATATAAAAAAAAAATAATTTTTTTTCCCCAACAGTTTTAAACTTACACAAAAATTAAGAATCTGAATGTGTTACATTCAGTTCAAGGAAAAGATCGAGAAAAATTCTTGAACATGTGCTGTTATGTAAATTTTTTGTAAAAAAAATAAAATTTTAAAAAAATGTTGGGCCCCCACCGAAATAAAATCCTGGATACGCCAATGGTTGTTATCATGTTTGGTTGATTTACAATTGATGTTTGTAGATTTAATTTTGACGATTTTATTTTCTGTGTACACTAGTGTCTGGGGTTCGCGAATTCCCGTCAGAATTTTCTCGGAAATTCCCGTGAATTCCGACCCGGGAATTTTTTTATTTTTTCCGGGAAATCCGGGAATTTCATAAAATAAACTTTTAACATAAAACCGCTTATTTTAATTTAATTTTAAAAATATTTTACCCAAAAAAATTTTAAATTGTGTAAAAAGCTTCAGAAAAATATGCAAAAGAAGATTTTGAGAAAGAGTTTGGGATCTAGGTTGTAAGTGGCTGCTGACGTTTTACGTCAACACACGTAGACTCTGAGGTCCATTGTGTTTGGGATCTAGTTCATGATATAAAGACTTGGTGGAAAAGCATGGTTACTATAATTCAATAATTTAAAAAGCAAATCGTAAACATTTTTTTTTAAATAATTTTTAATGAAATTCTTTACTCCAAAACGCACAAAAATATTTTGTCCGGGATTCAGAAAACTTTCAAAAACTTTTTTGGGACTTAAAGCTTTAATGAATTTTTTTTGATCCAATATGCAACAAAAATTTTCTTTTCCGGCACCTCGAAAATTTAAAAACAATCTTCGGTGCTTGGAAATTTTTCCAATTCATTATTTTTTTTTTACATGATAATGTTTTTAGGCTGGTGTCTAATTTTAAAAAAGTTGCAGGACGTCACCTCAGTTTGACTATTTAAGCAAACGACTAACAACGAGTAGAAAATTATTTTTTTATACATATATTTTTTTTTGTTTTAAGTAAAAATATTTTTGTGTGAAAAAAATACCTTGTATAATATTTTTTTGACTTACAAATGTTTTTAAAACATGTTTAACGGAATTTCAACACGTGAATTTAAGGTAAAACTAATCTGAAATTTACTGTTTTGCTAATAACTTTTGAACCACTGGACCGATTTGGCTGAAATTTAAAACGAACCGGAGAGGCTTCAGCACCCACAGAATTACCGTTCGAAAGTTTTATCTCTTAAATTCCAGAAAAACCCTTGCCGAAATTCACTCATTTGCTTATGACTTTTGAACCACTGTACCGATTTTGCTGGATTGCAATACCAACCTGACTAGGTAAATGCCGAACATATATGCCAACCTTCAGGAGCCTCCGTAAAGTCTTTCAAAAGTTAACGTGTTTTCAACAGACAGACAGACGGACAGACGGACGGACATCGCTAAATCGTCTTAAAATCGACCGAGGATCATGAATATATATACTCTATGGGGTCCTAGATCAATATTTCGAGGTGTTACAAACGGAATGACAAACTTATATATACCCTCTACAGTGGCGGGTACAGCTTTTGGGTTTGGGGGGGGAATTTTTTTTTTTTTACTTCGAAAATCATAAATTCACCTTTGTTGACGAGCAAAAAAGGGATACTTTTTTTGCAAAAAAGTGATGGGAAAGCTAAGATCATCACATTTATTAACTTTTGCCGAAGGAGGTTTGTTTTTCATGATCATATGTATTTCATTTAGATATTTTTTTTAATTTGTTTTAAAAGAAAATTGTATATTTTTCGTATACATAAGAAGAGAATTTTCAATAGAAGAAATTCTTCCTACATAGACAATAACAGATGTTGAGACGTTCTTCGTGAAAAAATTATTTTTTGCAGGGAAAATGTCGCAGAATATAAGACTTTTCTTGACGAAAAATGTCTCAGAAGATTCTAAATCTGAGAATTTTTTAATAGAAGAAATTCTTCCTACATAAAAAATATCCGATTTTGAAACATTTTTCGTGAATTTTTTTTTTTTTATAGGGAAAAAGTCTCAGAATATAAGACTTCTTCTTTACGAAAAATGTCTCAGAATCAGAGACTTTTAGCGTATAGAAAACTTTTCAGATTCTAAGAAATTTTTTTCCACAGAAAAAGTCTCAGATTCTGAGACATTTTACTATAGAAAAAGTCTCATATTTTAAAGCATTATTGAGACATTTTTCCTATAGAGAGGTCTCTGATTACACTGTGCTACAAAAAACACAAAATCAAATATACTTTTAAAATGAGGTAGTTAAGGTTGTAGGTCTCGTCGAAAAGATCACAAAAATGCCCATCAAACTTGCCAGACACCCTCAAATTTTAAAGTTATTGTCAAAAAACGATTTTTTGGGACTTTTCTCACTAAACCACGTGTATCTTAAACATTTTTCAACCGATTTTCAATTTTTCAACTGTTTTGGATAGAAGAAGGATAGGGCTTTTCAGGTGTTTGAATTGGTCTATACATATAAATAAAGATATGCATTGATTTTTTCAACAATATCTAATTTTTTTTTATTTTTTGAAAATTTTTTGAGTTTATCGATTTTTTTCTGTTATAGTTCCTTCAACAACATTTATATTTATAAACGTATTCTTAAAGAAAATTTAATTGTGAATACGGTGAGCTTTATGCCGAAATAATCGGATAATAATTGACAGAGTTGTGATAATTTTTCTAAAAAAGAAAATTAAGATTTTGCTTGAAATTGCCGTTCGGATAACCCAGGCAAAAAAAAAATATAAAAAAAACGAACATACTAAGAGGTCGCGTATCATTATTTTAAAGGTTTTTGGCCTCCTGAATTCGAATTTGACCTTGAAATTGCGCTATCTTATTAAGTTTTTGATATATCAATTTATTTTAAATATCTCAAAAACCTGACTAGATAGAGCAATTTAAAGGCCAGATTCGGATTCGGAGCTCCAAAAACCTTTAAAAATATTGTACATGACCTCTTATGATAAAATTATTTTTTTTGCCTGGGATATCTGAACGGCGATTTCCTGCAAAATCTTAATTTTCTTTTTTAGAAAAATTATCACAACTCTGTTAATTGTTATCCAATTTCTTCACAATAAAGCTTATCGTATTCAGAATCAAATTTTCTTTAAAAATACTTTTACAAATATAAAGGTTGTTAAACGAACTATAGCAGAAAAAAATCGATAAACTCGAAAAATTTTCAAAAAATAACAAAAAAATTAGGTTTTATAGAAAAAATCAATAAATATCTTTCCTTTATGTATAGAGCAATTCACACGCATGGAAAGCCCCATCAATCTTCTATCAAAAACAGTCACAAAATTTAAAATCGGTTGAAAATTTTCTGAATTACAAAAGTTTTAGTGAGAAAAGTCCCAAAAAAACGTTTTTTGACCATAACTCTAAAATTTGAGAGTGTCTGGCAAGTTTAATGGGCATTTTTGTGATCTACTCGACAGGACCAACAACCTATATTATGTCACATCAGAAGTATTTTTTCACTGTAGCACAGTGTTATTAGATTTGTTTCGTACTGAAGATATTTTAGATTCTGAGACCTTTTTTCTATAGAAAAAGTCTTAGATTCTTTGACCTTTTTCCAATAGAAAAAGTCTCAGATTCTAGACCTTTTTCCTAATGAAAAAGTTCTTAAATCTGAGATCTTATTCCTAAAGAAAAAGGCCTAGATTCTCAGACCTTTTTCCTAAAGAAAAAGTATCAGATTCTGACAGCTTTTTCTTATATATTCTAATTCTGGCACTTTTTCTCTAAAGACCTTTTCTCTGAGACCTTTTTCTGATTCTGAAATCTTTTCCTATTCTAAGACCCTTTTTGTATAGAAAAAGTCGGAGATTCTGTGACCCTTTCCTAAACAAAAAGTCCCAGATTCGGAAATGTTTTTCCTATAGAAAACATCTTAGACTTTAAGACCTTTTTTCTATAGAAAGGTCATAGATTCTGAGGCCTGTTTCCTATAGAAAAAGTTTGAGATTCTGAGAATTTTTCTGAGATTCTAGGACCTTATTCCTATAAAAAAATCTTAGATTCTAAGATCTTTTTCCCGTAGAAAAAGTCTCAGATTCTGCGACCTTCTACCAATTCAGTAAGTTTCAACTTCTGAGACTATTTTTCAACAATAAATAGTCTCAGACTTTGAGACCTTTTTCTTTTTAAAAAAGACTCAGATTTTGAGAAAAATTATAAACATTTTTAAGATTTCAAAATATTTTTCCTATTGCTATGTAGAAGACAAACATTTTTTATACAAACCATATTAAGATCCTATAACATTTTTTCTATACAAAAAAAGCATATTCTAATTTGTTTATGCCAAAATTCATAATAAGATTGACAGATATTTTTCACAAAAAAAAATTTTAGATTAATTTACTTTTTCCTTAAAAAATTTTAAAATTTTCCCTATTCAAATTTTTCAGATTTTTTTCTATGAAAAATTTTTGGACTTCGAGATTTTTTTTATTCGGAAATTTTTTTAGAAAATTACCTTTTTTTCTTCTTTTTCTTTTCTTTCCTTTTCTTTCTTTTTTTTCATTTTTTTTCTTTTTTTTTTCTTTTTTTTTTCTGTTTTTCCTCTTTTTTTCTTTTCGAAATTTGGTCTGGGGGGGGGAAATTTCCCCTTTTTCCCCCCCTTGTACCCGCGCATGCCCTCTATCACTAGAGTGGAGGGTATAAAAAATAAAATAAGAATTACTGTTTTCATTTTCTTAAAACCAAAAAGGTTTGTAACTTGGATAATAACTCACCTACTGGTGAATAAAAGCGTTTTTCAGCAGATGGTGAATAAAACGTAACATAATTATTTTTCAAAAAAAAAATTTTTTTTCATCAATTTTTTTTCATAAATTTTTTTTTCATCAAATTTTTTTTTCCATAAATTTTTTTTTATTAAATTTCTTTTTTCATAAGTTTTTTTTTAATCAATTTCTGTTTTTTCTTAAGAAAAAATTTTGTATCAAATTTTATTTTTTTCATCAAAAACTTTTTTTTATAATTTTTTTTCATTCAATTTTTTTTTATAATTTATTTTTTCATTCAATTTTTTTTATCAACTTTTTTTCATCAATATTTTTTTTTGTAATTTTTTTTTTCATCAACATTTTTTAACATGATAATGTTTTTAGGCTGGTGTCTAATTTTAAAAAAGTTGCAGGACGCCACCTCAGTTTGACTATATAAGCTGACAATTAACGAAAAGGAAAACAAGAATTACTATTTTCACTTTCTTTAAACCAAAAATTTTAATAAATTGGGTTTGTAACTTGGATAATAATTCACCTCGTGGTGAATAAACTCGTTTTTCACCAGCTGGTGTATAACATGATTATTTTTCAACAAAAAAAAAATTTCATCAACTTATTTTTTTTTTTCATCAAAGTTTTTTTTTTATCAATTTTTTTTTCCACCAAATTTTTTTTTTTTCCATCAAGTTCTTTTTTTATCAATTTTTTTTTTCATCAAACTTTTTGTCATCAAATTTTTTTTCATGAATTTTTTTTTTTCATTAATTTTTTTTTTTTTTTTCATAAAATTTTTTTTTTCATCAAAATTTTTTTTCATAAATTTTTTTTTTTTCTCACCAAAAATTTTTTTTTTCATATTTTTTTTTCATCAATTTTTTTTTACATCAAAAATTTTTTTTTTACCAAAAAATTCATCAAAAACTTTTTTTCATCAAATTTTTTTTTTTTACTAAAAATTTTGGATTAATTTAATTTTTTTAACATAATTTTGTTTTTCGTGAAAATTTTTTTTTTACCAAAACTACTTTTTCACCAAGTCTAAGCTTTTCGCATTAAAATTTTCCATTTGTTTATCTAATGTACATAAAACAAGTGAGAGTGGTATATTCTTTGGTGCCGAATCATTTATACTCTCCAAAATGTAAAAACACTTTTTTGCACTTATTTTTGCACTCACTTACAAAATGTACAGCTCTTTTGGTTTTTTAATAGGGTCCTCGACTAATATTTCAATTCGTTGTGCATGGAATAGCAAAGTAATATACCATTATTTTTCTAAAAAATCTTTGCTTTGGCAAGTACACCCTTTAATGTTTTGGGCAAGAGTACAAAATTCGCAGGCATTTTTTTTTCTAATTGCTGGTACAATCGTGTTGGAAATCGAGTAGTTTCAACACATATTATCTAAATATGATGTAAAGAATTTTGAGACATTTTTCGCAGATAAATCTATATAATAAAAAAAAAAAAACAGTGTGGTCTTTAAAGGGTTAAAGATTTTTGAAGAACAGATACGGCTTAGCAAGTTTTGATAAAAAATAATTTTAAGATTTTTAAAACCGATATATTTTTAAACCGGCAACTTAGATAATCAAGACATATATTTAGCAAACCGCATCTGCTTAAATCATCAGATTTCTAATATGGCTCAAAAAGGATGTAGTTTTTGTAGATTTTTCTACTGATTGGTCAGATAATTTATTTTGAGTGTACTTTCAGAATTTATCGGTCTGGTCCATGTGTTCAAAAGTGTGTCGGACGATGTAATAGTATAGTAGTACACTAGGGTGGCTCGTTTTTGGACTTTTCTCTCTGATCAAATTCTAATACCCGCCAAAAGTGTCGGTCCCCCAAGGGTAACTGACGTGCAAAATATCACTCCGATCGGAGTTTATCTTCTGTCTCCACTTTGAGCCTCAAAATTGTGGTTTTTGGAAAAAAGGAATTAAAAAAAAAAAAAAATTTAAGTTTTTTTATTAAAGTACTGAAAAATTTTTTTTTGTATAATATTTGATCATAAGTACTTAAATATGAAATTTAAAGATTTTACGGTATCATTAACCCGTTCAAACTTGATACCAAAAAAATGGCATGATTTTGGGGGCGTTCTCAAAACACCTTTTTTCAAAATTTGAAAATTTTATTAAAAAAAAAATTTAAATATACCATTTTTTCTTTCTGAATTCATTAAGAACACCTTGGAGAAGAAAAATGTGAAATATGGCGGATATCCGTCAAGCCACTTTTTGGGAATCGCGGGGGGAAGTTAGCGGATTTCAAGGAAATGTTGGTTTTATCAATAATTTGGATTAATAATATCTTATAAATTTCATTTTTGAGCAAATTAACTGTTTTTTGGTGTCTTGGCATTCTATTAGATAACTTTAAGTCTGTCATGAAATCTTACCGATCTAGGACGTCTTTAACCCACATTGGCTGGGGGTCAAATATGACCCCCGCAGGAAATTTGAAGTTTAGAGCTTAAATTTTGTGCTATTAACAAGTATAAAACGGCTTTTGTGTTTTTTACCCCAACTATTATTTCGTATTAATATATTATCTTTAAAAAAATCGTTAACCCAACTTGGTAGGGGGTCAAAAATGGCCCATTCAATAAGAAGTATATATTTTTTATAGAAAATTAATTTGTGGCAGTCTATTAGATAACTTTAAATCAGCCCTGAAATTTCACCTGTTTAAGATATCTTTAACCCACATTGGCCAGGGGTCAAAAATGACCCCGACAAAAACTTTTCGTTATAGTGCTTGAATTTTTTGATATCAACAAAATTTATATTTTTTATTGAATGGGTCATTTTTGACCCCCTACCAAGAAGGGTTAACGATTTTTTTAAAGATAATATATTAATATGAAATAATAGTTGAGGTAAAACACACAAAAGCCGTTTTATACTTGTTTATAGCACAAAATTTAAGCTCTAAACTTCAAATTTCTTGCGGGGGTCATATTTGACCCCCAGCCAATGTGGGTTAAAGACGTCCTAGATCGGTAACATTTCATGACAGACTTAAAGTTATCTAATAGAATGCCAAGACACCAAAAAACAGTTAATTTGCCCAAAAATGAAATTTATAAGATATTATTAATCCAAATTATTGATAAAACCAACATTTCCTTGAAATCCGCTAACTTCCCCCGCGATTCCCAAAAAGTGGCTCGACTGATATCCGCCATATTTCACATTTTTCTTCTCCAAGGTGTTCTTAATGAATTCAGAAAGAAAAAATGGTATATTTAAAAATTTTTTTTAATAAAATTTTCAAATTTTGAAAAAAGATGTTTTGGAACGCCCCCAAAATCATGACATTTTTTTGGTATCAAGTTTGAACGGGTTAATGATACCGTAAAATCTTTAAATTTCATATTTAAAAATTTATGATCAAATATTATACAAAAAATTTTTTTCCATTATTTTAATAAAAAAACTTAATTTTTTTTTTTTTGTAAAAAGTCCTTTTTTCCAAAAACCACAATTTTGAGGCTCAAAGTGGAGACAGAAGATAAACTCCGATCGGAGTGATATTTTGCATGTGAGTTACCCTTAGGGGACCGACACGAGAATTTGATCAGAGAGAAAAGCCCAAAAACGAGTGTACTAGTGTACTATAGGGTGGCTCGTTTTTGGGCTTTTCTCTCTGATCAAATTCTAATACCCGCCAAAAGTGTCGGTCCCCAAAGGGTAACTCACATGCAAAATATCACTCCGATCGGAGTTTATCTTCTGTCTCCACTTTGAGCCTCAAAATTGGGGTTTTTGCAAAAAAGGACTTTTTAAAAAAAATAAAAAAAATTTAAGTTTTTTTACTAAAATAATTAAAAAATTATTTTTGTATAATATTTAATCGTAAATACTTAAATATGAAATTTAAAGATTTTACGGTATCATTAACCCGTTCAAACTTGATACCAAAAAAATGGCATGATTTTGGGGGCGTTCTCAAAACACCTTTTTCAAAATTTGAAAATTTTATTAAAAATTTTTTTAAATATACCATTTTTTCTTTCTGAATTCATTAAGAACACCTTGGAGAAGAAAAATGTGAAATATGGCGGATATCCGTCGAGCCACTTTTCGGGAATCGCGGGGGGAAGTTAGCGGATTTCAAGGAAATGTTGGTTTTATCAATAATTTGGATTAATAAAATCTTATAAATTTACTTTTTGTGCAAATTAACGGTTTTTTGGTGTCGTGGCATTCTATTATATAACTTTAAGTCTGTCATGAAATCTTACAGATCTAGGACGTCTTAAACCCACATTGGCTGGGGGTCAAAAATGACCCCCGCGGAAAATTTGAAGTTTAGAGCTTAAATTTTGTGCTATAAACAAGTATAAAACGGCTTTTATGTTTTTTACCCCAACTATTATATCGTATTAATATATTATCTTTAAAAAAATCGTTAACCCATCTTGGTAGGGGGTCAAAAATGACCCATTCAATAAAAAGTATATATTTTTTCATATAAAATTAATTTGTGGCAATCTATTAGATAACTTTAAATCAGCCCTTAAATCTCTCATATTTAAGATATCTTTAACCCACATTGGCCAGGGGTCAAAAATGACCCCGACATAAATTTTTAGGCATAGTGCTTGCATTTTTTTATATCAACAAAATATATATTTTTTATGGAATTGGTCATTTTTGACCCCCTACCAAGAAGGGTTAACGATTATTTTAAAGATAATATAATAATGCGAAATAATAGTTGGGGTAAAAAACACAAAAGCCGTTTTATACTTGTTTATAGCACAAAATTTAAGCTCTAAACTTCAAATTTTCCGCGGGGGTCATTTTTGACCCCCAGCCAAAGTGGGTTAAAGACGTCCTAGATCTGTAAGATTTCATGACAGACTTAAAGTTATATAATAGAATGCCACGACATCAAAAACCCGTTAATTTGCACAAAAAATAAATTTATAAGATTTTATTAATCCAAATTATTGATAAAACCAACATTTCCTTGAAATCCGCTAACTTCCCCCCGCGATTCCCGAAAAGTGGCTTGACGGATATCCGCCATATTTCACATTTTTCTTCTCCAAGGTGTTCTTAATGAATTCAGAAAGAAAAAATGGTATATTTAAAAATTTTTTTTAATAAAATTTTCAAATTTTGAAAAAAGGTGTTTTGAGAACGCCCCCAAAATCATGCCATTTTTTTGGTATCAAGTTTGAACGGGTGTATCATTAACCCGTTCAAACTTGATACCAAAAAAATGGCATGAAAAAATCTTTAAATTTCATATTTAAGTATTTACGATTAAATATTATACAAAAATAATTTTTTAATTATTTTAGTAAAAAAACTTAAATTTTTTTTTATTTTTTTTAAAAAGTCCTTTTTTGCAAAAACCACAATTTTGAGGCTCAAAGTGGAGACAGAAGATAAACTCCGATCGGAGTGATATTTTGCATGTGAGTTACCCTTAGGGGACCGACACTTTTGGCGGGTATTAGAATTTGATCAGAGAGAAAAGCCCAAAAACGAGCCACCCTATAGTACACTACTCAATAATTTGTGTTAGTTTGGGCACGGATGATATCGGTTTTAAAAGTGTGTTCACTTGAGATATTTTTCCCCATATATAAAATTTTTTAAATTACCGGTTAATAAAAACCGGTTTTCAATTACCATCAAAAATCATTGAAAACAATAACTCCACCCATTTAGAAAAAAAAAACGGTCTGTTTACATTTGGCCCTTAACTAACCATGAAACCTTTGTTTAACCATTAGTTTTTGCTATTTCTTTAACTTGATCAAAAAGGAACAAAATTTCATTTCTAATTTATATAAAAACCATAAATTACCGATGCTGTCTTATTAATTATTCACATTTTTATATGTTTCAAACTGTGTCTCTACTGAAAATGTCCTTCGTTGTTACAAAATTTTGTAATTATTTTTAACTGACATCTAAAAGTGTTTTTCATATTTGGAAATGTTCAAAAAAAAATTCCACCCTTCTTGAAGATATTATTTTGTTTTTTAGATGGATGATTGTTAGTATTTTGTAAATGTTACTGTATGCAAATTAGAAAATATTTCCATATATGAAAATGGAAACATTGTAAACATTTAACTAACGAATGAATTATGTTTATGGCCACTTGATGAAGTGCAACCAGTTAAAATTGTACATCATTTTAAATTTTATGTGCAAAAAGTATGACGATTTTTTGGAAACACACAAATGTTATAAATTTAAAGCCAATTATTAAGTAAAAGTGTTATTAGCACACCAGATATCGCTATCCAGAAGAAATTTTGCAGAAATGGAAGCAGCTTTTGAAAAGGAATCACGAGTCAGAGTAGGAACAGAACATGCCCGGTACTCATTTCCCATACAATTTTACACCGGCACCGCTGTGAAATAAAACTTGTTCTATTTTTTTGAGGTGGTGAAACTCATTTTAATTGAAAACCGTTCCCCGTGCTGTGCTTGTTCTGTTCCTGCTCTCAAACCACCTGAAAATTAAAATGGTTGAAAAACTCTGTAAATTTTTTATTTGGATCGTTTGAAACCTTTTCCAGCTACTTTTAGAGCATAGTGCTCTAGCATCTCCTCAGTTAATATTTTTGTTTAATCTAAAAAATATTATAAATTTGCCTTCTATATATTCCATTAACTGTTAAAAAATTCTAAATCATTTGCATAACAATGATTTTATTAATGATTTTTTTAAATTTATTTTTTACGTTCATTTATTGTACTTTATTACATTTCTGTGGCCGTACGAAAAAACTAGTTAACTCCACTTTTTGCGAAAATTGAGATAACACCAAAAATAGAAAGTGCATTCCATTTACTATCACTCTGTCAGATCGAAATTTTGATATATGTCCTCATTTACAAGTTATTTGGAAAACAAAATATTGGAAAATACCAATTTTTATGTAAAAACTAGTTAACTCCATGCATTTTTTGAAAAAACAAGATAACTCCATAGTTTCTTAAAAAACATAAAAATTAAAAGTTTAAAACGATGTTCTTTCGAAAACTATGAGAGAAAAAGCTGAAAGAACAAGTTTGAGTCACGAGTCCTTTGAGTCCAAATTTTTGAACCTAAAAATTTTAACTCCCGAGAATTCATAGATTGCATATAAAAAATGCATACAATTTTTGTTTGCAGACCTTAATTCATAGAATACGACTGCCAAAATATCTTTAAGTAATAGTTTTGAAGTTATTAATAATTTATATATAGGATAACTTCCCAGCAAAAACTAGGTAATGTGTTGTGAAAAGTAATGACTGCCAATTACATTACTTATAACAACTTCTCATTACCCACTGCATTACTTTAGTCCAAAAAGCAACTAGTGGCTTATATTGTAATATGTAAGTACTTATTTGCAATAATATAAATAATAAATTATTGAGAATGTTAAAATAAATACTTTTTTTGCAAGTTAACTTGTGAAATTAAGTCCAATCAGAAAAAACATTATTTGATTTACCTTTTTAACTTAAAGTTTAACGAAAACAAATAATCGAATGATAAATAGTTATTTCAAATTCTGTTTGCAACTATTTATTTTATTCATTACAAGTAACTACTTATTTTACTCGTTATAAGTAAGTAGTTACTTATCTCCCTACTCGTAAGCTTGTAGGCACTAATTATTTTTGTCTTACGGCCTTTATAGAATAAGTAGTGTTTCATGCAATGAGTAAGTACATACAAATAATTATTACTAATTACAATACTCATTACTAGTAATGCAAAAATTTGCTGGGTTACTTTATACCATGCTCCATTAATGATTTTAGCATGAGATGAGGAAGTAATGCATGCAAATTATGACAACGAATTCGAGTAAGGTATAAAGTAACTTATCAAGTTTATAACGAAGCATACGAGAAGCATAAGGTATCAAATATATGATATTTTTAAGGCTATGAGAAATAAAATAATATACTTAGCATACGAGAACACGATATATAAGGTGTTACAAGCAGTGAATAAGTAACGTTATTGAATTTACTCACGTGATTGTGAGTAGTTTAAACTAATGCATCTTTATATAAAATATTTATTTTTTTTGTTATTATGTTATTATAAAGCATTATGTATTCAATTACAAATAATGCATTATTTAAAATATTGAAATTATACATAATGTAACCAAATATAAGTCACCCATGATTAAATGTTTAGAAATAATAAATATTAAAAACAATTTATGCAATATTCCTGCATTACGTAACAAGTTATTAGTAAAATATTATTTCTCACCTTGAAATAATATGTTGTTGAACAAATGGTTGGTAAGACATCATAAAATAATGCTTCAAATAAGGGATATACATTACCTGGTAATGTGTTACATAATCAGCATTCATTACAAAAGTTTTGCTGGAAATTTTATGTATAAAAACATACAAAAACTCGGCTTAGTTTTGAGAAACATAAGAAAAAAGAAAAAAAAATTTTTTTTTGAAAAAACTAGTTAACTCCACTTTTTCGTAAAAAGTGGGTTAATTAACGTGCTGAGTCAAAAAAGCCTCATATGATTACTAAAGTTGCCTTAATTTCATTATATATAAGAATTAATTGAAAAAAAAAGTTTTTTTGAAAAAACTAGTTAACTCCATTTTTCGAAAAAACAAGTTAACTGACATCGATTTTCGGATTTAGTGTCCAAAAATGAGTTCAATGGAACCAGAAATCTTTAATATTAATAAAAATAATGTTTTGTCTAATGCGCATGCATAACAACATATATTCATAATAAATAATTAGTGAAATATGTTAAAAACTTAAAGTGTGTTTTTCTCCTGTTTTCAAAAAATGGAGTTAACTAGTTTTTTCGTACGGCCACAGATTTCATTGGAAGGGTAAGTACGAGTAGTTAATGGATTTTGAAAACTATCAGCGGGTGTGAAACTGTAAATATTATTTTTGTTTGGTTTTTTTTATACAATTAAAAGTTTTTTTTTTTTGTTCTTTACTTAAATTTATTAAAAATCTAAATGATCTCTACTTTATAAAACCTCCACTTATGGGTAGAATTTATAATTTAGTTTGTCATTCCCTTTGTAAAAGGAACCCAATTAGAAATTTTGTCTTTAAGACAATGTCACACTGAAAAAAAAAGACATTACTAAAATTAAGGAAAAAATGTCTTTCAAAATTTATCATGAATTTTCCTAAAATTTAGTTAAATTTAACTTAAAAATGAAAAATTTTCTTAACTATGAGGAAAAAATTTTAGTTCATTTACTTATAATTAGTTAATAGTTTTCTTTAAACGGATTTTTTAAATATTAGGAAAAAAATTCTTACTGCCAAAAAAATTTTTCACAAATCTAAGAATCGTATCTTTATTTTTAAGACATATTTCTTAAAAAACAATTTAGTTCAAGTTTAGTTAAAATTTACTAAAAAAACATCATCGTATTTCTCTTCTTTGAATTGAGGAAGTGTACTTCTTAGAATTTAGTTAATGACTTCTGAGAATTTAGTTAATGACTTCTTAGAATTTAGTTAAAAATTCAAAATGGCGATATCTCGAAAACAAAGCGAGATAGAGCGAAACGGACGAAATTTTCAAAAGAAAGACTACAAAATATGGAATAGCCTAGCTCTGCATATCTGTCGGGGTCTCAAGACCCTAATTTTAGATCTAAAATTTGAAATTCCCGAGATTTTATATATACACATATCTCGGTAAATACTACCAACACGAGAAAACGTCCAACGGCATTTTTGTAGCTCTTGACTCGTAGAACACTTCCGCAAAATACCCGAAAGCCCTCCGATTAATAGTTTTTGAGTTATCCGGTTTTTAGATTCTTAAGACCCTATCAAGCCCCTTATTACGGTATCTCAAAAACTAAGCAAGTTAGAGCGAAACGGACACAAGTTTTGGTTCAAAATCTATGGGGACCCTTAAAGGACCCAATGGGGTCTCGAGTTAAATGGGGTCCGAACCCATGGGTCCAGGGTCTACCCCCAATCTATTTCTAAAATGTGAAGTATAATTTTTCCCATTTTCTAGTTAAAATTGGCTTAAAATTAAATAACTTTGTTTTTCTTATTTTTGGGAAAATTATGAACTAAAACCAAGAAAAAAAATCTTTGGAGCCAAATCATTCCCTCTTTTTCTCAAAATTGAGTTAATTTTCCCAGATTTTAGTTCACTTTTTTTTGAGTGCAGTAATGATTCATCAGGTAGAAGTCAGCAAGTAAATACACAGAACAAATTTTGTACATAAATAATATGAACTGCTTTCATTGATTTCAGTTCATACTATTTATGAATAAATTTTTACTATTTATAAATGTGTTCATTTATTTTCAATTTCCAAAAAAATAAACAACTTTTTTCTTTTTGAAATATAAAAAATTTGTCAAATTATATTTTTTCTTTTTGTTCGCTTGGAAAATGTCAACAATGGGATTTAAAATTGGTTTACCATGGAGGATATGTATTAAAGAGGAGAAAAGGTATGTAGAACATAAAATTGCCAAAATATTTTGTAGTAAAATATATATTTTTCTTAATTTTTTTAAGGCAATTTATCTTGGATGCTTGGACCAATTTCATTGTTTTTTACCAATTATTGTTAATGAATTGTATTTAATATGGATTATTTATGAAGAGCTTGAGGACATCACAATATTCTGGACGATAATCTTGCAAATTTTATATGAATTTTTAATATTTTGTATGTTATGTAATTTTTGTGTAAAAACGCCTTTTAGGTTAATAAAACGCGTCTTTTAGGGTGCAAATATACTTTTTTAAGTAAACAGATATCAAAATATTGTTATTATTGTTCGCAAAATATATTTTGTGTAGAAAATTTGCAGAAATTCAAGGAAAAAATTACCGTAAATTTATTTATTATACACTCTAAAAAGTCCTTGTAAAATTACTACTATCAAGTGGGTAAATTTTTATGTAAAATAACACACAACGCCTAAAATTGAGCACCAAGTGTTTAAAATTTTAGTTTACACACAAAAATTTTAATATTACGCACATTATATAGTATTTAGTGAGTTTATAAATATATTTTCAAAATTATAAACACAAAATTTTTAAAATTACACATTTAATATTTATCGTAAACATTTAGTGTTTAATTTTCGATATTAAACATTAAATGCGTAATGTTCAACAATTTTAAAATACAAATTGTCAAAATAAAATAAAATGGAAAATTTAGCCAGAAAATTTTGTTATGCTCACAATTAAACTAAAATAACGCGAAAAAAACATAAAATAAAAGCAAATAAATAAAAAAAAAGTGAAAATATTAACCAACGCGTTGCAACGTAAAATTTCGAAGAGGCTGATCAAAGACATAAAAACAAACCCGATTTTTTTTAAATTCGTAATATTTATGAAAAATATACATTGCATTTTTTCTTCAATATTTGCAACTATAAATCAGAAAGGTAAGTACCACAAATGTCTTGGATTTTTTGAATTATTCTTTACAAAAATGTGTGGATATCAGAATCTGAGAATATTTTTTGTAAAGAAAAAGTGTCTCAGATTATGAGATTTTATCTACAGAAAAAACATTTTCAAATCCTTAGCAGATTCTGGGAAGATTTCAATAAAATTTTTTTCCAACAGATTTTTTTCTGCAAAAAAAATGGACCAGTTTCTGAGAATTTTTCTTTAGAAAAAATATTTCTGATTTTGAAAACTTTTCTATAGAAAAAATATTTCATATTTTAAGAATTATTCTATATAAGAAGTATCTCAGATTTTAAGAATTTTTCTATAGCACAAATATATATTCTCATATTTTGTCTATAGAAAAAATATCTCAGATTCTTATATTTGGTCTATAAGATTCTGAGAATTTTTCTTTAGAAAATTCATTTTTTTATTCATTATATTCTGAGAATTTTTTTATAGAAAAAAATATCTCAGACTCTGATAACTTTTCTATAGAAAAAATTTCTTATGTTCTGAGCATTTTTCTATAGAAAAAATATTTTAGATTCTGAAAATTTTTCATAGAAAAAATTCTTTAGATTCTGAGAAATTTTCTTTAGAAAAAATATCTCAGATACTGAGAATTTTTCTAGAAAAAATATCTTAGATACCTAGAATTTTTCTATAGAAAAAGTATTTCAGATTCTGAGAATTTTTCTATAGAATATCAGATTCTAAGAATTTTTCTAAAAAAAAAATTTTAGAATCTAATAATTTTCCTATAGAAAAAATTCTTTAGATTCTGAAAAATTTTCTATATAAAAAATATCTCAGATACAAAGAGTTTTTCTATAGAAAAAATATCTCAGATTCTGAGAATGTTTCAGATTTTGATATATTTTGTAAAGAAATATTATCTTGAATGCTGAGAATTTTTCTATAGAAAAAACTTCTCAGATTCTGAAAATATTCCCTTGTATGGTTTAAGTATCAGAAATATCTCGTAAATAATTTGAAATTTTTTTATACTTGCAGTTTGAGACAACAACTTATGATAAGAAAGTAAAGTTCCAACGAATTCTCCACTCATAGCGATTGCTCGTTAGTAATTTCTTAAATAATTGCAATTTACTGATTAAATCCATTAAATTTATCTTTTTATATATTTTTAGAAACTGAAGACTCACAAGAAATATTTATGTTCGAACATCTCTAAAGAAGAAATTACTAATGTTCGAAAAGATGGTTCCTGTTTATTTTCATTTCCAATTTTATATTCTGCTGAAATCTGTCGGATGATGGATTTTTTTTTAATTCTATCTCCAAAAATATGAGGGGCAAACAAATATTAATAATGTTCAAAAAATCCATTCTATAATTTAGCAAATTTTATCTTTTATGTGGATATTGTAACGTGTTATTTTTCATTTGTTATTAATATTTAGTTTAAGTTACGAATAATTTTATAACCCCAAAAAAAATTAGAATTTAAATTATATTTATGAATATTATACATATTTCACTATTATACCCATTTTTATTTCAGTTTAAATAAAAACTATAAAAATAATAATAAAAATGCATTTTTGGTTTTATTTGTTTATAGGAATAAATTTTTTAGCAGGTTGTTAAAAATTAGGCACCTTTTATGTAAAAGAAAACATTTAAGATGCAATTTTAAACATTTTAAATCTATTTTTGAGCACAAGTAAGCTAAAATTACACATTTTGTGTGTATTGCCAGAGAATTTTAAAAGCAGTTCATTTGTAGGTTTACACACAAAATGTTTATTAGTTGTACACACTTTGTGTGCAAATGTTGAAATTTAAACACATTGAGTATTTTTACCCACTTTATTGTAGGAGAACAGTTACCTACAATAAAGTGGGTAAATTTCAACAAAAATTTATAAGAGTGTATGAACAAATTCATACACTGTATAAAAAAGATTTGGGAAAAAAAAGTCATGTTAGATTCATACAGTTTATGAACAAATTTATTCCATGAATGAACTTTTTTTTTCTGTGTACATTTTACTAAGGACAACTTAATGACATGTCATAATTTTTGTCGGAGCTCCCCAAGTTCTATAAATGTACTGACTTGTCATATAAGTTGTCTTATCAATTTAGAAAAATCATGCACAGAAAAAATTTGAAACGAATTTCAATCAACAAAAACGCGGATTCAATCAATTTTTTGATTGAAATTCCTCCAATTAAAAAAATTGTTATACCAATCATCAAATTGTAGGTGATTGATTGAAAATTATTTCAATCAAACATTTTTTCGATTTTGATCAAAAATTTGATCAATTTTTTGTTTAAAGTCAATCAAAATAATGATTGATTTAACAAATGAATTGTAAGCTTATGCAAAAATTATCAAAAAATTCATCTTTTTTGCTTTCCAATATGTTGCCAACAAATATTTTGTATATTTTTGAATTAATCTATTCAAATAAATTAAAGCGAAAAACAAATCTGGTATGTTGAAAATTTGTAACAAAAAATTGCAAAAATTTTAATCAAAACATTGATTGACTCATTTAAATTTTGTTGATCAATACATTTAATTGAAAATTTTCAGCCAATAATTTTTTGTGTGTGTTTTTAATGCTGACAATTATATAGCAAATCAGACCCATCACTAAAAATTTTTTTGCGATGTAAAATCGATGTAATTTTGTTTAATCCTTTAAAACTCTCTTAATTTACTTTGTAATTGAAAAAATAAAATTGAATTGGTCTTAAAACAAAAAAAAAACATTAAAAAAATCCGCGACCGGGGATTGAACCAAGGCCAAAAATCTACAGCACGTAAGCTGTCGAACCTGCTAGACAACTAGGCCAACCACAGCTTTAAATTGTTTGTAATAAAATATATTTTGAAATCATAATATTTTCAAATTTGTCAAAAACCAAATAAATTGAATATATCGTCAGCTTAATTGTAAAGGGCTCCAGCAATATATTTTTTGTAAATGATTTTTTGTGTTTTGTATAAATAATATTAAAAACATCAAATATACGCTTAAATAACTCTAACAAAATCTTGTTAAATAGGATGAAGCCAAGTTCCAATTAATATTTAAAAAAATTTTATATTTGAGGAAGAAAAATTTATATTGTAGCATTTTTCAATTCAGTCGACGAAATATATATAACAGGACAATTCAAATAATAAATTAATTTAAATTTGTTTTTAAATAAACACATTTATTATCAAAGTGTGGCTAAAGGGGTAAGGTGCCCCTGCAAACAAAACGATACGATATCGATTCGCCGGTTGTATTGCCGATACGATAAATGGTATTGCGGCAATTATCGAATTCGTATCGCCGTCGATACACCTTTCGGGAGAAACTGTTACCCGACGGCAATACATCACGGCGATACGAAAACCATTCGTCTTGGCGATAAAAGGGCAATATCGCCAGATAATCGTGTAAACGAAAAATAATAGATTTGTATGTATCGCCGGAATATCACCAAAATGATAAACCGGCGATACAGCTATATCGATTCCCTGAAGCTGGAAATATACATTATTTTTTCATTCATATTTTATTCATGTTAACAGGACTAAAAACATTTGCTTTCACCTGAAAAATATATCCGCAACATTCGCTGAACTTTTTATTTTATCTTTGAACGCAAATTTGTATTTTTCGGCCAAATTTATATTCTTTCAAAGATTTCTGGTTGTGCTTGATAAATTATTTTATTTTAAATTGAAAAAGAAATAAAAATTTTTCAATATTTTTTATTTGTTTATCGCCAAAATATCCTTCGTATGAGAAAACGGCGATATAATAAAAATACTACTTTGATTTTTTATTGAAATGATAAATTTTCGTATCGCCGCAATATCTTTTCGGCGATATATCGCCCTATTGTTTGCAGGGGCTAGACCAGTGAACAGAAGGTTCTGAGTTCGCGGACCAAGTGAGGCAGATAAAAATAGTAAGTTTTAAAAAATTAAATTTAATAAATGGACAGATAAAAATAGTAAAGTAGTGTAAATTAAAAGACGTGATTAATAATTTTTAAATTTTTTAACGATCTCTGACGTACAATGTACATTAGACCACCCAAAAAATGTATGGGATTTGCAAAAGTATTTTTTTGTTCGCTCCACCGGCAGTTTCTGATAGATTGGCCATAAAAAATAATATCTGTGCAAGAACTGCATCTCTCGGTTGCATACCGGCCAGTCGATTTGAACTTTTGACCCCAAAAGTGACCTAAAAGCACTACAAAGCTTTTAAGTGCCATAACTCTTAAAATGTGTGTTTTTCTAAAAAATACTACATAAGTTTTAATTTGCAGAATAAGAAAGCAAACATTTCCTTCATACAAATTTTTAGCCTAAGTCTAAGACATCGTGGTGTTTTTGGCGGTTAAAATAAAAATTTATGTGAAGACTTCATTTAAAACGACCCTCGTTAAAATTTGGACGGAGACTCAAATAGTCGGTATCCATTATTTTGTAGAGTAAGATATGTAGTTTTCAGAAACCAATTACATTTGGAATTTATATGGGTAATTTCATTACAGAAGAGCCCAAAGCTGACTTTGAAGTTTAGATTTTTGAAATGCTGTATACAAATTTGTGAAATTACTTTATTTTAAACGACACTCGTTAAAATTTTAGTGGATACAATCGGTTTCAATGATTTTGAAGAGTTAGATGTGTACTTTTTGGAAAATATTTGGGGAATTCCAGGCCAAATCACTCACTTTTAGACCCGACCCCCTTCGATTAATTTTTTTTGATATATTTTAGTACGTATTAAATGCAACTTTCACTCAAATTTTCAGACTTTTGTACCAAGTTGGTGTTGAGTAATCAATTTTTTAAAATGGAGTTTTTTTTTTCAAAAAAAATAAAAAATTGAAATTTTCCATTAATTTTGACCAGTAAAAAATATCTTACAATAAGTTAGACGACGTTTTGTTGTATTTAAATGTAGTTTTAGAAAAAAAAATATTTAAAAATTATTCGAATTAATTATCACTTATTTTTTAACGTATAAAATTAAAATCGAATTTTTGAAAAAGTCCGAAACCTTCGATTTTTTTTTTAAAAAGTCTAAAAATTCTACTCTAAATTACACAATTTTTAATCCATAATTCGAGATGTGAGCACAATTAGTTCTATTTTTTTTCAAATTTTGAAAATTTCAGTTTTTTTTAGACTCTGGTATATTTTATATGGTGCTTCAAAATAATTAAATTGGAAGACATTAACCATAACTTACCCTAGATACATTCATTTGTTGGTAAAAATATGTCTCATAAAAATTTAGGTTTATTGGACATGGGTAAGGCGTCCCGCATCGGCCTTGAATTTTAAAAAACGGATTACAAGGAAAAATATTTTTTTTTCTGTTTTCTCATTTTTTTTGTATTTAAGTTAAATTTGAATTCAGGTGGTTAAAGAATTTTGATTTGGAGTAAAATGCCTCTCTAATAACGTACTAAAAACTAAAATCGGTTGAAAATCAGCCAAGTTATTAAAACTTCGCCAGGCATCTAACGTGTGGCAGACCACTTGAATACAATCCGAATCATGAAATTCATTGAAATTTTCTACTGTAATAACATTTTTTTATTCTTCAAGTTCAAATGTAATAAGAGCCAAGTATTTTTCATATAGTATTTTGCTAACATGTTTTCAATTAATGCTAAAAATGCCTGCACTTTTCAACACTTGTTTCAAATCTGCATTTTTAACTCTTCAAAATCATGGAAACCGATTGTAATCCATTGAAATTTTAACGAGGGTCCTTTAAAATAAATTAATTTTACAAATTTGTATACAGCATTTGGATAATCGAAATTTCAAAGTCAGCTTTGGGCTCTTCTGTAATGAAATTACCCATATAAATTCCAAATGTAATTGGTTTATGAAAACTACATATCTTACTCTACAAAATAATGGATACCGACTATTTGAGTCTCCGTCCAAATTTTAACGAGGGTCGTTTTAAATGAAGTCTTCACATAAATTTTTTTTTTAACCGCGAAAAACACCACGATGTCTTAGACTTAGGCTAAAAATTTGTATGAAGGAAATGTTTGCTTTCTTATTCTGCAAAATAAAACTTATATAGTATTTTTTGGAAACACGCATATTTTAAGAGTTATGGCTCTTAAATGCTTTGTAGTGCTTTTAGGTCACTTTTGGGGTCAAAAGTTTAAATCGACTGGCCTGTATGCAACCGAGAGATCCAGTTCTTACACAGATATTATTTTTTATGGCCAATCTATCAGAAACTGCCGGTGGAGCGAACAAAAATATACTTTTGCAAATTTGGGTGGTCTAATGTATATGTCATAATGTAGTCAGCACTATTGACTACCTGCTTACTTGTCAGCGAGGAATTTTGACAAAATACTTGAAAAAGTCAGGAGGTGTCATGAGGTTTTTTGTATGGTCAGAAATTTTTCAGTCAGCAGGTACACTGACATTGTCATAAGGAAGTCTTTGAGATGTCTTAACGACATTTCTAATTGGGAAATATCTTGTCAGGACACTATAAAGTATTTTCAAGTGTCAGTTTTTATATGGTTATGGTTGGACCACAGTACACAGTGTTTTATTTGCGAAAATGTTTGTAAATAATTTGGCCATTTATTGTTTGGGAGCACCATTGCCATAAAAATTTACAAAATTATTTATTGCGTAATTTATATAATTGTATCTAAATTTTAAATTATTTTCTATAACCATGACTCCAAAAGCCGGTGAGCCCAATAAAATGGCATTGCCAAATCCCCTTGATCCAAGTTCAGGTCGACAAACTTTATATAAAAAAACAAAATACCTGCGAATTTTGTACTCTTGTCCAAAATATAAAATCATGATGTTTTGCTGAAGACATAAAGATTAGGGCGTCCCGTCAAATTTAAATTTTCGAATTTCATGTCGTAATACCTGCCGATGGCAATCAGCTCTTACGTGGCCAATACGATGGCCAATAAGATGGCCACGTAAGAGCTAATTGTTGAAAAATTTATGAAAAAATTTTGCAAGTTCATATTCAGGCGGCAACCAGCGGTCAAAGTTGGAAAAAATGACGTATTTCGACCAAAATTTATGTCTGAATTTTTTAAACAAATCCGGCTCAAAAATTCTGAAATTGGAAATTATTGGAAAAATATTTTATAAATTCCAAAACCACAATTTGGGTGCACAGATGCTGATTTTTAAACATTTTTATGTTGTAGTTTTATTCAAATTGCAGATCAGCATTTTTAGACCAAAATCGTGTTTTTATATTTTTTTAATATTTTTTTAGTAACACACTTAACATTTTCCAACTTTTGAGCAAAATGTGGATAAAAAAATAATTTTTATGTTTAAAAATCAGCATCTGTGGACCAAAATCGCGGTTTTGGATTTTTTTAAATATTTTTTCAATAATGTACGCAAAATTTCCGAATTTTTGATCCGGATTTGGTCAAAAAATTCGGACATGAATTTTGGTCGAAAAACGTAATTTTTTTTAACTTCGACCGCTGGTTGCCGACTGAAGATGACCTTGCGAGATTTTTTCATTAATTTTCCCACAACGACATGAAATTCGAAAATTTTAATTTGACGGGACGCTCTAACAAAGATGCGGTCTAAACCAAAAATAATTTAAATTTGGAAAATGAGCAAAATTGGATTCGTCTGCCTGTGGAAAGATTCAGTCCAAACGAAAAGAGCTGTGCATTTTTTATATGAGCAAAATCGAATTTAAGACCTTTTAGGGATGTTCGTCGGTCTGTCTGTGAAAAGCCTACATCAGTACAAACCAAAAGAGCTAGAGTCCCGAAATTTGGCACGAATATGTCTTGTATTCAGAGCCTGGTAAGTTCATAATTGGACGAAATCGGTTCAGGGCGAAAAAGCTGCCCCTTGAAGAATTAAACCAACATCTAAAAAACATCAACTAAACCCCGATTACTTAAAGATTTAACTTTTTCAGTCCGCACCTTTACGTTTGGGGACACCTTCCTCCTTGCGATAAATATTGACAAACATATTTATTATGTTTTTTTTACACTTTATTAACACATTTTTTTTCTTTTTTCCCCTGGCCCGAATTGGCCCATCTTTGAACTTAACCAGCCTATGACCATAAGATATTTTCGTGCTAAACTTCGAGGGTATAGCTCTTTTAGTTTGGACTGTATCGTGACTTTCACAGACAGACGAATATCGCTAGAATGTCTAAGAATCGAGCATTGATAAATAATAAATATACACTTAAAATATTTTGTAGGCAAAAACAAATGAAAAACACATTTAAAACCAGTGAATAAACAATTAAAAACCCTCCCAGTAATTATTCATTTGTTTTAACAAACATAAACATTAATTTTTTACTGTTGACAAAATTTTTTAAAATAAATAACATTAAGCATTAAAAAATTACGGGTTTTTCATTCTTTTTTAAAAACAAATTCGAAAAAAATAACCTACGAAAACATTAAAAATTAATGATAGTTCTGTTATTTTTACCAACAAATTTCAAAAAAATAACCTACGAAAACATTAAAAACTAATGATTTCGTAGGTTATTTTTTACAATTTTCTATTGAAATATTTTTTAAAAAATTTTTAATAAAATTTTTGGGGAATCGATCCCGCAATCAACTACATTCTGGCCAGATACTCTACCCATCGTGCCAAAGTCACTTGGTACAAATATGTTTTTATATTTCTATAAATAATTTTTTGAATTTTTTTCAAAAAAAAAAAAAATAATCTACTTGTGTAGGTAAAAACTAATGATATCTCATTAAAAAATACCAACAATTAAAAAAAAAATTACTTACACAAATCATTAAAAATTTAAAGAATAATCAGTAGTTTTTACTTACAGGACAAAAACAAATGACTTTAAAAATTAAATGTTAATGAAAGTCTTTATTTTTAGTATATAATTTTTGAAACAAAGGACAGAAGTAGTCATTAATAAAATCTGAACATCAAACAAATGTTTTCTTTTTTTTTTTTTAAACGACTAAACGTAATACGTTTTAAATAAACTACAAACAGTTGATGACATAATTTTTTGAGTGTACTTTATGGGGTCCTAGACCGATATTTCAATGTGTTACACATGGAATGACAAAGTGAGCTTACCCCCATACTGTGGTGGAGGTTATAAAAATTATTGATAAAAATTTAGAAAAAATTTAGAAAAAAAAAATTGATAAAAAAGCATTTTTTAATGAAAACAAAAAAAAAAATTGATGAAAACTAAAATTTTGATGAAAACAAAAATTTTGATGAAAACAAAAACATTTTTGATGAAACAAAAAAAAATTGATGAAAAATAAAATTGGTGAAAAAAAAAAATTGATGAAATAAAAATGATGAAAAAAAAAATTTTGAAAAAAAAACAAAGTGATAAACAAAAATTGACAAAAAAAGAAATTTGATTGAAAAATAATTATGTTACACTTTTTCACCAGCCGGCGAAAAACTTTATTATTCACCAGCAGGTGAGTTATTATTACAGTTGTCAATTATTCGCCTTTCAACTTTGTTCGAATAATTCCAATAATTGTTTTTTTAAACGATTAAATCTAAAAAGTTATTCGATTAGTCGATAAGAATAACGAATAAAAAAGTGGTTATTGAAAAATATTTTTATTAACACAAAAAATAAACAATCTATACAAAAAACTTTTTTCATAATTTTTTTTTTTGTCATATTTTTTTCATCAATTTTTTTTTCATAAAATTTTTTTATAAAATTTTTTTATAAAATTTTTTATGATCAACTTTTTTCTCACAAAAAAAAAAATTTTCATATATTTTTTTTTACATCAAAAAATTTTTCTTTTCATCAAAAAAATTCATCAAAAACTTTTTTTCATCAACATTTTTTTTCACCAAAAATTTTGGGTTCATTAATTTTTTTTTACATAACCCGGCTAAAAATAAAGTGTACTAACGCATGTACGATCATATATGATAATGCATGTTAAGGATGGACCAATATATGATCGCATATTATCATTTGTTCTTCCATATATGGTCATATATTGAATAAGCGCCAATTTTAATATATGTTCATATATGATCATATATGTTTCCGAATTAATGATGTATGGTCAGATGTGTTTATATATGTTCATATACAATTCATTTTTAGCCGGGAATTTTGTTTTTCGTGAAAAAAATCATTTGTTTTACCAAAACTACTTTATCACCAAATCTAAGCTTTTCGCATAAAAATTTTCCATTTGTTTATCAAATGTACATAAAACAAGCGAGAGTGGTATATTCTTTGGTGCCGAATCTTTTATACTCTCCAAAATGTAAAAACACTTTTTAACATGATAATGTTTTTAGGCTGGTGTCTAATTTTAAAAAAGTTGCAGGACGCCACCTCAGTTTGACTATATAAGCTAACAATTTACGAAAAAGAAAACAAGAATTACTATTTTCATTTTCTTAAAACCAAACATTTTAATAACTTGGGTTTGTAACTTGGATAATAATTCCCCTCATGGTGAATAAAACCGTTTTTCACCAGCTGGTGAATAAAAAGTAACATAATTATTTTTCAACAAAAAAAAAATTTTTTTTCATCAATTTTTTTTTTTCAATTTTTTTTCCATAATTTTTTTTTTTTAATCAAAGTTTTTTTTTAATCAAGTTTTTTTTTTCATTAAACTTTTTTTCATCATTTTTTTTTATCAAATTTTTTTTTTTATCAATTTTTTTTTTTTTATCAATTTTTTTTTTCATAAATTTTTTTTTCATCAAATTTTTTTTTTTTCATCAATTTTTTCTTTTCATTAATTTTTTCATCAATTTTTTATTTCATCAATTTTTTCCATCAAATTTTTTTTTCCATCAAATTTTTTTTTTTTCATCAATTTTTTTTTTCATCAAACTTTTTTTTCATAAATTTTTTTTTTTTCATAATTTTTTTTTTTCATCATTTTTTTCCACCAATTTTTTTTTTCATCAAATTTTTTTTTTCATCAAATTTTTTTTCATTAATTTTTTCATCAATTTTTTTTTTCATTATTTTTTTTTTCATCAAATGTTTTTTTCATCAAATGTTTTTTTTCATCAAAATTTTTTTTTTTCATAATTTTTTTTTTTATCATATTTTTTTCATCAATTTTTTTTTATCAAATTTTTTTATCAAATTTTTTATTATCAATTTTTTTCTCACCAAAAAAAATTTTTTTTCATCAATTTTTTTTTACATCAAAAAATTTTTCTTTTCATCAAAAAAATTCATCAAAAACTTTTTTTCATCAAAATTTTTTTTTACCAAAAATTTTGGGTTCATTAAATTTTTTTTAACATAATTTTGTTTTTCGTGAAAAAAAAATAATTTTTTTTTTAACATAACTACTTTTTCACTAAGTCTAAGCTTTTCGCATAAAAATTTTCCATTTGTTTATCAAATGTACATAAAACAAGTGAGAGTTTTATATTCTTTGGTGCCGAATCTTTTATACTCTTCAAAATGTAAAAACACTTTTTTGCACTTATTTTTGCACTCACTTCCGCAATGTACAGTTCTTTTGGTTTTTTAATGCGGTCCTCAACTGATATTTCAAATCGTTTTGCATGGAATAGCAAAGCAATATAACATTATTTTTTCTAAAAAAAAACTTTGCTTTGGCAAGTATCTTCCGCAAAACATTATCATGATTTAATGTTTTGGGCAGGAGTACAAAATTCGCAGGCATTTTTGCACTTATTTTTGCACTCACTTACGAAATGTACAGCTCTTTTGGTTTTTAAATGGGGTCCTCGACTGATATTTCAATTCGTTTTGCATGGAATAGCAAATTAATATAACATTATTTTTTTTAAAAAAACTTTGCTTTGGCAAGTACACCCAAATCTTCCGCAAAACATTATCATGATTTATATTTTGGGCAAGAGTACAAAATTCTCAGGCATTTTTTTTAAGTCGTTAGCTTTTATAGTCCAACTGAGGTGGCGTCCTGCATCATTTTTAAAAAAATTAAAAAAAATTGTGTAAATTTTTTTTTCTGTGTTTCTATTTTTAAAACAAACATTAACAAAATTCTTAAAATTTTATTTGGCAATTTTTTTAAATCCTTGTAAATTTAGTGACTTCATTATGTTAACCACATTTGCAAATAGTCTACATGATCAAGAAGAATAAAAAAAATGAAAAAGAAAAATATTTGTGCAGTATGACATAAATCCTTCTAAATATTGACTAAACCGATTTTAGCAGATTAAAAATCATCTACATTTTGTTTTCAATTTTAAAAATGTGAAATCCTTTTTTAACAAAAATAGAAAAACATAACGGTGTGACATTAAGGGTTTAAATATTACAAATACATTTTTTTTTAATATTACCGTACAAGAGTACTTGTTACAAAATTACTTATGAACTGACAGAGTATGTTTGTTTATCCAATGTTTATTCGGTTGAACGAATGCTGATCAAACATTAGAAGGTACAGGATCATAAGGATACAACAACAACTGCAAAAAATCCTATGAATAAAAAACGGATACAATGTTTTGTTTTATTGTTTCTTTTTTGATGTTCCAAAGCGCAAAACTACAGTAAACAACCGGAAGAAGGAAAAAAAATAATAAAGTAAAAGGTAAAGAGTTATAGTGTTTGAATAACAAAACGGGTGGAAATTTATGATGAAATAAATGAAAATCCTTTAACCTACATTCTAAGCACATCATCATGCAACTCAAAATATTGCAGCCTTTTATCAAGCAAAAATTCACAGAAGGGAGGTAATTATTTTGAATTCAAGATGGTAAATAAATTCGTCTTGTACGAACCCTCTAAAATGCTAACAACATTTTTATGCAAAATAAAACAACAAAAATTTGTGTTTATATTGGCAGATCGTTACACCGTCCAAAATTCAATATTAAACATGAACCGGATGATATACGTCTGAAAGTAGAGATCAAATGGATTGAAATTTACATTTACAATTTTTTATTTGACTATCCTGTTTTCTTTTAAAAGGACTTCAAAGTTTTGAAGAATACATTTCGTAAAATATTTTTGTGCTTGTCCTACACTCAAAAAAATAAACTGGTAAAACGCCTGGTAAAATGCCTTGTCATCCCGTTCTACCAATATTTAACAACTTTCCTTGTTTTTTAACAAAAAATCTTGTACATTGCTCAAACGAGAACTACAGTTTTATTAGTAATTTTACAAGTTTATTTTCGTAATTGTATTCTACCATTTTGAAAGGTTATTTTACAAAAAAAACTATAATTTTACAACAAAGTTTTTATTACTAGGATTCTAGTTGAATTACAAAAAAAACTGTTATTTTACAAAAATTATGTTATACGAGGATGTTGTTTACCAAAAAAAAAACAATTTTTGTTTTGTAAATTTGTTTTTATTGCAAATTTTTTTTAAAAACAATTATAAAAATTTTGAAAAATTTATTACGAGGATTCTAGTTACTTTAAAAAAAAAACAGTTATTTTACAAAAATGATATTATTACGAGGGTTTATGTTAACAAAAAATTATTTTTTTTTTATACCCTCCACTCTAGTGATAGAGGGTATATATAAGTTTGTCATTCCGTTTGTAACACCTCGAAATATTGGTCTAGGACCCCATAAAGTATATATATTCATGATCCTCGATCGATTTTAAGACGATCTAGCGATGTCCGTCCGTCCGTCCGTCCGTCCGTCCGTCCGTCCGTCCGTCCGTCCGTCCGTCTGTCCGTCTGTCTGTCTGTCTGTCTGTCTGTCTGTCTGTCTGTTGAAAACACGCTAACTTTTGAAAGACTTTACGGAGGCTCCTGAAGTTTAGCATATATGTTGGGCATTTACCTGGTCAGGTTGGTATTGCAATCCAGCGAAATCGGTCGAGTGGTTCAAAAGTTATAAGCAAATGAGTGAATTTCGGCAAGGGTTTTTTTTGGAATTTACGAGATAAAACACACGGTAACTTTCGAACGGCAATTCTGAGGGAGCTGAAGTGTGGCATATATATTTATCGTTCTCCAGGTCCGGTTCGTTTTAAATTTCAGCTAAATCGGTCTAGTGGTTCAAAAGTTATTAGCAAAACCGTAAATTTCAGATTCGCCTCACCTTAAATTCACGTGTTGAAAACCCGTTAAACATGTTTTAAAAACATTGGTAAGTCACAAAAATATTTTACATCGCATTTTTGTCATTCAAAAATATTTTTACACTAAAAAAAAATAAAATACACTCGAAAAAAATTTTACACTCAAAAAAAATTTTACACTCAAAAAAAAAATTTAGTAAATCATTTTTTTTTTTTCAAAAATTAGTTAAAAAATTAGTTAGTTTACACTAAAAGAAAAAAGAAATACACTCGAAAAAAATTTTACACTCAAAAAAAAAATTTACACTCAGAAAAAAATTTAGTAAATTATTTTTTTTTTTTTTCAGAAATTAGTGTTAATTTTTCACTCTAGAAAATTTACTATAACTTGAAAAGGGCATTGTGGAGGGTATCCATAGATTCGGCCAAGTCGAATTTAATTTTTCTACTTGTTTTTTTTGTAAATTTACCATTTTGGTTTGTAAATTTACCATTTTTTTAAACATATTTACCATTTTTTCTTGTAAGTTTACCATTTTTTTTGTATTTTTCCAGTTTTAAAACAATATTTTTACCAATAAAATTGGTTATTTTACCAATTTTTGGCGCATTCAAAATTACGAGGAAATCCTCGTAATTTTACGAGAATTTTACCTACGTCTTATTTTACGAGAATAGACTCGTAAAATCACGAGATTTTTTGGTAACTTTACAAGGTTTTTTTTAACATGATAATGTTTTTTGGCTGGGGTCTAATTTTAAAAAAGTTGCAGGACGCCACCTCAGTTTGACTATATAAGCTAACGATTAAACAAAAAAGAAAATAAGAATTATAGTTTTCATTTTATTACAACCGTAAACTTCGACAATAATTTAAAATTAATAAATAAAATAAAAAAAAACACATAGTTTTGGCGCTAGGTGTCACTCGATTAACGCAGTATTGCCATACCAAATATCGCATTTCCAATTAGATTTGTTACCATCATCGCAAATTTTTTCCAATAAAATATTACCACATGGCAATACTAACCAGTATATTTGAAAATCGAATATGTATCTACAAGCAAGGGAAACAAAACAAAATTTAAATCAATATTTGAATAAGCTACGGTGGCCTAGCTGAGGTGAGCCAGACTGGCAAACGGAGGGTCCGGTTATCGAATCCCGTGATTTGTCAACTTTTATTTTATTTCGTTTTTTTGAGCTTGTACATTTCTTTTTGTTAGGGAAAAATTTGTTTGCATTAATTCTTTATACTTTTTTATGTAATTACTAGCTATACCCGGTCCGCGTTGCTGGCCCTAAGAAAAAAACGGGTTTATGTTGCATCTTAATTTAAATATAGTGTCGGACAAAATTCAAGCACGGGTCCGGGCCCAGCTAGTAACCTTTGGTTCCACCCTCGGTTAGCACTATCTATAGAGAAATCTCAACAAAATCGGTTCAGCCGTTTTTGCGTGATTTCGAAACAGACTGACATAACGTTAAGTATAGTAAAAAGGGGCTTGTCATTTAACGCATTTTTTATCGAATCGTGCTAGTCTAAAGTTCCATGCTGCATCCTCGATTAGTACTATCTGTGCTGCAAATTTCATTGACATCAGTTTTGCCGTTTTTGTGTGATTGCGAAAGAGGAGGAAATAACTTTTTATTTATGAAAAACGGGAGTGACATTTTATACCTTTTTGTCTAATCGCGCTCTACATATGACCTACAGTTCCCGCTCGGTTTGTTCAATCAGTAGTGACAGATTCGGCTTATCCGTTTTTGCGTGATTTCAAAACAGGCAGATATAACGTTCAGTATAAAACAAAGGGGCGTGGCAATTTACGCCTCTTTGTTCAATCGTGGTCAGTATAGTACAAAGGGCGTTGCAAATTTTGATCCCTTTTTCCAATAACGATCTTATATGGCCTACATATGCACTTGGTTAGCACTCTATGTAGTGAAAATGTCAAGAGAATCGGTTCAGCTGTTTTTGCGTGATTGCGAAACAGGCAGACAACGTCCAGTATAGTACAAAGGGGCGTGGCATTTTACGCCCCTTTTTCCAATCGTAGTATAACATGGAATAAAGTTCCGCACTTGGTTAACACTATCAGTGCTGAAAATTTAATTAAAATTGAATCAACAGTTTTTGCGTTATTGCGGAGCATGCAAAAATTACATTCAATTCAATACAAAGGGGCATGACATTTTACGCCCATTTGTCCGATCACGCTCTAATTTGACACATAGATAGTACTTGGTTATTACTATCATTGGTTTAAATTTCATCAAAATCGGTTCATCCGTTTTTTATATATAGATGTCATTAGTGGTGCAATGTAAAAATTCGATTTTGCCCACCCCTTCGCCCACAGACAAAAAAGCATGGCATTTTACGCCCATTTGCCCGATCACGCTCTAATTTGGCATATAGTTAGTACTCGGTTAGTACTATCTTTTGTTTAAATTTCATCAAAATCGGTCCATCCGTTTTTTATAAATAGATGTCATTAGTGGTGCAATGTAAAAATTAGATTTTGCCACGCCCCTCCGCCCACATGCAAAAAATCAAAAATCTTACCGCACAGTGTTACTCCCTAGGCTATTCTGAATATTCCCTGAAAATTTCATCAAAATCGGTGCAGCCATTTTTGAGTCCATACGGAACATACATACATACATACATACCCACATACATACACACATCCATTTTTATATATGTAGATAGATAAATAAAAAAAAAATTATATATTCAGATGTTTCTAAATTTTCTAGTTGTTTTTCTTTCTGAATTTTGTGATTTTTTCTGAATATATCTCCATTTTCTGACTTATTTTTTGTATTTTCTGATTTGTTCTTACACTCAAAATTAAAATACATTGTAAAATGGCTGTAATCTCAATTCAACAGTTTTTGACAGAGTTTTCTGTCAAAATACAGATTTTAGCAAAATACTTTGTATTTTTTGTAACCAAAAACTAAGTTTTGTCTGTATTTTAAACATCCCACCAAAAAATACTGCTTGCCTATAAGCAGGTTTGTAAGGGAGTGATTTTTGTTGTCTGCTTACAAACCTGCTTACGTATGGCATGATATTTGTTCGCAATGTCCCACTTTAGAGCATTTCTTTCGAGCGCTTATATCGGCGCAATGAATATGAATTGAAATCATGCCTTTTCTTAAATATTTTTAGTATTTTTTTAAGTCACTGCCATACTTTACTGCAACCGGTATGCAGGTTAGTATGCCAACAAAATCTCTCCCTTACACTACTGCATACGGTATGCAGCTGTGTAAGCGAATGTCATAAAAAAACAACAACATCAAAAATCATTCGCTTACACAAGTGCATTCTTGTATGCACTGCTTCCAAAATCTCGATTATTTTTTGCTGGGATTAATTTCACAGAAAACTTTAAAAAGAAAATTGCAAAATAAACTGCATTTAACTATAGAGTTTTTTCTATAAAATTTTGGTTGCATCAAATACATTTTACAAATATATGTAAATTAACAGAGTTTTTCTCTGCTAAATGGTGCTTTATTTAAACAATATTTTACTAGAGACTCTGTAAATTATCAGTTTTTTTGTCCAAAACATTTTACAGAGTTTTATAGTAAAAAAACAGAGGTTTTTCTGTCAAAAGACGCTAATATTTAACCAATATAAAAAAATCTGTAAATTAACAGTTTTTTTTTTTGTAAAAATCATTTTACAGAGTTTTTTAGTAAAATTACCAAGTACTGTTGCTAGCTGCAAAAGTACGTTGAACTCTGTTAAATTAGCAGAGTTTTTCTGTAATTAACCAGAGTTACTATTTTGAGTGTAGTTTTCCAAATTTTTTGTAAATATTGTGAAATTTGAGAAATTTCTTGGAGTTCTTTTTTTCTGAATATTTTTTTAACACTCACATATTTTTTTGAAAATATGTGAGCTTTATTCGTAAAAAGTTTTTTTAAATAAAACATTATCATGATTTATTTTTTGGGCAAGAGTACAAAACTCTGCGGCATTTTTGAGTGTAGGATGTCACTGGTGATGGAAAATTAAAGAGGAGGATCTCCCCTAATTTTTCCATTTTGCCATATCAGGATAAAAGGATATGAATAAAGTCATTCGAAAACTTTATCAAAATATAATATAAAAGGGATACATTTTTAAAAGGACTTAACTTACCTCCTTTTTCCTGATATGTTAAAATAATAAAAATGATACCAAATCTTTCATTTGGTATCACTACACCAAAAAAAAACGTGGATATTCAATACTGAAAATTTAATTAAATTTTAGTCCAAAATTACCTAGTGCAGGAATCGGTAACCAATACTTAAATTGTTTGCTATTATTATTCAAAAACAGCAAAAATTACTAATTTTAGTACTTAAAAGATACACTCAAAAAAATAAAACTGTAAAGTTAACAAAATTATTTTTGTTAACTCGAGTTTACTGGCTTTTTAGCAAATTTTTAGTTAAAATCAGCGTTTTAACTACTTTTTTTAGTTAAGTTCTATTTACAAAAATACTAGTTTTGTACAAATTTTGAATTAATTTTTTTTGTTGACTTTAAAACTGAGTTCACGAATTTTTACTAATTAATTTGCTAATTTTTTGTAACATTTTTGTCAAGTGAAAAATTTTAAACATTTCTTGTGTAGCCTCCTATGCAAATCTCATAAGTCCTACTTAAGCTGAACTTAATGCTGTGAAAAAAATAAGAAAAAATAAGTGAAGTGTTAGTGTCTAAAACCAATATTTAACAAACTTAAAATGTTTTACAAAAAGTTTAGCTGAATTCAACTAATAAAAAATGTTACGAAATTTTCAGCTTAATTTTTAGTTAAAATTACTGTTTTTTTGCTACATTCATTCTACGAAAAGTTAACTAAATATTTTTTGTTAAATTAACTAGAAATTTAGTAGGTTCAAAATCAGGTGTTTATTTAGTTAATATTAACTAAATTTTTTGCTAACTTTACAGTTTTTTTTTTTTTGAGTGTACTAAAATTAGTAACTTTTTAGTAGATTTTGGTGCAAAATCACTTACTAAACCTTTTACTGTAGAATTATTTTGAGTGTAGTGGCATCCTAGGACAAGTACAAACATTTTATAAAATTTAATACTCTAAAACTTTAAAGTCCTTTTAAAACAGAATCACGAAAAAAACTGTAAATTCAGTTTTATTACATTTAGTCTTGTGTCAAACGTATACTATCCAGTTCGTGTTTGACGACTTTTTTTCATTTTAGTCGGACGGTGTTATCGATCGATTCCAAGACATAATATTAATATGCGTTCGTCCGCTCTTCTGTTGAAAGCACGTTGCAATCCAAGCCGAAAGAGCTAGACTCCCCAAGTTCGGCACAAAAATGAATTAGGGTAATAGGCTGGTTAACTTCGTATGAGGGCAAAAGATCTAACAAGGGAAGTCTCCCTAGTGTCACCCTGCGCTCTTCATGAAATTTGTATATCTTTTTCAGAACAAAGATTATTAAGACACATATTTTCCTTAGCGACCAAGTCTTATTTTTTGTGGTGTCGATTTGTACTGGGGAAAATTTGGTCTTTTTCAGTTTTATAAGTTTTGCCCCTACTTAATCATTTGGTATCAGATTAAAGATATTTAAAACCTTCTTGTGATGCTAATAACTTGCCAAAAAAGACAAAATTGTTCTACTTGTTTACAAAAATGTCCTTAAATCAATGTTGTTTTTATTCGACCTTATTTTAATGTATGCAAAAAGGAATAAAATTTCGAGGTCTTATCTGTTTACATGATTTTTATTTATTTAAAAAAATCTTTAATTATTTCGCCATTCTTTGAATTCCATCTTCAGGGACAATTCAAATTGGTTAATAAAAACATATAAAAATTCTAATACGTATCGTAGTGATCACTACCATCGTCATTAGTACAATAAAAATAATGTCCGTCGATCCATTCCTCCGTCAGCAGAATGCACGATACAATCCAAAATTAAAAAGCTACCCTACGAATCGTCTTATGGTCATAGCCTTTGTAAGTTCGACGGTGGGCATAATCGGACCAGAGAAAAAAAGTTCCCACTGGAAGAACTTACACAACTCCAGCACAATATATTTGTTTAGAAAATTAAACACTTTTATGTCATGTGAAGTTTAAATGTTGGTTTTACCAGACTGGGAGGAATTCTATCAGATCCAGAGAGGAAGTATTCAGAACTTGATGACAAAAATGATAATACTGATCTGCTACGCAAACAGGCGAAATTTGAGTGTACAAGACCACTTAGTCGTGAAAAGCCTTTTTACGAACAACGACTTCGTGCTAAAGTTCTTTCGGCTCCTCGGAGCAGTAAGAGTTTTTGTTCGTTTGTTAAAAAAGTCAAGGAAAATTCTAGTTCTTCTATTCCGTCTCTTTTAAAAGACGACGAAGTTTTCACCAAACCGGTTGATAAGGCTAACCTGTTGGCTGGTCTTTTTGCAAGAAATTCTTTATTTACGGAAAACAATCAACCTCTGCCCGAAATTGAGAGTGTATCCCACCCATACTATGCCCAAGATATTTTTCCGAGCTTGTGCAGTTAAAAGGGTTCTTGCGGATCTTAATGTAAATAAGTCAACGGGACCGGATTGTATACCAGCACTGTTGCTGAAACAGTGTGCTTCGACGTTAGCACTGACTGACCTTTTTATATTGTCTTTTCGTGCTGGAATCTTTCCATCATGTTTGGAACGTTGGAGTCGTTTGATACACCATTTTAGTGAGAGTAAGGTGGTTTTGCTCTCGTTTTTTTCGAGTTTCCTCAGATATCGTTCTATACGTGTTGTTATAGATGGGTTTTCATTAGATGAGTTTCAGCTTCAATCAGGCGAACCGCAAAGTTCTGTTCTTTCTCCTACCCTTTTTCTTACTTTTCTAAGCGCCTTTCTAAGTCATACTTCAAATCCTACCTTTTCTTTTGCAGATTACAGAAACATTTGCCATTCATTTTCCTTTGATCGTATGCCAAGCCTTGTTGAGTTTGAGGGCAAAGGGCAGATGTTGACAATCTCTGAGTGGGGTCTTGCGAATATTGTCAAATTTAATGCACGCAAGATTCAATGTTGTATGTTGACCCACAGGAATGTGGAATCGACAGCGTCATCTGTAAATATGGGTGGTATAAGAATCGAAGAATCTGACACTCTTGATGTTCTGCGCATGAAAATTCAGTGTGATGTCCGTTGGAATGAGTACGTTTTTCAGGCATCGAAAGAAGCATTCAAGTGTCTCGGTTTTTGAAACCGGTGTAAGTAGTACTTCACCCCATCAGATCTCTTCACTATTTATACCACATACATCCGACCGAAGGCAACTCCCATATATGGGCAGGGGCTTTAAAATCTATTTTGGAGCTCTTGGACCGTGTGCAAAGAAGGGCTTTGATGCTTGTCAATGACAATAGGGTGTCAAACTCTATTGACTCATTGGAGCATCGTCGGAATGTGGGTTGTGTGAATCTGTTCTACCGATATTACCATAGAAAGTGTTATGGAAAGTGTATCCCTAGAGCCCGAGTTTTTTTTTTTCGCAACACTCGGTTGTCTAGTAGGTCACATCCGTTTGTTGTCAATTGTCCAGTTGATCGCACAGCGCATTTCAGAGAAGATTCGTTTATCAGTCGAACTAGCCGTATGTGGAATAATCTTCCGGCAGAGATCTTCCTAGTTTCTTTCAACACTACTCCTTCTTTCCTCCTCATTACCTATTTTCCTGAAATCAACACAAAGCACTGCATTAATAGGCGCATCCTCTGAGGGCGAGAGTGGAGATGTTCCTCCGACAAATAACTTTCAGACAGAAATTAAGCAAACCACGTCAGTTTAAATCCGCAGATTTCGCAAATGGCTCACAATGCAGGTTTCTCATATGGTTCGAAAGTTAGATTTTTCTGCTGATTGGTAAGAGATCGATCGAATCATTTTATAAGAACCACCCTAATACACATGCAACAAAAAAATATGTATAAAAAGGTCGTCTTTGCGTATTTAACAGATAAATCAATTCGAGAAGGGTAATAAACGACAATAGTGTTCGTTATTGTCTAATGCGAGTATAACAAATGCGTTTTAGAAGAAAAACACACATACATTCAGACGGACACACAAAGAAATCCAAATCCTTCTAACGGAACGTGTAACTGCACAACCAAAACGAATTTTTGCTAAAAGGTTTTTTTTTTTCATTTCTATTTCTAGTTAAGTAAAGATTTAAAAGGTGTTGTTGGGTTTAGATCAATGGTTCCCAACCTTTGATTCTCGCCCCACTGGGGGGCAATTTGAAGGTTCCAGGGGGGCGACGAGCAAATTTTCAAGATTTTTTTTAGTCAAATTAACTAAAAAACTATTTGTTTTAGCAAAATTTACTGCAAAAATTTTGTTAACTGTTAAAAAATTTTACTAAAAACTTAGTTTAAATGCTTACTTTACAAAAACTTTGCTGAACCTGTAGTAATTTTTCATTAGAAACAAAAATTAGAAATATTAAAAAAATTTTCTTGAGTGTAGGGGGGACAAAGCAATTTTTTTAACTTAAAAGTGGGTCGTGGCGTAAAAAAGGTTGGGAACCATTAGTTTAGATGGTTAGTGCAAGTTGATAAAAAACTAAAAATATTGCAATTTTTTTTATTATTTATTTGTTTAAGTGTAACCAATTTGTGTAGGTTTTTTAGCGAAAAGGGTTAAAAATCGTTAGTGTTTTTTAATCAATATGTTTCACTTTTTTATAATCAACCATTTTATGATTTTAAATAAATAAAATTTATTAACAATCGAATTTTATGCTACCAAATGTCGAGTTATCACATTAATCCATAAAATCTATTTTTTTTTCATATTTGTTCTTTTGGCCTTTGGTGACATTATTGATCTGGAACATTTCAAGGTTAATTATAGCATACATTTTGCTATTATAAAATTGTTAATCACATGTATCATCAGCCTTTGAATTGTAATAATCAAAATTTTTTTGAGTCGATTGTATCAAAAAATTTTCTAAAATATGATCTTTAAAATTAAAATTTTCAAAAGCAAGTAAAATTCCTTATTATTTGATAGGTGGCGTTGTGGGACACCTTCCTGGGTGAGAACTTTTTTATGTACTGAAAATCAACCAAACATAAAATGAAGCAATCCCCAAATTTTGGATTTTATTTCATTATAAAAATAACCTCCAAAATCAAAAATGAAACTTTTCCCAGTGAAACAGTCCCCAAATAAATGAAATAACGCCCAAATTTACAAGTCCTTTATTTTTAAAATAAGTGTTTTTTGTTTTAAAAATATGCCTTCAACTGTGAAAGTGCACACTCCAAAAAAAAAAAAAACTTGTAAAGTTTTTTTTAAAAATCTCGTAATTTTACGAGGCTATTCTCTTAATATATGAGGTAGGTAAAATTCTCGTTAAATTACGAGGAGTCCCTCGTAATTTTTAATGCGCCAAAAATTGGTAAAATAACCAATTTTATTGGTAAAAATATTGTTTTAAAACCGGAAGAATAAAAAACAAGTAAAAAAGTTAAATTCGGCCTTGCCGAATGTAGTGATACCCTCCACAATTTAAAAAAGATTATTGCATAAAACTTTATTTAAAAGGAAATTACTTTTGAAAGAATAAAATTTTTTTGAAAAAAAATTTCCGCGAAAAAAAATTTTGGCAAAAAAAATTTCGGTTTTTTTTTCTTTTTTTTGTCAAAAAATATGTTCGTACTTGCTTAAATACCATTTGGTATTCAATTATGTTCACATATGTCAACCAGAAGCTGAATTAAAGCATTTTGTATTTTTAGGCTATGTTGAATGTACTGAAATTTTTGAGGTGTGCTTACATTTTCGTTTATAACTTTTGAACCGCTGAACCGATATCGCTCAAATGCAATACCAAACTTCTCGGGAGAACTTCCAATAAATATGTTAAGTTTCAGTCATCTCTGTGCAATATTTTGTCCGTGACAGCATTTTCCACAGACAGACGGACAGACGGACGGACGGACAGACGGACATCGCTAGAATGTCTTAAAATCGATAGGGCATCTGGTCCCAGATCGATATTTCGATGAGTTACAAACGGAATGACAAACTTATGTATACCCTTTATCACTAAGTGGAGGGTATAAAAATGGTAAACTTACAAGAAAAAATGGTAAATTTACAAACCGAAATGGTAAATTTACAAAAAAAAATCCTCGAATAAAATCATTTTTGTAAAATAACTGTTTTTTTTTTGTAAATTAACTAGAATCCTCGTAATATTTTTTTTAAATATTTTTCAATAAAAAAAATTCTCCGGGACTTGGAAAATTAAAAAAAAAAATAGAAAATTTACAAAAAAAAAAAAAAATACATTTTTTTTTTAATTTTACAAATTTCCAAAAAATAATTTTACAAAAAAAATCTAGTAAATCCACGAGACTTCCTTGTAATTTTAATTGCGCCAAAAACCTGTAAATTAACAATTTTATTTGTAAAAATCTTGTAAAATTATAAAATTATTGGCAAAAAGCTTGTAAAATTACTACGAATTTTTGTCAAATAGAAGGTAGCAAAAAAAAAGTTGCAAACTTTTCTTGTCGTTTTACAAGGTTTTTTTTTAACATAGTGTTTTTAGGCTGATGTCTAATTTAAAAAAAAAAGTTGCAGGACGCCACCTCAGTTTGACTATATAAGCTAAATATTAACAAAAAAGAAAATAAGAATTACTGTTTTAATTTTCTTAAAACCAAACATTTTGTAACTTGAATAATAATTCACCTCGTGGTGAATAAAATTGTTTTTCACCAGCTGGTGAATAAATTGTAACATAATTATTTTTCAACAAAAAAAAAATTTTTTTCATAACTTTTTTTTCATCAAAAATTTTACTAACTTGGGTTTGTAACTTGGATAATAATTCACCTCGTGGTGAATAAAACCGTTTTTCACCAGCTGATGAATACAACATAACATAATTATTTTTCAACAAAAAAAAATTTTTTTTCATCCATTTTTTTCAACAAAAATTTTTTTTTTTCATCCATTTGTTTTTCCATCAAATTTTTTTTCATAAATTTTTTATCTATCAAATTTTTTTTTTCCAAACTTTTTTTTTTATCAAATTTTCAATTTTATCACTTTTTTTTCATAATTTTTTTTAAATCAATTTTTTTTTCATCAATTTTTTTTTTTTATCAAAATTTTTTTTTTCATCAAAATTTTTTTTCATAAATTTTTTTTGTTTTTTATAAAATTTTTTTTTCATAAATTTTTTTTTTAATTAATTTTTTTTTTTCATCAATTTTTTTTTCATTAATTTTTTTTTCATCAAATTTTTTTTCATCAAAATTTTTTTTTCATAAATTTTTTTTTATCATATTTTTTTTCATCAATTTTTTTTTTATCAAATTTTTTTATAAAATTTTTTAATATCAATTTTTTTCTCACCAAAAAATTTTTTTTCATCAATTTTTTTTTTCATCAAAAAATTTTTCTTTTTATCAAAAAATTCATCAAAATTTTTTTTTCATCAAAATTTTTTTTCATCAAAAATTTTGTGTTCAATAAATTTTTTTTAACATAATTTTGTTTTTTGTGAAAAAAAAAATAATTTTTTGACAAATACTACTTTTTCACCAAGTCTAAGCTTTTCGCATACAAATTTTCCATTTGTTTATCAAATGTACACAAAACAAGTGAGAGTGGTATATTCTTTGTTGCCGAATCTTTTATACTCTCCAAAATGTAAAAACACTTTTTTGCACTTACTTTTGCACTCACTTGCGAAATGTACAGCTCTTTTGGTTTTTAAATGGGGTCCTCGACTGATATTTCAATTCGTTTTGCATGGAATAGCAAAGTAATATAACAATATTTTTTCTAAAAAAACTTTGCTTTGGCAAGTACACCCAAATCTTCCGCAAAACATTGTCATGATTTAATTTTTGGGCAAGAGTACACAAATTTGCAGGCATATTTTATTGTGGTTTCACTTTCAAAGCGATCATTTATTTTAAAATAATTTTATTTCATTTCTTAACAGTAAATCCTTGAATCTTTGCTGCGTAGACATTATAAAAATGAATTTGAAATTCTGCTAAATATTCTCCACGAGGAAATGGTAGCATTTTAACATTTTTGCTATCAAATGTCAAATTACTAATAATTATATCATGCTGTGGAATAAAAACAAACATTTTTTTTTAATAAACACAAAAAATATGTATGATAAAATTAAATAAATACTCAACTTCATATGGACACGGATGATTAAGATTTGAAAATTTTAATATGATACGGGCCATTAGGGTCCAAAATAAATTACGACTTGGATTTTTTTGAAATTGACAAAAATCAATAACAGCATCAGATAAAATTGGACGATATTTTTTATTGATGTTACGAAAAAGTTTTGCCATTACCTAAAAAAAAATTAATATTTAATAATTTTTTTTAAATTTTTTATTAAGAAAATTGACATAATTTTGATGCGTTGAACACAAGTATCAAAAAAAAAAAGTTAAATCGGTCGAACGGTTTTCGAGATATCGCTATTTTAAATTTGCCAAAAATGGCGGTTTATTCATACACTGATGAATTTTTTTTTTTTAATATCAGAATTACTTTCCCTTAACCCTTCCTAGAGCTTGAAACAGTTGTTCATTTAAACATAATTTAAGCCAAAACCGACACTAAAAAAAACTTGTCAAATCACTAGAAAAAGTCTCGTAATCCCATTTTATCAATATTTAACTGTTTTTCTTGTATTTGAACAAACAATTATCGATCGAAATTTAAATCTTTTTTTTGTAATTTTACATTTTTTTTTTGTAATTTTACAAATTTCCAACTTTTTTTACAGAAAAAAATCTAGTAAATTCACGAGAATTCATTGTAAGTTTTATTTCGCTAAAAAAGTTGTAAATTTACAATTTAATTGGTAAAAATCTTGTAAAATTACAAAAAAGCTCGTAATTTTTACTATACTCGTAAAATAGGAGGTAGCAAAAAATCTAGTTAAGTCACGAGACATCCTTGTAAGTTTTATCGCGTCAAAAAAATTGTAAATTTACAATTTTGTAAATAAAAAGCATGTTAAATTAAAATAATTGGTAAAAAGCTTGTAAAATTACAAGCAATTTTTTGTCAAATACACTCAAAAACAACCTTGTAAAATTACAAGAAAAACTTGTAACATTTTTTTGTTTGCTACCTCCTATTTAACAAAAATTCCTAGTAATTTTACAAGATTTTTACCAATAACTCTGTAAACTTACAAGGTTTTTACCAATAAAATTGTAAATTTACAAATTTTTTGACACGATGAAATTTACAAAGAGGTTTCGTCATTTTACTAGATTTTGTGCTACCTCCAATTTAACCAGAATTCCTAGTAATTTTACATGGTTTTTACCAATAATTTTTTAATTTTACAAGCTTTTTTACCAATAAAATTGTAAATTTACAGTTTTTGGTGCAATTAAAATTACATCCTTGTAATTCTATTCTCGTGAATTTACTAGATTTTTTGTAAAATTATTTTTAAAATTTGTAAAATTACAAAAAAAATGTAAAATTACAAAAAAAAATTAAATTTCGATTTGTTAAAAAACAAGGAAAACTGTCAAATATTGGTAAAACGGGATTGCGAGACTTTTCCTAGTAATTTGACAAAGTTTTTTTTTGTGTGTAGGAGGTAGCAAAAATACAAATTACAAGTTTTTCTTGTCATTTTACAAAGTTTTTTTTTTTTTTTTTTGAGTGTACCTCTTTAAAATTGGACTGAAGTTCCTAAAGCTCTTATTGAAAAATTTTGAAAAATAAAAGCTTTTTTTATATTCACCGTAATATTGTCTAATTTCTTAGCAATCAATTTAGTATAAACTTCTACAGATTGTATTCCATTACTTTTGCTTATCTCACAACGTGTAAAATCGACGAACTCTTTTTCTAAAGGATCACATATTATATTGGTGACAATGTAAGATTCTTCTTTGGAAACTATTACAATTAAATATTGATTGATAACTAGCAGCAGAAAATAAAAACTTATTTGATGCATGTCTATTAAAAAACTGGGCAAAATTGAAAATAAAAATACCAAAAAATTGTAATTAAAATTTTACTACTAATTGAGAAAAAAAACAAATAAGAAATTTTAAGTCGGTCAAGACCGACCATATAATACCCTACACTATAGTTAAATTTTTTTTCTTAAACTTTTGATTTTCCCTAGTGTCCAAGCAAATTATTATTTTACTACACTCAAAGAAACTGCTTCATTATATTGAAGATACGTTTAAATCACGTCATCAATTTTGATGACAAATTTCATAATATTGATAAAGCTTTTCTTTAATATGATGAAACAAACCCCGTGGCGGCCGGCTATCAAAGTTTTGGATTTTTAAAAATTTAAAAAACTTTTTCTTGCGATACATAAAATTTATTAATTTTTATGCGCTGAACACGAATATTAAAAATATATATAAAATGTAATATCGCGGTTTAAAATTTAAAAAAAACTGCGGGTTCAAGAATTAAAAAAAAAAAAAAAATCTCAAAATTGTTTTCCGTTGACTATTTCATAGAGCTTGATACAAGCTTTCATTTAAACTAATTTTGAGCCAAATCAGAGGACTTTAACCAACCCATGACGCCCTTCGATCAAGTTTAGGGTTTTTGGTGAACATTTTCTAAAAAACAAAAAATCCCGTTAATTAATAGCAAAATGTCGGTGCGCATTTTCGAGCTGAGAACGGGAAAAATTAAAAAAAAAAATTAGGAGGGTATTTTAGTCCTCTACAAGCGGTTTTAGTTCGCGGTTTTTGGAAAAAATATATAATTTTTTAAAAGTATTTTAAAACATTTTTAAAATAAAGCTTATTAAGAAAAAAATATATATGATCAATTTTGGTCCATTCAAGTATTTCAAAAGCCAGAAAAGTTCGATTTTTTATACAAAACAAGTGAGTGTGTTAAATTCGGCTGTGCCGAATCTTACAGGAAAATTTAAGTACAGGAAAATTAAAAATAAACAAGTAAAAAAGTTAAATTCGTCTTTGCCGAATGTATTGATACCCTCCACAATTACTAAAAGATTATTGCAAAAAACTTTATTTAAAACGAAATCACTTTTGAAAAAAAATCTGCGAAAAAAAAATTCGCGATTTTTTTATTTTTTTGTCAAGAAATATGTTCGTACTTGTTTAAATACTATTCGGTGTTCAATTGTGTTCACATATGTCAATCAGCAGCCGAATTAAAGCATTTTGTATTTTAAGGTTATGTTGAATGTACCAAAATTTTGAGGTGTCCTTACATTTTCGTTCATAACTTTTGAACCGGTGAACCGATATCGCTCAAATGCAATACCAAACTGCTCGGGAGAACTTCCAATAAATATATGTTAAGTTTCAGTCATCTCAGTGTAATATTGTGGCGGTGATCACCATTTCCACAGACAGACGGACAGACGGACATCGCTAGAATGTCTTAAAATCGATTACTGATCATAAATATATATGGGGCATTCCATGTGAAATCGGACACTTTGAAAAACTTTTTTTTTAGATTTTCCCATTTTTTTTACAATTTTTAGTACCCTTCGAAAACTCCTTCGTGGTAAATTTTCAGATTTTTTTGATGACCCGTTCAAAAGATATAAAATTTTTAAAAACTGGTAGTTTGTTCCTTTACTCAAACTTCTTTTAATCATAACTTCTTCAATAATGGTCCAAATTTCAAATTTTTTTTATTTCAAAATTTTTGTTTTTTTACATACTTCCTAAAAAAATCCCAAAAAATTCTTAATAGCGCTCTAGTATGCGATTTTTAAGTTTTAAAATTTAAATATCATTGTTGAAAATGTTTGTACTCTTCGATTTTTTTGAAATTTTTTTGTGTGAAACTTCTATCAATTCTACAAATTTTTTGCCCAGGAAGATCGTGGGATAACGATTATTACTATTTTTTAAAATTTTTTGAAAAAATTTTATTTTAATTTTTCAATCTTAAAATCATTTCTACTGCTCCAATGGTGCGTCATAGAGGGGTCCTTTATAAGACCGACCCACATTAATTTTTACGTCTTAACATTTCTTTGGAACAAACTAATACCCTATCACCAATTTCTAAGGGGGCTCCCACACAAAACGACATTTTTTAAAATTTGTTCCAACCGCTTTAACTGCCCTAATAGTGCTCTTAGAGCAACAAAATGTATGACCGACCCACAATACTTTTTTAGTCCAAACATTTTCTCTGAACACACCTACCCTCTATCTTTAACTGTTAAGGCGGTCCCCATACATTTTTTTTTATTTTTTGTAAATTTGTTTTATTTAATCAGCTTCTACCGGTCCAATGGTGCGTCCGAGAGGGGTCATTATTGAGGCCGACCCCATTTATTTTTACCCTACAACATTTTTTCAAAACATACCTACGCCCTATCTCCACTCCCTAAGTAGGCTCCCATACAAAATTACATTTTTATAAAATTTGCTCCAACTGTTATTTGTATGGGAGCCTACTTAGGGAGTGGAGATAGGGCCTAGGTATGTTTCGAAAAAATGTTGTAGGGTAAAAATAAATGGGGGTCGGTCTCACTAATGACCCCTCTCGGACGCACCAGTGGACCGGTAGAAGCTGATTAAATAAAACAAATTCACAAAAAATAAAAAAAAATGTATGGGGACCGCCTTAACAATTAGAGGTAGAGGGTAGGTGTGTTCAGGGAAAATGTTTGAACTGAAAATATATTGTGGGTCGGTCATACATTTTGTTGCTTTAAGGGCACTATTAGGGCAGTTAGAGCAGTTGGAGCAAATTTTAAAAAATGTCGTTTTGTGTGGGAGCCCCCTTAGAAATTGGAGATAGGGTATTAGTTTGTTCCAAAGAAATGTTAAGACGTAAAAATTAATGGGGGTCGATCTTATAAAGGACCCCTCTATGACGCACCATTGGAGCAGTAGAAATGATTTTAAGATTGAAAAATTACAATAAAATTTTTTCAAAAAATTTTAAAAAATAGTAATAATCGTTATCCCACGATCTTCCTAGGCAAAAAATTTGTAGAATTGATAGAAGTTTTACAAAAAAAAATTTCAAAAAAGTCGAAGAGTACAAACATTTTCAAAAATGAGATTTAAATTTTAAAACTTAAAAATCGCATACTAGAGCGCTTTTAAGAATTTTTTTAGTTTATTTTTTTTTTAAAGTACGTAAAAAACCAACATTTTTTAAAAAAAAAAATTGAAATTTGAACCAGTATTGAAGAAATTATGAGTAAAAGAAGTTTGAGTAAAGGAACAAACTACCAATTTTTAAAAATTCGATATCTTTTGAACGGCTCATCAAAAAAATCTGAAAATTTACCACGAAGGAGTTTTCGAAGGGTACTAAAAACAGTAAACAAATTGGAAAAATCTAAAAAAAAAATTTTCAAAGTGTCCGATTTGACATGGAATGCCCCATATACTTTATGGGGTCCCCGACCGATATTTCGATGAGTTACAAACGGAATGACAAATTTATATATACCCTTTATCACTAAGTGGAGGGTATAAAAACTGGTATTTGCAAAAAAAAAAACAAAATGGGTGTCGAAAATTTGGTAAAATAAAGCATACTAAGAAAATAAAATCAAAAAATACGTAAGCGGGTCGGTATGGTCCATGGATGCATTTTAAAAATCTGTAAAGTATAAAATGCATTTATCCCAAACTTTGATTGCTGGGCGCCAAGGATTAATTTAATTCGATTGGCCTCAGATTTGTTACACATATTATGTAGGTCTAGTAGAATAAAAATTTGCCCGGACACTTGGGAAAATCAAAAATTGAAATTTAAACACTTTTGAGCTGTTTCCTTTACTAATACTTCTTTTACTTATAATGGTCAAAATTCAATTTTTTTTTAAATTTTTTGTTGTTTTACTTACTTTTAAGAAAAAAATCATAAATTAAAAATATTTCAGCCCCTTCGTTGGGTGAAATAATTTTCCTTATGATTTTATCACTTTCAAGCCCAGCTGCAAATCAAATGGCGACCGAGCTGGGGCCTGTCTCTGAAAACGAACCCAGTGGTAAACTAATCGACGCCACCAACAAACCATAATAATACGGCTAAACCCAGAACCAACATCGCCATAATAGAAGTAGGGTACAATCCTAATTTGCTACACTGAAATTGACCTATAATTTCTCCAAATTATCATAATTGCTATAATTTCTCCAAATTACTTAATCGCTAATTACCGTGCAGAAAAATTTTTTATACATATAATTTATTTTTCAATTTGATGTTTAACGCTGTGTAACCTATTATACTACAATTATTGCAAATTTATAAATAAAACAACCAAATAATTATATTTGCAAAATTTTTCGCACAGTCTTCGGCTAAAAATGTTTCCAATAAAGTTTTATTTGCTGCTGCTAATTTTTAATCAATACACAATTTTTATAATTTCTAAAACTCCAATATTTGCTTTTACCGAAATACTTTGCGATGATTTAAATAAAGAATATATTGAGTTTATACAATGTCAAATAAATAAAGTTCGCGGAAATACAGCTCTACAATTTCATGGCAAATTGACTGTGAAGAAAATTGATAATATTTCGGCAAGTTTGAAACAATTTCTTAAAAATAGTTTGAAAAAGTTGCAGGATTTAATGTTTTAAAAATCATTTGCAATATTAAAAAAAAATAGTTTCGCCGAATATTTGTATTTGCCAAATAGTAATAGTCGACATCAGGGTTGCAAAAGTTGGGACAATTACACTTTTTTGGTATAATTCAAAGCTCAAAAGTGCAATGGTACACCAATGACTCATTCGGTACAACTTTAAAGCTCTCAGTTTATATTTTTTGCACGGAATTTCCCCAGTTACCGGTTTGTCTGATTTATGGTGGAAACGATCATTTCTTTGTGATTTAGTTTTCGCATTCACTCTAAACTCTTTCGTTTTCTGAAATATGAAGTCATATTTTAAAGTCGGATATAATTAAAATAATAACAAAAAACCATATTAAATAAATTTGCTAAAATTTATTTCGAGGTAGAAACACTTTGACATTTGAGGTCGATAAAGTTAAATTTTATGAGCTCGTTGGTAAAATTTTGATGTTCTCATTTTGCAACCCTGGTCGACATCCCTAGTTTTAAGTTTTTACCTTATTACCAACTGTATATTTTCAGATATCTGCCCAACTTTTTCGTAAAGTCAATAAAAAGTATCGTCCATTTTTATACAACGATGTGATTGATTTTTGTCAGTTACATAAAAATCCAACGCATAATATATTTTGGAGTATAATATTTCAGCGATTTTTTGAATATTCAAATTTTAACCATTCGTGTCCATTTGAAGTTGAGTATTTACAATATTTTTTTTCATTACGTTTATTAAATTATCATTGTTTCCTTTTATAGCATGACTTAATTGTTAATAACTTTATGTTTGACATTAAAAATTTGAGAGCGTTACCCTTTGCTCAAGGAGACTACATGGCAGAATTAAATTTAAGTGCATTTAATGTTTACACGGCCAAAATTAACGTATTTGCTACCAGAAAATAGCAGCATCTACGATTTTATAAAGAATGAAGTCGGATATACATAGCTTTAAATAGCAGATCTTTAAATACAACTTTAAAAACGCAAATTTTCGATTCATATAATACTAACACAAAATGTATTGTTTAAAAAAAAATTTATTCTTCCAGAAAAAAAAAAAATCTGTTGAATTCAAAAATATAAATTTTTGTTTAAATTTAAAAAAAAAAATGAGTACTTTTTTAATTGACCAATTTTTTGACGGAAAGTTTAAATTATGTCAATAAAAAATTTACTAAAATTTTTTAACTTACATTTAATGAATTTTTATTAAAATTTTAATGAATACTAGTTAATCGTTTACTGGTTCAAAAATTAGTAATTTTTTACTCAATAGTCCCGTGTTAAAATGTATTAGATCTTATCTGATCTGTTCATATATGTTTACATATGATCGTATCTGATTGCATATAATTATATCTGAAATGTCCAATATCGAGATCTAATTATATCTCGGATTTGGTCAACATTGCCACAAAATTGACATTTAATTATATCTGACCAGATATAATTATATACAATCAGATGTAATCATATATAATTAGATAAAAGTAGATCTGACAAGATCTAATCGATTTTTACACGGGGTGTTAAAAATGCCTGCGAGTTTTGTACTCTTGCCCAAAACATTAAATCATGATAATGTTTTGTGAAAGATTTTGATGTACACTCAAAAAAAAAAAAAAACTGTAATGTTAGCAAAAAAAGCTTGTAAACCTACAAGAAAATTTGCTGATTTTGAACCCACAATTTTTTTGGTAAAGTAGCAAAAATGTTTTGCCAAAAATTAGTTAACTGAAATTTTTTTATTTCAACTTAGTTCATACACTCAAAAAAATAGACTAGTAAAACGCCTGGTAAAATGCCTTGTAATCCCGTTCTACCAATATTTAACAATTTTCCTTGTTTTTTAACAAAAAATCTTGTACTATGCTCAAACGAGAACTACAGTTCTATTGGTAATTTTACAAGTTAATTTTCGTAATTTTATTCTACCATTTTGAAAGGTTATTTTACAAAAAAAAAATGTAATTTTACAACAAAGTTTTTATTACGAGGATTCTAGTTGAATCACAAAAAAAATGTTATTTTACAAAAATTATGTTACACAAGGATTTATGTTGTTTAAAAAAAAAAATTTTTTGTATTTTTTTTTTTTTATTGAAAAATATTTTAAAAAAAGTTGACAAAATTTTGAAAAATTGATTACGAGGATTCTAGTAAATTTACAAAAAACTGTTATTTTACAAAAATTATTTTATTACGAGTAGAGATGAGCAATGTAGTGATTTTTGAATCACGCCGTTCTCAGTTACCGTGATTTACAAATCACCGTTCTTTTAAACAGTTACCGTGATCACCGTTTTTCAATGTGATGCAAAAACAAGTAAGAGTGTTAAATTCGGCTGTGCCGAATCTTTTATACCCTCCAACATGCAAATAAATAAAAAAAAAAAAATGCAGGGGCGTCTTCTTTTTTTTTTTGGGGGGGGGGGTTCGGTAGTGGTAATTGGGGGGGTACAATTCCTCTCGAATAAGTGTTAAAAAAAAAAAATTCTTATGCTTTTTGCACTAAAGAAATACAAATTTATCATTATATAAAAAAAAAATTATTCCACGCCCATGAAAGGGGGGGGGGGCGGACCGTAAAACGATATTTTCTAATTCTGTGGGTCCAAATGCAGGACCTTGAGATTCTTGTAGCATAAAAATATTGGATTTGTTAAACAAAAACACAAAAAGTCATGTAAAAATATGATATTTTTCAGAGGTTGGTTTAGTTCTTCAAGGGGGAACTTTTTCCCCCCTGGTCCGATTTTGCCCATCTCCGAACTTAACCAGCCTATGAACATAATACATATATGTGCCAAATTTCAGGAGTCTATAACTTTTATTTTGGACTGTATCGTGTCCTCCACAGACGGACGGACGGACGGACAGACGGACGGACGGACGGACGGACGGACGGACGGACGGACAGACGGACATCGCTAGAATGTCTTAGAATCGATCACTGATCAATAATATATATACTTTATGGGGTCCTAGACCGATATTTCGATGCGTTACACACGGAATGACAAAGTGAGTATACCCCCATACTGTAGTTGGAGGGTATAAAAAACAATACAATGTTTTCCTTTTGCTTTAGATTAGTATGTATTAAATATTATTTGTATTGCCGGACTTCATATTTAATAACTCAATTTGTATTAAGTTCAATTTAAGTACATTCAAGTTATTTATGAGAAATTATTTTTTTAAAATTAAGAGAAAATCTGGAAAAATTTATAAAACCACAGTAGAAATGAGCAATTTAGTTAATTTTGAGGAACGTCTTTCTTTACAAATAACCAATATTTTAAACAGTTACTGCGATCACCGTTTTTAAATGTAGATATAAACGTGATTTTAAATCACAGTTCTTTTAAATCACAGTTCTTTCAATAACAGTTTTAATTTTAAAGCAAAATAATATTTTTGGCAATTTCGTTGCTTGTGTGCGTATTAAAAGCATTGCGTTTGCTTTGTGTGTTTGTTTTTTTTACATTCCATAACAAGAGAAGAAAAAATATGATTGAACGAACACACAGCAACTGTTAAAATGTTAGTTAATGTGTGTATAACAGAAAAGAACGATATTACAAGTAGCAGTGATTTAAGATATTTAATAACTGCAGTTACCAGTGATTTTTGAATCACGGTGATTAAATCACCGGTATGAAAATATCGCTCATCTCTAATTACGAGGATTTATGTTGATTAACAAAAATTTTTTTTTTTTTTAATTTACCATTTTGGTTTGTAAATTTACAATTTTTTTAAACATATTTACCATTTTTCTTGTAAGTTTACCATTTTTTTTTATTTTTCCGGTTTTAAAACAATGTTTTTACCAATAAAATTGGTTATTTTACCAATTTTTGGCGCATTGAAAATTACGAGGAAATCCTCGTAATTTTACGAGAATTTTAGCTACCTCCTATTTTACGAGAATGCCTCGTAAAATCACGAGATTTTTTGATAACTTTACAAGGTTTTTTTTTTGAGTGTACACATTTGAGGACCGCATTGGGTTCGGACCCGATAGGTCCAGACCCCGATGGGCCTAGACCTAGTTTTGCTCCTTAAAAACCGTAATAGTTTTTGATCCAAAATTTGTGTCCGTTTCGCTCTACCTTGCTTAGTTTTTGAGATACGTGATTTTGGGTGACCACCGGGGTGTTGAGAATTACAAAACTCGATAACTTCAAAAATATTACTCGGAGAGCTATTGATTATTTTGGAGTCTTATTCTACGTGTTGAGAGCTACAAAAATGCTTTTGGACTTTTTGTTGTGTCGGCAATTTTTACCGAGATATGAGCACTTCATAATTTTCGGGAATGCTAACTTTTTTGGATACAAAGTTAGGACCCATTAGGGTCCACACATGTGAAGAGGACCGGCGATACTATGGAAAGCCTGAGAACCAAAAATGGCCTCCATTTTGCTCTATCTGGCTTAGTTTCCGAGATAGCGCCATTTTAAGTTTTCTGAAAATAAAAAAAAAATTACCATTTATATTTGCTAATATTAGCAAAAAAGCTTGTAAAAATTTGGTCAACTCAATTTTAAATTTAGTAAAAAAAGTTAGTTCAATTTTTGTTTAAAATTGCTAATGCGCTAAATGAAGTTAACAAGATATTTTTGCTAACATGCTAATCTTAACTAAAAATTTGCTAAATGTTAACTAACCAGCATTAGCAAAAAAAAAATTTTAAATCTACTATTGTATTATTTCGAGTGTACTTGCCAAAGCAAAGTTTTTTTTTAGAAAAAATTATGTTATATTACTTTCCTATTCCATGAAACGAATATCAGTTGAGGACCCCATTAAGTTTATATATTATTGATCCATTTCAAAGCCACTGTAGCCAAACCACAAAAGCTGTACGTTGGGTAAATGAGTTCAAAAATAAGTGCAAAAAAAGTGTTTTTACATTTTGGAGAGTATGAAAGATTCTGCACTGAATAATTCCACACTCTCACTTGTTTTATGTTCATTTGATAAGCAAATGGAACATTATTATGTGAAAAGTTGAGACTTGTTGAAAAAGTAGTTTTGGTAAAACAAGGGGTTATATGATTTTTGGTGAAAAAAAATGTTTGATGGATAAAAAAAAGTTTTTGATGGAGAAAAAAAAGTTTTGATGAAAAAAAAATTTGATGAAAAAAAAAATTGATGAAAAAAAAAATCCTGAAAAAAAAATGATGAAAAAATAAATTTGATGAAAAAAAAAAATTTATGAAAAAAAAATTGGAAAAAAAAGATTTGATAAAAAAAAATCAATAACAAAAAAATTTTATGAAAAAAAAAATTTGATAAAAAAAAACTATGATAAAAAAAAAATTTGATGGAAAAAAAAATTTATGAAAAAAAATTTGATGAAAAAAAAATAGGAAAAAAAAAAAATTTCATCAAAAAAAATTTATGAAAAAAAATTGATAAAAAAAAAATGATGAAAAAAATTTGATAAAGAGAAATTTTACGAAAAAAAAAAATTTATGAAAAAAAAATTGATGAAAAAAAATTTAATGAAAAAAAAATTTTGATAAAAAAAAAATTTACGAAAAAAAAAAATTTTATAAAAAAGAAATTGATGAAAAAAAAATTTTTTTTTGTTGAAAAATAATTATTTTACTTTTTATTCACCAGCTGGTGAAAAACGGTTTTATTCACCACAAGGTGAATTATTGTCCAAGTTACAAACCCAAGTTATTAAAATTTTTGGTTTTAAGAAAATGAAAATAGGAATTCTTGTTTTCTATTTCGTTAATTGTTAGCTTATATAGTCAAACTGAGGTGGCGTCCTGCAACTTTTTTAAAATTAGACACCAGCCTTAAAACATTATCATGTTAAAAAAATGGTTCCACTTTGACAAAAAGTTCAAAAATTTTTTGATTTTATATTCAGTTAATCACCAATTACTTTAGTGAATGGTATACAAATTTTCTTTGTCAGAGAAGTTTCAATTAAAAAAATTGTTTCAATTATTTTTTTTTCGTGATTGAAAATCGTTTTCAATTCTTTTTATGTACTTTTTTTTATTGGCAAATGTGTTGAAAACCTGAAATTCTTAAATTAAAACATTCTATTAGTTAGATCGATTAACTCCGCTATTGTCGAGTACCAAATGCTTGTATTTTGGAAGCACAAACATTTTGAACATTAATTTCAAATTGTATTAGATATTCTCCACGAGTAAAAGGTAATCCTTTTAATGCATTGCTGTCAACCATTAAATTACACTGTACAACACAAAAAAAAATTACAAGGTCAGACCAAAAAATTTTGATAGAAGAGACAAAAAAAAAATACACGTGTATCGGCGTTTTGAAAGTTTACATCTGGGTTTCATTTTAGGGGGAGGTGAAGTTTCCCCCAAATGCAGATGTTGTATTGTCAATCGTCATTGAATATCGAGTGAAGCTTACGTTTAAAGTATATGGTGTGTTAAGCAAATTTATGTAAAATGTTACGGAGAACATTTTTGTGGAATATGTTAACCCTCTAACTCCTCAAGATAAGGGTCTTTTTTGTCCTTCTTTTCAAAAAGAGCAAAAAACACCATTAAAACAGGGATTTAAGTGGTTTGAATGTTCCGCAAAAATATCCGCCGTGAAATTTTACTATAAGTCCCTGAATACACCAAAACGGAAAACTTAACAAGAAAGTCAGAAATAAGACACAACAAAAGAGAGCTTAGGGTTAATTTCGCATTTATTAAGAAAATCGAGTTAAGCTTACGTTTAAAGTATATGGTGTGTAAAGCAATTTTATGTAAAATGTTACGGAGAACATTTTTGTAGAATATGTTAACCCTCTAGCTCCTCAAGGTAAGGGTCTTTCTTGTCCTTCTTTTGAAAAAGAGCAAAAACACCATTAAAACAGCTATTTAAGGGGTTAAATTGGTCCGCAAAAATATTTGCCGTGAAAGGGACTTATAGTAAAATTTCACGGCGAATATTTTTGCGGAACATTTTAACCCCTAAAATCCCTGTTTTAGTGGCGTTCTTTGCTCTTTTTTAAAAGAAGGACAAAAAAGACCCTTATCTTGAGGAGTTAGAGGGTTAACATATTCTACAAAAATGTTCTCCGTAATATTTTACATAAATTTTCTGAACACACCATATACTTTAAACGTAAACTTTACCCGATTTTCTTAATAAATGCGAAATTAACCCTAAGCTCTCTTTTGTTGTGTCTTATATCTGACTTTCTTGTTGAGTTTTCTGTTTTGGTGTGTTCAGGGACTTATAGTAAAATTTCACGGCGGATATTTTTGCGGAACATTAAAACCCTTTAAATCCCTGTTTTAATGGTGTTTTTTGCTCTTTTTGAAAAGAAGGACAAAAAAGACCCTTATCTTGAGGAGTTAGAGGGTTAACATATTCTACAAAACTGTTCTCCGTAACATTTTACATAAATTTGCTGAACACACCATATACTTTAAACGTTAGCTTTACTCGATTTTCTTAATAAATGCGAAATTAACCCTAAGATCTCTTTTGTTGTGTCTTATTTCTGACCTTCTGGTTGAGTTTTCCGTTTTGGTGTATTCAAGGACTTATAGTAAAATTTTACGGCGAATATTTTTTCGGAACATTCAAACCCCTTAAATCCCTTTTTTAATGGTGTTTTTTGCTCTTTTTGAAAAGAAGGACAAAAAAGACCCTTATTGTGAGGAGCTAGAGGGTTAATATATTCCACAAAAATGTTCTCCGTAACATTTTATATAAATTTGCTGAACACACCATATACTTTAAACGTAAGCTTCACTCGATATTCAATGACGATTGACAATACAACATCTGCATTTGGGGGAAACTTTACCTCCCCCTAAAATGAAACCCAGATGTAAACTTTCAAAACGCCGATACACGTGTATTTTTTTTTTGTCTCTTCTATCAAAATTTTTTGGTCTGACCTTGTAATTTTGGAAAAAATTTGATTTTGTTGTGCAGTGTTATTCACAAATATGTCATGCTGTAAAAAAAAAAATTAAAAATTAAAAAAAATCATGATATAAATACTCAACTTCAAATGGACACGAATGATTAAAATTTGAATATTCAAAAATTTTACGAAACATTAAACTCCAGAAGATGTTACGATTCGGTTTTTTTTGAAGTTCACAAAAATCAATAATATCATCATATAAAAATGGACGAAACTTTTTATTGATTTTACGAAAAAGTTTTGCTTTTATCTGGAATAGAAAAAAAGATTTTTAGCAGTATGCAAAAAATTTGTGGTCATCGAGTGTATTTTAAATGAGATTGACAAAAAGTTATAGGAATACCAGTATACCACACTGATAGAAAAAAGCGTCATATCACTAATGAATGGAATTCATTAACGTTGGTTCATTGCAACAATGAAATTTGTTAATGCTGAATGAAATTTCATACATATTGTGCAAGATATTCATTAATTTTGATTCATTAGATTTCGTAGTTTCATTAAAAAATTTCATTAAGTTTTGTTTACAAAATTTTCTGTTTTTTGACACTTGTTGTGTCGCGTCTATTTAGTCTGTTAGTTTACGCGCGCAAAAAACAGCTGATCAGAGCGTGATTTTTTCTAAGATTTTTTTTTTACGAAATTTAAAATGAAATGTTGTTGATTAATTTGAAGTATTTATTAAACTCACTTTGTTTTAAATTATTTCGGGGTTTTACTTATGTATTAAAAGTAAACGTTATAGTAAAATTTTGTGTGAGAAAACTGAGTGAAATCTATAGATAAAATAAAAAATATGTAAAAGTGTTTTTTAACTTGGTTATTTTGTGATTTTTTCAGATTTTTTTACGAAATTTTAAATAAAAACTAAATTATTAATTAACTAATTTTTGTGATGTTTTATATTAGTTCGTAGTTTTAGGCCTCTGTTCTGTCTTTCACAACTTTTCATTTCACATGAAAATTTTCGAATGACATGAAATCAAGTTTAGTGTTTTATTGATCACGTTTTCATTCAAAGTTGAAATTGAATAATTAAAATTTAAAAAATTATAAGAAAAAAAGTGCATTCGTTTTACTTTCACCAAATTTTATTTATGTAAAACAAAACGAAAAAGAAATTCGGATCTAGAACACCAAAAAAATTCGGAAATTTTCATTTTCACATATTTTTTGTGAATTACTTTTTTTGGAACAGCGCACTTAATTATGTATTACAAGTTAAGGTTGGAGTAAAAAATGAATCAGTGATCAATGCTAAAAAAAATAAATGCCTGCGAAATTTGTACTCTTGCCCAAAACATTAAATCATGATAATGTTTTGCGGAAGATTTGGGTGTACTTGACAAAGCAAAGTTTTTTTAGAAAAAATAATATTATATTACTTTGCTATTCCATGCAAAACGAATTGAAATATCAGTCGAGGACCCCATTAAAAAAACAAAAGATCTGTACATTTCGTAAGTGAGTGCAAAAATAAGTGCAAAAAAGTGTTTTTACATTTGGGAGAGTATAAAAGATTCGGATCCAAAGAATATAACACTCTCACTTGTTTTATGTACATTTGATAAACAAATGGAAAATTTTTATGCGAAAAGCTTAGACTTGGTGAAAAAGTAGTTTTGGTAAAAAATAATAATTTTTTTTTTCACGAAAAACAAAATTATATTAAAACAAGTAAGAAAATTATAATCGGTCAAGACCGACCATATAATACCCTACACAAGAGTTTCCCGACAAATGGGTCAAAAGTTCAAAAATGGGCCGATTAGATCTATATTTTGTCTAATATTTAATAAATGTAAAAAACACTCACAAATCAAATTTGAGTGAAATAGGTTTCGATTTGTTGCCAATAAACAGCTTTAAGTGAATATCGGACGAAATTTTCACATGGGGCCTAAGTCCAAAAATGGTCCGATGGTAATCAGATTTGATAAGGTTGTTAAAGTACGCGTTTAACATACACAAACAAAATTTTAATAAAATATTTTCTATTTTCATGTAATTTGAGGAGATTCATGTGAAGATCGGGAAGGTGTTTTTTTTTGGGGGTTACAAGAAGAACTGATCCGATTCCTTCAAAATTCGGAATGATGATTTGTGAGGACAAAACACGTTTACCTGCCAATTATAGTACGGTTATTAGAGTCATTTGATCCTAAACTAAAGAGGACCTTTGTATGGGGGCTAGGTCTAAATAAAGACCGATTTTTTTCAATTTCAATAGGCTTCGTCCTTGGTCCAAAAGAGCCTTAAGTTTCAAATTTCAAGTCTATTGGTTAAAAATTACGACCTGTATCGTGTTTACACCGCTTACATGGACAGACAGACGGACGGACGGACATCGCTAAATCGACTCAAAAAGTGATTCTGAGTCGATCGGTATACTTGAATGTGGGTCTAGGACCAATATTTCGGGTAGTTACAAACATCAGCACAAACTCATTATACCCTGTACCCCAGTGTGGTGTAGGGTATAAAAAATTTAATGTACCCAAAATTTTTGGTGAAAAAAAAATTTATGAAAAAAAGTTTTTGATGAATTTTTTGATGAAAAGAAAAATTTTTTGATGTAAAAAAAAAATTGATGAAAAAAAAATTTTTGCTGAGAAAAAAATTGATAATAAAAAATTTTATAAAAAAATTTGATAAAAAAATTTCATGAAAAAAATTTATGAAAAAAAATATGATAAAAAAAATTTATAAAAAAAAAAATTTTGATGAAAAAAAAAATAATGAAAAAAATAATGAAAAAAAAAATTTGACGAAAAATCAAAAAAATTGATGAAAAACAAATTTTGATGAAAAAAAAAAATTAATGAAAAAAAAAATTTGATGAAAAATAAAATTAATAAAAAAAAAAATGATGAAAAAAAATGACGGAAAAAATTGATGGAAAAAAAATTTGACGAAAAAAAAAAATTTGATGAAAAAAAAAATTTTTTGATAAAAAAAAAATTGATAAAAAAAATTATGAAAAAAAAAATTATGAAAAAAAAAAAAATTATGAAAAAAAAAAAAAAATTATGAAAAAAAATTTATGAAAAAAAAAAGTTTGATGAAAAAAATGACGGAAAAAAAATTTGATGGAAAAAAATTGATGAAAAAAAAAAATTTTATGAAAAAAAAAATTGATGAAAAATTTTTTTTTTTTTTGTTTTAAAATTAGACACCAGCCTAAAAACATTATCATGTTAAAATATTTTTTTCTAATACACACAAAAAAAACCTTGTCAAATTACTAGAAAAAGTCTCGTAATCCCATTTTACCAATATTTGACAGTTTTCTTTTAAAAAAAAAAAAAATTATCGAAATTTACATTTTTTTTTGTAATTTTACATTTTTTTCTGTAATTTTACAAATTTAAATGGTTTTTTACAAAAAAAAAAAATAGTAAATTCACAAGAATTCCTGTTAGTTTAATTTCGCCAAAAAAGTTGTAAATTTACAATTTTATTGGTATAAAGTAGAGATGGGCGCGTGAGTGGATTTTGACTCACACTCACTCACGCTCACGCAAAAAATAATCGAATCACTCACTAATCACTCACGCAATTTTTTTTTACTCACGCTCACTCACATTCACGTGAGTAATAAAAAAACTTACTCACGCTCACGCGTGACTCACGCCAGATTCAATCACGCTCACGCATGAGTCACGCAAAATCTACTCACGCTGTAGCATATGTAGCATGAATTAAATGCGTTATTAACCATAACTGTATTTTACTGCATTTTGACGATATTTTGGATAACTGAAATATGAGTATTATAAAAGTACAAAACGATACACACTGTTTGCATTGTACAATGACTATTGAAGTTACAGTAAACTAAGCTGAGAATACTCAGTCAAACTGTGGTAACTTCTACTGTAAATCTTTTTGAACAGTCAACCCTTCTGGTATTGTACGATGATCGTTGTTTCGTACTTAACGAATCTAACTAAATATATTAGTCCATTGCTACATTTCCCCACTGTTAATTTAAGTGCTAACTAAGCAATTTTATACTATAAATTAAGTTCAATTTTAATGAATAAAATCAATTGAAAAACAAAGCTCAACCGGCTTATCAATTTAATACCAAGCTCAACCGGCTTAACAAGTTGTAACCAAGCTCAACCGGCTTACCAAGTTACATGGCGACCGTGACAGTGTTTCCAATGTGCTTCTAAATAGAGCACTGGAAACAAAAGAAAATAAAAAAAATTATTATTCTTGTCCTGGCGGATTAGCCACAAATATCCGCCAGTCGCGTGAAGGAGGTTCCCCGTCTGGCCAATAGATGGGATGATGATGATGAAGGAAGGCCCACATCGATTCTCCTTAGAAGAAAACATGAGAAGATAAACACACCTCAACTACCTAAGGCACCTCCAACAACAAAACAAAAAGGGTATAAATAAAAAAAAAAAAAAATAATAACATTTAAAAAAATAACATATAAAAAAAAAAAAAAACAAAACTCAGTGCTCCCCAATGCACGGGTTAGGGCTAGAAGGCGATTTCGCTCTTAGCACACCTTTATTTTTTCTCGATAAAAAAATAAACAAATAAATAAATAACAAAAAAAAAATAATAATTTTAATAAATTAAAGAAATGAAAATTTTTAAACAATCAGAAATATAAGATAATAATTTCAACGTTAAATTTAAAATAAAAAAAAAAAAAAAAAGATTTATAATAAAATTTTTCTATTAACTATTTAAATATTTTGTAAATGGTCCTTTATGAATTGAAGAAAGATTAAGAGTAAATATAAAACCCCAATAGATTGGAAGTATAGGGAACCAGTTTCTACGGAACAAAAACTGTAGGTACTAGGGATCCATATGCAGAAATTCGTTACATGATTACAACATTTTTGAAGGAAACTTAATTATGGGCAAAGAACAATCGAAGGTGGTAAAACCCAATGCGAATGTAGTGAATGAGGTAGTAGTAGAGAACAATACACCCGAATTAGATACGATCAAACTCTATCTTTTGTTGATCACTATAATTCTTTCAATTAATTTCGCTTTAGGTATTTATGCAATGCATAACAAAAGACTAAAGAAGAAATATTATAGTAGGGCGAATGATTTGGATAAAATATAAATCAGTTTTCATATAGAGTTGGAAAAAGAATATATAAATGGGAACAAATAAGGAAAATTATTTACACAGAAAGGGAAAATTTCAAGCAGGCTTATAAATGTATTAACAAAAATATTTATATTAAACCGGAAACAGTGAGAAAACACTTAGTAACATTAACCGGTTCTCTGGAGATAATTAGAGAAACAGAATACAGAAATAGAGGGAAATTCACTGAGGAACACAGGAACGAAGTTTTAGAAATTTATTGGAATCTAAGGGATCGATTAGTAAAAATACTTGATAAATATAATATTAACCAAAAAGTGCCACATTCAATTGAGCAACAATTAAAGATCGATACAAACATTATACTCGATTCTAGCAACAGTCAGAAGTTTGACCCGATTGCCGAAGAAGAAACCAATTCCGACTTTGAAGATTTCTCATATAATTTCACAATGACACAAACGGTAGTAGAATTTCTTAACACAGCCTCAAAACTGATTTGCGATTTCGACGGCAAGCCTGAGAATCTACGTACATTTCTGGACTCGCTCCAATTAATAGATTCACTTAAGGGTGCACACGAACAAGCAGCGGTATCTCTAATAAAAACTAGACTAAAGGGAACTGCTAGAAATCTGATTAGCAATGAATCTTCAATCTCTGAAATTATAAATAGACTGAATATCTCAGTAAAAGGAGAATCAGTCGAGGTCTTGTCGGCAAAAATAATGAATATTAAACAGAGCAATAAATCTGCAAATGTATATTGTAGTGAGATAGAATCTCTAGTAAAATCACTTGAGAATGCATACATATCAGATGGTTTGACTTGCGATTTGGCAAATAAATACTCGACTCAAGTTGCTGTAAAAGCACTTACTAAAAATTGCAACATTGAGAAGGTAAAACTGATCATGGAAGCTGGACAATTCAATAATATGAATGACGCAATTAGCAAATTTGTGAATTGTTGCACTGAGGCAACAAGTCAGCAGAATTCCATATTGTACTATGGGCAAAGACCCAATCACCACGGTTACCGCAGCAGAGGCAGAGGAAGATTCCGTGGAAGAGGTAATTTCTCCCGGAATAACAATAATAATAACCACAATAACAATAATAATAATTATTCAAATAATAACTACAGAAATAGAAGAGGACATGGTTACTATAATGGTAACAGAAACCACACAAGAGCAATAACTGCAAATGAAGATAGTTCGGGAAACTCGAACGCTCCCCTAAGATCAAGTCAATAAACAGGAAAATATACAACCTCAACCTTAACTTTAGTTGTTTCATACGAATTAAAATAGATATAATTAATACCATTGTAACATTACTGGTAGACACTGGAGCAGACATATCCTTAATAAAACATCAATGCACATTTAAACAAATAAATACGGCACATTTTACTACACTCACTGGTATAGGAAAAGGTACAATTAAATCCATTGGTACAACATTTTTTGATTTAAGAACTGATAAATTCTTGATACCTCACAATTTCCAAGTGGTAGAAGACAATTTCCCAATACCATGTGATGGAATAATTGGTACGGATTTTATGAAAAAATATAATTGCATACTTGAATTTAATCAAGACCAGGATTATCTTATCCTGAGACCACATAATTTAACACAACAAATAGTAATACCGATGACCAATACTTGTGATGATGAAATTACCTTACCAGCTAGATCTGAAGTAATACGACAAATAAAAGTTTCATCTTGCAATGAGGAAATATTGATACCTAATCAAGAACCCCAACCAGGAATATTCATCGCTAGTACACTAGTTGAAGCTAAAAATGCATTTATAAGGATACTTAACACAAACAACACAATATCTACACTAAAACAAAATAAAATTATAACAGAAGATGTCAATGAGTATGATATAATGACGAACAACATCGACAATAAAAATAGAAAACACGAAATTTTAAACATATTGAAGAAAAATTTTCCAAAACGTTTTAATGAAACATTAACGGAAATATGTTCCGAATACAGCGATATCTTCGGATTAGAATCAGAAACTGTTACAACTAACAATTTTTACAAACAAAAGTTAAGAACAAAGGATAAGGAACCAGTATACATAAAGAACTATCGTATACCACATACTCATAAAGACGAAATTGAAGAGCAAGTGAATAAGTTGATAGATGATGGAATAATAGAATCATCATATTCAGAATATAATAGTCCAATTTTATTAGTTCCAAAGAAATCCTTGCCAAATTCAAAGGAAAAAAGATGGAGATTAGTGATAGATTACAGACAAGTTAACAAGAAATTAATAGCAGATAAATTTCCATTACCAAGAATAGATGATATTTTAGATCAACTTGGCAGAGCAAAGTATTTTTCTTGTCTGGACTTAATATCCGGATTTCATCAAATTGAATTAGAAAAAGATTCTAGAAACATAACTTCATTTTCAACTACCAAAGGTTCATATAGATTTACCAGATTACCATATGGTCTAAAAGTAGCACCAAATTCATTCCAAAGAATGATGACAATTGCTTTTAGTGGTTTGAGACCTGATCAAGCTTTTTTATACATGGATGATTTAGTTGTACTAGGTTGTTCTGAGAAACACATGCTTTCAAATTTAACAGATGTTTTTGAGTTATGTCGCAGACACAATCTCAAATTGCATCCTGAAAAATGTTCATTCTTCATGCACGAGGTTACATACCTTGGCCATAAATGCACCAACAAAGGCATACTCCCAGATGACAGTAAATATTCAGTAATTGAGAACTACCCAAAACCTACGGATGCAGATAGTGCTAGAAGATTTGTAGCTTTTTGCAATTACTACAGACGATTTATTAAAAATTTTTCTGAATATTCAAGGCATCTTACTAGATTATCGGAAAAAGGAGTATCATTTGAGTGGACAAGGGAATGCGATATTGCCTTTGAACATCTTAAAAAGGCACTAATGCACCCAACATTGCTTCAATATCCAGATTTTGAAAAACAGTTCTGTATAACAACAGATGCAAGCAAACACGCATGTGGCGCCGTACTTACACAGGAATACGACGGAAAACATTTACCAGTAGCCTACGCATCTAGAAGCTTTACAAAAGGAGAAAGTAATAAATCAACCATTGAACAGGAACTAACAGCAATTCATTGGGCAATAAAACATTTTAGACCCTACATTTATGGAAAGCACTTTCTCGTTCGGTCAGATCATAGACCTCTTTCTTATCTATTTTCAATGAAGAACCCAAGCTCTAAACTAACAAGAATTAGACTTGATCTGGAAGAGTATGATTTTACAGTTGATTATCTTAGGGAAAAAGATAACTACGTCGCAGACGCTTTATCGCGAATTACGATAAATGACTTAAAAGAATTAAATATAGAGAATAATAGTATACTAAAAGTAACTACAAGAGCAATGACAAATAAGGCACAAAATATGGCTAAAAACAAAAATTTGAATAAGCGGCATCAATTAAATGAAAAGCCCAGTATATATGTACCGATTAAGAACACTGACGTCAGAAAATATTATAAATTGAAGATTAACCCTGGAAGATGTTACATCAAACGAGGCAAATCTATAATTGCATATATACCAATCGATGATTTGTTTATTAATGGGAAACTTGACTTAGGACAATTTTTCCCAAGGCTCGAAGAAGTGGCCGATAAACATAGCATTACGAAATTACAAATGGCACCTAGTGAGAAAATTTTCGAATTTATCTCTATAAATGAATTCAAACAAATGGGCAATGAAATTTTGAATCATATTAAAGTAGCGCTACTAAATGAGGTGACCCGAATTGATAAAAATGCCAAAGCTATTCAAAATGTAATGGAACGATACCACGATGACCCTGCAGAGGGAGGTCACTGCGGTGTTTCAAGAACATTAAATAAAATTAAAAGATATTACTATTGGAAGAATATCACAAAAGACGTAACAAAATACGTTAAATCATGCAAAAAGTGTCAAACAGCCAAGACTACAAAGCACCTGAAGAGTCCAATGGTATTAACGCCAACGCCAGCGAAACCATTTGATAGAGTACTAGTGGATACTATAGGTCCATTACCTAAATCTTACAATGGCAATGAATACGCAGTCACTATAATATGTGACATGACAAAATATCTAGTAACAATACCTATACAAGACAAAAGCGCTAAGACAATTGCAAAAGCAATTTTCGAACATTTTGTTCTCACCTATGGTCCTACGACGTTCATTTCGGACATGGGTACAGAATATAAAAACTCTCTTCTAACAGAGTTATGCAATCTCCTCAAAATAGAAAAACTAACATCAACAGCTCACCATCACCAAACGCTGGGCACTATAGAGAGAAGTCACAGAACTTTCAACGAGTATGTAAGATCTTACATATCTGTTGACAAAAGCGATTGGGATGAGTGGCTCAAATACTTCACGTATTGCTTTAACACCACTCCATCGACAGTTCATGATTACTGTCCATATGAATTAGTTTTTGGTAAACTTCCAAACGGGTTCCAACAATTTAATGAGGTTGATAGAATAACACCACTGTATAATGTAGAAGATTATGCTAAAGAAGTTAGATTTAGGTTAGAAGTAGCTCACAACAGGGCAAGAACAATGTTAGATAAGGCTAAGTTAAAACAGAAAATTAATTATGATAAGGGAACTTTAGATTATACTTTTAAAATAGGTGATTTAGTTTTACTTAAAAATGAGGTAGGTCATAAACTGGATACTCAGTATAAGGGACCATATAAAATTAAGAAAATAGATCTTAGAAACAATGTAACCATAGTTGATAAGAAAACAAAGAAAGATCAAATTGTACATAAGAATAGGCTTAAGATTTATAAACAATAATAATAACAAAATAATAAATGATATACTGGAATTCCAAAATAATACGACTTAAAATAATAATAAAATGAAATACACAAAAGAAATATTACTATAAGTTATTCATAAGTTTTATTTGTCTTTATTGTAAAAAGAATGTTCATACAACTTTGTTATATGACCATTCTTCTATAAAAAGGGAGGTGTAGCATATGTAGCATGAATTAAATGCGTTATTAACCATAACTGTATTTTACTGCATTTTGACGATATTTTGGATAACTGAAATATGAGTATTATAAAAGTACAAAACGATACACACTGTTTGCATTGTACAATGACTATTGAAGTTACAGTAAACTAAGCTGAGAATACTCAGTCAAACTGTGGTAACTTCTACTGTAAATCTTTTTGAACAGTCAACCCTTCTGGTATTGTACGATGATCGTTGTTTCGTACTTAACGAATCTAACTAAATATATTAGTCCATTGCTACATTTCCCCACTGTTAATTTAAGTGCTAACTAAGCAATTTTATACTATAAATTAAGTTCAATTTTAGTGAATAAAATCAATTGAAAAACAAAGCTCAACCGGCTTATCAATTTAATACCAAGCTCAACCGGCTTAACAAGTTGTAACCAAGCTCAACCGGCTTACCAAGTTACAACGCAATAAAATTTTCTTACCAAAAAGAAAAAAAATCCAAAAAAAAAATTTTTTTACAAAAAATTAAAAAAAAAATTGGGCAAATCAAAAAATCTAATCACGCAAACTCACGCAAAAAATAAATGACTCACTCACTAATCACTCACTCAGATTTTTTTTCAACTCACACTCACTCACAATCACGTGATTGAAATGAAAATCACTCACACTCACGCGTGATTCACGCGTGATTTACGTGAGTCACGCAAATCACGTGACCAGCGCCCATCTCTAGTATAAAGCTTGTAAAATTACAAAAATTCTAATTTTTAATTAGAAGTAATTTAGTAATTTTTACTAGGAATTCTCGTAAAATAGGAGGTAGAAAAAAATCTATTAACGTTTTATCACGTCAAAAAAATTTGTAAATTTCCAATTTTATTGATTAAAATCTTGTAAAATTAAGAAATTATTGGAAAAAAGCTTGTAAAATAACAAGGAATTCTTGTTAAAATAGGAGGCACAAAAAAAAAAGTAACAAACTTTTCTTTTCATTTTACACGGTTATTTTTTTGAGTGTAGGAAAACCAAATGAAAACAGTATATTGTGTAGAATTTATTTATTTTTTTCACAAATATAAAATGTGTTCAATTAATTACCTTAAAATTATCCAGTTTTTTAATAATTTTAGCATAAATTTGTATAGCAAAATTTCCTTTGTATTTATTTATCTCGCATTTTGTAAAATCTACAAATTCCTTTTTTCCATGATCACAAACTATATTAGTAAATACAAATGATTCTGTTTTGGAATTTATCAATATTAAATATTGATTGAAAATATGGAGCAGCAACAAAAACTTTAGACGAGACATATTGAAAAAAATCGAAAAACTAAATTTTGTGTAGTAAATATACTATAAACTCAGTTCAAAGTGAAAAATAATTATGTGTTACGGAAAATTAAACTACAAATTGGAAAATCAAAAATAAAAATTGTTTAATAACTACAATTTATAAACAATTAGCATACTAACAGAATTTAAGCAGATTCCCTTTTAAGTCTATTGATTAGACTGGGTCGAAATTAATTTTAAAATATTCAACTACAGTATGGGGGTATATTCACTTTGTCATTCCGTGTGTAAGGCATCGAAATATCGGTATAGGACCCCATAAAAATATATATATTATTGATCCCTAATCGATTTTTAGACATTCCAGCAATGTACGTCCATCTGTGGTAATTACGATGCAGTCCAAACCAAAAGAGCTATTCTCCTAAAGTTAAAATTGTAAAAGGAGGTAAAAAGACTCCCGTCGTTTGAAGATCGAAATAAACCCTTGGAATATGAAACTTTTTTTACATGTTTTTCATAACAAATTAAAAATTTCCAAGTCAAAAGTAGTAAATGTCCAACACCTAGGTATTAGACAATATTTTTTTTCGGTCCGCCCTCTTTTATGGGCGTAGATATAAAATAAATTAACCTAAATAATAATAAAATTGGATTAAACAAGTAGAGTGTTAACTTCGGCTGTGCCGAATCTTTTATACCCTCCAACATGCAAAAAAATAAAAAAAAATTTCAGGGGCGTTTTCTCTTTTTTTGTGGGGGGGGGGGGGGTCGGTAGTGGTGATTGGGGAAAATTTCCTCTCTAATATGTGTTTAAAAATTCATTCTTATGCTTCTCGCTCTAAAGAAATACAAGTTTATCACTATTTAATTTTTTTTATTCCATGCCCATAAAAAGGGGCAGTTAAAAATGTTGCAGTTGTTAAACAAAAACACAAAAAATCATGTTAAAAAAATTGTATTTTTTAGAGGTTGGTGTAGTTATTCAAGGGGGAACTTTTTTCCGCCTGATCCGATTTTTCTCATTTACGAACTTAACCTGCCTAGGAACATAAGACATATTCGTGCCAAATGTCGGGAGTCAAGCCCTTTTATTTTGGACCGCATCGTGTTAACTACAGACGGACGGACGGACAGACAGACGGACGGACGGATTCTCAGATTCTGAGACATTTTTCCGGTGGGAAAATTCCAAGATTCTGAGACAAAGTAGTTAGATTTGGAGACATTTCATCTTTTGAAAAATTCTCAGACCCTAAGATATTTTGCCTTTAGAAAAATTCGTAAATTCTGAGACATTTTTCTCAGGTTTTTTTATTGAAAACTGTCAGATTCTGACAATGAGACATTTTTCCAATAGAAAAATAATTAGATTTTGAGAAATTTTTCCTATAAAAAAACTTTTAGATTCTGATACATTTTTTCTATAGAAAAACTGAAAATTTTTTTGTGTGTTCTTTAGTAGAATTCCCAAAATTCTCAGATTCAGTGAAATTTTTCCGGTAAAAAATTTCAAGATTCTGGGAATTCTTCTAAAGAACACACAAAAAAATTTTGGCTAAAAATTTTCAATTAAATCTATTGATCAACAAAATATAAATGAGCCAATCAATGTTTTGATTACAATTTTTGTTATTTTCTTTGACTGTTGAGTTAAAAATTTTCAACGAACCAGATTTTTTCGCTTTAATTTATTTGAATACATTAATTTAAAAATATACAAACTATAATAAAAAATTGATCAAATTTGTGATCAAAATCAAAAAAATTTTTAATTGAAAAAATATTCAGATAAGAACCTTCACTTTGATGATTGGTATAACGGTTTTCTTTTTTGAAGAAATTTCAGTCAAAAAATTGATTGAATCCTCGTTCCTTTAGAAAAAATCTAAGAACTTTTCGGTGTCAAAAGGTGTCTCAGAATTTTAGGATTTTTTTTTTTTAAGAAACAACACTCAGGCAATGCTGCCTATCAATTACTAATGTAACCGTGATGTTTCTTTCGGAATGGGGATAGAAGAGAGATGAAAGATTTGAAAGATAGATAATTTTGAGTACAGTTGTTGCATAGCCATCTGTTATTGATCTGGCGAACTATTTTTGAAGGTGTGTTTAATAGCCATTATTTTATTATTTTACTTCGTTGACGTTTTAGTGCTATTTATCAACGAAGGAGGGTGCTGCGATAGATATTAGTTAAAAATAGAAACAAATAAATATCTGAAAAAATTTTGTTCTGCCTGAGCCGGGAATTGAACCCAGGCTTGCTGGCTAGTAGTCCAACGCGCTAACCACTAAGCCACAGCACCCAAGAGATTTTTAAAGAAAAATATCGCAGAATCTGATACTACCATAGCGCATCCAACGAGGGCTCTTGAGGATTCAGTAAAAGTAAGGGAGAAAATTTTTAAATTTTTTGTTAAAATTTTTTTTATAAAACTAATTATATTAAATTATGTGCTGATGAAATTTCACACATGCGTTTTAGCATCTTAAGCGTTAAAAACCCACATGATATGCCAGTGCTACACTCAAAAAAAAAAAAACTGTAATGCTAGCAAAAAAGCTTGTAAACCTACAAGAAAATTTGCTGATTTCGAACCCACAATTTTTTTGCTAAAGTTAGCAAAAATGTTTTGCCAATAATTAGTTAACTTATTTTTTTTTTGAACTTAGTTCATACACATTTGAGGACCCCATTGGGTTCGGACCCAATAGGTCCAGACCCCGATGGGCCTAGACCTAGTTGGGTTCCTTAAAAAAGGTCATAGTTTTTGATCCAAAATTTGTGTTCGTTTCGCTCTACCTTGCTTAGTTTTTGAGATACGTGATTTTAGGGGATCACTGGGGTCTTGAGAATTAAAAAACTCGATAACTCCAAAAATATTACTCGGAGAGCTTTTGGTTATTTTGCGGTCTTGTTCTACGTGTTGAGAGCTACAAAAATTCTTTTGGACTTTTTGTTGTGTCGGCAATATTTTCCGAGATATGAGCATTTTAAAATTTTCGGGAATGCTAACTTTTTTGGATCCAAAGTTAGGTTCCATAACGGTCCACACATGTGAAGAGGACCCGCGAAAGTATGGTGATTCTAAGAACCAAAAATGCCCTCTATTTTGCTCTAACTGGCTTAGTTTCCGAGATAGCGCCATTTTAAGTTTTCTGAAAATAAAAAAAAATTTACCATTTATTTTTGCTAATGTTAGCAAAAAATCTTGTAAAAATGTTGTCAATTCAATTTCAAATTTAGCAAAAGAAATTAGTTCAAAGTGTGTTTGAAATTGCTAATGTGCTAAATGAAGTTTACAAGAATTTTTTGCTAACATGCTAATCTCAACTAAAAATTTGCTAAAAGTTAGCTAACTAGCATTAGCAAAAAAAAAAATTAGTAAATCTACTAACGTATTTTTTTGAGTGTACTAAAAGTGCTCTAAACTGTGACATCGCCCACAGAAATCATGCATGAATTCAGGTGTTTTAGTGTACTCTTTAACTCGTCATTTCTTTCCAAAAGTTATATTCAGTTCAGCAAAATTCCTGCTGGGATGCTTTTAAACTTGTAAAACATTTATTAGTAAAAATACATTCCTGAATGAAAAACCAAAATTAAAATCCAACCACCCTGAAAAGATTTAAAAAAAGTGTCCAGAATATATTTTTTTTTTAAATCATATAAACTGCAAAAACAAAAAAAAAGTGTTTAATTAGGCTGTGACGAATCTTTAACACCGCTAATATGTAAAAAAAAGAACGAGACATTTTCAGGAGTGTTTTGTAGACGGGAGCATCGAGCTGCGGCTGGAGGATTTTAGGGGCACCATTTCACTCGCTATAAATCTTTGCAAACTTTTTTTATATCCACGCCTAAAAATTAAGGGCGGATGAAAACATTATCATTTTCCAATCGCCCTTGGTCCAAGCGCAGGTCTTTGATCATACTGTGACATAAAATTGTTCAATTTGTTGGACAAATATACAAAAACCATGTTCAAAAAATTTTATTTTTCAGAGGTTGATTTATTAGTTCTTAAAGAGGAATCTTTATTTCTCCCTGAACCGTGTTTGCCCATTTACTTTAGGAGTTAAGGTCAAGGTTTGTGTTTTATATAGACGGACGGACATTAATAGAATGTCTTTGAATCCATCATGGATAAATAATTTATGGGTTTCACGACCGATATTTGGATGCGTTACAAACGTAATGACAAAGTGTGCATACCCCATACTTTGGTTAAAGTATATAAAAACATAATATGGAATTATAGGTACAACTGACTTGGCATACAAATGAAGTAAATAAATAAATTGATATGGGGTAAAAATAATGTACCCCGAGGAAATATGAGCGAAAAGTATACAAGAATGCAAACAAAAGATGACGATTTCGCGTCACCTGCCAAAAACAATGAATAACTAAACTGACTGAACAATGGCAAACAAAAAATTAGAGAAACCTTTTTATTCCTGCCGTTTAAAAGTCTCAATGGTAAAATAATAAACAGAAGGAATTTTATAACATGCGGAAAAAAACCTGAGAAGGACGAGAAAGAAAATCTCTTGAAATGTAAGTAAGAAATTTTAAATATAAATTGGATAGGTACTTAAATTGTTTAGTTGAATAAATATTTAAGAGCAAAGAAGAGTTTTTAAAGAAAAAAATTATACTGCAAAAGGATTAAAACTAAAATTTGAGATCGATGCCACGGTTTTAAAATTGGTATGTTTTTGAGAATCTCTATATTCACAATAAAATAATTTTTAGATTTACAAGGGAAGAACTCCAACCCTTATGAACCGAGTCTAAGATTGGGGTGTCTCGGGTTATCGGCAATATCGGAGATTTAGGAGTTCAAATCCGTCAAGAAAAAGGAAATAATATAGTAATTTTATATGTAAAGATTTTTTTTAATACCTATCCAACGGTGTCATAACCTTTTAAAAATTCGGATTTGTTAAATATTTTTTTTTTACGAAAATGTGTAATTTTTGGGGTATTATTGTGAAGACATAGGCCTATGATATCCATATGAATACGAACTAATTCCTTATTAAATTTAAGTCGACCCTTATTTTTACTCTAGACGATATTCCTGTTAGTTCAGGAGTTATCGGAATTTTCACTAAGGTCCATATTGTTTTTTAAGGTGGCAACGAAATTTTAGTATGGCCGATAAGCCGAGACACCCCAACCATAAAATCGTCTCTTTTATATATGTATATTTTAAAGATCAGGCAAATTGCCTCATAAATACTTCCCTTGTTAGAACAATTTTTCATAGATATTCCGTCATTGAAGGTGACAATTTAAAATCTTGTCCCTGCTTTGGAGCCATTTGATTGAAAATATCATAGGATTAGCTTTTCAATTGTGAAAATTTATTAAAAATTTTACTGCATTAAATGTGTATTTGGGGCAAATCGTGGTTTTCAAAAACATCTATTGGACATGACATAATCCCCAAGGACATAATCCCCATTTCCGTTTTGGGGACCAAATTCATTTCGGTCATAATCCCCATAATGGTAGTGGGGACTATGACCGAAACTAATTTGGACATAATCCCAATAAAAAACGGACATAATTTCCAGATTTATGCACTCATAAAAATTTGTTAGTATTCCTTACAAAAAAGTCTGTTACCATTACTAATAAAGTTTTCAATTTGTGCCCGATAACTTTTTCAGTTACCATTACAAACTTTGGTTTTCAAAAATTATTAATATTAAAAATACTAAAAAAATTAGTACTACAGTTTTTTTCTGTAAAATTTTTGTAAAATGAATTTTAAAATCCGGTTGGAAAAATTAATATTTTTTTTGTAAAAAAAATGTAAATTGCTTATTTATAATTTTTATATTTTTTTAACAATGTGTATACTGTGCGCTTGGTGGTTGTCATCAATTATTACTCAGTTGTTGTTAGAGTTTTTGGTTTTTAGAAATCTGAAATATGTAAAAAAAACATTAACACAAAAATATTTGTAATACAAAGAATACTTACAACATAAAATTGATGTTTCCAAGAATAATTAGATGAATTTTTGTTAGGTAGAAGTTTTTATTGTTGTGTTATCTGAAATAAAAAATAATTTTTGAATGCAAAATATATTTACATTTGTTTCACTTAGGTACCTCTCGTGATTATATTTCCTTTTCTCACTGTTGCCAACTATTTTTAACCAAAAACCTCTAGATTTCATGAAAAAAGCGCTAGAAACCGCCAAAAATTAATTTAGCGGGGAAAGTTTAAAATTTTCCCGCTAAATTACAAAAAAAAAGCGCTGAAAACCGAAAAACTTGGCATTTTTGATTAACAAAAAAGAAAAATTTAAAAAAAAACCTCCAAATTATTTTTACTACAAAAATTTACTTTCCATTAAAAACGTACAAGAAACGGTCGAAAAAATTTTAGCGGGAAAATACAAAAGTCTCCCGCTAAATTACAAAAAAAGCGCTAATATTCGACAAACTTGGCGTTTTCGATTGAAAAAAAAAAGAAAAATTGGAAAAAAAACTCTAAATTTGTTTCAATAAATCCAAATAAAAAGCGCTAGATTTTCCCGCTAAAGCACCGTTCCCGCTAAAACCAATTTTCCCCCGCTAAATCCAAACAAAAAGCGCTAGATTTAGCGGGAAAACCTCCAACTTGGCAACAGTGCCTTTTGTGTACTGAAAAAAAAAACGTATATTCTTTGAACACTGTTGCCAACTATTTTTAACTAAAAACCTCTAGATTTCACGAAAAAAGCGCTAGAAACCGCCAAAAATTAATTTAGCGGGAAAAATTTAAAATTTTCCCGCTAAATTACAAAAAAAAAGCGCTGAAAACCGAAAAACTTGGCATTTTTGATTAACAAAAAAGAAAAATTAAAAAAAAAAAACCTCCAAATTATTTTTACTACAAAAATTTACTATCCATTAAAAACGTGCAAGAAACGGTCGAAAAAATTTTAGCGGGAAAATACAAAATTCTCCCGCTAAATTACAAAAAAAGCGCTAATATTCGACAAACTTGGCGTTTTCGATTGAAAAAAAAAGAAAAATTGGAAAAAACTCTAAATTTGTCCCACTAAATCCAAATAAAAAGCGCTAGATTTTCCCGCTAAAGCACCGTTCCCGCTAAAACCAATTTCCCCCGCTAAATCCAAACAAAAAGCGCTAGATTTAGCGGGAAAACCTCCAACTTGGCAACAGTGTCTTTGAATAAAAAAACCCCTTAAAATATTTCTACCTAGTATTTAATTTTTTGTGTATATTTACATATTGTTTGTTTCCTTTTGCGATGCGTCGGGTGATCCTCATTGCTGGAACGTTTCTTTTTGACTGAGAAATAAACAAATTCACAAGACTCTTGTGACAACAGCACTGAAAACAAAATTGTTTGCGCTACTCTTCGTAATTAGTGTTTGGGGTCCGGGAATTCCCGGGTCGGATTTCCCGGGAATTCCCGGGAAAACATTGACGGGAATTCCCGGGAATTTTTTTAATTTTTCCCGGGAAATCCGGGAATTTTGTAAAATAAACCTTTTTACATAAAAACGTTTATTTTACTTTAATTTTTACCATTTTTTTTACATACAGGTATAATTAAATTGATATTTTTTGTATTTTTTCTATTTGGAAGAACAGTGCAAATATATATTCATTGGAAAACGGACCAAGTGTAAAAAGTATGTTAATATCATGAAAAAACTTAAAAGTCAAAAAATATACGTCGGTTAATGATAATTTTGCTAAGACTGTCAAAAAAATATAAAAATTTTGAACCTAGAATTAACATTTCCAGAATAAATATTAAAAGTGCTGCCAACTATATTAGTTTTTTCTCGAATAACGCAGTTTTATTTTTTTTGCGATTTTTAGCTATTTTTTGCGATTTTTTGTGAAGGAAAAAGTTGCTATATTTTTTTTTTGGTTTGTTTTATTGTATTTCAGGATTTTTAACTTTTATGTTTTGATTTTTTGTTTTAATTAATTGTTTATCTCTGATAAAACTGTTTTTAATAAAAAGATAATCAAATTTTAATGTTTTTTATGATTTACATTAATAATGAAAATTTCCCGGGATTCCCGGGAATCCCGGGAAATAAATTATTTTTTTCCCGTTTCCCGGGAAATTGAAAAGTCCGGGAATTCCCAAACACTATTCGTAATATAAAATCTATCCTTTATGTATACGAGAGAAAAAAAAATCGCTTGTGTGCAAAGAAGAAAATATATAAACCGGTTTAAAAATACCAGCTCGCTGGCAGTGAATCAAGCCGACCGGCTCAAAATCGGCTGCGCTGCGCCGCCAGCCAATTTTTAACATTTTTTCGCGCCGCCGCCTTTCAAAAAACAGATTTTACAACAAAAATAGAACAAAAAAGTTCAGCCGACACTGAGCCGCCGCTGAGAAAAATTGGTTGAGCCGCCGCCGCCGAAAATTTTGGGTTGGCTTGATTGACTGCTCGCTGGCGCCTTGCTTTTGAATTTTGCACATCATAATTTATGTATAAAAAAAAATAAAATCCAAAGCCTTTGTTTTACGTATATTCTTCTCCTTTGTTATGCTATTTCTTAAAGTTAAAAATATTAATTAAACATATATTTTTTAAATGCCAAATAGGTAAGTAAAAACTAGAAAAAAATAATATTTAATTATAATTTCTTTTTTTCTAGAAAAAATACGAAATTTACAATCTAATTTTGTAAAATTTACAAAAAAAATATCAAAATTTAGTACGATAATTTTTAAAAAATTAACTGAAAAAATTATTAAAAAATCAGTAAAAAATCAATAGTTTGTAACTCGAGTTTACAAAAAAGAACTACTAAAAATAATTTTTTAGTAAGAATTTGTAAAAAACCTGTAAAGTTGGGTTACAAACCATTTTACAAACTTTTTTACTAACGTATTTTTTTGAGTGTGGGGATAATGACCACGTAACAAATGGTAATAATCTAGAGCTGCAAAACTATCGATGGTACTATCGATAGTATCGATAGTTTCATTTGAAATGGACTATCGATAGTTTTTTCCCGATAGCGATACTATCGCCGAAATGAAATCAGCTTTAATTAGATTGCCATTTGCTGAAAAATTAATCAAAAAATTAATAGTTTTTAAAATTTTAAAATTATTTTGGAATAATCCTACTTTTTAAAGTATAAAGACAATGATGGGAATCTCGTGTTAGTGTTGTATCGAAATAAAAGGTGTAAACAGAATAACGGCGTCACGGTGGAACATCGCCGTATTTAGTTAAAATAGACGGGAATGGCAGTGAACGGCAAAAACTGTTATTTGTGTGTTGAGAAATACCCCGTAAAAAACCGTAATTATATTCAAAAACTTACACTTCTTTAAAATATTCGATACTATCGATAGTTTAAAAACAAACTATCGAAAATATCGAATGGGACGACTATCGATAGTTTTGCAGCTCTATAATAATCCCCATTACAGGGATAATGTCCACTATACTATTTGGTAATAATCCCAAAAATTTCATTTTTTTTTTGTCTAAAAATTTTTTCTGCGTAGGGATTACAAACTCCATAAATTAATTTAGCGGCTTCGCTAAACCCACCCTCTCCGCAGAAAACGGGGATTATGACCAAAATTGATTTGGACTTACTCCCCATAATGTGAATGGGGGTTATGATCGAAAAAAGTTCGGTCGTAATCCCAACGGACATAATCCCCATCGGGATTGTGACCGTTTTGGAAACAGTCATAGCCCCCACAACTATTATGGGGATTATGACCGTGATGAAATCGTTCATAATCCCCATTTCCGTTATGGGGGTAATGTCCGTGGGGATTATGTCCTGTCAATAAATCTATTATTGAGAAACTTTATAATCAGAGGGTTTTTGTAGACTTTGGACATTTTTAAGCCAGATATTCCTTATTGCTGGTGGCTTCTGTATTTCCGCTTTTGGAATAGGTATCAAGCCTCTGCTTGGGCGCCATTTAATTAAAAGCCCAGCAAAAACTTCCATTACCAAGTAATTAACTTTGGGATTTATAACGAAAATAAGTAACTAGTTACGTCCCAATTTCATTGTTAATTACTTTAACAAGGCGATGTCATTGGAGGCAAGGCCTTCTTTGTTCGCTGACGAAAAAGCTAACAAATAATAGCCCATTCCTAGCTCGCTTACAAAAAGTTGAAAAAGTACCTGCATTGTTTGTTTAGTTGCTCTTATTAAATGAGAGAAAATAAATTAAGAGTAAAATTGTTTTTTATATATTTTTATGAAACTTAACTGGTTTTTAAAATTGAGATTGCAAATCATTTACATCGTAAGTTAAAAGTAAGGCCTTTTTTTGGGGTATAAAGTAACGCAGCGAGTAATTAGTACTCATTACCAGGTAATCCAATTGGGAATGGGTACTCATTACCTAGTTTTTGCTGGGAGTTTTATAAGAAAATTTTATTAATAAATACAAATTTTTAAATTTATTTTTTAAATTAAGAAATCCTACAAACATACTAATAAGGGATTAGGTATAATTCTCCCTCATTGTAGGTGTTTTTAAATTTGCAATTTGAAAACCAAAACTTCTGTTTTCAAATTGATCGGTTACTTAGATTTTCTATAATCAGATCAATTTTAGAATTTGGACATTTTCAGACTGGAATTTACTCATTGGGGGTTGTTTCTGTGTTTTTTTCTTTGCGATTTGGAATCTGTCCCCAGCTGGGAGCCATTTACTTCTATAAAATTCTATAAGTAAATATTATTGAAAACTGAGGAAAATTGAATAATTTTTTAAAACCGATTACAAAACAAAACCGATTGGTTTTGCAATTTTGGAAAACCAAAGACGCGGTTTATTTTTTGCACTAATAAAAGAACTAACCAATTACACCGCTCTGCAAATCTGAGGTTTGTCGCTGCGTTTCGAATGAAAGCAAAAAAAGTTTATAGGTTTTGATTTCCCGATTCCAAAACGGTCCCTCAAATTTTTTTATCACGCCACTATTTTGAGAAAATCGCGGTTAAAGTGTCAAAAAAGGCCCATTTTGGCCATTTTTGAGCGCCTATAAAATTATATCCTGACATGCGAATGACTTGATATCAAGCTCATTGGAAAGTGCGTAATTTTATCTTTAAGACAAAATCCAATTTTCTTGGAATTTATAATGGTGAAAAAATCATTAGCCACAAGTGCTTTAAGTCTAACATTTACGTGTGTGTTTGTATGGAAATTTGTTAAAAAAACACTGTGTAAATAAACTAAATATTTAAAAAATGGTAGGTTTTTTGTTAACGATTTTTTTACCATTTTAGAAATTTAAATTCCAATAACGTTTTGTTTCGTCTTATAGAAGAAATCACATACTTTTGAATGAGCTTGACGCCAAGTCAATCGCATGTCCGGATTCTCTATTATAAACTTTCAAAAAGGGTCCAAAATGTCCTTTTCGGCACTTTTACCGCGAATAACTCAAAATCCTGACGTGATAGTCATATTTGTGTCGCAGATTTGGAATCAGCGCAACACTCACCAGAATCCAATACGCATTTTTATGTTGAGCTGTGTTATACATCCAATCGGTCCATATATATAATGCTGTGATCGGACCCATTTTTCCTAAATTTCGGGACTAAAATAATTCTCATCTAAAAGCTTAAGGCAAATTAATTCGGCCAATGGGTAATGAAAGTAATTTCTGTTTTTTTACTTAATTTTTTATCTGAAAAAACCAAAAAATTAATAATTAATCTGGAGATACACCTAGCATTTTGTTAAATAACCACCACATTGACATACAAAAATGTTAAGTAAATTTTGTTAGTGGTATTTATTCCGCTGGAATAATTTAATCCACATTAGTTTGGAAAATGAAAAGTACGAAAACAACAACAGCCTACAAAAAATGTCCCTTTTATTAACAGTGACACACAAAAACAACAAAAATAAGTACCAAAATATTAAAGGCACCCAATGGATAAATCCAAAGAATATCATTTATGTGTCGTATTGTAGAAGGTGTTAAGATTTATCTTTAGCAATCATTTGTTTGTCAGTCAGTCAGCCAGTGCCTGTTAGTCAGGAATAGAAGAACAAAGGAGAAAATCAGCTAAATACCCAGCAGGATACAGGAACACATTTATACAAACAATCTGCTTAGAAAAAGAAAAAACAAAAATCTATCAATTTTTTTTTTTGGCAAAGTACAAAAACTATAAATGTCAAATGTATTTTGAAATTGTTTTATTCTTTTACACCCGTATTCGTACAAATCAGGGTTGATTGCGAATCATGAAAAAAAAAATCCAGATCAAAATTTTTATATATATTTTATACGTTACTTGAGGGTAGATTTTTATCCATTTGTGTAGAACTTATGATACGTTTTCTCAGTTTTCAATTTTATTATTTTTTATATATTTTTTGTTTAAATACCCTACACATAACGTTTCGGAAATTTGAGATCACGCACCAATAACATATAATAGTATTTGAAAAAAGCAATTGTGATTCGAAGATTCTAATTGTAATTCGAATATTTTGTAAGTAGTTCGAAGATTCTATTTGTATTTCGAAGATTCTACTTACAATTCGAAAATTCAATTTGTAATTCGAAAATTACAATTGTTATTCAAAAAAATTACTTGTGAACCGAAAAGGATCAATTATAATTCCAAACAGATCAATTTTAATTCTAAAAATATCAACTAAATTACCGTTCATTTTTTTTCTAATTTACAATTGGAATTTGAGCTCATGCATGCATTCCGATGGCTACAAGCGACACTGAGATCAATCTGAAGATGATCAAAGTCTGCAATCCTTACCTTCCAACTCAGAAATGGCAAATTGCCAGATTGGGTGATATGAAGGGCGCTCATCGTTAAGCAGTGGTCTTGGTTAATTAGGAATCACTTCCGCTTTTAGCCAGTACTGACGGCATTTTTAGATTTGGCTTTTTTCATATTATACCCAATTCACACCTGAGGGAAATCTCGTTCGAACGAGATTTCGATCATATGGTTGTATATAAAATGATACAAACCATATGATCGAAATTTCGTTCGAACAAGATTTCACCTCAGGTGTGAATAGGCCTTTAGAGTCAATATCTAGAAGGGCGAACAGAGGCCTATTTTGAACGCAGCCATACCAGTGGCAGAGTCGGCTGGGAGGAGAATCCGGAAGAAGTTGATATTCAGCTGACTGATTCTAGGCTGATGGGGGATTCATCTGGCATATTCGATACCGAATCTGGTAAGGAATGACGTCCAAGCATCTGAAATTGCTTCGGAAATAATAAATATTAATTTGGACGATTAAAAGCTTAAGGCCCAGTACCTGATAGTATAGTCCCGGCTGAGATGCAGCAAGTGTCAGACTATATAGGCCCTTAGCTGTATAATTTGTACGCAGCATGCATTAACTGGTCGTATATTCCTTTAAAATGGAGGTATACCAGATTCGTCTTTATCCCGAAGTCTGGGAAAAGTTCCCACACAGCACCGAAGGATTTCGGAACAACTAGTCTGTCTTCCTTTTTGTTAAGGACAATAATGATATACTCGTATTTGCGTAGAGTGATTGACCCGAGGTTGCTTTCGACAAGGCAACATGCCTACAGCAAGGGTTTATCAAACGGAAACAGCTCTTCATGAGCTCGTTGGTAAAATGGAGAGATCGCTTTCGGTTAAGGAATACACTACGGTGGCTTTTCTTGATATAGAGGCTTTTAATAAGTAATGTCATCCCAGACTCGATAATTGTGGCACTTGTCTGGTCTGGGAATGAAGCGTGGGATCGTTTTAATGGTGGAAAAACTACTTGCCAATCTACCTATAACGTCTAAATTGGAGGCGTCTGTCATATATCGATTTGTCAATAGGCGCCCACAACAGGGAGGTGTTCTTATGCCGCTTCTTTGAAGCACGTGGTTGTCATGTTGTCGCATATGCTGACAATGTTCCGATAGCGGTAAAGGGGAAGCATCTGACAACATTGAGGGACATTCTTCAGGGTTCTCTGAATGATCTGTCTACTCAAATGGGCAAGTGGCTGTGGTTTGGGGGTTAATCCCAGTAAAACAAGGCTGGTTTTGTTTACAATGAAAAATAAGATTTCTGCTTTTGATCCTATTTTTCTGGACGGCACTGAAATCAACTTCTCAGATGGAGCCAAGTATCTCGGGGTGTTTCTAGGAAGTTGAATTTCAGGCGTAATATTGAGGAACGGCTTAGAAAAGTAACGATTGCATTATATTCCTGTAAAAAGGCCATTAGAAAACGATGGGGCTTTAGCGCTGAAGGCGTTTATTGGATTTATACAGCGGAGGTGCGTCAAATTCTGCAATATGGAATAATTGTCTGGTGGCAACAAAAGGAAACTTTGTCTTCTTCACGAAGGTACAGAGAATGGCAAGGATGTGCATCACTGGTGCTCTTCGTACTACACCAACGGCTGCATAAGAAATCCTCCTTCACCTGATACCGCTGGACATATTGGGTAGGCTGTATGCGACTACATCGGCAATTCGACTTAATAGCATACTGCAATGGAGGAGCAGCGATTGTGGCCATAGCGCGATCTTAAAGAAGATAACAATAACCACAAAATATGGACTATGCTCCCTCTATGAGGCTTTTTGAGTGCCAATTTACAACTATGATACCATCCAGGGAGTCTTGGATGAGGAGAATTCCGGGTAGTGGAGCCTCCATAAATTTTTACACGGATGGATCGAGGCTGTACGAACAGGTAGACTTTGGAGTCTATTCGGAGGAGCTTGGCTTGAGCCTCGAAGATTGCCGGATCATTGCAGTGTATACCAGGCAGAGATGCTGGCAATAAAGGAAGTGGCAGAATGGTTGAGTTGCAATGTATTGTCTACAACTGTAGTCAACATCTATTCTGACTAGGGCTGCCAGAAATTTATTTCCAAAAAGCGGGACAAACACAAAAACATTACGAAAATGGCGGGATTTTAAAAAATTTCGCGGGACAAAAATAATGCGCGTTTTTATGCAGAATATATTTTTTTCTTTCTTTTTTCATTCTAACCCTTGTGAAAAACTGAAAATTTTTCAGACAAAATAATATATTTTTATATATTATCTGATATCAGATCTAAACTTTGGTCGCTATTTTCTGGATCTATTATTTACAGAAGTATTTTATAACAAAAATTTTCGGGACATTAAAAAGAACCCTGTCTAGATTCAAGTGAGGACTTAATTTATTTGAAATTTTCCCTAAATCAATTAGTTTTTGAGATATTATGATAATTTCTCATATTTTACATCATTAACATGTTTTGCCGACCCACCGCATTATTTCGTGAATCGCCAGACATTTCTTCATTAATTTGTCCACTTTACTTTTTCAAAAAAGATGTATTTTTCTTTGTAATTAACGTACGAAAAGAGAGAACTCTATACCACTCACTATGCTTTAAAAATGTTGCTATGGAAAATTGTATGCTTTTTGCGTCACTAACACTTTTTCATAAATCAGCAGATTTTTTTGCTTAATAGCAAGACCAGTAAATTGCTACTTCTAATTTTCTGACGCTTAAAAAAGCGGGATTTTGGAATCACGCGCGGGACGCGGGAATCATTGACCCAAAGCGGGACAATCCCGCCAAATGCGGGACGTCTGGCAACCCTAATTCTGACAGTCAAGTCCCTGGAGTCAATGTTTCTGAAAACAAGATCTGCCCTTAACTGCCGCACATCTTTAAATGAGATGGCCAAGCAGTTTGACATACGACTCATATGGGTCCCAGGGCACAGAGACATTCCAGGCAATTGCAAAGCCGATGAGCTTGCAGGACTGGGAACTACCTTACAGGTTCCAAAAGAATTGGAATGTGTCGGAATGCCTCTAGAAACTTGCAAGCACAACCTACGGCTTTGTTCCGCGACGGAGACTAATCAAAGATTGGCAACGACTGATTTGGCCTTCTCTTAATCAGGGGAGCAGAAATAAGCTGATATCTCTTCTAGAGGAGAGATTTCGACTGTGATTGCTCTTATTATAGGACACTGTGTTATAGGGAAGCACGCAGAGCGGTTAAATATGTCGTCGAATGACTTTTGCCGGAGTTGCATGGATGAAGAGAAGTTGGAAACTATCGAACACTTTATCTGCCATTGCCCGGCACGTTCTGGTCAGGGACTTGCTTCACTGGGATCTAGGGAGCTGCTCGATCTTTCTGATTTGTCGGATTTCAAAATTCAATATCTAAGGAGTTTTATAAGAAGCTCAAATTGGTTTAACGACAGGGACTAGTAGGGAAACCTATTACAGTCGCGTGGTATCACAATTGACCTCAGAGTCTTCGTGTGTTGACGTAAAACGTCAGCCTCTTACAACCTAACCTAACCTAAGGGATAAAACGGGGGTAAAAAAAGTAAATTAGGTACTTTTTTATAACTTCTCATAATAACAAGAGCTTTTATATTAAAATTTCTTTATAAAGTAAAATAATTTTCTCAGTAAACTTTAAAAGAAAAGGTTTAAAGTAGAGATGGGCGCGTGAGTGACTTTTGACTCACACTCACTCACGCTCACGACACGAATTTTTGAATCACGCACACTCACTCACGAGCATATTTTTTCTACTCACACTCACTCACAATCACGTGAGTAAATTTAATAAAACTCACACTCACGTGCACTCACACAAGCTTCACTCACACTCACGTTGGCTCACACTCACGAAACACTTATTTATACAAAAATTTCAAATTTTTTTAAAAATTTTCAGCAAAATTTAAAGTTCAGCGAAATTTTGCTTTTTTCGGGACGATATATTAAATTGAGCCATATTTTAAAATTTGTTGTTGCTTTTTTTGGTTCAAAAGAAATAAGAAAATAAATCACGCAAACTCATGCAAAAAAATCGACTCACGCACACTCACTCACGCAAAAATCTTACTCACGCACACTCACACACGCAATTTCTTTCTCCACTCACACTCACTCACAATCACGTGAGCAAAATTGAAATCAGTCACATTCACGCGTGATCACGCGTAAATCACGTGAATCACGCTCTAATCTGCTCATGTGCCCATCTCTAGTTTAAAGTAAGTTTAAAAATATGTTGGTAGTGCAGTATATCAATGACATGGTCACGAGTTCGATTTTCAGATTTTTTTTTGACTAATGAAGGGTATATTAAAATTCGTTTTACACATAAAACTCTAACAGCTGGTTTGTCTAACAATAAGTCATACTTTGCTGTGCATTTTTCTTTTCTCTCTCGTGTATGTATTTATGAATCTATGTATGTTAATAGATCTGATGAATTTGCAACTGCTAATGTACAAATATATACGAATGATTACATACTTTGAGGCAACATAAAAAAAACAATTTTCCGATTTGTAAGATTTGATAAGAAACCAACAAAAAAAACCTAATAACTGTAATGTTACAAATTGTTATCCCTCCACTTTACATCACAACCTTTTTATACATCATTTGGGAATTAACTAGAAATATTTTGTTATTTTATTTTTCGTTTGATGTTTTTTGGTACTTGTAGGATTTTATCCTTTTTCATGTTTTTTGTATTGTTTAGATTTTGTTCCACTGTTTTTGTTTGTAAAATTTCACAGATTATGAAGATATTGATCTGAATCACCATCAAAATGTTATTTAAGTAGTTGTTAAAAGATAATTGAATAGATTTTTATAATACATTACTTAACGGTTATTCAATGTAAATAAACATAACATGCTAAGTACTTACATGTAAAAGGACACAACATTTTCCTAAAAAGAAAAGTGAAATTTTCCTAACAAGGGAGATCTTTCAATGGCAAAAACTACCGACCGTTCAAATAAAATATATTCCCGCACTCAAACAAAGACCTAACTAAATTTTGGGACACAACTTCCTTAAAAATAGTTCATATATTTTCCCACAATTTATTGAAAATTAACTAAAAGTATGGAAATTTTCTAAACTGTAAGGAAAAAACTTAAGTTCATCTACTGCTAAATAGTTCATTCAAAGTTTTCTTAAATAGAATTCCCTAAAACATGAAAGAAATTCTTACCGCCAAAGAATTTTTTCTTTAATATACATTAGGGTTTTTTCCCGGGAATCCCGGTATTTTGATTTCCCGCTTTCCCGGGAATTTTTATGCGGGATCCCGGGAAATTAAAGGTACTGGAAAAAGCGGTAAAATCCGCTAAATTGAGCTGAAAAATCTGCTGATTTAAGCAGAAAAATCTTTTGATTTTAGCATAAAAATCTGCTGGTTTCAGATATACAATCTAAGCATCTAAAATATATTTAATTGATGTAAAAACACTTAAAAAATTTTGACCATCCATTTTTAAATTATACAAAAGCGATTGTAATTTTTTCAGGAAAATTTTCTAACAATAAGTTTTTCAACAAAATTTTTATTTTTTTTTTTATTAAATCTTTGAAAAAAATCTTTAAACATTTTCTTGAAAACAAGATAACTATATATTTCTGTAAATGACAGAGATTTCAGTTAAAATATCCACTTCAGCAGAAAAATCTGAAAGTTGTTTTACAGATTTTTCAACAGAGTTGTTCTTCTGAGTGTATTAAATTGGAAAAAAATCAGTCGAAGTTAAGACCAAGCCCCTATAAAAACTTTTATAAAACATAAGACATTTTTTTAAAACATGTTTTAAAACACGAGTGAGAACAGGCTATTAAATGAGTCTGAATTCAATATTATAAAAGGCATGCATATAAATTTTACTGGTAAATGTATCGGACCATTTTTACTACAAGTCCCTATACAAACCGCCCTTTAAATATTGTCTTACATCTCTCAAATTTCATTACAATTTTCCTTGTAGGTGCTTACACTAAGAAAAAAAAAATCTCAAATCAAGCAAAAACAACCTCATATTAAAAATAAAACAGTGACAAAAGTCAACAAACTTTGTTTTTTCTCAATTTGAAAATGTTTATTGACACTTTTAATATGGCTTGAGTAACAAACAAAATTTTAAAAATGAAATGAAACAATGTTGATTTGAGAATGTTTTTATGTTCAAATCAAAAATGCACATAATCAAATTTAATATTGACAATTATTTATAAAATTAAATTTTCAATGTAAATAAAACTATTGGCATTTCTTTATATTTATATACAAATTTTATTTATTTTTCTTTACTACAGAATAATTATAAAGTTGCATTTTTTCTATGTGTAGAAATAAAATAATATATCGTCGCTACTCCGACGAAAACACCCATGCGATTTTCGAAAATTGTTGAAGACATCTGCGAATTTTTATTTTTGTATGCATTTATTTTGACTTTTTATCACTTTTTAATTAAATTTAATTCATTGTTTTACTTAACGAAAATATTTATTGTTTTTTTTAACTTAATTTTTATTGAAATTGAAAAGTTTTCGCTTATGTTACACTACGTCACTTTTTTAAAATAATTGCGTCATTTTTGAGGCGTCGTTTTTAAAGTTGTTGAAAACTCATTTTGCTATTTTTTACAATCAAAATGATTATTTTCATCATGCCACCATCATAAAATAAAAAGGAGTTTTTGTATATTTAATTCAAAAAATATAATTTTAAAATCAAGACCGAAACATATTCAATTTTATAAAATTCCACTTCATTATTAACATTTGTTTAAATAATTTGAGAATTTTAAAAATGAGTACGAAAATTTTTGATTTGACGACGATTTTTTCCCTCAGTGTACGTATAGGTTCTTTGGTGATCTTATTAAGTCTGATCATAACCAGACCCTTTTTGGACTTATTTCACAATAATTAAAGATCTAACCAAAAATGGATCCAATCAGTTCGTGATTGGACTAAAACAAATGACTATAGTTTTCATCATTGTAACGTTTTTGTTTTCGATTTCATATCTCTAGTTTTTTGTGTTATGTTTATACCCTACACCACACTGTGGTACAGGGTATAATGAGTTTGTGCTGATGTTTGTAACTACCCGAAATATTGGTCCTAGACCCACCTTTAAGTATACCGATCGACTCAGAATCACTTTTTGAGTCGATTTAGCGATGTCCGTCCGTCCGTCCGTCCGTCTGTCCGTCCGTCCGTCCGTCCGTCCGTCCGTCCGTCTGTCTGTCTGTCTGTCTGTCCATGTAAACGGTGTAAACACGATACAGGTCGCAATTTTTAATCAATTGACTTGAAATTTGAAACTTAAGTCTCTATTGGCCCAAGGACGAAGCCTATTGAAATTGGAAAAAATCGGTCCATTTTTAGACCTAGCCCCCATACAAAGGTCCTCTTTAGTTTTGGCTCAAATGACTCTAATAACCGTATTATAGAAGGTATCGCTTTGAAATTTGGATGGTAAACATGTTTTGTCTTCACATATCATCATTCCGAATTTCAAAGAAATCGGACCAGTTCTTCTTGTAGCCCCCATACAAACCACCTTCCCGATTTTCACATAAATGTCTCAAATTTCATGAAAATAGAAAATATTTAATTAAAATTTTGTTTGTGTATGTTAAACGCGTACTTAAATAACCTTATCAAACCTGATAATCATCGGACCAGTTTTGGACTCAGGCCCCTTGTGAAAATTTCGCCCGATATTCAGTTAAAGCGGTTTATTGTCAACAAATAGAAGCCTATTTCACTCAAATTTGATTTGTGAGTGTTTTCTTCACTTATTAAAGGTTTTACAACATATAGATCTAATCGATCCATGGGACCCATTTTCCGGGAAACCTTGGTGTAGGGTATTATATGGTCGGTCTTGACCGACTATAATTTTCTTACTTGTTTTATATTGTTTTAAGAAAAATCCTTATTCGTAATAAAAAAATAGGTAAGAAATTTTAAAAATCAAAGTTCTTAAGTTAATACTTAATTTAAATGGACATATTTGTGTACTAATTGCTCAAACTTACTTTTTTAGCCATTTTTGAGCTTTTTAATAAAAATTTTTCTTAATAAAAACCCATTTTATATGGAGAGGAAATTTCGCTGCGGGATCCCGGGATCCTGGGAAAATTAAAAAAATTTCCCGCTTTCCCGGGAAACGAAAAAGTGCGGGAATAAAAAAACTCTAATATACATATAAAAAAAATCTTTATTTTTAACATATATTCTACTTTTTATACCCTACACCACACTGTGGTACAGGGTATAATGAGTTTGTGCTGATGTTTGTAACTACCCGAAATATTGGTCCTAGACCCACCTTTAAGTATACCGATCGACTCAGAATCACTTTTTGAGTCGATTTAGCGATGTCCGTCCGTCCGTCCGTCTGTCCGTCCGTCCGTCCGTCCGTCCGTCCGTCCGTCTGTCTGTCTGTCTGTCCATGTAAACGGTGTAAACACGATACAGGTCGCAATTTTTAATCAATTGACTTGAAATTTGAAACTTAAGTCTCTATTGGCCCAAGGACGAAGCCTATTGAAATTGGAAAAAATCGGTCCATTTTTAGACCTAGCCCCCATACAAAGGTCCTCTTTAGTTTTGGCTCAAATGACTCTAATAACCGTATTATAGAAGGTATCGCTTTGAAATTTGGATGGTAAACATGTTTTGTCTTCACATATCATCATTCCGAATTTCAAAGAAATCGGACCAGTTCTTCTTGTAGCCCCCATACAAACCACCTTCCCGATTTTCACATAAATGTCTCAAATTTCATGAAAATAGAAAATATTTAATTAAAATTTTGTTTGTGTATGTTAAACGCGTACTTAAATAACCTTATCAAACCTGATAATCATCGGACCAGTTTTGGACTCAGGCCCCTTGTGAAAATTTCGCCCGATATTCAGTTAAAGCGGTTTATTGTCAACAAATAGAAGCCTATTTCACTCAAATTTGATTTGTGAGTGTTTTCTTCACTTATTAAAGGTTTTACAACATATAGATCTAATCGATCCATGGGACCCATTTTCCGGGAAACCTTGGTGTAGGGTATTATATGGTCGGTCTTGACCGACTATAATTTTCTTACTTGTTTAGTTTTAGGACGTAATTTACTACCTTATATCGGATTTTTATGTTGCACTGGGCAAAATTTTGTTCCTTGTACTAAAAAATGCTTGCGAATTTTGTACTCTAACCCAAAACATTAAATCATGACAATGTTTTGCAGAAGATTTGGCTGTACTTGCCAAACAAAGTTTCTTTGAGAAAAAATAATGTTATTTGAGCTTTTCGGAAGCCAGTCTGGCCAAATCCCAAAATTTTTTTTTTTTGATTTTATCGTTTTAAAATATGTAATTCAACACTAAGTTTGTATGTGCGAATCATCATTTCGTTTAATTTAAGTTAACACAACTAAAAAAACAAAATTAATTTGGCTACAGAAAAAGTTTTAAAAAATTTCCGAAGCCAAAAAGTTCAACTCCAGCTTTTTTATGACCATTTAAAAAAAGTTCATTGAAAAAAAATATATATTTACTGATTTTATCTTCTTTTTGTTTGCTTTAAGATAAAAAAAAAAATCTGTAGGAAATTTTTCTTACAAAAAATCTAGTTTTTAATGGACTAGGAAAAAAGTTGAAAAATTCTTCAGAGAAAAAATTATTTTTTTTAAGTTAATTTTACATTTTTAACGTATTTTGGTTTGCTTTAAGATTTAGAAAAAATAAAAAAAAAATCTAAAAAAAAATTTTCATACGAAAAATCGATTTTTTAATGTTTTTTGGTCACTTTGGCATCGGAAAAAATTGAAAACTTCTTCAGAGAAAAAAATTATTTTTTTTAAGTTAATTTTATTTTTTTTAACGTATTTTAATTTGCATTAAGATCTAGAAAAACATAAAAAAAAAATTCTGAAAAAAGTTTCTCACACGAAAAATCGATTTTTTAATGTTTTTTGGTCTCTTTGGCCTCGGAAAAAATTGAAAAATTCTTCAGAGAAAAAATTATTTTTTTTTTAAGTTAATTTTACATTTTTAACGTATTTTGGTTTGCTTTAAGATTTAGAAAAAATAAAAAAAAAATTCTAAAAAAAAAATTTCATACGAAAAATCGATTTTTTAATGTTTTTTGGTCACTTTGGCCTTGGAAAAAATTGAAAACTTCTTCAGAGAAAAAATTATTTTTTTTTTAAGTTAATTTTATTTTTTTAACGTATTTTAATTTGCTTTAAGATTTAGAAAAAAATAAAAAAAAAATTCTGAAAAAAATTTCTCACACGAAAAATCGATTTTTTAATGTTTTTTGGTCACTTTGGCCTCGGAAAAAATTGAAAAATTCTTCAGAGAAAAAATTTTTTTTTTTTTTTTAAGTTAATTTTATATTTTTAACGTATTTTAGTTTGCTTGAAGATTTAGAAAAAAATAAAAAAAATATAAAATTAACTTAAAAAACAAATAATTTTTTCTCTAAAGAATTTTTCAATTTTTTCTGAGGCCAAAGTGACCAAAAAACATTACAAAATCGATTTTTCGTGTGAGAAATTTTTTTCAGAATTTTTTATTTTTTTTTTTTCTAAATCTTAAAGCAAATTAAAGTACGTTAAAAAAATAAAATTTACTAAAAAAAACATAATTTTTTCTCTGAAGAATTTTTCAATTTTTTCCAAGGCCAAAGTGACCAAAAAAACATTAAAAATCGATTTTTCGTATGAAAATTTTTTTTTAGAATTTTTTTTATTTTTTTCTAAATTTTAATGCAAACCAAAATACGTTAAAAATATAAAATTAACTTAAAAAAAAAATTATTTTTCTCTGAAGAATTTTTCAATTTTTTCCGAGGCCAAAGTGACCAAAAAACATTAAAAAATCGATTTTTAGTGTGAGAAATTTTTTTCAGATTTTTTTTTTTTATTTTTTTTTTAAATCTTAAAGCAAATTAAAATACGTTAAGAAAATAAAATTAACTTAAAAAATAATTTTTTCTCTGAAGAATTTTTCAATTTTTTCCGAGGCCAAAGTGACCAAAAAACATTAAAAAATCAATTTTTCGTAAGAAAATTTTTTTTTAGAAATTTTTTTTGTATTTTTTTCTAAATCTTAATGCAAACCAAAATACGTTAAAAATATAAAATTAACTTAAATGTTTTTTGGTCACTTTGGCCTCGGAAAAAATTGAAAAATTCTTCAGAGAAAAAATTATTTTTTTTTTTAAGTTAATTTTATATTTTTTACGTATTTTGGTTTGCATTAAGATTTAGAAAAAAATAAAAAAAAATTTCTAAAAAAAATTTTCATACGAAAAATCGATTTTTTAATGTTTTTTGGTCACTTTGGCCTCGGAAAAAATTGAAAAATTTTTCAGAGAAAAAATTATTTTTTTTTAAGTTAATTTTACATTTTTAACGTATTTTGGTTTGCTTTAAGATTTAGAAAAAATAAAAAAAAAATTCTAAAAAAAAAATTTCATACGAAAAATCGATTTTTTAATGTTTTTTGGTCACTTTGGCTTTGGAAAAAATTGAAAACTTCTTCAGAGAAAAAATTATTTTTTTTTTAAGTTAATTTTATTTTTTTAACGTATTTTAATTTGCTTTAAGATTTAGAAAAAAATAAAAAAAAATTCTGAAAAAAATTTCTCACACGAAAAATCGATTTTTTAATGTTTTTTGGTCACTTTGGCCTCGGAAAAAATTGAAAAATTCTTCAGAGAAAAATTTTTTTTTTTTTTTTAAGTTAATTTTATATTTTTAACGTATTTTAGTTTGCTTGAAGATTTAGAAAAAAATAAAAAAAATATAAAATTAACTTAAAAAACAAATAATTTTTTCTCTAAAGAATTTTTCAATTTTTTCTGAGGCCAAAGTGACCAAAAAACATTACAAAATCGATTTTTCGTGTGAGAAATTTTTTTCAGAATTTTTTATTTTTTTTTTTCTAAATCTTAAAGCAAATTAAAGTACGTTAAAAAAATAAAATTAACTAAAAAAAACATAATTTTTTCTCTGAAGAATTTTTCAATTTTTTCCAAGGCCAAAGTGACCAAAAAAACATTAAAAATCGATTTTTCGTATGAAAATTTTTTTTTAGAATTTTTTTTATTTTTTTCTAAATCTTAATGCAAACCAAAATACGTTAAAAATATAAAATTAACTTAAAAAAAAAAAAATATTTTTCTCTGAAGAATTTTTCAATTTTTTCCGAGGCCAAAGTGACCAAAAAACATTAAAAAATCGATTTTTAGTGTGAGAAATTTTTTTCAGATTTTTTTTTTTATTTTTTTTTAAATCTTAAAGCAAATTAAAATACGCTAAAAAAATAAAATTAACTTAAACAAGTAAAAAAGTTAAATTCGGCCTTGCCGAATGTAGTGATACCCTCCACAATTTCAAAAAGATTATTGCAAAAAACTTTATTTAAAAGGAAATTACTTTTGAAAAAAAATTTTTTTTTTAAAAAAAATTTCCGTGAAAAAAATTTTTGGTAAAAAAAAAATCCGCGATTTTTTTATTTTTTTTGTTAAAAATATGTTCGTACTTGCTTAAATACCATTTGGTGTTCAATTATGTTCACATATGTCAACCAGAAGCCGAATTAAAGCATTTTGTATTTCTAGGTTATGTTGAATGTACTGAAATTTTTGAGGTGTGCTTACATTTTCATTCATAACTTTTGAACCGCTGAACCGATATCGCTCAAATGCAATACCAAACTTCTCGGGAGAACTTCCAATAAATATGTTAAGTTTCAGTCATCTCTGTGCAATATTTTGTCCGCTACAGCATTTTCCACAGACAGACGGACAGACGGACAGACGGACAGACGGACATCGCTAGAATGTCTTAAAATCGGTCGGGCATCATGAATATATATACTTTATGGGGTCCCAGACCGATATTTCGATGAGTTACAAACGGAATGACAAACTTATATATACCCTCTATCACAAAGTGGAGGGTATAAAAAAATAATTTTTTCTCTGAAGAATTTTTCAATTTTTTCCGTAGCCAAAACATTAAAAAATCAATTTTTCGTAAGAAAATTTTTTTTTAGAAATTTTTTTGTATTTTTTTCTAAATCTTAAATCAAACCAAAATACGTTAAAAATATAAAATTCACTTAAAAAACAAATAGTTTTTTCTCTAAAGAATTTTTCAATTTTTTTCCGAGGCCAAAGTGACCAAAAAACATTAAAAAATCGATTTTTCGTATGCAAATTTTTTTTTAGATTTTTTTTTTTATTTTTTTCAAAATCTTAATGCAAAATACGTTAAAAATATAAAATTAACTTAAAAAAAATAATAATTTTTTTCGGAAGAATTTTTAAATTTTTTCCGAGGCCAAAGTGACAAAAAAACATTAAAAAATCGATTTTTCGTATGAAAATTTTTTTTTAGAAATTTTTTTTTATTTTTTTCTAAATCTAAATGCAAACCAAAATACGTTAAAAATATAAAATTAACTTAAAAAAAAAATAATTTTTTCTCTGAAGAATTTTTCAATTTTTTCCGAGGCCAAAGTGACCAAAAACATTAAAAAATCGATTTTTCGTATGAAAATTTTTTTTTAGAATTTTTTTTTTATTTTTTTCCAAATCTTAAACCAAACCAAAATGAGTTTAAAAATATAAAATTAATTAAAAAAAAAAAAATTTTTCTCTGAAGAATTTTTCAATTTTTTCCGAGGCCAAAGTGACCAAAAAACATTAAAAAATCGATTTTTCGCGGGAGAAATTTTATTTAGAATTTTTTTTTATTTTTTTTCTAAATCTTAAAGCAAACCAAAATAAGATAAAACTATAAAATTGACTTAAAAAAAAAATCAATTATTTTTTTTTTTTTTTATTTTTCATCAGAAAAAGATGAAAAACCGCTATTTTTTGTTGGAACTAGCAATCGTTTCAATTAGAAATTTGGTATAATAAGAGATTTAGCATTGTTAAGTTAATTTTTCATGAGATTTTCAATAAGTATTTAACAGGGAATTTTGGAAAACCTTTAAACTTTAACAACGATTTACTCGAAATATTGTGGGCGGGATTTGGCCACATTGGCTTCCGAAAAGCTCATTTGCCTGTCAATGCAAAACGAAAACGAAAGATATCGGTCGAGGATCCCATTAAGTTTACATACCTAATATAGATCCATTTATAATACAATCTAGCTATATGTGGGTCGATTAGAGGTGTCCTTAAAAACGAAAATCACCTTTTTATACCTGGTAGGGTCCTATATTGTTCTTTAGTATCTGAAAATGAGTGAGCCAAAATTTGGGGACAATCGGCTAAAAATAACTCGTGCCAAAAATGGATTGAAGTTTTGGGACATTCTTATAAGAACGAAAAACTCGTTTTTTCTAGTTTTTGGAAAAACATTGGTATTTGATATTTTTTGTTAAATTTTTTGTGAAATAATATGAAAATGGTACTAAATTACCTTTTCAAAACGACTAATAAAATTAAAATCGGATGAAAAATAAGCATTTTACGCATACATGCCCCAGACCATTGTATGGTTTTTAGAGCCAGAATTTCAAAATTTTCCAAATTTTTAGGCAAAAATATAGTAAAAATTTAATTTTAATTTATGATCAAATTGAAAACATGTTTAAGATTAAATTGTCTCCATTTTTTTTGTCTCCAAATTTTGGCTCACTCATTTTTAGATACAAAACTACAATTTAGGACCCTACCACGTATTAAAAAGTGATTTTGAAAAATTACGTTAGTCGTTAGGACACCTTTAGGGTCGATGGTATGCATATTTGCGAATCGCATTAACTAATAGAAAAAAGTCGGTGCGCATTTTCGAGCTGATAACGGGAAAAATTACAAAAATATTTTAGGAGGGTACTTTAAGTCATCTACATGCGGTTTTAGTCGCGGTTTTTGTAAAAAAAAATATTTAAAAAAAATAATATTTTAAAAATTTTATAAAATAAAGCCTATTAAGAAAAAAAATCCAAAAAAAAATTATTTGATCAATTTTGGTCCATGGAAGCATTTCAAAAACCAGAAAAGTTAATTTTTTTATATAAAAAAATTATATTTTTTTTCAAAATGGCACTCAAATGGTGCCTAAGTAGGCTGACCATTCGTACTGATTTGATCAGTACATGTACTGATTTTTGATCACGTGTACTGATCAAAAAACGTTGTACTGATTTTTTGAAATACGAACTGATTGTACTGATTTTTGAACATTTCAACATAATAAAAATAGTTTTATTCGAAAAGTCTATACAAAAACTTGAGTTTCCATAGTCTCCAAGGTACTTTTTTATAACTTAATTCTGACAATAAGATAATTTATAATGAATTCTAAAGAGCTTAGAATTCGAAAATCAAGAGGTTCCTTAACTTAAAAACAAGGTTGGCAATAGAAACGAATAACGGTATCGATATCGGTATTGCTATCGTTTTTTTTATTTATTTCGGTATCGGTTACGGTATTTGAGTTGAATCGGTTACGGTATTACCGATACCGAAACGTCAATACCGGTACGTACCGGTATTATCGAAAAAATGCTAAAAATATAAAGAAAACGTATAAAAACTTAAAAAAAAATTTGTAAAAACAAGTAGAAAAGTTAAATTCGACTTGGACGAATCCAATACCCTCCACAATGCCCTTCTAAAGTTATAGTTAATTTTCTAACGTGAATCAAATTAACAATTTGACTTTTTTTAATCTTTTTTGAAAAAAAAAAAAATAAATTGACAAAATTTTTTTTTTTTGAGTGTAAATTTTTTTTTTTGATTGTAAGTTTTTTTTGTTTTAGTATAAAAGTTTTTGTGAGTGACAAGAATATTTTGTAAAATATTTTCGTTACTCATCAATTATTTTAAAGCTGGTTTAACTGTTTTTTCAACAAGTGAATTTAAGGTGAAACCAATCTGAAATTCACGGTTTTCTTAATAACTTTTGAATCACTGGACCGATTTGGCTTAAATTCAATACGAACCAGGCCAGGGGAACGGCAAATATATGTGCCAAGCTTCAGCATCCTCAGGATTGCCTTTCGAAAGTAAGCGTGTTTTTTTGATCTCGAAAATTCACGAAAAACCGTTGCCGAAATTCAGTGTTTTGCTCATAAGTTTTGCTGGACATTTTCAAATGTTTTAGTACATAAATATAAGGCCGTATCGGTTTTTACCTTTCTTTTTTGTTTGAGCTGAAAAGGGTCCAATAAGTTTCTATTGGGTGGTGTCAAAATGACTCCGTAAAATATATTTCCCTCCCGCATCGCGGTTAAGCATAGTACTCTGTTCGATTTCACGGGGAAAAATCTGTCAAACTCCATATAAAAACAAATAAATTTTGGCAACGCGAGGAATTAGAGGGAAATTGTTAAAAATGTTTTCACGCATTTTTATTATACAAGACAATTTAAATTGCCGTAAAAAAGTGACATTTTAGTTTTGTTATGATCGTTTCTTTCTTATAATTGTAAAAGTTGGTGATTTTTAAATGTTTTATTGCGATTTGAGGCGTTAAAAGTTTAAGTGAAATTTTCACCGCAAAAAACAGAGTACTTAGCTTTAAAGTAAAAACCCCAACAAATTACATATTTCATCGTATTTCTAGGAAACCAGGTTTTTTTTTGTGTTATCTATTTGGAAAAATAGGTATTCCCTGTCTAGACAAGATCACATTCAAAAATATTGCAAACAAATTTTTTCGCGAATTATGCACTCAAAATAATCACTCTGTTAAATTACAGAGATACTCTGCTGAGCCAGCAGAAAATACCATAGATTTCCAACCAGCAAGATTTTTTGTTATTTTACGAAGAAAACTCTGTAAAATGATTTCGATAAAAACAAGTAAGAAAGCTATATTCGGCTGTGCCGAATCTTTAAATACCCTCCACAATGTTAACCAATGCACTATGGTTTCGCGGACGACCTTTGTTGGCCAAGATTCAATTTTCTCAAAATGGATTTTATAGAAAGTCGTAAACACTTACAAACAACAGAAAACATACTTTATTTTTGTACAAACTCATTTATTGTTCAAAAACAAATTTAGCTAAAAATAAAAAAAAGTATTTTTTTAAATTTTTTCAATTAATTTTTTGAGTTTAAATACAAAAAATTTTTTATAATATTATACATGGAAAACAAAAAAATTATAACAATTTTTACCACAGAACCTATTTAAAACCAAAATTTTTTCCATTTTTGTAATTTTGGCCAAGAAAAGTGATAATCGGAACTATAGTGCAATGCAAATATTTAAAAAACAAAAAAAATATTTTATAAATATGTACATATGTATGAAAATTATATAAAAATTATATAAAAGCAACCACGTGGCTCGTGTATGACACATACTACGTATTTTTAACTTCTTTTGATACAAATAACAACAAGCCAAACAACCATCAACAACTACAAAAACGCGCTGCCACGCCATATCATAGAGGTTTATATTGAAACTCATCTCAATTGCCCATAGCTTCTTAACCCCTGAACCGATTTTGCCATAATTGGTACCAAAATAACCAGAAGAACGTTGAGAACAATAAAATAAGAACCTATTTAAAATTTTATTTGAATATGTCAACCATGAGCCAAGATAAATCATTTTAAAATTTTGGGTTAAATGGCTGGTGCCACGCCCCATTGTGCGATTCAGCCCAAATTTTTTGTGAGTGTTAGGAATGATAAAATTACATTAAATTCAAAGTTTCGTTTACATTCATTCAACAGGTGTCAAGTTATAGCATTTATTTTGTGTAAAATTCACATTTTCACTCATCAAAATTTACATTTTCACTCATAACTTTTAAAATACTTAACCGATTTAAAAAAAAAAAAACACTAGATTCTGCCTAGGAGAATTACGCAACTTTTGGTACCCCAGGCGTTTAAATCGGTTCTGGATTAAAGCCAAAAACGTGATTTCAACAGACAGACAGACAGACAGACGGACGGACAGACAGACAGACAGACAGACAGACGGACATCGCTAGATCGACTTAGAATCGATCAAGGATCATTAATATATATACTTTATGGGGTCCTAAACCAATATTTCAATGTGTTACATACGGAATGACAAACTTATATATACCCTCTATCACTAGAGTGGAGGGTATAACTAGAGTGGAGGGTATAAAAACTGTAAATTTATAGAATTATCTGTAAAATATTGATAAAACGGAAAAGAATTTTACCAAAAAAAGCTCTGTAAATTTACAAAGTTTGAGTTAAATGCATTTTATGAGTTCAAAATTTTACAAAAAAAAATTCTGTAAATTTACAAAGTTTTAGTTAAATCGATTTTATGAATAAAACTTCTCTGCTTCAAAAGTATTAAAATTTTGTTAAATTTTACCGCTTTAATGCTTCCAAATTGCAAATTTAATTTTTTATTTTTGTGAATATTATGAGTTTTTAACAAGTAACTCCAATTTTACACGACATCCTCGTAAAATTACCAGTTGTTATTGTAATTTAAGACACTTTTTAAAGGGGGGTTTAGTTTTTTGAAGTGATTTTTATTTTTACAGAGCAATAAGTAAAATTACAAATGAAATTTAGTATTTTGGTTACGAGAAAAAAAAAGTATTTTTCTAAAATTCGTATTTTAACAAAAAAAAACTGTTTATTATCTGTAAAATAGAGATTACAAAGTAAAAAGTAAAATTACAGATAAAATTTTGTTTTTCGGTCACAAGAAAATACAAAGTATTTTCTTAAAATCTGTATTTCGACAGATAACTTTGTCAAATATTTGTCGAATTGAGATTACAGTCATTTTACAGAGTATTTAACAGAGTAATTATTTTGAGTGTGGACTTTTATGGACGATTTCTACGAGTTAAGCCACTTCAAAAAATTATACTATAATGGAAACCCTCCTGCTAGTATTCCAAATGCCTTTCCCGAAGTCCTGTATATATCAAAAAAATCCTTGGACAATCAGATCACGGATTAAATAAAAATCCCAAAAAATCTGTACTATACAAAAGGGGTCCAGAAAGTTTCTATTGGGAGTCAAAATGAATCCATAAAAATTTCGTGAAAATCAATCATTTTCTTTTGCTCTCACATCGCGATTGAAGTGGCTTTTTAAATTTTTAATTAATTCACGATGTGGGTGCCAAAAGATTTTTTTGATTTTTATGAGACTTCGGTGAGGCATTTGGAGTATGATTTTTCATTTACAAAAACCAAAAAATTTACAAACTTTCTATTAATTTTTTTTGTAAAAAAATATGGTTTTTAAGAAAAACCGTTTCAATACCGGTACGTACCGATACCGAAGGAACAGGTTTTTGGATACCGGTATCCGATACCAAAACTGAGTTTCGGTATTAGTATTGGTACCGGTATTCAATTTAAAGGGTTTTGAAACGGATAACGGTATTGAAAAGGTATCGATTGCCAACATTGCTCAAAAATGTATCTAAGCGTGAGGTTATTTTGATCTTCATAAATTTATATGAAAGGGCGCACAGAATCTCTGAAGTTTACTTAAACGAAAAGTTCACGGGATGATGGAATTTTTATATTTTTTTAGAATGATAATGTAATTGGATGAATAAAATGATTCTTAGATGCTCGATGAGGTAATGTCATACGAATTTATTGGAAAAAGCGCTCAGAACATCAGGTCTATTTAAAAACGACTTGCTTATTATCTGGGAAGTTTTCTAAAATGATGAGTTATTAAAAGTCCTCAGAATCTGTGGACTTTTTATTTACAAAACCTGTGGCTTTATATTTCTATTTTCTGCACCAAAACGATCACAACATTCAAATGAAGTTGTTTGTAGTCAACAAAATTTTCCGCAAAATATGACAGTTGTTTTTAACAGTTGTTTTTTCTGAATACTAATTGACCACAAGTTTAGTAGTTTAAGCGAAACTTTTTCAGTGTTGGAAAATCATCAATAGGCCTTTTTTGTTGGCAAACATTGATTGTTAACATGCATCAAAACGAAAAAAACGACACATTAACTTTCATAAATTTCTGATTTGAGTTCAGAAAAAAATGGTCACCCTATGCATAAGGCCGATTTAAGTACAGGAAAAATAAAAATAAAAAATTGAAGGGCATTTATCGCTATCCGCGAAGTGCAAAAACTAAGCAATTTGCAAAAAAAAATCAAAATGGCTATCGAAAATTTGCGATACCCGTTAAGAAAATAATATCAAAAAAAAAAACAATTTCTGGACAGATAGAAAAGCACTTTAACTTTTTTTAAATTCAAAAATAAAATACGGCATGTTTTTTGATAAATAAAGTTTAAGTTTAAATTTGAAAAGTTCAGAACTTCTTCTAAAAATTTTCCAAGAATAGAATAGCCAAATTCTTAAAAATAAACCACTGTGCACCGTTGCATATGATTGTTATTAAAAGCCAATTACAAAATAAAGTATACGTCACTAATGCAGTTTTCAAGCAATTATTCTTATAATTTTAATAAGGTTCGCCAACTTTAAATGCGTGTAAAAAAAATCTAGCGCTATGCTAAAAATAAGCATTGAGGGTTTTGTTATGGAATATGCCAACTTTCATTTGGTTTTGGTTTCATCACATTCCACTTTTTGGTTGTTGCACTGTGTAATCTACTCAAAATATAATATAGTAAATAAATAAAAACAAGCATTTAATGCACAGTATTTTCAGTTTAGTTAAAAATTTATTTTATCATCAAAAAATACATCATTTAAAATTTGTACAATAAACTTAATAATACTTATAAATATACCCTGGACAAAAAAATTCTTTGAACAAACATGACTAGCTCCTATTACATGATTTAGTAACAATTATTAATTTTCTTAAACACTAATATGACTTTGAAAAGATTGGAATATAAAAATATATGCGTGTTATTTAAAATATTTAAATATCATTTTTTTTCTTCAATATATTTAAAGGTACTTGAATGAGACTTAGACAACCTTATTTTGTTTTTGTTATTAAAAAAGAATTTCGAAAAAAAATGTCTTTTGGCAAATAATCTTATTAATAAACAATTGCCAAAAAAGATTTTTTATTTTAACTGATTTACAAAAGGACATTTAAAAATCTGTGGATATTTGACAAAAAATATTTTTTAACCCACAAATTTGAAGAGTGCTTTTGAAAATTCAAACACAATTATAGTGTTTAATTTAACAATATGATATTGTCAAATTAAGCAGATAATTTTTGTTGAACTATAAAAAATTAAACAAATTTAAGTTGAAGTTTAATAAACTTACGGGCCTATTCACAGCTATGACAAGATATGACTGTCATAAGTCAATTTCAATATACTGTGTTTGCTGTAAACACATTTATAAATAGCAGGGTTGGCAACCGAAACGAATAACGGTATTGGTAACGGTATTGGTATTAGACATTTATTATATCGGTAACGGTAAAGGTAACGGTATTTTCAAGTATTTCGGTAACGGTAAACCGTTACCGAAACATCAATACCGGTACGTACCGGTATTATGAATAAAATTTACTCTAAATGTTAAAAAGTCACAAAAATTTGTTAAAAACCCATAAAAAATCAAATTTTTAATGAAAAAAATTAAAAAAACTGTTAATTCAGTGAATTTTCAACATACACTCAGTTACCAAAATATACATACGGCAAATAAAATGATGTTTTCTTTGACAAACTTGTCAATTTTTGACATTTTTACAGATTAAATTAATTAGAAGCCATGTAAATAGAATTTCGACTACATTAAATAAAATATTTTTGCAATTGCATCCAAAGAACATCGAAAAAACATATAAAATGCACATAAGCAAAGTTACATAAATATACATACGTCTATTTTATTTCAATGTACCGTCATTGCAATCGCTCGGAGTCTGATGAAATCACATATTCTAATATAGCTGTATTGCTAGCTTCTAAAAATTTCGCAGATACGCAATTTGTGTGCTAAAACTAGCCACCAATTGGCCAAAACGAGTATTATTTTAAGGATGCTTACAGATTAGTCTTAAAATCGCCTTATAATGTCTAATATCTGACAGAAATTGTTCAAACAGTATATTAAAACAACAAACAACTCAAATTATCATCAAAAACTTTAATAATAATGGTTATTGTACTCCCAAACCAGTTAAAGATCATCCTTCAGAGCATAGCATCAGGATGAAAAAGGCTGCTATTTGGACCACAAACAAAAATCAATAAAAAATGTATGGTCCGTGTTATTAAGGGAATATTGCCTGATCATGTTGTGGTGGAACGGTATCAAAAAGTTTACTGGCGTCTTCACAAAATTAGTGCAAAGTTAGACTTGCTAAAAGTAGGGTATTTTAACACTGAAAAAGTGTGCTTTTTAGTAACTCTAACTTTGCTCTCATTTTGTGAAGACGCCTGTAAACTTTTTGGTACCGTACCACCACAACATTATTTGGTATTATTCCCTTAATAATATGGACCATGCATTTTCATTGATTTTTGCTCGTGGTCCAAGTAACAGTCATTTTCATCCTGATGCTATGCTCTGAAGGATGATCTTTTAGTGGTCTGCGTTTAAAATAACCATTCTCATTACATTTTTTGATGATAATTTGAGTTGTTTGTTGTTTTAACATACTGCTTGAACAATTTCTGTAAGATACTGGACATTATAAGGCGATTTTAAGACTAATCTCTAGCATCTTTAAAATTATATTCGTTTTGGCCAATTGAGGGCTAGTTTTAGCACACAAATTGCGTATCTGCGAAATTTTTAGAAGCTAGCAATAGAGCTATATTAGATTATGTGATTTAATCAAACTCCGAGCGATTGCAAAGACGGTACATTGAAATAAAATCGGCGTATGTATATTTATGTAACTTTGCTTATTTGCATTTTAGAGGTTTTTTCGATGTTCTTTGGATGCAATTGCAAAAAGATTTTATTAAATGTAGTCAAAATGCTATTTACATGGCTACTAATTAATTTCACCTGTAAAAATGTCAAAAATTGGCACGTATGGCAAAGAAAACATCATATTATTGACCGTATGTATACTTTGGTAACTGTGTGTATAATTATAAAATAATTCTGATTCAGTAACTCCAAGACCCCATTAAAACAAAATTTGAGTTAAATCGGACAATTATTAAAAAAAAAATTCCGTCATATTGGATGCGCCATTTTGATTATTTTAGTTTTTAGTTAAATTTTGAAATCAGCGACCCCGAAATACTCTAGAAGCACATTTTCAGCCGAATCCAACAACGATAAAGACTTTTGGCCGAAGTTGGATCATTCTTTAAACTTAAGGAAGCATATTTAGTCCGCCATTTTGTTTTTCAAAATTCGGAGTAAAAATTCTTATTCAGTAACTCCAAGACCCACATAAAACAAAATTTGAGTTCAATCCGACAATTAAAAAAAAAAAATTGTCCGCCATATTGGATCCGCCATTTTGATTTTTTTTGGTTTTTAGCTAAATTTTGAAATCAGCGACCTCAAATTCCTCTAGAAGCACATTTTCAGACGGATCCAACAACGATAAAGACTTTTGGCCGGAATTGGATCATGATGGCCCTGTGTGCATTGGTTGGAACGATTTCCACGTTTCCTTTGTCCAAATTTAGTTAATTGCGAATTTGATAAATTTTATTTTGTTTTAATCCGCAAAAAAAAATAAAATATGTAATATTAAGACAACCGAAACAAAACCGATATAATACCGGTAAAAATCCGAATAAAGGTAACGGTTTTTTATCGGTAACGGTATTTCAAATTTTTTATTTCGGTATTGGTAACGGTAACGGTAGTCAAAATTAAAGGGTTTTTAATCGGTAACGGTATTGAAAGGGTAACGGTAGCCAACACTGATAAATAGTCACAAAATTCAGAACTATTGATAGAAATTCTATATTTTTGTTTAAATTTTTAAACAAAATTTGAATTTTTTATGATATGATTGAAAAAAATTGAGCTATGATTTGGTTATGACTGTTTTCGATGAAAAGGCCCCTTAAAATTATTTAATTTTGGTGATTTCATAAATTTTTTTTTTAATTTTGTTATCTTAACAGTATTTTTTACAGCAATTATTTTTGAATTCTTAGTATAAACTTGCTAGTACTTTGAATGTAAACAGCAGAAATTTTTTTTAGAAAATTTGCTATTTCAGAACATGAGCTCCGATTAAGCAAATATGTAATTTCCTCAATACTGCTGTTTAGGTCCAAAGTTTACACAAATACACTTAACTATTTATTGTTTATACATATATCACGCCATTTTATATAGAAAAAATATAATTTCTTACATATCGAGGGCAAAAATTCCAAACTTGCTATCTGCGTAATGAAAATTTTTTAGGAGATCAAAAAGATCTGTTATTTTTAGGTAATCGTAATAGCTATTATTATTTTTTCTGCAATATATCTAAAAACAATTGTTTTTAAAATAATATCGAAAACTCTCTTTCAAAAATATTGCAGATAGCAAGTTTTGAATATTTGCCTTCGATATATTACTTGACATTGAGAGCAAGGTTTGTAGTACAAACTTTGTACATGAATACAGTAAAAACTGAACTTCTTTGGACAGTTATTCTTAAATAAAATCCTTGTCTAAGCTGTCAAAAGAATTTCAGTTTTAGTTGCATGTACCCATGTACTTCTTGATTGAAAGTAATATATGGGGTGCTAGATCCTTATTTCAATGCATTACCCATGGAATCTACACCGTTTTAACCATTAGAGCACACTGGGCACGCGCACCCCCGACCTCACGGTGCCCCGAAGGCCAATAAATTTTTCGAGTAGACATTTTTCGTAAAAAAGGTCTCAGATTCTGAGAGATTTTTCATATCGGAAAAATTTCAGAATCTGAGACACTTTTCGTATAAAAAATTTCAGACTCTGATACATTTTTCATATAGAATCATATAGCAAAAGTCTCAGATTCTGAGTCATTTTTCGTACAAAAAAGACTCAGATTCTGAGACATTTTTCGTATCAAAAAAGGAACTGAGACATTTTTCGTATAGAAAAATTCTCAGATAGTGAGACATTTTCCAAATTGAACAAGTAAAAAAATTGTAGTCGGTCAAGACCGACCATATAATACCCTACACCAGAGTTTCCCGGAAAATGGGTCCCAAGTTCAAACATGGACTGATTAGATCTATATTTTGTCAAATCTTTAATAAGTGTAAAAAACACTCACAAATCAAATTTGAGTGAAATAGACTTCTTTTTGTTGACAATAAACCGCTTTAACTGAGTTTCGGGCGAAATTTTAACATGGGCGGGCCTAAGTCCAAAAATGGTTCGATGATAATCAGATTTGATAAGGTTATTAAAAAACGCGTTTAACATACACAACAGAATTTTAATTAAATATTTTCTATTTTCATGAAATTTAAGAGATTTATGTGAAAATCGGGATGATGGTTTGTATGGGGGCTACAAGAAGAACTGTTCCAATTTCTTTAAAATTCGGAATGGTGATTTGTGTGGACAACACATGATTACCTGCCAACTCAAAAAGTGATTCTGAGTCGATCGGTATACTTAAAAGTGGGTCTAGAACAAAAAATTCGGGTAGTTACAAACATCAGCACAAACTCATTATACCCTGTACCACAGTGTGGTGTAGGGTATAAAAGGTCTCTAATTCTGAGACTTTTTCATATAGAAAAAGACATTTTTTTATAGAAAAAGTCTTAAATTCTAAGACACTTTTCGTTTAGAAAAAGTCTCAGATTATGAAATATTTTTCGTAAAGAAAAAGTCTTAGATTCTGAGACATTTTTCGTTTAGAACAACGTCTCCGATTCTAAATTTCTGAGACACTTTTTTAATGTTGAAGTTGCTTCCAGTCTAAGAATAGTCTCTGATTTTGAGGCATTTTTCGTAAAATATTTTAAGTTGCTACAAGTCTAGGAAAAGTTGCTACATGTCTAGGAAAAGCTCACAGATTCTAAGACATTTTTTGTTCAGATGAAGTTTCGGACTCTGAGATATTTTTCGTATTACAAAAGTCTCATATTTACACTGAAAAAAAGACATAACTAAAATTAAGGAAAAAATGTCTTTAAAAATTTATCATGAATTTTCCTAAAGTTTAGTTAAATTTAACTTATAAATGAGAAATGTTCTTAACTATAAGGAAAAAATTTTAGTTCATTTACTTATAAGTAGTTCATAGTTTTCTTTAAATGGATTTTTTTAATATTAGGAAAAAAATTCTTACTGCCAAAGAAATTTTCCACAAATCTAAGAAACGTATCTTTATTTTTAAGACATATTTCTTACAGAACAATTTTGTTCAAGTTTAGTTAAAATTTACTAAAAAAAAACATCATCGTATTTCTCTTCTTTGAATTGAGGATGTGTACTTCTTAGAATTTAGTTAATTATTTCTGAGAATTTAGTAAATAACTTCTTAGAATTTAGTTAAAAATTCAAAATGGCGATATCTCGAAAACTAAGCGAGATAGAGCGAAACGGATGAAATTTTCAAAAGAAAGACTACAAAGAAAAATATGGAATAGCCTAGCTCTGCATATCTGTCGGGGTCCTAATTTTAGATCTAAAATTTGAAATTCCCGAGATTTTATATATGCACATGTCTTGGAAAATACTGCAAACACGAGAAAAGGTCCAACGGCATTTTTGTAGCTCTTGACTCGTAGAACACGTCCGCAAAATACCCGAAAGCCCTCCGATTAATAGCTTTTGAGTTATCCAGTTTTTAAGATTCTAAAGACCCTATCAGGCCTTATTACCGTATCTCAAAAACTAAGCAAGTTAGAGCGAAACGGACACAAGTTTTGGTTCAAAATCTATGGGGACCCTTAATATACCCAACGGGGTCTCGAGTTAACAAGGGCTGGACCCATGGGGTCCGAACCCATGGGTCCAGGGTCTAGACCTAATCTAGTTCTAAAATGTGAATGAACTAAAGTGTTATATAATTTTTCGCATTTTCTAGTTAAAATTGGCTTAAAATTAAATAACTTTGTTTTTCTTATTTTTGGGAAAATTATGAACAAAAATCAAGAAAAAAAATCTTTGGAGCCAAATCATTCTCTCTTTTTCTCAAAATTTAGTTAATTTTCCCAGATTTTAGTTCACTTTTTTTTTTTGAGTGTAGGAGCTAGGTCTAATTATGGATCGATTTTTCTAATTTTTCAATAGAAGTTAATAGTCAATAGATGCTTAAGTTTTAATTTTCATGCAAATCGATTAAAAATTGCGACCTGTATCGTGCCTACAACGTTTACATGGGCAGACGCTGAGATCTGCTCAAAAAGTGATTCTGTGTTGATGGGTATGCTTGAAGGTGGGTCTAGGACCAATATTTCGAGTAGTTACAAACATCAGCACAAAGTCATTATACCCTGTACTACAGAGTAGTGTAGGGTATGAAAACTTGATGCGAATGGAACGCTACCTCATACATATAATTTCAATTATTCTCCTGGTCATAAATTTGGTCTCCAAAATTTTCCATTATATCAGTTTTTTGAGAAATTTGAAATTTAAAAAAACCTCGTTTTTGGGCAAATTTGACAACTTATAGCAGATGAATCCGATGTGACCATTTAAAAATAGGTCAAGGGTAAAGTTAACACATTTCTCTTTGATTTTAATAACTCATTTGATCAGTTGCTTTAACCGTTGGAGCAGAAACTGTCTTTTAATAAGGTTTTTTTCCAAAAAAAACGGGGTTTTCCCGATACAGGGAAATAAAATATCATTGAAAGGCAATTGGTGCCATATGGGTTAAGGCGACTGACCAAATAAGTTATGCATCTTAAAGAGTAATGTTTAAGCTTAACGCTCTACTTATTTTTAAGTCGCCAATACATTGGGTTAATCCTTTGACTTAAATTTTCTAAAAAAAACTTGATGTGATGGAAAAGTTTGAAGACCGGATTTACTAGATATGTGTATTTAATTAGATATTAAAACAGATAAAAGCATATCAGTCCATATCTAATCCTTTTTTTATACAAGTTATGTCAATTTTAATTCCACATCTGCAATCTAAATTTTTCTAGCACATTCCGCATTTAAAACTGATTCCAAAAATGCCACGAACGTAATAAATTTGGAGTTGGAGTTTTTAAAATTGAATATTTCTGATTAGAAATCATGATTTGTAAGAAGCACAGCTAACTAGCTGTCTACGGTTTGTATTTTGGTGGTAAGGAAGTAGAGTAACAAAAGGGCTAAATTATTGTTTTTACTCTTCAAACTCGATTATCTCCAAATCTGACTGCAGATTGAAAAACCTAAAAAAGTTTTTGAATAACTTCCTTGTAATATCTTCTGATATAAAAAACCTCAAAATTATATTCCGAAACTGCTTCCAATGTAAGTAATAAAGATAAGATTATTTTTCGTAAAGACTAGTACACAATTTTTAATCACAACAAAATCCGGCTATACCGCTGAAAACTGAGCATAACCTTTTGATGATTGTGTATTAATCACCTGTTCATTAAAATCTTTCCATGGCGGAGTTTGTGTATAAAAACTACTATTTTGATGAAATTTTACATCAGCTGGATATTCGTTAGAGCTAACAGCTGTATTCGACGACAAATGAGGTGAAGTATAGCCCGCATTCATTGGATATCCTGTTGCGCTGGGAGAGGTGGCCGTTGTTGATTTTATATCTGCAGCTGCTTCAAACGTTCCCTTAAATAAATCATACTTTTCTTGAGAGAAATTATTATCCATAATGCGTTCAGTTGTGTTAGATGTGGCAGGATGATGATGATGATGCTGTTGCTGCTGTTGTTGGTGGTTATAATGACGCATACTACTTAGGAAATCATGATGACTAAAGGCAGGATTGGATGAGGAGTTTGTAAACTTGGAGGAAGTAGTGGAATTGTTAGGGTCTATTGTATTCGGCATATTAAAATTAGCTTGATATTGAGGATTATTGCAAGGTGTTGTTGTCGATGATGTTGGATAGCTCATATGTGGTGGATAAGGTATTCTACCATAACCCATATATGGAACACCGGCCATCATAGTATACGGTTGAGGATTTACAAATATCGCATCAAATAATTCTTTTGTTATTCTTTCACCACTTAAGGTAAAATTTTGTAATTTTTCCAAATCCAAATTTAAGGAACCACCACTTTCTAACACCTGTTCCAAGGCAAATATATAATTGTGGGCAAAACGTAATATTTCGATTTTAGTCAATTTCGTTTCTTCCGGTAATTGCGGTAAAGTAACGCGTAAACGTTCCAAAGCATCATTTAAATTATGCATACGATTACGTTCTCTATCGTTTGCTTTAACACGACGAAACTTTTTAATACGCACTACTTGAGTAGGACTACGTGATCGTGTCATACGATTTTTACCGACGGCATATTTACGTTTTTGTCGCGGTCCAGCTGGTTGATCATCACTACTTTCCCCCGAAGATTTTTTTGTAGGTGTTGAAGTTTGATCTCCTAGTTTGGGTGAAAATTCCAAATCATCGGTTGTTGTTTTTTTACTTATAACATGTTCGACTAAGGTACGACCACTACGGGTACTTTGATTGCTGTTAGCATCAAATAGTCCGAGAATTATAGAATGATCCAAGGTTAATGTATTAAAACCGGCTGCATGCAGAGGATTATTAACGGAACCAGCTATATTGCTGTAATAATCCACACAATTATCGAATAATAATTTACGTGGTTTTAGCTGGCACTCGGTTTCGAAACTTTTTTCATAACCGCTATCGAAAGAGGAATTATCATCATCTCCTGCGAAATCAAAAGAACGATCTTCAAAACCACTATAACAAGAAGACATATTTGAAAATGTTCGTGTTTTTTTTATTATTTTGAATCACTTGACTTTTTTTCGCTTTTACTTTGTCTTATAATTCTCATTTATTTTAAATCATTTTTCGTAATATTTTCAAAATATTTTTTTTGTTCACAATTTTCATTAGCGGTTTTGTTGTTGCCCGTATCACGTGTAGAAACCAACTAAACAACCGTTAAGGGTGCTTGTTGTATTTTATATGTGAAGCGTTCTTTTTTCACTTGACCAACCCTGTGTGTATTGGTAGTGGTCGTGAGGGCGCCATTTAAAATCCTCTTGATTTTGTGTAGAGCTAAGAGGGTTGGTGTTATTGTTTTTATTTTTCTAACTCATCTAAAATATAAAACTCTTTTTTTGTGTGCTTTGCCGTCTAGAAATATTAGCCAATGGGAATCCTTTAACGATCAAAGAGATTTATTTACCCTTAAAATATGCAATTGAATATTGTTCTCTTTATTTTTCATTTTTAGATAAAAAAAGCTTTTAGCATACAAATAATTGCGACATATTACTGTCGCCCCAGGGCTTATCAAATAGAAAAAATAATTATAGCTAAGGGTAACTTTTATAGAATTTGTAAAAAAAATAAGGTAAATTACAATGGGGTCGACAGAGCGATGACGACAAAGGTTTGGTTAGATTGTAAGTGGCTGCTGACGTTTTACGTCCGCACAGAGAGACTCTGGGGTTTGTTGTAATACCACGGGACTGTAATAGGTTCTCCTTCTACACTCAAAAAAATACGTTAGTAGATTTACTAATTTTTTTTTGCTAATGCTAGTTAGCTAACTTTTAGCAAATTTTTAGTTGAGATTAGCATGTTAGCAAAAAAATTCTTGTAAACTTCATTTAGCACATTAGCAATTTTAAACAAACTTTGAACTAATTTCTTTTGCTAAATTTGAAATTGAGTTGACAACATTTTTACAAGATTTTTTGCTAACATTAGCAAAAATAAATGGTAAATTTTTTTTTTATTTTCAGAAAACTTAAAATATCGCTATCTCGGAAACAAAGCCAGATAGAGCAAAATGGAGGGCATTTTTGGTTCTTAGAATCTCCATACTTTCGCGGGTCCTCTTCACATGTATGGACCCTAATGGGACCTAACTCTTTAAAATGATCATATCTCGGTAAATATTGCCGACACAACAAAAAGTCCAAACGAATTTTTGTAGCTCTTAACACGTAGAACAAGACCGCAAAATAACCAAAAGCTCTTCGAGTAATATTTTTGAAGTTATCGAGTTTTTTAATTCTCAAGACCGCAGTGATCCCCTATAATCACGTATCTCAAAAACTAAGCAAGGTAGAGCGAAACGGACACAAATTGTGGATCAAAAAATATAAAAATTTTTAAGGAACCCAACTAGGTCTAGGCCCATCGGGGTCTGGACCTATTGGGTCCGAACCCAATGGGGTCCTAAAATGTGTATAAACTAAGTTGAAATAAAAAATTATTTCAGTTAACTAATTTTTAGCAAAACGTTTTTGCTAACTTTACCAAAAAAATTGTGGGTTCAAAATCAGCAAATTTTCTTCTAGGCTTACAAGCTTTTTTTACTAACTATACAGTTTTTTTTTTTGAGTGTAGTTCCTGTCGTTAAAAAAATTTGAGCTCCTTATGAAACTGCTAAGAAACTGAATTTTGAGATCAGACAAATCAGAAAGATCGTGAAGCTCCTTAGATCCCAGTTCAGCAATTCTCTGACCAGAAGGAAGCGGGCAATGGCAGATAAATTATTCGATAGTTGCCAACTCCTCCTCATTCATGCAACTCCGGCAAAAGTTATTTTACGACACATTTAACAGCTCTGCGTGCTTTCCTATAAGACAGTGTCCGGCAATTACACCAACCACCGTCGAAATCTCTCTTGTATACAATATCAGCTCACTTGTGCTCTTCTGATTAAGAGAAGGCCAAATATGTCTTGTGGTCTCACACGCCCATTCATGTGCCCATCTCTGATTAGTTTTCGTCGCGAAACAAATATTGCTTGCAAGTTTCTAGAGGCATATCAACACATTTCAATTCTGTTGGAACCTGTAAAGTAGTTCCCAGTCTTACAAGATCATCGGTTTTGCAATTCCCTGGAATGTCTCTATGCCCTGGACTCATATGAGTCGTATGTCAAACTGTTTGGCCATCTCATCTTAAGACGTGCGGCAGTTAAGGCCATATCTTGTTTTCAGAAACAGTGACTTCAGGGACTTAACCGCTGAATGACTGTCATATGTTGACTGCGGTTGTAGACAAGATATTGCAACTCAACTAGCCAGCCACCTCCTTTATTGGCAGCATCTCTGCCTGGTAAACACTTCAATAATCTGACAATCTTCGAGCCAGACTCAACCCAAGCTCTTCTTAATACATTCCAAGCTCTCCCGAATAGATTCAGGTAGCTTCGATCCATCTCTGTAAAAATTTATGAAGGGTCCACTACCCGGAATGCCCCTTATCAAAGACTCAATGGATAGTATAATAATCGTAAAGTGGCGCTCAAAAAGGATGACGACAAAAGATTAATAAAGTTTTAGGATAGACTTTATTGAGTCCAAATAATTTCGATTTTGTAGGCTGAGTTTTTGAGATCTTGGAAACATTTACTATGACTTCTTGAATACTTTGAATCTGACTACTTGAATTAAGTTTTGCTGGCACATTACCCAATACTACAGTGTCTTCCCGGTGGCGATGTTTGGATAAAGGAAAGTTAATGATTAGTTAGAACTTTAACTTTTACTCTATTTATTGTCAGACTTGCTGTCTTAATTGTGATTAACCTCTAAGAACTTCGCAGCTGCAGCCTATAACTTTTATTGTAATTTGCCTCTAACTCGTTTGTTCATAACTCTTGTTTCATCCTCGTCATAATGTCAAGTTGACGGTGTTTTCCTATGGAAGCTTCGCATTCATTATGTGGACTTATTGTTTAGCTTTTGAGTACCTTATGTACATAAATATGAACTACATACATATTTGCATACATTGTTAGAGTACATTCATCCATCTACTGTATGTATATTTTATGTATTTACCCTTGGGTTATTATAGTCTTTGTTTTGATATCGTAAAATAATTTAACTCAACCACAGAATTGCATCTTTATGGCGAGATTGTATTGATTGTTATTTGCGATAATAAACAAAAACAAAAAAATTAAATAACAAATATTCTTCTGTAATGTGGCAATAGACAATATGTTGGGCTAATATTTAGTCATTTGTATGGATTAAAAGCAAAACTTGTTTTTTTTTATTTTAAAAACCTGTTGACATTATCATTAAAGAGTGGTTAGAGCTTTTTAACCGGCTGTTTAAAGAAGAAACCCAAAATGAGAGATCCTTTGCAATACCACGAAACTAACTAATATAAGCTCTTTTAATCCCTTCACAGAATAGATTTAATAAAACACATCAAAGCTTCTTATGATGCTACTAGGTTACCAGTCAGATACTTCATAATAAATGGATCTGGATATCGGTCCCCATTTCTAAAATTCTTCACTACGGAATATTTTTTGTATTTAATTGTGGTCGTTAAAGTCCTTTAAAAAAAACTATTTAAACAACAAAATTGAAACATCCCATTTAGCCCGGAATTTTAAAACATTCGAAACCTTATATTGGAAAAAAAAAAACTTGTGAACTCAGGAAAATTTCTTTCACGATATTGAATTATCTGGATTCCGGGGTATATTGTACCATGTTTGATTAAGAAATATTTTCTAAACGGGATGATGTAAAATTAGGAACACAAAGAGTAGTTTGTGCTGATCACACTTGCTGTTTTGAATGTTTAACGGCTACGTGTTTAAAAAAGTCTGTTCTGCATCCATTAGGTTTTTATTCTATTACTGGTGTTTTGCTAAACAACTTGTTTAAGGTAGTTTTCTAAAACTCAAGTTTTTATGACCATGAGATCGAAAAAGTACTTATCATCAAGTATTTTTGTCCAGAACGCTTATTTTTCTCTGAAGGGTCTTGCTTTTCAAAACTCAAGTTTGTTGGACAATTATTTCAAGAATTATAAAAAGTATCAAAATACACTTTTTAGCCTTTCTTTTCCCTAAAAATTCAAATTTCTAAAAAGTACTTTTTAAGATTTTTTTATTTGCTTAATGGTCCAAAGCATTATTTTACACCATTTTGATCCCGAAGAAAATATCAATATTTTTTCACCGAAGGAACTAACATTCAAATTTTAAGAGTCTATGATCATTATTTCAGGAAATAAAAATAAACGACCAAAGGTACACTCTTATACCCTGTTTCAAAAAAAAAAAAAACAAGTACAAAAGTTAAATTCGACTTTGCCGAATCTATGAATACCCTCCACAATGCCTTTTTTAAAGGATAGTACATTTTAACGTGAAAAAATTAACAATTTTGATTAGAAATATTTTATTTTGAGTAAAAAACTCTTTTGTTGTCATTTAAAAGAAAAATTACTAATTTTTTTTGAGTGTAAAACTTTTTTTCAAGTGTAATGTCTTTTTACTGTAAAAATATTTCTGAGTGAATGCACGTACGTATGTACACAAAATATTGACATTTTTGTAAAAAAAACTAATTTGTTTTTTGAGTGTAAAATTTTTTTTGAGTGTAAAATTTTTTTCGAGTGTAAAATTTTTTTCGAGTGTAATTTTTAAGTTACCAATGCTTTTAAAACTAAACAAGTTTAAAAAGCATTGCTTTAAAACTAATCAAGTTTTAAAAGCATTGCTTAGTTACCACCAATGCTTTTAAAACTTGTTTACCACGTGGCATATAAGATGAACAAAATCTGAAATTCGGGGTTTTGCTTATAACTTTTGAACCACTTGACCGATTGAGCTAAAATTAAATACCAAACAGACCTGAGGAACGGCAAAGATATATGCCACGTTTCAGCAGTCTCATTATTGTTTTTCGAAAGTTATCGTGTTTTTTATTTCGTAAATTTGCAAAAAAAACCCCTTGCCAAAATTTACTCTTTTGCTCATAACTTTTGAACCACTGGACCGATTTGGCTGGATTGCAATACCAACCTGACCAGGTAAATGACCAACATATATGCCAAACTTCAGTAGCCTCTGTGAAGTCTTTCAAAAGTTAGCGTATTTTCTACGGACAGACAGACAGACGGACGGACGGACATCGCTAGATCGACTTAAAATCGGTCGAGGATCATGAATATATATACTTTATGGGGTCCTAGACCAATATTTCGATGTGTTACAAACGGAATGACAAACTTATAAATACCCTCTATCACTTTAGTGGAGGGTATAAAAATTTAAAAAAAAAAAAATTTATATAGCACACTTTTTAATCCCCCTTAAAACGGAATTACGAAAAGTTATTTTTCCAAATTATTTTTTCCCCTGAAGGATCCTACATTCCAAATATCAAGTTTCTATGACCATTATATCTGGAAAAAGTACCAAAGAACACTATTTCACCCCTATTGTCCCCATACAATCGAAATTCCCAAAAAGCACTTTTTCCAGAATGTTTTTTTCACTGAATGATCCTACATTCCAAATTTCATTTGTCTAGGATCATTATTTAGTTTCTTCGACCATTATTTCAGGATATATTAAAAGTAACAAAGAACACTTTTTTAATGCTTTTACCTCCTTAAAATCAACAGTGGCAAAAAAACAGCATTAGTGGATCTATTTTCCGGGAGGAGAACCTACATTCCAAATTTCAAGTTTCTATGAATAATATATTATTGATCTGTAAAGCTTTCTAAGACATTCTAGTTATATCCGTCTATTATTGATAAAAAAAATATTTGATGAAAAAAAAAATTATGAAAAAACAAGTAAGAAAATTATAGTCGGTCAAGACCGACCATATAATACCCTACACCAGAGTTTCCCGGACCATGGGTCCCAAGTTCAAACATGGACTGATTAGATCTATATTTTGTCAAATCTTTAATAAGTGTAAAAAGCAATCACTAATCAAATTTGAGTGGAATAGGCTTCTTTTTGTTGACAATAAATCGCTTCAACTGAATATCGGGCGAAATTTCCACATGGGACCTAAGTCCAAAATGGTCCGATGATAATTAGATTTGATAAGGTTATTAAAGTACGCGTTTAACATACACAAACAGAATTTTAATTAAATATTTTCTATTTTCATGAAAATTGAGAGATTTATGTGAAAATCGGGAAGGTGGTTTGTATGGGGGCTACTAGAAGAACTGGTTCGATTTCTTTAAAATTCGGAATGGTGATTTGTGTGTATAAAACATTAATTCCTGCCAAATTTTGAAAAGATACCTATTAAAATGCGACTATTAGAGTCATTTGAGCCAAAACTAAAGCGGACCTTTGTATGGGGGCTAGGTCTAAATATGGACCGATTTTTTCCAATTTCAATAGGCTTCGTCCTTGGGCCAAAAGAGGCTTAAGTTTTAAATTTCAAGTCAATTGATCGAGAATTGCGACCTGTATCGTGTTTACACCGTTTACATGGACAGATAGACGGACGGACGGACGGACATCGCTAAATCGACTCAAAAAGTGATTCTAAGTCGATCGGTATACTTAAAAGTGGGTCTAGGACCAATGTTTCGGGTAGTTACAAACATCAGCACAAACTCATTTTACCCTGTACCACAGTGTGGTGTAGGGTATAAATACTGATGGAAAATAAGTATTGATGAAAAAAAAAATATTGATAAAAAAAAAATATTGATAAAAAAAAATATTGATGAAAAAAAAAATATTGATGAAAAAAAAATATTGATGAAAAAAAAAATTGATGAAAAAAAATATTAATGAAAAAAAAATATTGATGAAAAATATTGAACAAAAATATTGATGAAAAAAAAAAAAAAATATTGATGAAAAAAAAAATTATTGAAGAAAAATAATTATATTAGGTTTTATTTTTTTATTAATATTGATGAAAAAATATTGAAAAAAAAAAAATTATTTAAAAAAAAAAAATATTGATGAAGAAAAAAATATTGATAAAAAAAAAAATTGATGAAAAAAAATATTGATAAAAAAAAATATTGATGAAAAAATAAATATTGATGAAAAAAAAATATTGATGAAAAAAAAAATATTGATGAAAAAAATACTGATAAAAAAATAATAATGATAAAAATATTGATGAAAAAAAAAAAAAATATTGATGAAAAAAAAAATATTGATAAAAAAAAAAAATATTTATGAAAAAAAAAAATAATGAAGAAATTTATTCGCCACTAGGTGAATTATTATCCAAGTTACAAACCCAAGATTGTAAAATTTTTGGTTTTAATAAAATGAAAACAGTAGGTAATTCTAATTTTCTTTTTTGTTAGTCGTTAGCTTATATAGTCAAACTGAGGTGGCGTCCTGCAACTTTTTTAAGATTAGACACCAGCCTAAAAA